>CM029509.1:14949498-16149498 GCA_017140475.1 Eucalyptus fibrosa
CTAAGTCACACCTTGCACTTCTTGCTTCATCGAGGGCGAGGATCGGATCATCTTCAAGTGGAATCTGACTGCTCAACCCTTGTAGACACCCTCTACGATCCAGCCTTGACGCCGTGGGAGCACAGAGGCGTCTTTCAAGAGATAAGGGATATGCAGCTTCAGTGCCCTAATCTCACCATCGTTCACTGTAATAGGGCAGTGAATTTTGTGGCGGACTGGGTGGCTAAGGCCCATCGGGCTTCTTTGCTTTCCTCAAATTGGGTGCAACATCCTCCTTCCTTTTTACAAGATCTTTTGTATTGTGGTATGCCCTTAAATGTATCTTCAACTCTACGTTTATAATATATTTTCGTCTTCGAACAAAAAAAAAAAAATTCCATACCTGACTTCAATTTTCCTTTTAGTGGCAGCCTCAATGTCAAGTCGGACGCAACTAAATCATAACGCCAAAAGTTTTTGGTTGTCCTTGGCCCGGCCAAAATCAAAGATAGAGATAAAATATGGGCTTGAAAGTGGGCAGAAATCATCAGTGTTTAGAGAGTGATGGTAGAACCAATGGAGGAAATGCTAGAAAGACGAAGACCTTTCAAGAGAAGGACGAAGGCGGAAGCTCAATAGCCGCACTTCTTTACTCTCATGATAGAACGGTTCGGATTTGGACCTTATGGAAGAGGGACTTTAGCATTTGAAAAAAGGGACAGAAAATACAACTTGACCCATGCTTGGAGGATCCATAAAGGATCATGAAAAACCCCAGAGGTAGGAACACATATAGCAATCGATGAAAAACCAAGGCTATGATAAAGGGCACCGATAGCAAGACGGTCCATGGCTATATGCTTACCTCGGGAAAGGAAACAAGCTTAACCTTTGAGATCCTAAGCTACTTGAATGGAGGGGTGACAAAAAACGAACTTAGATAGCTAGTATATCAAAAAGGCAATGTGCTCATCATCCTCAACATCTCCTATCTAACAAGCGTAGGCTTTTTGGAAGCCGATATTGGAAAGGTCCGTACCTTTTTCCTAGAAGTCACAAGCTGAAGGATTAATAGATCTAGTATCATCACTATCTAGACTCAATCCAATAATTGCGAACATGTCGAGCAAAGTTTTGACATAGGGCTTGACCTGAAGAAGAAACGATTAAAAGATGGCGACCAAAAGCAAGCAAGGCTACCTAAAAGCTTGTAATTGATTTTCCAATCAAAGGTACAGAACTCCAAAGCCTTGTCAATTCGAGCCTTGCACCACATCTCCTACTTCCACATTCCGAGGGAAACACTCAGCAATAGAGGGAGAAGGAATTGGTGCCCGCAAATAGAGGCTGAGGATGATCTCATCGGCTACTTCCTCTATAGAGCTTTAAGATGACAAGAGAACATTGTTTGCATGTTTCTACGACTAGATTTTTTCAAAACAAGCAACAAAGTGTCGGGATCATATGATTGAGACATGGTAGGACTAGAAGGGGAAGGGAAGGCTGAAAATGACAGAGAAAAGATTAGAAAAATTTGATCTTGAAAGTGGACTTCAATGGTGTCAAACGTGACAAGGGAAAGTCAAGAGTTGCACAGTTACCCAAGAAAATGGGGTGAAATATTCAGAAAGGATGCAGGTTTGAAAACCCTAAAAAGCACAAGATTGCATACAAAAGAAGGGAAGCTAAAGTGACAATGCACGAGGCACAAGGTGATAACACTGGTCAATGTAATCATTAACATGGTTAAAAGAATTAAAATATCATTCAATTATTTTAAAGCGAGCATTTGTTGGCGCTCAAATTAGCTTACTGAGTTTTAGAAGCCAGAGAGAGTAAAACAAGCCTAGTACATGGGAATTCATAGAGAGCGGGCCAAAATGCCAATAGTTTGACAAATTGCGGTCTCGAACCATGTGACAAGGGCCTTGCCAAAACTGGCGAGATAAGAATAAAACCAGTTACGGGAGTCAGTATCAGTGGAAATATCGGCAAGGTAGGACAGTTATCGATAGGGAGCTGAAGCTTCCAGAACATTGTAGATATCGAAATTTTAACTACTAAAAGGCAATTACCTGTGGGTTGCCACTATAAATAGCTGAAGAGGCATCAACGTAGGGATATTTGGCCAAATCGACAATCGGTCATTCACTTTTCAATTGTTAACTTTCCTTTATCGCACTTTTTCATTCAATTGTATCTTTACTTTTCTCCTATTTTGCACTTTACTTTTATCGATAGTTTAGATTGGTTGCTTCCTTTCTAGAGCGACACAAGACCCGTTGTAAACAATAAAACCAAAGCTCTACCTCTTCGGTGAAGGATTTTGTCGAGAGAACTTTCCTCAGTGAACAAGTACATGTGAAACCTTCAAGTATTCCACATCCATGCCTTCATTCATCAATTTCATTCCATAATAGATATATTCGGCAAATCTAGATGAAGACGTAGGGATCTCTTCATTAGTACATATATTCCAAATGATTTTCAGAACAATTAGTTCCATGACACGGAAACTCTGCAACAACTTAGAATGAAGTTTACTATTGAAACTATTATTGAAAAGGTCCATAATGCAAATTGTTGAAGTAAAACTGGCTTCGACACGTTGCAATTAGACCATGGAACTTTTTAGATTTCAAGATAATAGCTTTAAGCTTGGTCAATTCGAATAACTATAAAGGGAACCCATCGAGAATTTGATTGTAACCAGGGTTCAAATACTCTAATTCACCAAAGATCTTGGGTAGGCCATTTCAGTCGATTCTTTATGAGGTCAATCATCTTCAATGCACAACTTTCTGGGTAAGCATAAGGACTCATGCCCTCAAGGTTATTTTTCCCAAGATCCAAAATTGTCAAAGAACCAATATTTTCCAAGACATGAAGGAATTGTGCCATTTAGACTATTGTTGGCCAAATCAGGAATGACGAGAGATCTTAGTATACAAATTGAATGAATTTTTCCGAAGAGAATGTTGTTGGAGATATTGTAATAAGTTGTTGATGGAGGTGGAGTAAGGAGTTATGTTTTGAGCAAATTAGAAATAATGTCAAGATAGGTCAACTTGGGTAGTGGCATATTGATTAGATTGTTCCCTAAGCCAATTAGAAAATTGTAAGAAATATCCCCATGCCACAAGGATTCTTTGCTACCATTGCCCATCCAATTAGGAATGCTCCCTTTGATTTTATTGTTGGACAAATCTACCCACTTTAATCCACATAGGTAGCCTAAAGCCTTGGGGAAGTCATGTAAATTGCATGACTCTAAGGTTAACTAGAAAAGTTTTGGAAGAGTGGCATTCATCTCGGTTTTGCTGACAAAAAATATGTTGTTTTAATCCAAAAATAATGTCCACAAGTTCTTGAGTTTGTGTAAATCCACGGTTTTACTCAAATTATTCCCACTATGATCCAGATGTTTGAGATTCTTGAGTTCTCATAATGACTTTGGGAGTTCACCTTGCAAATTGTGAAATAAAGGTTGAGCTCAACCAACTGCATAAGTATTTTGAATTGAAGATGGAATTGGACCACTTAGCCGAACATTGGCCAAATGTAAAGAAAGAAGGATGGTTAGTTTGGCTACTAATTTAATCTAAACCCTTTTTTGTTGTTAAAGAACTATGCATAATGGAACTATTACTAAAAGGGTACGGATTGGTGAGTTTTGACAAGTTGACAAGCCTATGCCAAATATCCCTCGTGAAATTATTGAAAGAGAGCTCTAGATATGACAATTGGGTAAGATTAGCAAGGGAAGCGGGATTTGAACATGAACTTTATTAAATGATATATCTAGATAAGCAAGCTAAGAAAGATTATTCAGTGAAATGGGAAGTGAACCCGAAAAATAGCAATCCTAAATTGATAATTCATTCAAGAAAATGCTAATCCAAATAGGTATTTCTCTTGAAAAATTCATGCCCTAAAGAAACAATGATTTCAAGCAATTACCCCAATGTTGTTATGGAATAAAACTAGGAAGGTTATCATTGCCATTGATATCGAGGACTTCTAGGTTTGGTAATTGAAAAATTCTTACCGGAAATTCAGCATATGAAAGAGAAAATGCAAGTTTAAGCGACTTCAAAGAGTAGGAGAAGTTTGCAAGCACATGAGAGAATGATCGTGGCATGCTTACAGAAGAGAGATCAAGTTCTTTAAGCAAAGTTAAGTTTTAAACAAAGTTGTCCACATTGGGCATCTCAAGATCCCACCCACTAGACAAATCAAGAGAAATCAATCTCGTGAGCCATGAGATATCTGATGGGACTTTCCTTGAAAAATATGAGCCAGAGAGATTAAGGTAGTGTAACCTGAAAAAATTGCCAATGCCGTATAGGATTGAGGGAAATTCGAAGTCATTGAAAGCGAGATTGAGTAATTTCAATGTGGAGTAGGCGAAAAAGGCTAGTGTTAAAAGTTAAAGTACCAACAAGACAATTATGGCTAAGGTTGAGGCCTATCATGTGACCAGTGGCCTCATCACGCTTCACACCATTCCGTGAGCAACAATCACCATGTCCATCTAGTGACCATGATCCAACCTTCACATAAATACAATTATAAATTGCTCTATTGGTTCTAAAACTTTGCTTGAATTCCACTGAGGTTGAGCTTTAATGCTGATGGCATAATGGCTCAGCAAGCAAAGTATGAATCATCACGAGAAGGACAATCCATGTACAAAACATTTAGAATGTCTAGGGTGCCATATTTTCTCTTTTGTTTTTCTCCTTTTTGATAGAGTTTGTTTTAGTGGAAAAGCTTTCACAGGCAGTAATAAACAATTCGATCATTGCACTTTCCATATTGCTTTGGCCATTGATGTGGCACCCCGAAACACCTAAGGTCGCCACAGGTACCTATCGATATACCTAATGAACACTAGTTACATCTCTTAGTAGAAGCATCGTAGTTCATAGGTTTTTTTTTTATGAAAACAGTCTTAGTGCAACTTATTAGTGGAAGCGTAATTGAATCTCACCATATGTCCCTCCAATAACCATAATGCAATGCACACCAACTACGCACCATATGAAAAGATAAAGCCGAGCCACTTTTATTTACATATTTTCATGATGGATTTTCGGGTCGGTACAACCAAAAAGAAAAGCCAAGATTTTTAACTACACTTGGCCACAACCCAAAAGATATCTTGACCGCTATATTCGATCACATGTCATCCTCCATCTACCAGCGTCGGCTACCCTAAAAAAGAAATGTTAGCTCTCTACTCCTCATGCGGCCATCACACCCACCCTGGCGCGTCGGGCGGTGGTGGCGGCTACATCCCCCTAAACACTCCATCTCGACAGACGTGGACCGACAAAAACTCTTGAATGACTAGGCCCCTAGCCAAGCCCACATCATACATGACTAGCACGCGGACTCGCACAAACATCAGATCAAGGATGGTAACGCAGTCAATCTCCGAACACTCTACCTCCACATCATATGGGAGGCCATAGAAGGTATCCCGCGTGACCGGAGGGAGCGGCATCTTTCTAATCTGAAATGTTGGTCACCGAAGGGGTGAGTACAGTCACTCAGCAGGTAAAGGATCTAATAAACTACTCAATGCATCACACAATACAATCATAAAAATCATAGCATAGTACATATCATTCATGCATCCAAGCATAACTTACCTTGAAGCCATGCATATGTCATGCATCCCACATTCTATCAATTGCACCCCAACCTGGCATCATGAGAAACCTCCGGCACACACCACCAGGCATTCGACACCCCCACATTTCGAGCATCTCATATCCCAACTAGCATCACGAGGCATTCCCCGGGCACAAACCTCCGAGGCTTCCGGCGCCCCCCATCGTGGGCATCTTGACACTCCCAGGGCATTATCGGCCCTCTTCCAACAGTTTTCTCATTCATTGTAATTCATATTCACCAATTTATGTCTCACAATCAACATGGCACATGATGTAATGGCAACAAAGTCAAATTCAACATTTGATTCTATATGCAATGCCAAATATTATCACATGCTCAGCAAGATTCAATCACCTCAATCAATATAATTAATAGGCTCATCCAAAACAGAATAATCATAAATTTTAGCATTTGAAATTCGCACAATCTAGCTTGCCCAGTTTTAGAAAATATTTCCATTAAATACCTAAATGGCCTTTAAAAATTATGAAATTCAAACATGTGATAGTCAAGACATAATGGCAGATATTTCATACAGGACACTGTACCAAAAGGCCCTCATACAATTTGATATAGATCACGCATCACAGCATTGCTATTCTATCTTGCACAGTTTTTGAAACATTTTTGGTTAAATAGGCAAATGAACTTCAAAAGTTATGAAATTTAAAGATGTTGCAGAGAAGACATAAAGAAAGATATTTCGTGAAGAACTCTTTGCTGAAAGAGCTTCATAAAAAATGATATGACCCATGCATTGAAACTGGCTAAACCCGAATGCATCAGATTACACAGATTTTGAAATATTTCCGATTTAATACCCTAAAGACCTTCAAAATTCATGAAATTAGACTATGTTGTAGTAAAGATCCTAAGGTAGGTTTTTTCATGAATAAATCATAGTCAAATTCGTTCTAGATGATTTAATATAGAGGGTTAAAGCTTCTGTTTCAATACCAAAGTTTCCAGATCTGACTACTTCCGAAAAACTACAATTTCACCTATCTATTCTTGTTAGTTTTCTCTATATTTTTTATATGTTAAACCTCAGGATTTCCTTTACATTTTTTGTTAAGAAATCAAAGGGAAATTGTGACAAAAAGGTAGGCTTACAGACCATGCATTCATCAAAGGTAGTTACCGAAATCTCCAGATTCAGTCTCTCCGAAAAATAAGAATTTCACCCACTTATGCTTGTTCGTTTTGTCCAAAATTCGAGTATGTTATATTTCAAGAAGTCCTTAACAACTTTCATATATAAGTCATGGCCAAAATTCAACTCAATCAACACATGCAAGCCAATAGAGCATCCAAGATCGAACTGTTTTCTCAAGAACAGTTTACTAGTCTCAAACATCTCTCTTAAAACTTCAACTTTTAACACCCTAAACATCCGAATCTATCACCATTCAAGCACACATACTAGACACAACATGCAAGAGCAGATTTAAGGATCCCAACTTTCCTCCAAACTGAGCAAACATGAGCACACGGCGACTAGACATGGCGAAGACGAGCGACGGATGAGCGGCTTCCTTCTTCTTCTTCGCACTCTCACTCTCCCTTTCTCTCTCAATTTATCTCTTTCTCTCTTTCTATCGGTAACTCTCTTTCTCTCTCTCTCCCTTCAAACGAAGCCCTCTCTCTCCCTCTCTTTCTCGCTTAAGCTGGCCTCATCATCCCCTAATTTCTTCCCCTCAATCATTAGCTATGATTAGGCATGCATGAAGGACACTTGGCACACTTCAAAGGACAAGTGGGGGAGGGCATGCAACAAGCTTGGCCCATCTTAGGCCCATCCCTCTTGGGCCTAAGACCCAAGTTTAATTAACCTAAGATTAACCCTTTTAAAAACTAATTAAATCCCTATTTAATTAAAGCACTAAATTGTAAATTAAGATAACTATATACTTGAAATTATAAATTTATAAGTTCCCATTTATCATACATATAGCCAAAGATAAAACTTCCTTTCCAAAATTCATCCATTAAAGACTTGGCCATACATCTCATCGCAAATCATGGATTAGAAGGCTACAAAGTACAATGTCGGTATTTCCATTGCCTATCCATGGTTCATGGCATATTCAGGGATTTTTATGAAATTCTAGGATGCCACAATTGATGCAATAGACACATCTAAAATGACACTTGGGTTCCATTGAATAAAGAGTCGATCTAAGAAATGGAAAAAAAACCTATAGATTGGTGTATACATAGCCAAAGTCTTATGATGTGGATTGTTGGAAATTATGATTCTAGAAGTATGTTGATGACTGAGTAGAATTTTTTTTTTTTTTTTTTTTTGGGTGCAAATGACTCATTCAGAACATTAGTTAAATATAAAGGTGAATTTTCCATCCCTTCTATGGTTTGAAGATGTCGAACATATGTACCTTCTTGATAGCGTGTTAATTAACACATTTTCGATCCAAATTCTGCCTTGCTCTTTTGTATTTCTTTATATTTATTTTCAATGGCTAGGGTGCCTCCAAACGTAACATTTCATAAATCATAGATCGAACTGCCGAATCGGAAAAATTGGATAACAAGCTATCCCCTTGATATTGTCTTTTGTTTGATCATTACAATTCCTTGTTGACTTTCATATTTATCTTCTTGGTCTTTACTAGCTTCCCCAAACTAGATTTTGGAATAAGCATATGTCCAAAATTAGATTCTCTACGACAGTCAAGACTACTCGGCGCATAAGCACTAGTATGTGTATCTTGCCCGTATATATGTTGCCTTATATGACTCTATGACATGATTTTCTAGGGGAGAAAAAGCAGTTACAAGGATAGAATATCGAACAGGAAGATGGCGTCTCCTCAATAGCCCATAGAAACATGAGTTGACATGAAGCAAATATAGATAAGAATCTTAATTCATTTGTATCCACTTTCAATTCAAACTAGACATACAGCATTACATAACTAATCAGTGTCACATATTCTTGATCAATCGGTGGTTTCCTAATCTTTTCCATGTTGTTACTTTTCTCTCGGTAGCACAAGAATTCCTATCCAGAAACAACTGAAATATCCAGATAGTTGGGCATAAATAAAGGCACCTTCAATTGGTCTAGCCGCTTGACTCCCAAACGGCTCTATATTCCCATAACTTCTTGTAAATGAATCAACAATCAATACGAGAAACCATACTGCTAAAGTGATAATTAAGATCGATCATACTATTTGTGTTTGTCTTGCCATAGATATTTTGCAATTTCAATATATTTCCTAAGTATCCCTTTTTTTTCCTAAAGTAATGTTAAAAGTCATAAGCAAATAGGCATTAATTTTTCAAAAGAGAAAAAAATGGTCACACAGCCACTAGGGGCAAATGAGGTCTCGTTTTTATGCATGTCGTGAATAATCGTTCATGTTCTGCCAAAATTGCGTAGTCGATGCTCTTCAATAGCTTCTCATGTTTTTCAAAGTAAAGACCAAACTTGAGAGGCCAGCCAACGGTCGCACTTTCACGTTGGCGTGCAAGAGTCATTCTCCATTCCTCACCCTTGAATCACCAAAAAAATAGATCTTAATCATCGATTAAAAATATTTTCAAATTTTATATAAAAAAATATGATCAATTATCTTCTCATTTCCCATATATTTACTCCACCGTCTAAAAGAATTCTCCAAAGTCATTTCAAACTTAGCTTCCCCGGTCTAAAATACTTTTCCAACGTCATTTCAGACTTGGCTTCCCTGGCATTCTATATATATACCTCCTATACTAGAGAAACCATAAACCGAAAAAAAAAAGATCCGAATCTCTCGATCATGGACGCAAGAGCATCTATTTACCTCCTCCTGCCTTTCCTAGTCCTCCTCGCAAGTAAGCGCATTGTCATCATGATCTATCTATTTTCAACTATTACAAATTTCTACATTAATATTACCTTCTTCCGAAACTAGAAAATAAGATCCTAAGTTTAATTTTTTGTTTTTTGGGATTCTGAAGTTAAAGCCGTGTGTTCACATTTCCATCTTTGTTATGATAAACCCCAGGAGGAAAAATAATTAATCCGCGTACATATTTTTTATGGCTTGCATGCATGCTTGCAGGAGGAGCTGGCGCAGCCACACTCAGCTTCACCAGCAAGTGCCCCTACACAGTCTGGCCCGGGACGCTCACCGGCGGGGGTGGCGGGCAGCTATCCTCAACCGGGTTCGAGCTCGCCACAGGTGCAACCTTCTCAATCAATGATGTCCCGGACACGTGGACAGCCGGCCGGGTGTGGGGACGAACGGGCTGCGCCACTGATGCCTCTGGCAAATTCGTATGCACCACCGCCGACTGTGGGTCTGGCCAGGTGAGCTGCAATGGTGCAGGGGCGATCCCGCCGGCCACCTTGGCGGAGTTCACTCTCAAGGCACCGGGCTCTGGCGAGAACAGCATCTACGACGTCAGCCTCGTGGACGGCTTCAACCTACCCCTCTCTATAACTCCACAGGGCAGCGGCAGTGGGTGCACCACGACCAGCTGCGCAGCCAACGTCAACTCCGTGTGCCCGTCAGAGCTGGCGGTGAAGGGGTCGGACGGGAGCATCGTGGCGTGCAAGAGCGCGTGCCTGGCGTTAAACCAGCCGCAGTACTGCTGCACGGGGGCGTACAACACGCCGGCGACATGCCCGCCGACGAACTACTCGAAGATTTTCAAGGACCAGTGCCCTCAAGCTTACAGCTACGCTTACGACGACACGAGCAGCACTTTTAATTGCACGGGTGGGGCTAGTTACCTCATCACATTCTGTCCGTGATATATTCTCTCTTCTTCTGAGCTTGGATGGACCATTTTCTCTCCGAGGCGAAAATAAGAGGTCCATGGGTTGTCTCGGTTGGCCTCAAGCTATTTGTACCCTCGTCACTGGATTGAGGGATCATGCCGGTAGTTTCATTTTCCACTAGGAAAATTAAATGTAATCTGCCGAGAGAATAATGGATTATACAAAATAAACAATGTATTCGATAGAATATTTAAATATGAAATCACATTTTCATTTAAGAGCTTAAGCTTTTAGAACAGTTTAGAGTGATCTCATTAAATCTCACATTGAATCAAAGCTGGATCTCTTAAATTCAATTGTTTTTTTTAGGTCTCATTTGCCTTCTCATTTAAATATGTCATCCGCATAATATTATGGCAAAAAAATACTAAACTAAGCATGAGGGGAGATGATAGAATATTTAAATATTAAACAATGTATTTATTTAATAGTTTAAGGTTTTAGAACAATTGGCAACGATTCCACCTCTATAATGTTATAGTAATTATTGTAACAGGATGAAGCATATTCTTTGACTTAACTTTAATGCTTAATCATCAATTCGAATTGATTAGTAGGTGATTGATACGAGGACGAAGCATGTATTGAAAGTGAATTTAATTGTCTTTGGAATCACCATCATTCTTTGACTCCACTTTCATGCCTGCTTGTCAATTCGAATTGATTTGGGTGGGTCCGTAAAGGAAAGAAATTCAAAAAATCATACTAAAGTTTAATCGGATTTCGGGATTTCCTTTTCCCTTTTTTCCCTTTGCTCCTAAGATAATCTTCTTCCCTAAAAGACAACTTTAGTTCTCATACCTAATATTTACTGAAGTACCACGATAGCTGTCAACATATAATTTTTTCTGTGTTTATCAAGAATACCATATAAATTTGAAGAACCCAACAAAAACATTTAGTTGCCCATAATTGATTCGGCTGGAACCAGAAAAAGGGCATACCATATATAATTCAACTCAAGCACTCTATATATATTCCATCATCTAAGATACATTCGCAAGTCTTTTCAACTTAGCTTCCCCAGCGTCCTTCATATATCACCTCGAATATAAGAGACAACGACGACCTAGACAAATCTCAAGCTTTTTATCATGGACGCAAGATAATCTTATATTAGCAAAGCATGTATAGAACACCGAGATAAAAGATTACCCAAAGTATGAAGCATGTACACTAACGACGGTGACATGATATCGTCCTTTTTTTTTGTCTGTAGTAGAGCACGTATGTGTAGAAGAGCCAGAGGAGATTGTAATGCCATAGTTTTTGTGGATTGCAATTTCTGCGGATAGAATTTTGGGGCTTCTTATTAGCCACTCCATGGTCGACCAAAGGCAACATGTCAAAGACCTTTGAGCTGACTATTTTTCATTGGATGACCTATCATTTTCACATAAGTAGAGCGTCATCACCATTGTGCCAAAATTTAGTTTTTTTTATTTTTTTTCACAACTTCTAAGACCTAGTCTGGGAAAGCAATTCTTTATGAACTCATCAATTTCAATATTAATGACCTTATGTCAATCAAATCAAAGGGAAAATTTTAATTTGTTTGCAATTTGACTGGGGATATCATCTAATACGTGTCAATCAAAATTTTAGATATTTTGAGCATAAATAATAAGCGCATTCTATTGGTCTAGCCACTAGACTTCCTGATGGATTCTTATAAGCGAATTTAAAATTAACATGAAATATACTAACAAAAGTCACAATTAAGATGAAACATTCTATGGATGCATATATGTCTTACCGTAGATGTTGTGCAATTTTAATATGCCTAAGCCAACCTGTATTTTTTAATTAATGTTAAGAGTTATAAGGGAATAGTCACTTTTTTTTTCAAAAGGGGGAAAAATCACTCATCAACAAGTTACAAATTAGGTAGCAATTCGACCAACAAAAAAAAAATGATCGCATTGATACGCATGTTGTGATTGATGGTTCATGTATAGTCATAATTGTACAATCGGTCCTCATAAAAGACATCTCATTTATCACACACACACACACACACAGAGATATATATATTTACATAAGGACCAACCTTGAGAGACCTACGAGAAGACTTTCTTTATCTTTTAGATTGATGAATGAGAAGTTTACAGCCGTATACATAGTCTTCGAATCACACAATTAAAGGATAATAGTTATTGATTGAAAATATTTTTAGATTTATATTTCATCTCCAAATTTATAATGACAAATATATGTGATTATGACAAATTATGAGTGGGCATAAATCTCTTAAGAACTATATAAGTTCCAACAAATGGTGAGCACACCACGGCGGAAACATGGCGCCTATGGCATTGCTATCTCCTTTGACTCTTCTATGATCTAAGTGCTCTAATAACGAACACAAAAATAAAAATAATAAGACAAATAAAGGACAATATCACATCATTGTCATTAGCGTATATGCTTTATACTTGGGTCATTTTTATCTCGGTGTTTCATACCTACATTGTTGGCCTCGACCTTAGTAGCATAACTTCTTCCGGTTTTTAATCTAATCTCGTAGGAAGAGAAATCAATTAAGGTGGGGAAGACGAAAAATGCGAGGATAAAATTCCAAAAGCTAGTTTTTTTTTTTTTTTTGCTTTTTTGTTTCAATCACAGCTTCTATTGCCTAAGAAAGTACTTATGAATTCTTGAGTTTTAGTGTCAATGATCTACCTCCAATCAGATCAAAGGGGCAAATGTATAATGTGCAGGACTCGAGATATACAAACAACCAAAAAATCTAAATATCTTGGGTAAAAATAACAAACACCTTCTATTGGTCTAGCCACTTGAGTCCTAAATAGATTAACAATCCCATAACTTCTTATGAATGAATCAACAATTAACATGGGAAACCTTACTGATAAAGTGATGATTAAGATCAATCATACTATTTGTGTATGTCTTGCCATAGATGTTTTACAATTTCAACATACTGCTTAATTATCCCGGCTTTTGTTTTTTTATACCTAAAGTAATGTTAAAATTTACAAGCAAATAGGCATTAGTTTTCAAAAGGGAAAAAAGGGTCACAAATCAAGGGACAAATTAGGTCGTAGTCTCATACATGCCGTGATTAATGGTTGTGCAGTCACAATTGCGTAGTCGGCCTTCTTAAATAGCGTCTCATATCTTTTCCATAAAAAGTCCAAATTTGAGAGGCCACCAAAAAATCTTTTGCCCGTCTTTCACGTGGACGAACTAGTCATTCTCCATTCCTAGGAGTATTCCTACCTCTTGAATCACAAAAACAAAAGATGGTAATCATCCACTGAAAACATTTTCACATTTCCATGGGAACTATAGAAGTTTGGACAGAAGGTGAACACGACAAAGTAGATTAAAATGACAAGTGGTACTAGAGAGATAACTGCTATTAAGGTCTAGGCCGACGACACGACCGCGGAATTCGTTACCTCCATACCATCCCAGGACCAGGAGCACTAATCTTCATTTCCACCGGGCGACCAGCATGATAGGAGTTTAGGGTAAACGCAAGGAAATATGCTCGGTTTGATTCCGAGAGAATCCTCTTAAATCATTTCAAGGCCAAGCTCTCATCAGCGCGTGGATTAGCGAAGCATGTATGAAACGCCGAGATAAAAAAAAAAAAAAATGATCCAAGTATAAAGCATGTACTCTAAGGACGGTGACATAATATTGTCCTTTTGTTTCTAAATAAAATTCTTGTGTTTGTTTTTAGAGCACGTATGTCGTAGAAGAGCCAGAGTAGCTTGTAAAGCCATAGCTTTAATGGATAGCAATTTTTGTGGATAGGAAAGCATGTATGCTTTTACCTTGTTTTTTTTTTAATTACATAAATTATAAGACACAAGACGTCTAATGCATTTATCCCAAAAAGTCCTAAAACATGTCACGAAAAGTGCAATTGAATCTTAAAATTTTTTAAAAATATAATCAAGTTCTAAAACTTATCAAGAAAGCATTCCAATTTTAAAACTTTTAAAAAGTGTAATGAAGTCTTAAAACTTATAATGAAAATGCATTCAAGTCCTAAAAATTTCAAAAAGTATAATCAATAAAAGAATTTGATTTGATTAACTTGATAAGTTTTAGGACTTGATTATATATTTGAAAATTTTTAAGACTTGATTACTCTTTAGTGACAAGTTTTAGGACTTAATTGTACTTTTTCAAAGTTTTAGAACTCATTTACACTTCCATAAGAGGTTTTAGGATTTTCGATACATTTATCCTATAATTTTATGTGAAATGACATGCTAGGGTTGACTAAAGGCAAGATGACTGTGTATTGAGCTCAGGATTTTTCTTTAAATGACTTATCATCCGTAATTAGGTTCATCACCGTTTATGGCCTAGTCTAAGAAGTAATCGTCTATGAACTCTTCAATTCCAATTCCAACTCTCACAACCAAAAAAAGAAAAAAAAGAAAACTACTTCCAATCAGATCAAAGAAGCAAATTCAATTTTGATGTGAAATCTAACTCTAGATATCGCCTCATACAAACAAGCAACAAAGTTAGATATTTTGGGTGCAAATAGTAGGCAAATTCTATTGGTCTAGCCTCTTGACTTCCTAATGGATCACTGTTTCATTAGGTTCTTATGACTAAATGTACAATGAACATGCAAATTGAGATACTGATAAAGTGATAATTATATAAGGAACATACTATGTATGTATGTTTTACTATAGATGTTGCGCAATTTCACCATATTGCTTAAGCCTCATGCTTTTATTTATTTATTTAAGTAATATTAAGAGTTACAAGAATATAGGAATTTTTTTCAAAAAGGAAAGAAATAAACATATATTGACAAGGTATAAATTTGGTCGCATTCTCATTCATTCCGCGATTGACAATTCATATGCAGTCAAAATTTCATTCTTGGTCCTTGTAAACGTCTCTTATTTTTTTCCACATGAGAACCAAACTTGAGAGACCCACAAGAAAACTTTTGCCCATCTTATAAATTGATGGCTAAGAAGTAAATAGGTATCTATCATTCTTTTATTCCTTTCTAAACATTCGTTGCCCATTATCACATCAAAAGTTATTATCAACGTGAGAAAATTCCATTCTCATTCTTCAATCACATTGTATAATGACACTAGCATTGTAACA
The DNA here is from genome assembly GCA_017140475.1 of Eucalyptus fibrosa. NCBI lineage: Eukaryota > Viridiplantae > Streptophyta > Magnoliopsida > Myrtales > Myrtaceae > Eucalyptus > Eucalyptus fibrosa. The sequence goes on from CM029509.1 coordinate 14,965,073, forward strand.
CATTCAATTGCAGGTTACTTGGAATAGCATCTATCATGACCTTCCTCGGGAAAAGCTGATGAATTATTAAGTAAGCACAAATAGTTACTATTGAAAAAGATGGTGCATCACTTAGCACGGGCTTTCCCAAGTCTTTACTAATTGCAACTTGGAATTCTTCTTTAATGCCACCATTCATGGGATTCTTTTTGGAGTAAACATAATTAGTTGGATGAAACCAATTGTTTAGATTGAAGTAAGCTTTCAGACCAAGATAATGAAATTGAACATTGTAGGTAATCAAATCTAAATTATTGTATGATTTCTAACTTACCAAATCAAGATAATGAATTAACACGTCAAAGCAAAATAGTATTAAAGTAAAGATGATTAAAATAAAATACGAGAAAATAAACCTTATAAGATGTCGGAAATGACAGCTTTAGGAAATGAATCGCAGGCCAATACATTTCCATAAATCATGAAACTCAACCTCGAAATATCTCCATCAATGCTCTTCAATTTCCTGTCTAAACCGAGACCCTCAATAAATTCCAGCATGCATTGCCTGCAATTATCATGACAAATGACCTTTAAACACGCTCGAAAGGCTCTGAGGTGAATAGTACCTTAACCTGCAGCTGAAAGTATAAACAAACCAAGCCAAACGCACTCAAAGTCACAGTCAAATTGCATTTTCCAGCAATGTCCAACATTCAAAGTAACAAATTACACACGCCGATAAATTATGAACGTGCGGTAACTTGTTAGAGATAATCGGTCTCCCATTGGCACTGCGTTATGTACAATTTATAGAACAACCGAACTGATGCACAACAGTTCCAATTCCCGCCTAATTAATAACATCCAGCAAAATTTAAAATTGATTCAGGGGCAATCAAGACTGAAATTCGTGATTATTCGGTGATAAATTGACATTAAAAATTGATGCCGTATCTTCCTGCAAGTGTATATGAGTTCACATAATCGTATCAACAAAAAATTGACTGGCACCCGGATTTCGTTAATGATTACAAATTATATTTTTCAAAGAATATTATCATACATATTAGAGACATTATAATGTCGATATCTCGGGCCCAGCAATTAAAATTTTGAAAAACGAAGCATCGAGTGCCGGTCAACTTTGGCAGTCCAATTCCCACCCAATTAATAACATCCAGCAACATTCAGAATTGATTCAGGGGAAATAAAGACCGAAATTCGTGATTATTCGGTGATAAATTGACATTAAAAATTGACGCCGTATAGGAGACGCGGAGAGCAGAGAGCCAGTCGATCTCGATGCTGAAACTGGTCAGAGTCCTGGACTTCGTAGCACGGGCCGCGGCCATCGTCTTCTGCTATCCGTGGATCCTCAACCTTGCGATCACCCCGACGTTCCTTCTGGTTCACTCCCATCCACCGTGATTGGCGCCGTCCATTCAGCACTTTTACTTTGACCGGCCCGAAACTCATGCTTTGAATTGTAAGCCTCGTTCGCATTGTATGGCTGCGGATGTTTGCTGGTCTTGGCGGCGTTGCCCATTTTGGGGCATGCATTGTTTATTAACGTTTCTTGATGCTACACTCGTGTCACATACATGCTCGTTTACGTTCAATTTTGTCGTCTGTTCTTGGATTATCCCGTCGATGTGGTCGTCTTTTGTGTCCCTTAAATGAATTGAATGTTCGACCTTAAAAGAAAAGAAAAAATCGACGCCGTATCTTCCTGCAATTGTATATGAGTTCACATAAACAAAAAATTGACTGGCACCCGGATTTCGCCAATGATTTCAAATTATATTTTTCAAAGAAAATCATCATACATATTAGATACATTGTAATGTCGATATCTCGGGCCCAGCAATTAGAATATTGAAAAACGAAGCATCGAGAGCCGATCAACTTTAGCAGTCCAGTTCAACATCTGCAGTAAGGCTCAATTGAATTTTTCGGCCCGAATAGAGCCTGGTGAGCATAATTTCACGACATGCCAGCTACCTGGGCATGGTATAGAATCTCAGAAATATTCAGGCGAGTTCCAGCCTGAAGGCCCTGTTCAGCCCGGCCCACGAAGTCAACACCCTCCTCATCTCACTTGGACACGTTTAGGGTGAGCATCGGTCTAGGGTCAACCCTAGACCAACCCTGGACCAGTCCAACCTTGCCGGTCCTGGTCCAGTTCCTATGGAGATTGGGTCAATCCTTGGTTTTAGAATTCCTTGACCAGCACTGTACGGGTTGGTCCTTAAACGTGAGACTTCCGAGTCAGTTCAACCCGAATCAACCCTAACTTTATATATAATTTTTTTATATAGAGAAAACCTTAAAATAAACGGCATCAACAATATTAAGCATCTCTTTAGTGATGAGTTCAAGTAATTTTATATTATTCTTTAATAACTTAGAGGCGCGCATGACAACCATTCTATTCCAGAAATAATTTATAGAATAGAAATAGATTTTTCTATTTCTATTTCTATAAGAGTTTCTAAGTAAAAATAACTGTTTGATAACGACACAAAATTTCTTCCTTTCGGACGGTGGTGGCGGCGGGCGACCGGCGATAGCAGCGGTGAGTGACCGATGGACGGTGGTCGGCAGCAATGAATGAATGACCGATTGACGAACGATGAGAATAATTTTTATTTTTAATTTCTATTCCAAAAATAGAGTAGTAGAAAATTTTAGTTTCTGATTTCTATTTCAAATCTATTTCTTAAATAAGAATCTATTAAGTATAGCAATATTAACTGCTAAAAAAGTCGGTCAATTTCTTATGAAATTTTCTTTTCTTGAATGATACCGCATGGCCCTTTTGGCTTTTGTGATTCTCCATTCCTAACACTTGAATCATGAGAAAAAAGAAATTGTAATCATCGATTAAAAATATTTTCAAATTTTATATAAAAATACAATACATTAGCTTCTCATTTCCCATATATTTATTCCACTTTCTACAAGACTTTTTCAAAGTCATTTCAAACTTAGCTTCCCCAGTCTAAAATACTTTTCCACGGTCATTTCAAAATTGGTTTCCCCGGCATTCTATATATATACCTCCTATACTAGAGAAACGATAAACCGAAACAAAAAAAAAAAATCTGAATCTCTCGATCATGGACGCAAGAGCATCTTTTTACCTCCTCCTGCCTTTCCTAGTCCTCCTCGCAAGTAAGCACATTGTCATCATAATCTATCTATTTTCCACTATTACAAATTTCTACATTAACATTACCTTCTTCCCAAACTAGAAAATAAGATCCTAAGTTTAATTTTTTGTTTTTTGGGATTCGGAAGTTAAAGTCCTGTGTTCAAATTTCCATCTTTGTTATGGAGATTCCCGCGCTGATAAACCCCAGGAGGAAAAATAATTAATCCGCGTACATCAATTTTATGGCTTGCATGCATGCTTGCAGGAGGAGCCGGCGCAGCCACACTCAGCTTCACCAGCAAGTGCCCCTACACAGTCTGGCCCGGGACGCTCACCGGCGGGGGTGGCGGGCAGCTATCCTCAACCGGGTTCGAGCTCGCCACGGGTGCAACCTTCTCAATCAATGACGTCCCGGACACGTGGACAGCTGGCCGGGTGTGGGGTCGAACGGGCTGCGCCACTGATGCCTCTGGCAAATTCGTATGCGCCACCGCCGACTGTGGGTCTGGCCAGGTGAGCTGCAATGGTGCAGGGGCGATCCCGCCGGCCACTTTGGCGGAGTTCACTCTCAAGGCACCGGGCTCTGGCGAGAACAGCATCTACGACGTCAGCCTCGTGGACGGCTTCAACCTGCCCCTCTCTATAACCCCACAGGGCAGCGGCAGTGGGTGCACCACGACCAGCTGCGGAGCCAACGTCAACTCCGTGTGCCCGTCAGAGCTGGCGGTGAAGGGGTCGGACGGGAGCATCGTGGCGTGCAAGAGCGCGTGCCTGGCGTTAAACCAGCCGCAGTACTGCTGCACGGGGGCGTACAACACGCCGGCGACATGCCCGCCGACGAACTACTCGAAGATTTTCAAGGACCAGTGCCCTCAAGCTTACAGCTACGCTTACGACGACACGAGCAGCACTTTTAATTGCACGGGTGGGGCTAGTTACCTCATCACATTCTGTCCGTGATATATTCTCTCTTCTTCTGAGCTTGGATGGACCATTTTCCTCTCCGAGGCGAAAATAAGAGGTCCATGGGTTGTCTCGGTTGGCCTCAAGCTATTTGTACCCTCGTCACTGGATTGAGGGATCATGCCGGTAGTTTCATTTTCCACTAGGAAAATTAAATGTAATCTGCCGAGAGAATAATGGATTATACAAAATAAACAATGTATTCGATAGAATATTTAAATATGAAATCACATTTTCATTTAAGAGCTTAAGCTTTTAGAACAGTTTACAGTGATCTCATTAAATCTCACATTGAATCAAAGCTGAATCTCTTAAATTCAATTGTTTTTTTTAGGTCTCATTTGCCTTCTCATTTAAAAATGTCATCCGCTTAATACTATGGCAAAAAAAATACCAAACTAAGTATGAGGAGGATGATAGAATATTTAAATATTAAAAAATGCATTTATTTAATAGTTAATGTTTTAGAACAGTTGACAGTGATTTCACCACTATAATGTTATAGTAATTATTGTAAGAGGACGAAGCATATTCTTTGACTTAACTTTAATGGTTAATCGTTGACTCGAATTGATTAGTAAGTGATTGATACGAGGACGGAGCATATAATGAAAGTGAATCCAATTGTGTCTTTGGAATCAATATCATTCTTTGACTTCACTTTCATGCCCTTGTCAATTCAAATTGATTCGGGTGGGTCCATAGAGAAAGAGATTCGAAAAATCATACTAAAATTTAATCAAATTTCGGGATTTCTTTTTCCCTTTTCCCTTTGCTCCTAAGAGAATCTTCTTCCCTAAGAGACAACTTTAGTTCTCATACCTAATATTTACTTAAGTACCATGATAGCTGTCAACTTATAATTTTTTCTGTGTTTATCGAGAATACCATATAAATTTGAAGAACCCGGCAAAAAGATTTAGTTGCCCATAATTGATTCAGCTGGAACCAAAAAAAGGGCATACCATATATAATTCAATTCAAGCACTCTATATATATTCCATCACCTCGAATATAAGAGACAACGACAAGCAAGACAAATCTCAAGCTTTTGATCATGAACGCAAGATAATCTTATGTTTTCAAGAGGCAAAATTCTATTTTGAGTTTGATATGTTTTTTTATTAACAAGACAAATACTCACTACAACTTAGAATTTGAAGTATTTTCATTTCCTAATTAGCAAAGCATGTGTAGAACACTGAGATAAAAGGTTATCCAAGTATGAAGCATGTACACTAAGTGACATGATATTGTCCTTTTTTTTTTCTGTAGTAGAGCACGTATGTCTAGAAGAGCCAGAGGAGATTGTAATGCCATAGTTTTTATGGATTGCAATTTCTGGGGATATAAATTTGGGGCTTCTTATTAGCCACTCCATGGTCGACCAAAGGCAAAATGTCAAAGTCCTTTAAGCTCACTATTTTTCATTGGATGACCTATCATTTTCACATGGCGCTATGGCATTGCTATCTCCTTTGACTCTTCTATGATCTACGTGCTCTAATAACAAACACAAAAATAAAAATAATAAGACAAATAAAGGACAGTATCACGTCATTGTCATTAGCGTATATGCTTTATACTTGGGTCATTTTGATCTCGGTGTTTCATACCTACATTGTTGACCTCGACCTTAGTAGCATAACTTCTTCCGGTTTTTAATCTAATCTCGTAGGAAGAGAAATCAATTAAGGTGGGGAAGACGAAAAATGTGAGGATAAAATCCCAAAGTCTAACTTTTTTTTTTTTTTTCCAAATCACAGCTTCTATTGCCTAAGGGAGTACTTATGATATCTTGAGTTTTAGTGTCGATGATCTACCTCCAATCAAATCAAAGAGGCAAATTTATAATGTGCACAACTCGAGATATCACCCAATACAAACAACCAAAAAATCTAAATATCTTTGATAAAAATAACAGGCACCTTCTATTGGTCTAGCCCCTTGACGCCTAAATAGATCAACGTTCCCGTAACTCTTATAAATGAATCAACAATCAACACGGGAAACCTTACTGATAAAGTGATGATTAAGATCAATCATACTATTTGTGTATGTCTTGCCATAGATGTTTTACAATTTCAACATATTGCTTAATTATTCCGGCTTTTGTTTTTTTATTCCTAAAGTAATGTTAAAATTTATAAGCAAATAGGCATTAGTTTTCAAAAGGGCAAAAAAGGGCCCCACATCAAGGGACAAATTAGGTCGTAGTCCCCCATACATGCCGTGATTGATGGTTGTGCAGTCACAATTGCGTAGACGGCCTTCTTAAATGGCGTCTCGTATCTTTTCCATAAAAAAGTCCAAATTTGAGAGGCCACCAATAAATCTTTTGCCCGTCTTTCACTAGGAGTATTCCTACCTGTTGAATCACAAAAACAAAAGATGGTAATCGTCCACTGAAAACATTTTCACATTTTATATATCATTACCTCGCTTTATACAAAAATAATGATACAATATACGTCATTATGATAAATTATGTATATGTATAAATGCCATGGGAACTATAGAAGTTTTGACAGAAGGTGAGCACGACAAATTATGTATATGTATAAATCCCATGGGCATTTCATCGATGCGCCAATAGTGTAATTCTCTGAGCTGATCACTCACGGGATATCTAGACTATTTGGGGAAGCAATTAAGGAATCTAAATGCAATAAACTTAAGAATTCGATCAGGAATCGACTGTTCAATTGTGTTAGTCTGCAAGGGTCATTACGACATTGTCAGAGTCAATCTTAGATCAGAGATAGATCGATTCGACTGAGATGTGTGATCAAAATGTAGGTGATTCCACCTAATTGCAAAATTCTCATCGATCGGAACTAAATTGATTTTCTGTCCTTTTGGATACCCTGTGTCTTTCTAGGCAAGGGCCGCGACCCTTGCCCCAGAGATTTTCATGACAACTGAGAGTCGCCAATGTACCCTGTGTCTGTAATTGAAATCTTGAGATTTTCACGACAACTGAGAGTCGCCAATGTGTCAAAGATGTACATAGTTACTCGAGATAAATCAATCACGGGTCAATTGCACCAAAAATTTCTAAAAGTTACCCAGTAGACTAGGTCATGCTAAAAGCGCACCGAAGTGAAATTAACCATAAATTTGAACCCGATTTCAAAAATTGAAAGTTCTGTAGTGTCACGAGCTATTTTAAAAACTTCGACTCATCGTTCGAAGATTTTTTAGAAATTCCGAGATTTTTACGGAAAATCGTTTCGGACATTGCACAAAATTAGCATAAATTCAGATGGGCTAAATTGATTGAAATTTGGACTTCTAAACCGAGCCTTTGAGTGTCAGGGACTTATAGAAAATTGTTCGGGATTTTTTTGGGCAAAATTGGACCTCGATTTGGAGATTTGAGTGAAGAGTTGAAGTTAATTTGGTGAAAGTCGGAATAAGGGATGGGGCAGCAACTTTGACTTCAAAAATTGGATAATTGGTGGTTTAATTTTGTGGTATTATGGTTCAAGAAAGTATTAGAGATTAGAGGCATGCATTTAATTAAATAGATAGGATTGCTTGACTTTGGGGCCTTCATCTTCAGCTTCTTCAGCACGCCAACGCCAGCTGCCCACCATTTGCTTCGAACGATTTTGGCTTCAGCAAAGGACCAGCTGCCTCTTCTTTTCTTCCGGACGAACCGCGCGCTCAGTTCCCCACCGCATCTGCCGCTTCATCCCCATCATCATCCCCCATCTCCAAGCCGCCACACGTCTTCAATTGCTGCTTGTTCGGTCAACTCCAGATGAGTTTTTGACCGTGAAATTTCCTTGCCCTGCCACGTTTCCTCCCCATCTTTCACCCACCTCCAGCAGCGGTTGAGCTCAGCATCCCGCCATCTTCGACTTCTGCTCCATTTCTTCCTTGGTCGGCCACGAACGCGCGCCTCATCTCTCTCCGCGTCCACGTCCCACGCATGGTCAACGACGCCACTCACGGAAGCCCTTGGTTGACCGAAGCCCAGCCGCCTGCTGCCACTCGTCCGCGTGAGTTCCCCAGCCGAAGCTGCTTCTTGCCCGCGTCTCCCTTCGTGCGAGACTCCTCCAGCGAAGCTTGGCCCAGCTTTCAGCAGCAACAACGCCGGCCATTCCAGCATCTTCGGCCCATTCAAGCTGCAGCCCAGTCCAGTTGAGGTTTCACCAAGCAGCAGCCCAGCAAGTTGTTGTTTTTTGCAAGCCAGCCATCTTCAGAAGCCTGCAAAGACAGCCCATTCAAGGCCTGTTCAGTCCAGCAAAGCCGAGCCCTATTCAAAAGCGAATCTCATATTGGACTGAGATTTGTTGGGCCTGTTTTAGGCCCAGTCCAAGTCCGCCGACGCCACCGAAAATTCGGATTTTGGCCGCCGTCGCGCCGTCATCACGGTAAACCGGTTTCCACAATTAACCGGTGAGTTTATGCACTAAACTCTTCTTAGTAGGCTAATGATGTCTAAGGGGTGTTTAGTTTAATTTAATTAGGAATTAGGTGGTTAGTTAGATTAAATTATAAATTTAATTATTTAATTGAGCATGTTAGGTGGTTAGCATGGTTTAATTAAGGCCTAAATAAATCGTATTATTCTAGAAGGGTTCGGGAATTTTCCGGGACCTTATTGGTATTTAATTAATAATTTTGGCCTAGGTTAGTATTTTAGAAATTAAAGTGATTTATTTAATTAAATTTCGAAATTAATTAATTATTAATTATTTTTCCAGAAATTAGGCCGGGATAGCCGGTGATTGGAATTTCATACTGATTACAATGGTGTGGTTAATTTTTGCAATTGAGTGTTAATGTCTACAAATTGAGTGTTGATTGGATTTTTGGCATTTAATTTCAAAAATTGTGAATTTTCAATATTTATCTAGAAAGTCCTGGTGTCGAGTTCTAAAACCGAAAATGGTTTTATATACTATATAAACTGGTGGGATTTTGAAAAGAAATGATATCAGTCTTCTGGGGTCAATTGACCATGTACCCACACATGACGATTTTCATGAGTATTTCTAAGACGAAGAAAATATGTTAGGTTCACTATTTTAATGGAGATATTTGAGTGCAATGCACGGTGCCCTAGGCCATGTTTGAGTGATTGTGTGTTGGTTAAGAAAACCCGTCCTGAGTTATTAAGCTGGACGTTACCTCTATATAGGATGCCCTACCAATGGATGCCCTACCAATAGATGTCGGTCGCAATAGATTCTAAACCAATGCTCCTTTATGGAATGCCGTCGACGTAGTGACAATGCTGTGCACAATGGTGTGAGATGATGCCTGACAATGCTAGAGGACAGTTGAATAGAAAGTAGGTCGTACCATATGCTGAGAGTAAAACTAGGAATGCATGATTGATTGAGTGTGGCGTTCCTATTGTTGGAGCTTAATTGTTGCTCATATCTGTATAGCTGTCTGTGATATAAATTGTACTTACTTGCAGGGTGGGACTGAGGTGAGGTAAGTCCTCTATACTAAATGCGTGATTGAATGGTTAGGATGCCTCTGGGCACATTACCCTCCTAATCAGGGTTTAGAGCGTGGACTTTCTGAAACATTGTCTCACTGGTTATTGAATAACCATTTGCAGGTCCTTAGAAGGTGGTCGTGGAGCACAAGGCCCCGAAGTCTGAGGAGGAGGAGTATGGAGAATCGGCGGATGTGTCCTATTAGTATGTTGTAGGACAGCCTCTTTTAAGAGCTGACCTTTTTGTAGGCTGTCGACTAGACTCGTTTTGTACTTGAATCTCGTTGTTTATAAAAGCATGCTTTTGTGAATTGATGTCCTACTTTTCTATCCTAAGATGATTACTGTCAGGGGATTTATTATTTGCTTCTGCATGTGAAATGAAAAGAAAGAGTCGGTGACTCGTCCTGGGAAGTCGTAAAATTTTATCAACAAGATAGAGATGGACATGCGCTAGAGATGGGTACGCGCTCGGGGTTCGGGGCATGACAGGAAAGCGCGTATGCCATAGCTTTTACAATTTATTTTTTTAATTACAAAAAAAAAAAATGATAACACTCGATTGCACTTTTCGTGACACGTTTTAGGACTTCCAATGCATTTATCCCTAAAGTCCTAAAACATCCTAAAACATGTCATGAAAAGTGCAATTGAGTCTTGAAACTTTTTAAAAATATAATCAAATCTTAAAATTTATCGAGAAGATACATTCGGGTCTTAAAACTTTTAAAAAATGCGATGAAGTCCTAAAATTTATAATAAAGATGCATTCGAATCCTAAAACTTTCAAAAAGCGCAATCAATAGAACAACTTGATTTGATTAATTTAACAAGTTTTAGGACTTGAGTACACTTTTTGAAAGGTTTAGAACTTGATTGCCTTTTGGTGAGAAGTTTTAAGAGTTAATCACACTTTTTTCAAAGTTTTAGGACTTATTTACATTTTTGTGACAAGTTTTAGTATTTTCGATACACTTATTCCATAATTTTATGTGAAAGGACATGCTGGGGGTGACTAAAGGCAAGATGATTGTGTATTGAGCTCAAGAGTTTTCTTTAAATGACTTATCATCTTCACATAATTGGGTTCATTGTCATTTATGGCCTAGTTGAAGAAAGTAATCGTTTATGAACTCTTCAATTCCAATACCGACCCCACACAAAAGGAAAAAAAAAAAAAAACCTACTTCCAATCAGGTCAAAGAGGCAAATTCAATTTTGATGTGAAATCTAACTTGAGATATTGCCTAATACAAACAAGCAACAAAGTTAAATATTTTGGGTGTAAATAATAGGAATATTCTATCGGTCTAGCCTCTTGACTTCCTAATGGATGATTGTTTCCATAGGTTCTTATAACTAAATATATAATGAACAAGAAAATTGAGGTGCTGACAAAGTGATGACTATATGAGGAACATATTATTTATGTATATTTTACCGTAGATGTTGCGCAATTTCAGCATATTGCTTAAGCTTCATGCTTGTATTTATTTAAGCAATGTTAAGAGTTAACAAAGATATAGGCATTTTTTTTTTTTTTTTTTTTTCAAAGGGGAAAAATAGTCATATATCGACAAGGTATACATTTGGTCGCATTCTCATGCATGCCATGATTGACCGTTCACATGCAATCATGATTTCACAGTTGGTCCTCGTAATTGGCATCTCTTATTTTTTTCCACATAAGAACCAAACTTGAGAGACCCACAAGAAGACTTTTGCCCATCTTGTAAATTGATGACTAAGAAGTTTCTAATGGTATACGTCGTATTTATCAATTAAAGTATTTTTTTAGATTTTATATATCATCTCCAAGTTTATAACGACAAATTATTTGTGCTTATGACAAATTACGAGCGAATATAAATCTCTTAGGAACTATAGAAGCTCCAACAAATGGTGAATGCATTGTGGTAAATATATGGCAATAAGAAATTGCCTTAGATTAAAGTTAGCCAATAAAGTTACCCATTTTCACGCATTTTTTTGCCCTACTTCCAAAGGAACAACATCTGCATTTGTCATTTATTTCTCAGTTCCAGATGTTATTAAGACTTTTGTATTAGACTCTGCTGGGAGTCCATAAACTTCGCACGATAAGACTTGACTTGTTTTGTTTATGTAGTTATGTTATTTACCAAAAAAAGGGGGGGATTATTTTATCTTCAGTAAATAGGTATTCATCATTCTTTTATTCATTTCTAAACATTCGTTCCCCATTATCACATCAAAGTTATTATCAATGTGAGAAAATTCCATTCCCATTCTTCAGTCACATTGTATAATGACACTAGCATTGTAGCACGTGCAATTGCAGGTTACTTGGAATACCATCTATCGTGACCTTCCTCGAGAAAAGCTGATAAATTATTTAGTAAGCACAAACGGTTACTATTGAAAAAGATGGTGCGTTGCTTAGGGCAGGCTCTGCCAAGCCCGTACTAATTGCAACTTGGAATTCTTCTTTAATGCCACCATTCATGGGATTCTTTTTGGAGTAGACATAATTAGTTGGGTGAAACTAATTGCTTACATTGAAGGAAGATAATGAAATTGAACATTGTAGGTGATCAAATCTAAATTACTGTATGATTTCTAACTCACCAAATCAAGATAATGAAATCAATACTTCAAAGCAAAATAGTACTAAAGTAAAGACAATTAAAGTAAAGTATGAGAAAATAAATCTTGTAAGATGTCAAGTAAAGAATATACATGACCTTATTATTAAGCCTCGGAACATGAGCCACCATAAGCTAAAGATGCCACAATCGTAAAGAGACTGAAAGAGACCTATTTACTGAAAGGATTCTTGTTTTATTACCATCCTAAAACTCAGTAAACTAAAGACGCCCACTATCATTTGCAGAACTAAGTATTTATGCAAAGGAAATTACACTAAACAATATTAAAATGACCTGGCTTCGATCAACAAGATGGAGCTGGAGTTTACTCGTGAAGATGCATTGGCAACCAAGAAGCGAATGAAGAGGAGTCACAGGCAGATGGAGTTCTTCGGTGGTGGGGACGGGGATGCTCAGACGCCTGGCAGTAGCTTCAACCTAGAAGGAATTTTGGTGGAGGGTGTGCGACTGCTTCGTGTGAAAGAGATTTGAAAGCAAATGCAGAAATAACGAGTGGATTGGGGAGGCTTCTCGTGAGGGAGAAGCCAAGGAGCGGCCCAAAATTATGAAATCTTAGCTTTTGCCTTAATTGCTTGCCCCCACTTTTTGCCTTCAAACTTATCTTTTAGTCTCCATTACTTTCTACCAAATTGAATCCCACAACTAATCCAAAATGAAGCCAAAAATTGCTGTCCAAGCATAATTCCGAATTTCATTTAATTTAGCTTCAATTCCTCACTCAATTCCTCAAATTGAGGCCCGATTTAGTCGAAGCAAAATCCCATATCATTTTCTGCCAGTCCCCAACACTCAAAGACTTATCTTGGAAGTCGAAAAACCTCCTCAATTCGGCCGATCTGAATTTCCGTTGATTTTCCGCGACGTCCGAACCGATTTTCCGTAAAAATTTCGGAATCTCTGAAAAATCTACTGAGACTGAGTCGACACTCCTAGAATTTATTGTGACATGGCCGAAACTTATATTTCTGAAATCGGACTTGAATTGACGGTTAATATTCATTCGGCGTGTTTTTAGCGTGACCTAGACTATCGGGTAGTTTTAAGAACTTTTTAAGGCAAATAACCCGTGGTTGATTTTCTTCGAACCATTAAGAACCCATTCGACTCAATGACTCTCGATTGTCGTGAAAATATCGAGGATTCAAATACGGACACAGGGTACCAAAACGACATTAAAATCATATTAGTGTTGGTCGACGAGAATTTTCCAATTTAGTGGAGTCACCCACGATCGGCCACACATCTCAGTCAACCAGACCTATCTCTGGTCTTAAATCGATTTTTAACTGTGCCACAATGGCATCCTGAAATTTAAACCTTACAAGACTTGATAAAAAAAGGTGGGGGTACAATTCTATCATTGACTTCTCAGTCTCCCATGTTGCTTCTTCTGTACCGTGGTGTTGCCAACGGGATGGTCTTTGTACGCAGAATTTGCTCTTTGCGATCGACAATCTAGACCGGTCTTTCGACGTATGACACATGGTTATCCACGTCCAATTCCTCGAAATTGAGCACATGGGTCGGATCAGGCTCGTACTTTCTTAACATCGACATGTGAAAGACGTCATGCACTTGCGCCAATCTTGGCAGCAACGCAAGACGATACGCTAAGGCCCCGATTCTCTCAAGAATCTCAAACGGACCTACGTACCTCGGACTCGGTTTGCCTTTCTTACCAAAGTGCGAAGTCCTCTCTTTTGTGACACTTTCAGAAAAACGTGATCACCAACTTGGAATTCCAAAGACCTCCGGCGCTTATCTGCGTAACTTTTCTGTCTACTTTACGCTGTCTTTAATCTGTCTCTGATCACTGCCACGGCATCTACTGACCGCTCAACCAACTCTGGGCCTGTTATCTTCCTTTCCCCAACTTCATCCCAACACACTAGAGTTCTGCACGCTCTGCCATACAACGCTTCGAATGGAGCCATCTGGATACTCTGTTGGTAACTATTGTTGTAGGTGAATTCTACCAGATGAAGCTGATCTTCTTAACTTCCTTTGAAGTCTATTACACAAGCTCTCAGCATGTCCTCGAGAGTCTGAATTGTCCTCTCGGACTGGCCATCCGTTTGAGGATGAATGCCGTATTGTACTGAAGATTTGTACCAAGAGCATTTTGCAAGCTCTTCCAAAAGGCTGTAATAAACCTCAGGTCTCTGTCTGAGGTTATCATAACTAGCACTCCATGCATTCGAACTACTTGATGCACGTACAGGTTTGCGTGTCTATCTAGACTGAGGTCCTTTTGAACTGCAATGAAGTGAGCCGACTTTGTCAGTCTGTCGACCACCACGCAGATCGAATCATTCCTTCTCTGACTTCTTGGTAGTCCAGTCACGAAGTCCATCGTGATATGCTCCAATTTCCATTCTGGGATCGCGAGAGGTTGCAAAAGTCCTCTCGGCTTGCAATGCTGAGCTTTTATTTGTTGACATGTCAAACACTTGGCCACATGTTTGGCGATATCCGCCTTCATACCTGACCACCAATAGTGTTAACACAGATTCTGATACATCTTAGTGCTTCCAGGATGAATGCTGTAACTGCTACGATGTGCTTCAAATAAAATTTCTTCTCTAAACTCTACATTGTCAGGTACAACCAATCGTCTTGGAATCTTAGTATCCCCTCATCAGCGATCTGAAAATCAACCTTTCTTTTCTCTGTGTCTTCCTGAAGAATTCTCTGTACATCTGGGTTTGTTGGTTGGAGTTGTTTGATTCTAACCTGGACATCCGATTCAATTCTAAGGGTGGCCATAAAACTTGAAAGGTGGCCTACCTCAAACTTGAATACCGAATCCCGAGCTCTCCCGATTAAGTTTCACTCCTTAATAAGTAATTGAGCCACTGAAGACTTTCGACTTAAAGCATCGGTGACCTTGTTCGCCTTTCCTGGGTGATATAAAATATCACAGTTGTAATCTTTCATCAACTCCATCCATTTGCGTTGTGTCATGTTCAATTCCTTCTTAGAGAACAAATACTTGAGACTTTGATGGTCTGTGAAGATTTGAAACTTTTCCCCACGCAAGTAGTGCCTCCATCAAAGCAAATATGATGGCTGCGAGTTCTAAGTCATACATCGGATAGTTCAATTCATGATGTTTCAACTGGCAGGAGGCGTATGCAACAACCCTATTATGTTACATTAGCATGCAACCCAGTCCTTTGAATGACGCATCACTATAAATCTCGAATCCTCCAGGGCCAGATGGAATTGTCAGCACAGGTGCGGTAGTCAGCTTTTCCTTCAGCTCTTGAAAATTACGCTTGCACTTGTCTGACCATACAAATTTCTCTTCTTTCTTCATGAGCTTAGTTAGAGGCGATGCTAACGTTGAGAAACCTTCTACAGACCGTCTGTAATAACCTGCCAATCCTAGAAAACTTTTGATTTCTGTCATTGATGTCGGTCTTCGCCAATTGATCACGGCTTCTATCTTGCTCGGATCAACGGAGATTCCTTCTACGCAAATCACATGACCTAAGAACACCACACGAGTAAACCAAAACTTGCATTTGCTAAACTTAGCATACAACTGATGCATCCTTAAAGTCTGGAGCACTAATCTCAGATGATTCTCATGCTCCTCATCACTTCTTGAATAAACCAAGATATCATCAATAAACACTATCACAAACTGATCCAGATATTCCTTGAACACTATGTTCATCAAATCCATAAAGGGAGCTGGAGCATTTGTCAACCCGAATGGCATCACTATAAACTCATAGTGACCATACCGAGTACGAAATGCTGACTTAGGAATGTCCTCCTTCCTAATTCTTAGCTAATGGTATCCTGTTCTTAAGTCAATTTTTGAGAATATTAACGCTCCTTGAAGTTAATCGAACAGATCATCGATCCTTGGGAGGGGATACTTATTCTTAATGGTTACCTGGTTGAGTTGTCGGTAGTCGATGCACAGGCGCAATGATCCATCTTTCTTCTTAACAAATAGAACTGATGCTCCCCAAGGTGATGCACTGGGACGAATAAATCCCTTTGTCCAATAATTCTTGCATCTGCACATTCAGTTCTTTCAACTCTGATAATGCCATTCTATAAGGCGCCTTTGAGATTGGTTCTGTCCCTGGTGCTAATTCAATTACAAACTCAATCTCTCTTTCTGGCGGTAATCCTGGCAATTCTTTTGGAAAGACATCTTGGAATTCTTGCACAATTGAAATGTCCTCCACTTTCAGTTCCTCAACTGTTGTGTCCACGACAGTTGCTAGGTATCCTCGGCAACCCTCGTCGAACAAACGAGTTGTCTCTTGTGACGAGATCAGGACAATCGAGGGTCCTCATCGATTCTCGACAAACTCGAAGCTCTTACCCTCTAACGGGTCAAACTGAATCGCTTTACAATAACAGTCCATTTTAGCTCGTTGCTTGGTGAGCCAGTCCATGACAATTATTAAATCAAAGTCATACATGGCTAGGACTAAAAGATATATCTTCCCCACTCGCTCACCAATTACTAACTTGCACCCCGAACAACCCAAAACAACAATAACTTTATCTTTCAAGGGAGTAGATATGCACATGGCTGACTCCAATAATATAGGACTAACTTCTATCAACTTAACAAATTGCTCGGCAATGAAGGAGTGGGTTGCTCCCAAATCAAACAAAGCATAAGCAGGTTGGTCGTTGAGCGAAACCATACCTGTTATCACATCAAACGCAGCTTCTGCCTGACCTTGGGTAATTACATACACGGTATTCTGAGCAGGAGGCCTTAACTGTCCTCCCTGTGGCATGTTTTGAGGGGCATACCCTCCGATCTGTCCTCGTGGCAGTGGCAGTGATAGCTGCGGTTGTCCCCTTGACTTCCTGGACAATGTCTAGCTATGTGGCCTTGTTGGCCACATTCATAACACACACCCATCCTAGCTGGACACGGTGCTGACCCATGTCGTCTCCCACAAGAGCGACACGGTCCCATTCTATCGGCCATTGACCTACCAAATCCACCCTTCTTGCTAAGCAGACCTTGGAATCTATTCCCTGACATCGGCCTCTTTCCTTGCCTGATCGCTTCCTGGTCAACACCAAATCTCGACCCCGACGAGGCAGCTTGCTCATTCAATCCACGCTCTATCATTTGGGCTCAACGATAAACCTCTCTATAATCTTTCAAGTCCCATAATAGTAGAGGTTGTTTCAATTCAGCACGAAGACCGCTTTTGAACTTCCGAGCTTTCTCTTCAAGGTCTTCAATCAGTTTAGGAGCATATTATGATAGTTCTGCGAACTTGACCCTATACTGGTCAACTGTCATGCTCCCTTGGTGGAGACGGTGGAACTCCTCTATCTTTTGTTCTCGAGCAGTACTCAAAAAGTACTGATCATTAAAGGCTCTGAGAAAGGTGTCCCACACTTGGACCACACCTTCCGGGAACACTATTCCTTGGTGGCTCTCCACCATATATTGGCGTTACCTTGAAGTTGGTACACTGCTAGTAACATCTTTTCCTCCTCATTGCACATCAGAAATGCAAATGCCTTTTCCAAATCTTGTACGCACAGAGATGCGGCCTCAGGGCCTCTGGTACCAATGAATTTCAGTGGATTCATTTTTAAGAATTGATCCACTAACTGGTGAATCGGCCTCCTAGGGACCACAGCTCCTGGTAGTATTTCAGCAGGGGCGACGGCAGGTGCAATTGCAGGTGCTGTGATAGGGGCAGCTTGAGCGAATCGCAGTAGCAATGGCAGCGTTAACGACTGGCGTCAAGGGCGGCGGCTTTAACAAATGCGTAAAAGACGAGCGTTTGATCTCGGGCCTGTTGCTCCATCATCTCCCGCATAGCATCTAGAGCCTGGTTGATTCCGACAGTTCCTTGCTCACTCGGAGCTGCTACCCCAACACCAACAGGAGGTGGTGCTACTCTAGCATCTACAACAGGTGGAACCATTCCACTCGCGCTAGCCTATGCTGGCGCTCGACCAAGGCCTCCTTGAGTACCAACTCTAGTCCGCGCTCTTCCTCGAGTTACAACCCTACTGGTCCTCTTTGCAAGAGTCATCAGCTCCTGATCGCTCATAATGTCACTTTAAACAACTGACACCTACTTCTAATTCAACACCAAATTAGAAACAGAGCGACTCAAACAACAAATAATTTTTGCACTCAACTAACACAAACATGCGTCGGCGTGAATTTAAATGCCTTTCCTACAAACTATCCCATGGTCAATGCTCCTTATCACTCCAATCTTGAACTTTGCTCTAATACAACAAAAAGGGGATGTCACGATCCAATCCTCAGGGACGTGCCCATCCTTCTACCTAGTTGATTTTTAAAGTGCGATATCCTAGGACTAAGTATCGCCGACCCTTTCTTTTTATTACGCAGGCGGAAGCAGTTATAAATCCCCATACAATAAAACAATGAAATAGAAAAGCATGCCATATTTTTCATATTGAAATTCACAACCACACCTTTATTAACAACACAACTCCTAGTATATTTACAATACTATTCACAGCATACTTGTCTCACACATATCTACACTAAGACAGGGTTTACAAAAGGGATGGGATCTCAATCCACATCCGGGTTGTACTCAAGATCCCTCTCTGGATCCTCTTCTACTTCAAAAATCTTTCTCCTTCTCAGGTTTTACATTAGTGCTCTCCTTCTTAAGTTCCTCCTCCTTGGCTTCTCCTCAAGGTCCTAAAATGGTTATTCAATAACCAATGAGACCACGTCTCAGCAAATTCTACACCCTAAGACTCGATTAGTAAGCCAATACACTACTCAGTTGCCTAAGCATAGCACGAGTCAGAGGACTTACCTTAACCTTGAATTCCATCTGCATATTAGTACAGTTTAATAAGTACTCACATAGTCACATCACCAATTGAAGCATCGATCAAATCGACCTAGTCGATTACATGATAGTCGTACCCTTTCTAGGTCATTCATCCCACACCAAGCAATTCCTTAGATTTAGTGGCTTTATGGTCCCACCCGACCCTGTCCAAATTCAATTTAGGAATAAATCTTAAATTCACTCCTAAATTACTTTAGCACCAAATAAAGCTCAAATAAATAAACGGTCTGCACCATGACAATCAACACGAAATTCCGGTCATCGACCATCCCGGATGAATTTCCAGAAAAATAATAAATTAAATAATTAAAATCGAAAATTAAATAAATAATTATAAAAATCCAATTTAGGCCCATAATGCCTGATTGGAAGTCGAGACGAGCCTGAAAAATTACCAAAGCTCGCGTTCAATAATTAACATGGCATGCCTACTTGCTAATGTCTATTTCTAACCACCTAACAAGTATCATTAAGTCTCTAATTTAATTTATCTAAATTAATCTAACCACATAATTGCATTTAATTAAATCTAACCAAATATAAGTATAATTAGTAAACTAACAAAGCATTAGTGAGTAAAACTCACTTGGTAAAAGCAGAGAACGAATCACTGCGATGGAGACGTGACAGCGGTCGAAATCGGACTTTTGACGAACTTGGACTGGGCCAAGAAATCTTGCAAGCCCACAAAAATTCTGGGCTTCAAGACTGGGCTTGCGAAGTGGGCTGCTGGACCTCACTGATTTGGGCTTCAAGTGACTAAAACAGAGCAGAATTGGGCTTGACCTATTTGTTGGGCCGAAATCGCTTGAAGATGGGCTAAGTTGGCTATTGGTTTGCGTGGGTTGAACGTGCAAAGATGTTGGCTCGAATTCCAGCGCTTGCTAGGCCGAACAAGAATAACTCGCTGGGCTTCTTTTTGGTTCGGCCGACTGATCCACGAGCAGAGGGGAGAGGAATCACGCGGACAGCTTGTTTCAGTTGGCTGCAACACGGAAGACACGACAAAGATGTTGGATGCGTGCGGCTTCATTGGACGCACGGAGGAGCTGCAAGTCAACCAAAGGCTTCGTGGCTTGCTGTTGTCAACTGTAGGAATTGATGAAGGCTGACGTGTGGCGCGGCTGCTGCTTCGATGCCTCAACGTGGAAGCGGTTGCATGGAATGGAGCTGCACGTCAACAACCGGCAAAGGAAATTGGAACTTTGATTGGTGGGCTCCAAGGCACGGACATGTGGCGTTGCAGCTTCGGCTTCGCCTGGCTTCAGTCAACAAGATGGAGCTGGAGTTGTCCCATGAAGATGCATTGGCAACCAAGAAGCAAATGAAGAGGAGTCACGGGCAGAGGGAGTTCTTCGATGGTGGGGACGGGGACACTCAGACGCTTGGCAGCAGCTTTAACCCAGAACGAATTTCAGTGGAGGGTGTGCGACTGCTTCGTGCGAAAGAGATTTGAAAGCAAATGCAGAAATAACGAGCGGATGGGGGAGGCTTCGAGTGAGGGAGAAGCCAAGGAGGGGCCCAAAATTCTGAAATCTTAGCCTTTGCCTTAATTGCTTGTCCCCACTCTTTGCCTTAAAGCTTATCTTTTAGTCTCCATTACTTTCTACCAAATTAAATCCCACAACTAATCCAAAATGAAGCCAAAAATTGTTGTCCAAGCATAATTCCGAATTTCAATTAATTTAGCTCCAATTCCTCACTCAATTCCCCAAATTGAGGCCCGATTTAGTCGAAGCAAAATCCCGTATCATTTTCTACCAGTCCCCAACACTCAAAGGCTCAGCTTGGAAGTCGAAAAATCTCCTCAATTCGGCCGATCTGAATTTTCGTTGATTTTCCGCCATATCCAAACCGATTTTCCGTAAAAATCTCGAAATCTCTGAAAAATCTACTGAGACTGAGTTGACACTTCTAAAATTTATTGTGACATGGCCGAAACTTCAATTTCTGAAATCGGACTTGAATTGGCGGTTAATTTTCATTCGGCGTGTTTTTAGCGTGAACTAAACTATCGAGTAGTTTTCAGAACTTTTTAAGGCAAATGACCTATGGTTGATTTTCTTCGAACCACTATGAACCCATTCGACTCAATGTCGGCTCTCAATTGTTGTGAAAATCTCGAGGATTCAAATACGGACATAGGATACCAAAACGACAGTAAAATCATATTAGTGTCGGTCGATGATAATTTTCTAATTTAGTGGAGTCACCCATGATCGGCCACACATCTCAGTCGATCAGACCTATCTCTGGTCTTAAATCGATTTTTAACTGTGCTGTAATGGTCTCTAAAGATGAGCACGGTTGAGAAGCCGATTCCTGATCGAATTCTCAAGTTTATTGCCCTAAAATTTCTTAATTACTTACCCAAACAATCAAGTTATCTCAAGAGTGATTGGTTCTGAAAATAGTCCTATAAACACGTCAACGAAAAGCCCGATTAATTCAGTAGAAAATAGGTTGAGAAATTTAGGATGTCACACATTACGGGCGATGAATCTTAATTATTAAATCATTAGCAACCAAAATATTGTTTAATACTTCTCTATCCTTTGAAATGGAGGTACTTCGCCATGCCCAAAACTCCCACGCCCACTAGATTACACAAAACTTTGATCTTCCAATAAGCACGATTTTATATACTATTTTATGCAAGAACATAGGTTAAACATTCTTAAGTATTTTAGTTGTTTATATCAGCCACCAAATCCTATTCTTGTCAAAGCTAATACTAGAAAAAAAAAAAAAAAAGAGCAAGTGTAAGATTGAGAATAAACCTCGCTAAAGTTGGAATTTATTATGAATATAATTAAAGCAAATTGAAAATTAACAAAGCATTGGGAAAATTACTATCACACCTAAACCCCGAGATACGTGAACAACCCGCCATGGTCATGCAAATGCAACATTCCCAGGTAGTGTTACCTACCCTTTTATTTTATTGTTGCTCAAGCGGAACGTATTATAAAATCCCTGACAAAAATTCACAGGATTGGATAGCAGGAAAAAAATCAATTAAAAAAAAAACCAACATACTAAGACCGGTCTACCAAAAGAAGGAACGGTCCTAAGACTACTAGTCGGACTTGCTCGTCGATCCTACATCTGACTTCACAGTCTCCGGAGACGATGGGTCCTCCTCCATGGCCACCGAGGGCTCCGGATCTATCACAACACCATCAAAGGTGTCCAGGTCCATAGGGTGTGCAGCCTCCCACTCTCCAATCCCAATAAGAGGTCTGCCGAAACCTCACAATGGACCCTCCTGACCCCCTTGACGGAAGCTGATGAACCATGCCTTGTATCAATGAGGAACCAACTCAGGTAGTCCCTCATCGACCCAAACCATGGACTCAACCAACTCCCGCGTTAGGCTAGTCCCAGGAATAGGGATATAGGTAAACTCAAAATCTATCGCCTGCGGGACCCCATACCCAGTGTGTCGCTTCACCATCTAGGGACTTGTAATATTTTTCCTACAACGGGGTGAGACATTGTCTTAGCAAGTTCACCCCTCCTAAATCCTTATCAGAAAAAAAATACGCTCAAGAGCGGCCTAGCCACACAGCATATAATACTTACCTCATCTTATTTCCTTGGCATCGCCTCCCTACCTTTGAGCGTGGCTTCGTCAGTACATCGACAGTGTTCCCAAAGGAGTATGAGCCCACAATCAATTGAACCCGCATCCGTTGTATGGGGCATCCCATATAGGGGCAAATCCAGCTCAATAGCTCAAGACAATTCCTCTTAATTATCACACAACAATTCATACTCAGCCCAAGGCACTTGGCATTTCACTCAAGGCTTCCATTAAAATAATAATCCATATTTTTCACAATCAACATTCAATTTGCAATATCCAATCATCATATTCAAAATCTGAGCACACGTAGCGATCGGCACAAAATTCTGAGAAAATGAGGCCTCGAAATAATTTTTGAAATTTATTAAATAATTATTTTATTCCGAATTTAATTAAATAATAATAATTTAATAATTTCGAACAGTAATATTATTAAATTAATAAAAAATTTTGAAATATTTAATTAAATCAAAAGTAAAACATTTATCTCTAATCACGGGTTATTCTAATATCAACAACCATTTAACCCTAATTAAACATACTTTAATGAAATCACACCCCCTAATCTAATCCACATTTAATTAAATCTATCTACCAACCTAATCTCAATCAACCTAAGCCAAACACACTTAAGGCATCATTAACCCTTTAATCAAGATTTAGTGATTCAAACTCACCGGAATTGCTTTCTGATGAGTCTCTGGCGAAGAGCATGATGAGGCTGTCGACAAATCTACATAGAGCAACACCAAATGAGGACCGAAAGGCATCCAAAATAAGCCTTAAAGAACTGGATCTTGCTGGAACTTTTAGCTACTGACCTTGGCTGGAAGGGGGCTACACGGCGGTTGGTGGCGCATGAAACGGGCAGAAGGAGGCGGCGGTAGCTTAGGTAGTGACTGGTGGTGGCTTCGGTGACAAGGCATGACCTCTGGCGACGGCGAGCAGTTGCGGGATGACGATCGATGATCTGAATGCACGGCTGTAGAGGACAACGGCCAGGAGTTCGAACGGAGGCAGAGTAGTGAGCTTGTCAGACGCGTGGGTGAAGAAGAAGCAGCACCGGTGTCAAGTTGGCTTCGACGGTGGCACTGGTAGCCTTAGTCGACGATGGGCTGCTTCTGCCGACCTAGAGCAGTGACAAACAGTGCTGTTGGCGCGTGGACGAAGATGGAGTGGAGTGGCGAGTAGGTTGACAAGCAGGCGCGCGGGTGATGTGCACGAACGGCGGCGATGACGATGACACCGGCGACGAACAGCGAGCGGCGAAGGAGGCGGATGAAGGGCGGTGTCGAGCTAGCTACAACCAATCAGTTCCTCTCTCTCCCTCCTCCAATTTCGAATTCCAAGGGCCAAACTTGAAGATGATGGAGATTGGTTGATGGGAAGTCCCACCTTTTTAAAAGCCAACATCCACCCTCCACTTGTCAAGATCTTAGGCACTCTAGCCCAACCCTGACATCATTTAATGATGTCACACTCCACTATCTCCAATCTCCCACAACTTATTCCAATGGTTGCAAATTTCATTTTCCGCCGTGGCATGAAATCTTGTATCAATTTCATTCAATTCTCTTCTAATTGAACCAAATTAAAGTCCATAAAATTAATCCAATGTCACCACACTTCAATTCACATCTTCACTTGTCCATAGAACCAACTTAAGTCCCAAAAGCACGACCAAAGGCGGGCCTACTAATTTCTTGAGTCAAATTAGCCATTCTTTAATTAATCTGCTGAAAAACTCTGGTTGCATGAAAAATCTTTTGAATATAATTTAATGATCCTAAAATGATTTGTGACACACCAAGGCTCCCAATTTCTGTATTTGCTTTCAATTTCACGGTTAATTTCACTCTGGCACGATATTAACGCGTTCTGATCTACCGAGTAGCTTTTAGAAATTTTTATGCATTTGACCTGTGGTTGATCAATTCAAGCCACAATGTACATCTTTGATACATTGACGATTCTTGGTTGTCGAGGTAATATGAAGGTTTCACATACGGACACAGGGCATCCAAATTGACAGAAAAGTTGGTCTAGTGCCGATCGACAAGAATTGTGCGATCTGGTGGAATCACCCACACCTGATCAGATGACTCTATCAAGTCGACCTATCTCCGCTGTCTAATTGATTTTTAATTGTGCCGTAATGACCCTTCCAGATTAGCTCAGTCGAGAGGTTGCTTCCTAATCAAATTCTTGAGTTTGATACATTAGAATCTCTTAACGGCTTTACCTAATAGACTAGTTTTCACATGAGTGGCCGACTCAAGGAAAAAAAATATATGCATGCCAATGAAATGCCTATCTCAATTTATTGAAAATAGAATTGGAAAATCGAGATGTCACAATTACCAATTTTATTATAAACCTATTGTATGGATGTCATTTTAATCCTAAATTTTTCAATTTTGCTACTGTAGTCCTAAACTTTTGTGCGAAATTCTAGCATCACCCTTCCAACCAATTTCTGCCGAAAATTACTGATGTGGAGCAATTAAATGTTCCATGTCAGCGTGGCACGCTAAATAGTTAGCGATAACTAGATGTCATGTTAGCAATTTTCAGCACCAATAGGCCATAAGGACTATATTAAAATTTTATGTACAAGTTTAAAACTATATTGGTAAAATTTAAAAGTTTATGAATGAATTAATATTTGTATAGTAGATTTAGAGTTGATTGGGTAAGTATTGCCTTCCTCTAGAACAATAATTCAGCCAATTGTTCTACAGGCCTCAAAACTCAACTAGTGCATATTGGCACCCGACAATTTGGGATTTCTAAACTTGAACATTTTTCTAATTAATTACTACACTTGGTAATTAAAAAAAAAAGTCAAGATTCAGTAATTTGAACATGAAATCAATTAAAACTCAGTGATTGTTGATGAAATTTACCAATCCAAAAATATGTTACTATGTCTATCGTATATAAATTTCCTTTCCTTCTTTTTTGAATTATCATGTTTTACTTTTTTTATAGCAATATTAACCTGCCTAAAAAGTTGGTTAATTTCTTATGAAATTTTCTTTTCTTGAATGATACCGCCTGGCCCTTTTGGCTTTTGTGATTCTATCATTTTATTAGTTTTACTATAAATATTATTATTGTTGTTGTTACTGTTGCTGCTGTTAATGGTGACTGTTGAGCTTTTAGGTGGAACAACAACAACAACAAGATTGGCGAAACATATGAAGGTATCACGATATGAGTATGAGATAAACGTGCATGCATTCAATTTCTAAAAGAAGCCTCTCGAATAAATATGTGACCTCGATCAAGCATTTTCATGAACTCTTGGTGATTGCTTCAAATACAAAGTATAAAAGCATCATCGAAGTACTAATTCCGATCCAGACGATTTCAGTGACATTAAAGTGTTCTCAAACTACTATTTTATTCCTAATCTGTACTCAATTTTTACTCATGCTTAATTTACAACGTTCGGATTCAGCTTACTAAAATAGAGCAATGATGTATATACCTTGGAGATGTAGCCTCTGGCCACGAATGGCAATCGAACAGGTAATGGAGCTCTTTGAGGCGTCGACTTGGGTGTTTGGCACAAGCGAAGAAGCTTCGTAGGAGGACTTAAACTCTTGGGATTTCTCGACCTTAAAACGGACTTGAATAGAGTCGAACGATTTGGGAATGGCAAAGAGCATCGACCAGCGGTCTGAAATTAATGAAGGGAACCTATAAGTGAGAGAAAATCGACGATAGGAGTTCGTATGCATTCAACCTCGGTGGTTTTTGGCCATCTTTGTTCCCTGGTGTGTGCTCCATTTCTACTGCGAATGAGCTCGAGCACCTGGGATGGCCGACAGCGACTGGGGGTGGTGGACGATGAATGGTGATAGAGAGAAAATCTAGAAGAAAAATGGCCATTATATACTGTTTTCCTTCGCGCGTGTGCTCCTTTAAATAAAGAAAGCAAATGGAAAGCTATCAAAAGTAGCAGACATATTCGGTAATACAACCATGAAGAATGTAGGGAATGAAGCAGTCCCACATCGGTCATGGGGAACTAGGTGAAGAAACTAAGCAGCACGTGGATAAACATCGTTATAAGCCTAAGCGTAGGAAAATAAAACATCCATCAACATGTCAAACCATGGGGAAATACATGTCCAAGAGCAGAAGAGAACTGCGAAGCCACGAGATGCTACATTGATTCAAACATAATAAAGTCAGAGATGAGAGCATTCCCACTCAACTAAAGAACAAAAAGATAGAAACTCCTTGTCACAAGCCAAATTCTGAGCTAGAAGCTTCGGCTTGACCATCTTTTGACAGTCCAAAGTAGCAACAGATTTCTCGAATTCCTCAAATTGTTTTGCTGCTTTGTCAATTCCACTACTTAACAAGCGCCAAGTGTCAGTCATATCTAGTTGATGGGATAGAAGCTTGTGACACTCCTTAGTGAGCTAAGCTTCAAGATTCAGAATGTTTCTTTTAAGTTGAAGCTCGGTCTTCATCATAACTAGAAATGACTACATGAGACGATCTGCCTCGACCCACTATTTTTTAGCCTTCTCAGTAAATGACTAGACTTGACATTTTGAAAGAGCCAAGGATTAAAGCTAATCGCTACTCTTCTTGATAGTGTCCCAGCTCTCAATAAAGACAGGAAGGTATTTGTCGCAACTGATTTAGAAAGCACCACGCTTGGCAAAAGCGAGATCATAATAGAATGATTGGAGAAGTGCTTTAGCTTGTACCATTAGTTGAGGGTCACCAAAAAGCTTGATAAGGCCTTCTCCGGATATCTTCAGGAAGGATTGAATTCATTCTTCTGGGGTAAGCTTGGCAACTTCCTCTAGGCTGAATTTGAAAAGGGTAATGGAAGGTGTCTGTGTAATTTTGCAAAGACTTTGCTTGGCATTCTTGATGGCGTCAGAAGCAGGAAGAGATACTTTCCTCGGGTCAAGTTGGGTTGTTGATTTGATGATCGTAGGAACAG
The DNA here is from genome assembly GCA_017140475.1 of Eucalyptus fibrosa. Classification (NCBI taxonomy): domain Eukaryota; kingdom Viridiplantae; phylum Streptophyta; class Magnoliopsida; order Myrtales; family Myrtaceae; genus Eucalyptus; species Eucalyptus fibrosa. Next base: position 14,992,696 of record CM029509.1, read on the forward strand.
GTTCACTATTACATAATCAAACAAAACAGAAGTCAGAAGTGATATAGTGAACATAATATTAGCTAAATTAGAGCCAAAATTATACCAGTGGGGGCACTATACTCCAATTCATTGGATAGCAGCATGGTAATAGATGAGGGCGAAACTGTAGTCGAAGTAACGACTAGGGAAAAAATAACTTCCAAAGTCACTGGAGCTGATCATGAAAAAACATAGTCTTGAACCGAAGATAAAGTAGAGTCTCTTTCTTCCCCAGCATAGGAAGTGAAAGCAATTGGCAGCTTTTGGAAAGAACCCGAGGCAGCAATAGATGTGATAGGAGTAGCAGTGGAACTACTTCCTCTTTCTATGGAGGGATCGAGAGCAAGTGGGATATTTACTTCCAAGTTTTCCTGGACTGGTGAAGAGGCTGGTTCTCCTTGAGGTACGTTGGAATCATGCTCACTAGTAGTAGATGAGATAGGCTCTCGAGGACGGGTCGGCTCTAGCGGAATTTCTCTAGGTGTTGAAGGAGATCCATTTGCTCTATGGGAAGATGACGAAGCATGCTCCGACATAGGAAGATTTGTGGGATTTGGGAAGTTGTCGATATCAACCGGGGCTGATGCCGAAGTTTCACCAACAAAGGGAATCGTAGATGCAGGACTATCTGCAAGAGTAGCCTTGAACTTGTAATAGTTCCATATCGACAATGTTGCGAGTGGAAGAGCTAGAGGTTAGGCATGTTGGTGGAATAGATTATGCATTCAAGACAGACCTTGAGAAGAGTCTCCTGGTTGGAGGAGCAAATATTTGCGTGGAAGCAAGTATATTTGAATTACCGGAACATCGGACTAAGGCCAGATTAAAAAATATCACAAAGTCAAGAGAAGAAGATACTTTAATCTCGTGATCTTTTTGGCACCCAATGAGTCGATGAGGTAGGAAGACTAGATGAAGGTTTGACAACATTGGTAGAGTGAGTTTTAGAGATGACCTTGCTAAAGATGGTGTAAAAAATCTTCAGTGAAAAGGGAATCTCGATAGATCCTCCACCAAGTAGTGAAACTTTTGAGAACACTAGGGGCTGGGACAAACGATTTGATTGTAAGTGGCGAAGTATTTTGCTGGTGATTGTGCGGCTACAAACAAAGGGATAAAATGTTTTGGTCACCTAAAAAAAGAAAAAAAAGTGCTTCTCACCGGAAGGAAAATCCATAAAATAAGGAGCCACAAGAGGAATGCCCTGGGTTAGGCTGAGTTGCCAAGCGCAATATTGAGGGGAGTAAATTTCCACACCTGACTTCAATTTTCCTTTTAGTGGCAGCCTCAATGTCAAGTCGGACGCAACTAAATCATAACGCCAAAAGTTTTTGGTTGTCCTTGGCCCGGCCAAAATCAAAGATAGAGATAAAATATGGGCTTGAAAGTGGGCAGAAATCATCAGTGTTCAGAGAGTGATGGTAGAACCAATGGAGGAAATGCTAGAAAGACGAAGACCTTTCAAGAGAAGGACGAAGACGGAAGCTCAATAGCCGCACTTCTTTACTCTCATGATAGAACGGTTCGGATTTGGACCCTTATGGAAAAGGGACTTTAGCATTTGAAAAAAGGGACAGAAAATACAACTTGACCCATGCTTGGAGGATCCATAAAGGATCATGAAAAACCCCAGAGGTAGGAACACATATAGCAATCGATGAGAAACCAAGGCTATGATAAAGGGCACTGATAGCAAGACGGTCCATGGCTATATGCTTACCTCGGGAAAGGAAAAAAGCTTAACCTTTGAGATCCTAAGCTACTTGAATGGAGGGGTGCCAAAAAACGAACTTAGATAGCTAGTATAGCAAAAAGGCAATGTGCTCATCATCCTCAACATCTCCTATCTAACAAGCGTAGGCTTTTTGGAAGCCGATATTGGAAAGGTCTGTACCTTTTTCCTAGAAGTCACAAGCTGAAGGATTAATAGATCTAGTATCATCACTATCTAGACTCAATCCAATAATGGCGAACACGTCGAGCAAAGTTTTGACATAGGGCTTGACCTGAAGAAGAAACGATTAAAAGATCGCGACCAAAAGCAAGCAAGGCTACCTAAAAGCTTGTGATTGATTTTCCAATCAAAGGTACAGAACTCCAAAGCCTTGTCAATTCGAGCCTTGCACCACATCTCCTACTTCCACATTCCGAGGGAAACACTCGGCAATAGAGGGAGAAGGAATTGGTGCCCGCAAATAGAGGCTGAGGATGATCTCATCGGCTGCTTCCTCTATAGAGCTTTAAGATGACAAGAGAACATTGTTTGCATGTTTCTATGACTAGATTTTTTCGAAACAAGCAACAAAGTGTTGGGATCATATGATCAAGACATGGTAGGACTAGAAGGGGAAGGGAAGGTTGAAAATGACAGAGAAAAGATTAGAAAAATTTGATCTTGAAAGTGGACTTCAATGGCGTCAAACGTGACAAGGGAAAGTCAAGAGTTGCAAAGTTACGCAAGAAAATGGGGTGAAATATTCAGAAAGGATGCAGGTTTGAAAACCCTAAAAAGCACAAGATTGCATACAAAAGAAGGGAAGCTAAAGTGACAATGCACGAGGCACAAGGTGATAACACTGGTCAATGTAATCATTAACATGGTTAAAAGAATTAAACTATCATTCAATTCTTTTAAAGCGAGCATTTGTTGGCGCTCAAATTAGCTTACCGAGTTTTAGAAGCCAGAGAGAGTAAAACAAGCCTAGTACATGGGAATTCATAGAGAGCGGGCCAAAATGCCAATAGTTGACAAATAGCAGTCTCGAACCATGTGACAAGGGCCTTGCCAAAACTGGCGAGATAAGAATAAAACCAGTTATGGGAGTCAGTATCAGTGGAAATATCGGCAAGGTAGGACAATTATCGATAGGGAGCTGAAGCTTCCAGAACATTGTAGATATCGAAATGTTAACTACTAAAAGGCAATTACATGTGGGTTGCCACTATAAATAGCCGAAGAGGCATCAACATAGGGATATTTCGCCAAATCGACAATCGGTCATTCAGTTTTCAATTGTTAACTTTCCTTTATCGCACTTTTTCATTCAATTGTATCTTTACTTTTCTCCTATTTTGCACTTTACTTTTATCGATAGTTTAGATTGGTTGCTTCCTTTCTAGAGCAACACAAGACCCTTTGTAAACAATAAAACCAAAGCTCTGCCTCTTCGGTGAAAGATTTTGTCGAGAGAACTTTCCTCAGCGAACAAGTACATATGAAACCTTCGAGTATTCCACATCCATGCCTTCATTCATCAATTTCATTCCATAATAGATATATTCGGCAAATCTAGATGAAGACGTAGGGATCTCTTCATTAGTACATATATTCCAAATGATTTTCAGAACAATTAGTTCCATGACACGGAAACTCTGCAACAACTTAGAATGAAGTTTACTATTGAAACTATTATTGAAAAGGTCCATAATATGCAAATTGTTGAAGTAAAATTGGCTTTGATACGTTGCAATTAGACCATGGAACTTTTTAGATTTCAAGATAATAGCTTTAAGCTTGGTCAATTCGAATAACTATAAAGGGAACCCATCGAGAATTTGATTGTAACCAGGGTTCAAATACTCTAATTCACCAAAGATCTTGGGTAGGCCATTTCAATCGATTCTTTATGAGGTCAATCATCTTCAATGCACAACTTTCTGGGTAAGCATGAGGACTCATGCCCTCAAGGTTATTTTTTCCAAGATCCGAAATTGTTAAAGAACCAATATTTCCAAGACATGAAGGAATTGTGCCATTTAGACTTTTGTTGGCCAAATCAAGAATGACGAGAGATCTTAGTATACAAATTGAATGAATTTCTCCGAAGAGAATGTTGTTGGAGATATTGTAATAAGTTGTTGATGGAGGTGGAGTAAGGAGTTATGTTTTGAGCAAATTAGAACTAATGTCAAGATAGATCTTAATCATCGATTAAAATTTTTTTCAAATTTTATATAAAAAATATGATCAATTATCTTCTCATTTCGCATACATTTATTCCACCGTCTAAAAGACTTCTCCAAAGTCATTTCAAACTTAGCTTCCCCGGTCTAAAATACTTTTCCAACGTCATTTCAGACTTGGCTTCCCCGGCATTCTATATATATACCTCCTATACTAGAGAAACCATAAACCAAAAAAAAAAAAAAGATCCGAATCTCTCGATCATGGACGCAAGAGCATCTATTTACCTCCTCCTGCCTTTCCTAGTCCTCCTCGCAAGTAAGCGCGTTGTCATCATGATCTATCTATTTTCAACTATTACAAATTTCTACATTAATATTACCTTCTTCCGAAACTAGAAAATAAGATCCTAAGTTTAATTTTTGTTTTTTGGGATTCGGAAGTTAAAGCCGTGTGTTCACATTTCCATCTTTGTTATGGAGATTCCCGTGCTGATAAACCCCAGGAGGAAAAATAATTAATCCGCGTACATCAATTTTATGGCTTGCATGCATGCTTGCAGGAGGAGCTGGCGCAGCCACACTCAGCTTCACCAGCAAGTGCCCCTACACAGTCTGGCCTGGGACGCTCACCGGCGGGGGTGGCGGGCAGCTATCCTCAACCGGGTTCGAGCTCGCCACGGGTGCAACCTTCTCAATCAATGATGTCCCGGACACGTGGACAGCTGGCCGGGTGTGGGGCCGAACGGGCTGCGCCACTGATGCCTCCGGCAAATTCGTATGCACCACTGCCGACTGTGGGTCTGGCCAGGTGAGCTGCAATGGTGCAGGGGCGATCCCACCGGCCACCTTGGCGGAGTTCACTCTCAAGGCACCGGGCTCTGGCGAGAACAGCATCTACGACGTCAGCCTCGTGGACGGCTTCAACCTACCCCTCTCTATAACTCCACAGGGCAGCGGCAGTGGGTGCACCACGACCAGCTGCGCAGCCAACGTCAACTCCGTGTGCCCGTCAGAGCTGGCGGTGAAGGGGTCGGACGGGAGCATCGTGGCGTGCAAGAGCGCGTGCCTGGCGTTAAACCAGCCGCAGTACTGCTGCACAGGGGCGTACAACACGCCGGCAACATGCCCGCCGACGAACTACTCGCAGGTTTTCAAGGACCAGTGCCCTCAAGCTTACAGCTACGCTTACGACGACACGAGCAGCACTTTTAATTGCACGGGTGGGGCTAGTTACCTCATCACATTCTGTCCGTGATATATTCTCTCTTCTTCTGAGCTTGGATGGACCATTTTCCTCTCCGAGGCGAAAATAAGAGGTCCATGGGTTGTCTCGGTTGGCCTCAAGCTATTTGTACCCTCGTCACTGGATTGAGGGATCATGCCGGTAGTTTCATTTTCCACTAGGAAAATTAAATGTAATCTGCCGAGAGAATAATGGATTATACAAAATAAACAATGTATTCGATAGAATATTTAAATATGAAATCACATTTTCATTTAAGAGCATAAACTTTTAAAACAGTTAACAGTGATCTTATTAAATCTCACATGGAATCAGAGCTGGATCTCTTAAATTCAATTATTTTTTTAGGTCTCATTTGCATTCTCATTTAGATATGTCATCCGCATAATATTATGGCAAAAAAATACCAAACTAAGCATGAGGGAAGATGATAGAATATTTAAATATTAAACAATGTATTTATTTAATAGTTTAAGGTTTTAGAACAATTGGCAATGATTCCACCTCTATAATGTTATAGTAATTATTGTAAGAGGACGAAGCATATTTTTTGACTTAACTTTAATGCTTAATCATCGATTCGAATTGATTAGTAAGTGATTGATACGAGGACGAAGCATGTATTGAAAGTGAATTTAATTGTGTCTTTGGAATCACCATCATTCTTTGACTCCACTTTCATGCCTGCTTGTCAATTCGAATTGATTTGGGTGGGTCCGTAAAGGAAATAAATTCAAAAAATAATACTAAAGTTTAATTGGATTTCGGGATTTCCTTTTCCCTTTTTTCCCTTTGCTCCTAAGATAATCTTCTTCCCTAAAAGACAACTTTAGTTCTCATACCTAATATTTACTGAAGTACCACGATAGCTGTCAACGTATAATTTTTTCTGTGTTTATCAAGAATACCATATAAATTTGAAGAACCCAACAAAAAGATTTAGTTGCCCATAATTGATTCGGCTGGAACCAGAAAAGGGGCATACCATATATAATTCAACTCAAGCACTCTATATATATTCCATCATCTAAGATACATTCGCAAATCTTTTCAACTTAGCTTCCCCAGCGTCCTTCATATATCACCTCGAATATAAGAGACAACGACGAGCTAGACAAATCTCAAGCTTTTTATCATGGACGCAAGATAATCTTATATTAGCAAAGCATGTATAGAACACCGAGATAAAAGATTACCCAAAGTATGAAGCATGTACACTAACGACCGTGACATGATATTGTCCTTTTTTTTTTTTGTCTGTAGTAGAGCACGTATGTCTAGAAGAGCCAGAGGAGATTGTAATGCCATAGTTTTTATGGATTGCAATTTCTGCGGATAGAAATTTGGGGCTTCTTATTAGCCACTCCATGGTCGACCAAAGGCAAAATGTCAAAGACCTTTGAGCTGACTATTTTTCATTGGATGACCTATCATTTTCACATAAGTAGAGCGTCATCACCATTCTGCCAAAATTTAGTTTTTTTTTTTTTTTTCACAACTTCTAAGACCTAGTCTGGGAAAGCAATTCTTTATAAACTCATCAGTTTCAATATTAATGACCTTATGTCAATCAAATCAAAGGGAAAATGTTAATTTGTTTGCAATTTGACTCGAGATATCATCTAATACGTGTCAATGAAAATTTTAGATATTTTGAGCATAAATAATAAGCACATTCTATTGGTCTAGCCACTATACTTCCTGATGGATTCTTATAAGCAAATTTAAAATTAACATGAAATATACTAACAAAGGTCACAATTAAGATGAAACATTCTATGTATGCATATATGTCTTACCGTAGATGTTGTGCAATTTTAATATGCCTAAGCCAACCTGTATTTTTTAATTAATGTTAAGAGTTATAAGGGAATAGTCACTTTTTTTTTTTCAAAAGGGGGAAAAATCCCTCATCAACAAGTTACAAATTAGGTCGCAATTCGACCAACAAAAAAAAAAAAAATTGATCGCATTGATACACATGTTGTGATTGATGGTTCATGTAAAGTCATAATTGTACAATCGGTCCTCATAAAAGACATCTCATATATCACACACACACACACACACACACACACACACATATATACATATATATATATATATATATATATATATATATATATATATATATATTTACATAAGGACCAAACTTGAGAGTCCCGCGAGAAGACTTTCTTTACAGCCGTATACATAGTCTTCGAATCACAAAATTAAAGGATAATAGTTATTGATTGAAAATATTTTTAGATTTATATTTCATCTCCAAATATATAATGACAAATATATGTGATTATGACAAATTATGAGTGGGCACATCACGGCAGAAGCATGGCGCCTATGGCATTGCTATCTCCTTTGACTCTTCTATGATCTAAGTGCTCTAATAACGAACACAAAAATAAAAATAATAAGACAAATAAAGTACAATATCACATCATTGTCATTAGCGTATATGCTTTATACTTGGGTCATTTTGATCTCGGTGTTTCATACCTACATTGTTGGCCTCGACCTTAGTAGCATAACTTCTTCCGGTTTTTAATCTAATCTCGTAGGAAGAGAAATCAATTAAGGTGGGGAAGACGAAAAATGTGAGGATAAAATTCCAAAAGCTAGTTTTTTTTTTTTTTTTTTTTTTTTGCTTTTTTGTTTCAATCACAGCTTCTATTGCCTAAGAAAGTACTTATGAATTCTTGAGTTTTAGTGTCAATGATCTACCTCCAATCAGATCAAAGAGGCAAATGTATAATGTGCAGGACTCGAGATATACAAACAACCAAAAAATCTAAATATCTTGGGTAAAAATAACAGACACCTTCTATTGGTTTAGCCACTTGAGTCCTAAATAGATTAACAATCCCGTAACTTCTTATGAATGAATCAACAATTAACATGGGAAACCTTACTGATAAAGTGATGATTAAGATCAATCATACTATTTGTGTATGTCTTGCCATAGATGTTTTACAATTTCAACATATTGCTTAATTATCCGGCTTTTGTTTTTTTATACCTAAAGTAATGTTAAAATTTACAAGCAAATAGGCATTAGTTTTCAAAAGGGAAAAAAAAGGGTCACACATCAAGGGACAAATTAGGTCGTAGTCTCATACATGCCGTGATTAATGGTTGTGCAGTCACAATTGCGTAGTCGGCCTTCTTAAATAGCGTCTCATATCTTTTCCATAAAAAGTCCAAATTTGAGAGGCCACCAAAAAATCTTTTGCCCGTCTTTCACGTGGACGAACTAGTCATTCTCCATTCCTAGGAGTATTCCTACCTCTTGAATCACAAAAACAAAAGATGGTAATCATCCACTGAAAACATTTTCACATTTCCATGGGAACTATAGAAGTTTGGACAGAAGGTGAACACGACAAAGTAGATTAAAACGACAAGTGGTCCTAGAGAGATAACTGCTACTGAGGTCTAGGCCGACGACACGACCGCGGAATTTGTCACCTCCATACCATCCCAGGACCAGGAGCACTAATCTTCATTTCCACCGGGAGACCAGCATGATAGGAGTTTAGGGTAAACGCAAGGAAATATGCTCCGTTTGATTCCGAGAGAATCCTCTTAAATCATTTCAAGGCCAAGCTCTCATCAGCGCGTGGATTAGCGAAGCATGTATGAAACGCCGAGATAAAAAAAATGATCCAAGTATAAAGCATGTACTCTAAGGACGGTGACATAATATTGTCCTTTTGTTTCTAAATAAAATTATTGTGTTTGTTTTTAGAGCACGTATGTCGTAGAAGAGCCAGAGGAGCTTGTAAAGCCATAGCTTTAATGGATAGCAATTTTTGTGGATAGGAAAGCACGTATGCTTTTACCTTGTTTTTTTTTTTTTTTTTTTTAATTACATAAATGATAAGACTCAATTGCACTTTGTGACATGTTTTAAGACGTCTAATGCATTTATCCCTAAAGTCCTATAACATGTCACGAAAAGTGCAATTGAATCTTAAAACTTTTTAAAAATATAATCAAGTTCTAAAACTTATCAAGAAAGCATTCCAATTTTAAAATTTTTAAAAAGTATAATAAAGTCTTAAAACTTATAATGAAAATGCATTTGAGTCCTAAAAATTTCAAAAAGTATAATCAATAGAAGAATTTGATTTGATTAACTTGATAAGTTTTAGGACTTGATTATATATTTGAAAATTTTTAAGACTTGATTACTCTTTAGTGACAAGTTTTAGGACTTAATTGTACTTTTTCAAAGGTTTAGAACTCATTTACACTTTCATAAGAAGTTTTAGGATTTTCGATACATTTATCCTGTAATTTTATGTGAAATGACATGCTAGGGGTGACTAAAGGCAAGATGACTGTGTATTGAGCTCAGGACTTTTCTTTAAATGACTTATCATCTTCATGTAATTAGGTTCATCGCCATTTATGGCCTAGTCTAAGAAGTAATCGTCTATGAACTCTTCAATTCCAATTCCGACTCTCACAACCAAAAAAAAAAAAAAAAACTACTTCCAATCAGATCAAAGATGCAAATTCAATTTTGATGTGAAATCTAACTCTAGATATCGCCTCATACAAACAAGCAACAAAGTTAGATATTTTGGGTGCAAATAGTAGGCAAATTCTATTGGTCTAGCCTCTTGACTTCCTAATTGATCACTGTTTCCATAGGTTCTTATAACTAAATGTACAATGAACATGCAAATTGAGATACTGACAAAGTGATAATTATATAAGGAACATATTATGTATGTATGTTTTACTATAGATGTTGCGCAATTTCAGCATATTGCTTAAGCCTCATGCTTTTATTTATTTATTTAAGTAATATTAAGAGTTACAAGGATATAGGAATTTTTTTTCAAAAAGGAAAGAAATAGGCATATATCGACAAGGTATAAATTTGGTCGCATTCTCATTCATTCCGCGATTGACAATTCATATGCAGTCATAATTTCATTCTTGGTCCTTATAAACAACGTCTCTTATTTTTTTCCACATGAGAACCAAACTTGAGAGACCCACAAGAAGACTTTTGCCCATCTTATAAATTGATGGCTAAGAAGTAAATAGGTATTCATCATTCTTTTATTCCTTTCTAAACATCCGTTGCCCATTATCACATCAAAAGTTATTATCAACGTGAGAAAATTCCATTCTCATTCTTCAGTCACATTGTATAATGACACTAGCATTGTAACACATTCAATTGCAGGTTACTTGGAATAGCATCTATCATGACCTTCCTCAGGAAAAGTTGATGAATTATTAAGTAAGCACAAATAGTTACTATTGAAAAAGATGGTGCATCACTTAGCACGGGCTTTCCCAAGTCTTCACTCATTGCAATTTGGAATTCTTCTTTAATGCCACCATTCATGGGATTCTTTTTGGAGTAAACATAATTAGTTGGATGAAACCAATTGTTTAGATTGAAGTAAGCTTTCAGACCAAGATAATGAAGTTGAACATTGTAGGTGATCAAATCTAAATTATTGTATGATTTCTAACTTACCAAATCAAGATAATGAAATTAACACGTCAAAGCAAAATAGTACTAAAGTAAAGATGATTAAAGTAAAATACGAGAAAATAAACCTTATAAGATGTCGGATAAAGAATATACATGACCTTATTATTAAGCCTTAGAACATGAGCCACCATAAGCTAAAGATGCCACAATTGTAAAGAGACTAAAAGAGACCTATTTACTGAAAGGATTCTTGTTTTATTACCATCATAAAACTCAGTAAACTAAAGATGCCCACTATCATTTGCAGACCTAAGTATTTATGCAAAGGAAATTACATTAAACAATATTAAAATGATATGAAATGGATCCTTTGCCTATGCACCAACATGAACTACCAACTTATCCACTAAATCACCGCAACCTCTTCCAAGATCAAAGCCTACTCCGAAACCACCAGCAACGATCAATACATGTAAACCCCAATTCACCCATTCAATTAAAATTCAATCCAACTGACAGCCTTACGAAATGAATCGCACGCCAATATATTTCCATAAATCATGAAACTCAACCTCGAAATAAATGAACCGCGAGCTGCTTCTTTCTAGAATACAGCGGAAACTGCGTTTCGTTAACTCTTATATTTACAATCCCATAGGTCTAGCTGGAGGTATGGCTATGTTTTGGCATTCTCATGTTTCTATACAGGTGGAACTAGCTACTCCAGATTTTTTTGATACTATATGTTCAGAAACAGGAAGGGGAATTCGTATGAGACTGACCTGCATACATGCTCCAGCGACTCCTGTTTTGCGCCAACCTTTATGGACTGCCCTCACTCGACTGGCTCTCATCAACTCTTTACCCTGGGTCTGTGTAGGAGACTTCAATGAAATAGCCTACCAGTGGGAAAAGTTTGGTAAACGGCCCCCTGATTTTCCACGAATGCAAGCTTTTAGAGAAGTATTACATGATTGTGCACTGATGGATGTTGAAAGTAAAGGTTGCGCTTTCACCTGGTCCAACAATCGCGAAGGGGAAGAACTGGTTAAGGAGCGGTTGGATAGAGTTCTGTGTACCTACAACTGGCGGATAACTTTTCCTGAGGCTGAAGTCTTGGCTTTCCCCGCAGTAGGGTCTGATCACAGCCCTTTGTTACTTAATACTGATGGCCAGCAGCGTCGTAAAGCCAAGATCTTCAAATTCGAAGCTTTCTGGTTGCATCATCAGTCTTGTCGGCAAATTATTCAGGAGGCCTGGTCATTAGCTCGAGCAAAGGGACATCACCTGCCACAAGCATTAAAACAGGTTAGTTGGGCTCTGTTGCGATCGAGTAAAGTTAGTTTTCCTAAAGCAGATGAACAGATTCAGCACATTCAGCAGCAACTTCAGTCAATTGCAAATCAAACACATGTTTCCTTTGACAAGCAAATAGTGCAGCAATTAAAAGATAAGCTCCAAGAAGCTTGGCAGCAGGAGGAATTGTATTGGGCGTCGAGGTCTAGGATTAACTGGCTCCGGTGGGGTGATAGGAACACTAGATTTTTTCATGCCACCACTATCCAACACAGAAATAGAAACAGAATAAGGGTGCTACTCGATGACGAACAACGGTGGGTTACTAATGATCGGCATCTCAAGAAAATGACGATGGACTTCTATTCTACGCTTTATAAATCACAAGGACGTCGTGATTATGGGCCGATTCTTGCGAACTGTGGAAGGGTCATTACTAACGATATGAACATACACCTCATTTCAGAAGTCACCCGAGAGGAGGTCAAGCGAGCCGTTTTTCAGCTGGGAAAGAATAAGGCCCAGGCCCGGATGGCTTCAATGGTCTCTTTTACCATCATCATTGGGATATATTAGAAGAAGAGGTATTCTTCTCGGTTCAGCAATTTTTTCGATCAGGTTTTATGCCACCGGATTTAAACCGAACCACTCTCACTCTTATTCCAAAAGTCTCAAATCCAGACAGCTTAGACCAATACAAACCCATTAGCCTTTGTAACTTTGCCTATAAGATCATATCCAAAGTGATCGCTAACCGGCTGAAACCCCTCCTGCCCGACCTCATCTCTACTGAGCAAAGCGCATTTGTCAACGGTCGCCAAATACAGGACAATATCCTAATAGTGCAAGAGGTTCTACATCAGCTCAAAACCAGGAATCGCAAGCGAAAATTTCAGGCTGTTGTAAAAATGGATATGAAAAAAGCGTACGACCGAGTCGAATGGGATTTTCTGCATGACTACTTACTTAGGTTAGGATTCCATTCTACTTGGGTTATGTGGATTATGCAATGCATCACAACTGTTTCTATTAGTGTCAACTTTAATGGGGAACAGCTAGAGTATTTCTACCCCACGCGAGGTTTAAGGCAAGGAGATCCTTTATCTCCCTATCTGTTTATTCTTATGGCGAACTTGCTGTCTACTCTCATCCATCAAGCTATTCATATGGGAAATCTTAAGGGTATCCAACTAAATAGGTGGTGTCCTACATTAACTCATTTGTTTTATGCTGATGATGCCATCTTTTTTCTACATGGGTCAATTCATGAATGCCAAGAACTCTCTAATATTCTGAACCAGTATTGTCTTGCCACGGGACAGGCCATAAATAGAAATAAGTCGGGTATTTTCTTTAGCAAAGGCTGCCCCGACCGACTTAAGGAGACTCTAGCCCAGGAGATTAGACTACCTATGATAGCTACCACTAGAAAATATCTTGGTATTCCATCTGATTGGGGACGCTCTAAACGAGACATGTTTGCATGGATCTTAAGCCGAGTTAATGTCAAGCTTGATGGGTGGAAGGAAAATCTAATTTCTAAGGGGGGTAAGGAAGTCCTTATTAAGAGTGTTGTCCAGGCCATTCCACATTACGCTATGTCCATTTTTAAGATACCTGTTTCGCTTTGCCAATCTATTGAAAAAAAGATTGCCCGCTTTTGGTGGCAAACTGATAGCCGGAAATCTGGAATCCATTGGAAACATTGGGAGATTCTGAAGACTAGGAAGAATATGGGAGGTTTAGGATTTCGAGACCTAGTGGCTTTCAATAGAGCTATGTTAGGTAAACAGGCCTGGCGTCTAATAGAGAATCCTACTTCTTTATGGGTATCTCTTTTCAAAGGGCTGTATTTCCATTCTCAAGATTTTTTCACAGCTTCAAAGGGTACTAGATCTTCCTGGGGTTGGCAGAGTCTTCTAATGGGAAGGGATTCCATTTCATCTAAGCTGCAGTGGTCGGTAGGGGATGGTCAGCACATTCGGATTCGAGAAGATCTTTGGCTTCCTAAAGGTAGAATAGGCGGAACTGCTGTTGCACAGGAACCTCAACGAGTTGCTGATTTAATTGATTCAGAAACTAAGCGATGGGATCTATCTTTACTGGAACGTTTTTATGATGTGGAGACTACTGCAGAAATTCTCAAGATCCCGATCAGGCCAGAATATACCACTGACAAGGTAATCTGGCCGTGTACTGTTCAAGGCAGGTTTACTGTGAAAAGTGCCTATAGTGTTCTTCGACAAGAGGCTCCTAATCCTTCACTTAATAGAGCTTCATCCTCATATTCTCCACCACAGAAACTATGGACTACCATCTGGCAACTTAAGATTGCTCCCAAACTCAAATTTTTCCTCTGGTCACTCTGTCAGAACGCGTTACCAACAAGAGAAAATCTATTTCGCAGACAGATTAGTGATTCTCCTATATGTACCCTTTGTTCCTCTAAGATGCCTGAGACTATGGAGCATTTATTTTTATGCTGCCCCTAGACCTCACAGGTATGGTCTCATCCTCAAGTCAGAGTTTCTACACAATTTACAGCAATTCGTCGCATAGAGGAATGGTTTCAGCATCTGTCAACAAAATACAAGACGGTACCTGGTTTGGAGTTGATCGCCACCCTATTGTGGCAGATATGGAAGTCTCGTAATAGCTCCATCTTTGTTCGCCAGAGACCCGATCCCTTTCAGGTTGTTGCTCACTCTCTGGCACAGGTTCGCACGGCTGCTCTAGCCTCGCCCGCAGTCCCGGACTCGGAGTCATCCCACCGCGCCCCGAACCCAAAGACCCTATGGAGGCCACCAGATCCGGGCTCAAAGCACTCAAGATCAACATCGATGGGGCTTATCAACCGGGAAGCAATACAGTTCGTAGCCTATCTTTGTCGGGATCACAACGGGAATCGATTGAAGGTTTTACGAAGATCGTACTGCGGATTCCACTCTGCAGTTGAGGTCGAAGCCCTAAATACCACTCTCAATCATCCGATCACCTCCTCCGAAAATAGGGTGTCTCTCATCGAATCGATTGTCTTCTCCTTGTTGAAGCGGTTCGGGATGCGGCAGAAACTCCATGGAAGATCAGATCTTTGGTGTCCGAAGCCGTAGCTCTCATCTCGCGTCTCCTCCCCTGCGCGTTCGCTTCTGCCCTAGAGATGCTAATGCAGCGGCCGATGGGCCGCGAAAGCCTGCAATAGCGGCTCCTTACCCGAAACTTGGGCTTTGTCCCCTCCTGCTCCTCTGTTAGATTTATTAGCTTTTGACTCTTATTACGCAGGATGTAATTATCCGTTTACCTAATGCATAGTTTCTTTCCGTCCAAAAACAAAAAACCTCGAAATATCTCCATCAATGCCCTTAAATTTCCTGTCTAAACTGAGACCCTCAATAAATTCCAGCATGCATTGCCAGCAATTATCATGACAAATGACCTTTAAACACGCTCCAAAGGCTCTGAGGTGAATAGTACCTTAACCTGCAGCTGAAAGTATAAACAAACCAAGCCAAACGCACTCAAAGTCACAGTCAAATTGCATTTTCCAGCAATGTCCAACATTCAAAATTAACAAATTACACACGCCGATAAATTATGAACGTGCGGTAACTTGATAGAGATAATCAAATCTCCCATTGGCAGTGCGTTATGGACAATTTATAGAACAACCGAACTGATGCACAATCGTTCCAATTCCGCCTAATTAATAACATCCAGCAAAATTTAAAATTGATTCAGGGGCAATCAAGACTGAAATTCGTGATTATTCGGTGATAAATTGACATTAAAAATTGATGCCGTATCTTCCTGCAAGTGTATATGAGTTCACATAATCGTATCAACAAAAAATTGACTGGCATCCGGATTTCGTTAATGATTACAAATTATATTTTTCAAAGAAGATTATCATACATATTAGAGACATTATAATGTCGATATCTCGGGCCCAGCAATTAAAATTTTGAAAAACGAAGCATCGAGAGCCGGTCAACTTTAGCAGTCCAATTCCCACCCAATTAATAACATCCAGCAACATTCAGAATTGATTCAGGGGAAATAAGACCGAAATTCGTGATTATTCGGTGATAAATTGACATTAAAAATTGACGCCGTATAGGAGACGCGGAGAGCAGAGAGCCAGTCGATCTCGATGCTGAAACTGGTCAGAGTCCTGGACTTCGTAGCACGGGCCGTGGTCATCGTCTTCTGCTATCCGTGGATCCTCAACCTTGCGATCACCCCGACGTTCCTTCTGGTTCACTCCCATCCACCGTGATTGGCGCCGTCCATTCAGCACTTTTACTTTGACCGGCCCGAAACTGATGCTTTGAATTGTAAGCCTCGTTCGCATTGTATGGCTGCGGATGTTTGCTGGTCTTGGCGGCGTTGCCCATTTTGGGGCATGCATTGTTTATTAACGTTTCTTGATGCTACACTCGTGTCACATACATGCTCGTTTACGTTCAATTTTGTCGTCTGTTCTTGGATTATCCCGCCGATGTGGTCGTCTTTTGTGTCCCTTAAATGAATTGAATGTTCGACTTTAAAAGAAAAGAAAAAATCGACGCCGTATCTTCCTGCAATTGTATATGAGTTCACATAATCGCATCAACAAAAAATTGACTGGCACCCGGATTTTGCCAATGATTTCAAATTATATTTTTCAAAGAAGATCATCATACATATTAGAGACATTGTAATGTCGATATCTCGGGCCCAGCAATTAGAATTTTGAAAAACGAAGCATCGAGAGCCGGTCAACTTTAGCAGTCCAGTTCGACGTCTGCAGTAAGGCTCAATTGAATTTTTCGGCCCGAACAGAGCCCGGTGAGCATAATTTCACGACATGCCAGCCACCTGGGCATGGTATAGAATCTCAGAAATATTCAGGCGAGTTCCAGCCCGAAGGCCCTGTTTGGCCCGGCCCACGAAGTCAACACCCTCCTCATCTCACTTGGACACGTTTAGGGTGAGCATCGGTCTAGGGTCAACCCTAGACCAACCCTGGACCAGTTCAACCCTGCCGGTCCTGGTCCAATTGCTAGGGAGATTGGGTCAATCCTTGGTCTCTAGAATTCCTTGACCAGTACTGTGCGGGTTGGTCCTCAAACCTGAGACTTCCGGGTCAGTTCAACCCGAATCAACCCTAACTATATATATAATTTTTTTATATAGAGAAAACCTTAAAATAAACAGCGTCAACAATATTAAGCATCTCTTTAGTGATGAGTTCAAGTAATTTTATATTATTCTTTAATAACTTAAGGTGCGCATGACAACCATTCTATTCCAAAAATAGTTTCGGAATAGAAATAGATTTTTCTATTTCTATTTCTATAAGAGTTTCCAAGCAAAAATAACTGTTTGATAACGACACAAAATTTCTTCCTTTCGGACGATGGTGGCAACGGGCGACCGGCGACCGACACCGACACGGCCGGCGGCAATGTGGTGAGTGACCGACGGACGGTGGTCGGTGGCAATGAATGAATGACCGATTGACTAACGATGAGAATAATTTTTATTTTTAATTTCTATTCCAAAAATAGAGAAGTAGAAAATTTTAGTTTCTGATTTCTATTTCAAATCTATTTCTTAAATAAGAATCTATTAAGTATAGCAATATTAACCTACTAAAAATGTCGGTCAATTTCTTATGAAATTTTCTTTTCTTGAATGATACCGCATGGCCCTTTTGGCTTTTGTGATTCTCCATTCCTAACACTTGAATCATGAGAAAAAAGAAATTGTAATCATCGATTAAAAATATTTTCAAATTTTATATAAAAATACAATACATTAGCTTCTCATTTCCCATATATTTATTCCACTGACTAAAAGACCTTTTCAAAGTCATTTCAAACTTAGCTTCCCCGGTCTAAAATACTTTTCCACGGTCATTTCAAAATTGGTTTCCCCGGCATTCCATATATATAACTCCTATACTAGAGAAACGATAAACCGAAACAAAAAAAAAATCTGAATCTCTCGATCATGGACGCAAGAGCATCTTTTTACCTCCTCCTGCCTTTCCTAGCCCTCCTCGCAAGTAAGCACATTGTCATCATAATCTATCTATTTTCAACTATTACAAATTTCTACATTAACATTACCTTCTTCCGAAACTAGAAAATAAGATCCTAAGTTTAATTTTTTGTTTTTTGGGATTCGGAAGTTAAAGTCCTGCGTTCAAATTTCCATCTTTGTTATGGAGATTCCCGCGCTGATAAACCCCAGGAGGAAAAATAATTAATCTGCGTACATCAATTTTATGGCTTGCATGCATGCTTGCAGGAGGAGCCGGCGCAGCCACACTCAGCTTCACCAGCAAGTGCCCCTACACAGTCTGGCCCGGGACGCTCACCGGCGGGGGTGGCGGGCAGCTATCCTCAACCGGGTTCGAGCTCGCCACGGGTGCAACCTTCTCAATCAATGACGTCCCGGACACGTGGACAGCCGGCCGGGTGTGGGGTCGAACGGGCTGCGCCACTGATGCCTCTGGCAAATTCGTATGCGCCACCGCCGACTGTGGGTCTGGCCAGGTGAGCTGCAATGGTGCAGGGGCAATCCCGCCGGCCACTTTGGCGGAGTTCACTCTCAAGGCACCGGGCTCTGGCGAGAACAGCATCTACGACGTCAGCCTCGTGGACGGCTTCAACCTGCCCCTCTCTATAACCCCACAGGGCAGCGGCAGTGGGTGCACCACTACCAGCTGCGCAGCCAACGTCAACTCCGTGTGCCCGTCAGAGCTGGCGGTGAAGGGGTCGGACGGGAGCATCGTGGCGTGCAAGAGCGCGTGCCTGGCGTTGAACCAGCCGCAGTACTGCTGCACGGGGGCGTACAACACGCCGGCGACATGCCCGCCGACGAACTACTCGAAGATTTTCAAGGACCAGTGCCCTCAAGCTTACAGCTACGCTTACGACGACACGAGCAGCACTTTTAATTGCACGGGTGGGGCTAGTTACCTCATCACATTCTGTCCGTGATATATTCTCTCTTCTTCTGAACTTGGATGGACCATTTTCCTCTCCGAGGTGAAAATAAGAGGTCCATGGGTTGTCTCGGTTGGCCTAAAGCTATTTGTACCCTCATCACTCGATTGAGGGATCATGTGAGTAGTTTCATTTTCCACTAGGAAAATTAAATGTAATCTGCCGAGAGAATAATGGATTATACAAAATAAACAATGTATTTGATATAATATTTAAATATGAAATAACATTTTCATTTAAGAGCTTACACTTTTAGAATAATTGGCAGTGATTCCATTAAATCTCACATTGAATCGAGCTTGAACTCTTAAATTCAAATTTTTTTTTTTACGTCTCCTTTGCCTTCCCATTTAAAAATGTCATCTGCTTAATACTATGGCAAAAAAAATACCAAACTAAGCATGAGGAGGATGATAGAATATTTAAATATTAAAAAATGCATTTATTTAATAGTTTAATGTTTTAGAACGGTTGACAGTGATTTCACCACTATAATGTTATAGTAATTATTGTAAGAGGACGAAGCATATTCTTTGACTTAACTTTAATGGTTAATCGTTGACTCGAATTGATTAGTAAGTGATTGATACGAGGACGAAGCATATAATGAAAGTGAATCCAATTGTGTCTTTGGAATCAACATCATTCTTTGACTTCACTTTCATGCCCTTGTCAATTCGAATTGATTCGGGTGGGTCCATAGAGAAAGAGATTCGAAAAATCATACTAAAATTTAATCAAATTTCGGGATTTCTTTTTCCCTTTTCCCTTTGCTCTTAAGAGAATCTTCTTCCCTAAGAGACAACTTTAGTTCTCATACCTAATATTTACTTAAGTACCATGATAGCTGTCAACTTATAATTTTTTCTGTGTTTATCGAGAATACCATATAAATTTGAAGAACCCGGCAAAAAGAATTAGTTGCCCGTAATTGATTCAGCTGGAACCAAAAAAAGGGCATACCATATATAATTCAACTCAAGCACTCTATATATATTCCATCACCTCGAATATAAGAGACAACGACAAGCAAGACAAATCTCAAGCTTTTGATCATGAACGCAAGATAATCTTATGTTTTCAAGAGGCAAAATTCTATTTTCACTTTGATATGTTTTTTTAGTAACAAGACAAATACTCACTACAACTTAGAATTTGAAGTCTTTTCATTTCCTAATTAGCAAAGCATGTGTAGAACACTGAGATAAAAGATTATCCTAGTATGAAGCATGTACACTAAGTGACATGATATTGTCCTTTTTTTTTTTCTATAGTAGAGCACGTATGTCTAGAAGAGCCAGAGGAGATTGTAATGCCATAGTTTTTATGGATTGCAATTTCTGGGGATATAAATTTGGGGCTTCTTATTAGCCACTCCATGGTCGACCAAAGGCAAAATGTCAAAGTCCTTTAAGCTCACTATTTTTCATTGGATGACCTATCATTTTCACATGGCGCTATGGCATTGCTATCTCCTTTGACTCTTCTATGATCTACGTGCTCTAATAACAAACACAAAAATAAAAATAATAAGACAAATAAAGGACAGTATCACGTCATTGTCATTAGCGTATATGCTTTATACTTGGGTCATTTTGATCTCGGTGTTTCATACCTACATTGTTGGCCTCGACCTTAGTAGCATAACTTCTTCCGGTTTTTAATCTAATCTCGTAGGAAGAGAAATCAATTAAGGTGGGGAAGACGAAAAATGTGAGGATAAAATCCCAAAGTCTAACTTTTTTTTTTTCCCAATCACAGCTTCTACTGCCTAAGGGAGTACTTATGAGATCTTGAGTTTTAGTGTCAATGATCTACCTCCAATCAAATCAAAGAGGCAAATGTATAATGTGCACGACTTGAGATATCACCCAATACAAACAACCAAAAAATCTAAATATCTTTGATAAAAATGACAAGCACCTTCTATTGGTCTAGCCCCTTGACGCCTAAATAGATCAACGTTCCCGTAACTCTTATAAATGAATCAACAATCAACACAGGAAACCTTAATGATAAAGTGATGATTAAGATCAATCATACTATTTGTGTATGTCTTGCCATAGATGTTTTACAATTTCAACATATTGCTTAATTATCCTGGCTTTTGTTTTTTTATTCCTAAAGTAATGTTAAAATTTATAAGCAAATAGGCATTAGTTTTCAAAAGGGAAAAAAAGGGCCACACATCAAGGGACAAATTAGGTCGTAGTCCCCCATACATGCCGTGATTGATGGTTGTGCAGTCACAATTGCGTAGACGGCCTTCTTAAATGGCGTCTCATATCTTTTCCATAAAAAGTCCAAATTTGAGAGGCCACCAATAAATCTTTTGCCCGTCTTTCACTAGGAGTATTCCTACCTGTTGAATCACAAAAACAAAAGGTGGTAATCGTCCACTGAAAACATTTTCACATTTTATATATCATTACCTCGCTTTATACAAAAAATAATGATACAATATACGTGATTATGATAAATTATGTATATGTATAAGTTCCATGGGAACTATAGAAGTTTTGACAGAAGGTGAGCACGACAAATTATGTATATGTATAAATCCCATGGGCATTTCATCGATGCGCCAATAGTGCAATTCTTTGAGCTGATCACTCACGGGATATCTAGACTATTTGGGGAAGCAATTAAGGAATCTAAATGCAATAAACTTAAGAATTCGATCAGGAATCGACTGTTCGATCGTGTTAGTCTGCAAAGGTCATTACGACATTGTCAGAGTCGATCGTAGATCAGAGATAGGTCGATTTGACTGAGATGTGTGATCAAAATGTGAGTGATTCCACCTAATTGCGAAATTCTCATCGATCGGCACTAAATTGATTTTTTGTCCTTTTGGATACCCTGTGTCTTTTTGGGCAAGGGCCGCGACCCTTGCCCCAGAGATTTTCATGACAATTGAGAGTCGCCAATGTACCCTGTGTCTGTAATTGAAATCTTGAGATTTTCACGACAACTGAGAGTTGCCAACGTGTCAAAGATGTACATAGTTACTTGAGATAAATCAATCACGGGTCAATTGCACCAAAAATTTCTAAAAGTTATCCAGTAGACTAGGTCATGCTAAAAGCGCGCCGAAGTGAAATTAACCATGAATTTGAATCCGATTTCAAAAATTGAAAGTTCTGTAGTGTCACGAGCTATTTTAAAAATATCGACTCATCGTCCGAAGATTTTTTAGAAATTCCGAGATTTTTACGGAAAATCGTTTCAGACATTGCAGAAAATTAGCATAAATTCATATGGGCTAAATTAATTGAAATTTGGACTTCTAAACCGAGCCTTTGAGTGTCAGGGACTTATAGAAAATTGTTTGGGATTTTTCTTCGGCAAAATTGGACCTCGATTTGGAGATTTGAGTGAGGAGTTGAAGTTAATTTGGTGAAAGTCGGAATAAGGCATGGGGCAGCAACTTTGACTTCAAAAATTGGATAATTGGTGGTTTAATTTTGTGGTATTATGGTTCAAGAAAGTATTAGAGATTAGAGGCATGCATTTAATTAAATGGATAGGATTGCTTGACTTTGGGGCCTTCATCTTCAGCTTCTTCAGCACGCCAACGCCAGCTGCCCACCATTTGCTTCGAACGATTTCGGCTTCAGCAAAGGACCAGCTGCCTCTTCTTTTCTTCCGGACGAACCGCGCGCTCAGTTCCCCACCGCATCTGCCGCTTCATCCCCATCATCATCCCCCATCTCCAAGCCGCCACACGTCTTCAATTGCTGCTTGTTCGGTCAACTCCAGATGAGTTTTTGACCTTGAAATTTCCTTGCCCTGCCACGTTTCCTCCCCATCTTTCACCCACCTCCAGCAGCGGTTGAGCCCAGCATCCCGCCATCTTCGATTTCTGCTCCATTTCTTCCTTGGTCGGCCACGAACGCGCGCCTCATCTCTCTCTCCGCGTCCACGTCCCACGCATGGTCAACGACGCCACTCACGGAAGCCCTTGGTTGACCGAAGCCCAGCCGCCTGCTGCCACTCGTCCGCGTGAGTTCCCCAGCCGAAGCTGCTTCTTGCCCGCGTCTCCTTCGTGCGAGACTCCTCCAGCGAAGCTTGGCCCAGCTTTCAGCTGCAACAACGCCGGCCCATTCCAGCATCTTCGGCCCATTCAAGCTGCAGCCCAGTCCAGTTGAGGTTTCACCAAGCAGCAGCCCAGCAAGTTGTTGTTTTTTGCAAGCCAGCATATTTTCAGAAGCCCGCAAAGACAGCCCATTCAAGGCCTGTTCAGTCCAGCGAAGCCGGGCCCTATTCAAAAGTAAATCTCATATTGGACTGAGATTTGTTGGGCCTGTTTTAGGCCCAGTCCAAGTCCGCCGACGCCACCGAAAATTCGGATTTCGGCCGCCGTCGCGCCGTCATCACGGTAAACCGGTTTCCACAATTAACCAGTGAGTTTATGCACTAAACTCTTCTTAGTAGGCTAATGATGTCTAAGGGGTGTTTAGTTTAATTTAAT
Organism: Eucalyptus fibrosa; assembly: GCA_017140475.1. Taxonomy (NCBI): domain Eukaryota; kingdom Viridiplantae; phylum Streptophyta; class Magnoliopsida; order Myrtales; family Myrtaceae; genus Eucalyptus; species Eucalyptus fibrosa. The sequence continues at coordinate 15,016,086 of CM029509.1, forward strand.
TAGGAATTAGGTGGTTAGTTAGATTAAATTATAAATTTAATTATTTAATTGAGCATGTTAGGTGGTTAGCATGGTTTAATTAAGGCCTAAATAAATCGTATTATTTGTCTAGAAGGGTTCGGGAATTTTTCGGGTCCGTATTGGTATTTAATTAATAATTTTGGCCTAGGTTAGTATTTTAGAAATTAAAGTGATATATTTAATTAAATTTCGAAATTAATTAATTATTAATTATTTTTCCAGAAATTAGGCCGGGATAGCTGGTGATTGGAATTTCATACTGATTACAATGGTGTGGTTAATTTCTGCAATTGAGTGTTAATTTCTGCATATTGAATGCTGATTGGATTTTTGGCATTTAATTTCAAAATTTGTGAATTTTCAATATTTATCTAGAAAGTCCTAGGTGTCGAGTTCTAAATACCAAAAATTGTTTTATATAGTATGTAAATCGGTGGGATTTTGAAAAGAAAGGATATCAGTCTTCTGGGGTGAATTGATCGTGTACCCACATATGACGATTTTCATGAGTATTTCTAATATGAAAAAAAAATAGGTTAGGTTCACTATTTTAATGGAGATATTTGAGTGCAATGCACGGTGCCCTGGGCCATGTTTGAGTGATTGTGTATTGGTTAAGAAAACCCATCCTGAGCTATTAAGCTGGACGTTACCTCTATATAAGATGCCCTACCAATGGATGCCCTACTAATAGATGTCGATCGCAATTGATTCTAGATCGATGCTCCTTTATGGAATGCCGTCAACATAGTGACAATGCTGTGCACAATGGTGTGAGATGATGCCTGACAATGCTAGAGACAGTTGAACAGAAAGTAGGCCATACCATATGCTGAAAGTAAAACTAGGAATGCATGATTGATTGAGTGTGGCATTCTTATTGTTGGAGCTTAATTGTTGCTTATATCCGTATGGCTGTCTGTGATATAAATTGTACTGACTTGCAGGGTGGGACTGAGGTGAGCTAAGTCCTCTATACTAAATGCGTGATTAAGTGGTTAAGACGCCTCTAGGCATATTACCAATCCTAATCGGGGTTTAGAGTGTAGACTTTTTCAAATATTGTCCCACTGGTTATTGAATAACCATTTGCAGGTCCTTAGAAGGTGGTCGTGGAGGACCAAGGCCCCGAAGTCTGAGGAGGAGGAGTATGGAGAATCGGCGGATGTGTCCTATTAGTATGTCGTAGGACAGCCTCTTTTAAGAGTTGACCTTTTTGTAGGCTGTCGACTAGACTCGTTTTGTACTTGAATCTCGTTGTTTATAAAAGCATGCTTTTGTGAATTGATGTCCTACTTTTCTATCCTAAGATGATTATTGTCAGGGGATTTATTATTTGCTTCCGCATGTGCAATAAAAAGAAAGGGTCGGTGACTCATCCTAGAAAGTCGTAAAATTTTATTGACCAGATAGAGATGAACACATGCTAGAGATGGGTATGCACTCGGGGTTCGGGGCATGACATGAAAGCGCGTATGCCATAGCTTTTACAATTTATTTTTTTAATTACAAAAAAATGATAACACTCAATTGCACTTTTCGTGACATGTTTTAGGACTTCCAATGCATTTATCCCTAAAGTCCTAAAACATGTCACGAAAAGTGCAATTGAGTCTTGAAACTTTTTTAAAATGTAATCAAATCTTAAAATTTATTGAGAAGATACATTCGGGTCTTAAAATTTTTTTAAAATGCGATGAAGTCCTAAAACTTATAATAAAGATGCATTCGAATCCTAAAACTTTCAAAAAGCGCAATCAATAGAACAACTTGATTTGATCAATTTAACAAGTTTTAGGACTTGACTGCACTTTTTGAAAGGTTTATGACTTAATTGCCTTTTGGTGAGAATTTTAAGAGTTAATCACACTTTTTCAAAGTTTTAGGACTTATTTACATTTTTGTGACAAGTTTTAAGATTTTCGATACATTTATCCCATAATTTTATGTGAAAGGACATCTGGGGGTGACTAAAGGCAAGATGATTGTGTATTGAGCTCAAGACTTTTCTTTAAATGACTTATCATCTTCACATAATTGGGTTCATTGTCATTTATGGCCTAGTTGAAGAAAGTAATCGTTTATGAACTCTTCAATTCCAATTCCGACCCCCACACAAAAGGAAAAAAAAAAAGAACCTACTTCCAATCAGGTCAAAGAGGCAAATTCAATTTTGATGTGAAATCTAACTTGAGATATCGCCTAATACAAACAAGCAACAAAGTTAAATATTTTGGGTGTAAATAGTAGGAATATTCTATCGGTCTAGCCTCTTGACTTCCTAATGGATGATGTTTCCATAGGTTCTTATAACTAAATATACAATGAACAAGAAAATTGAGGTGCTCACAAAGTGATAACTATATGAGGAACATATTATTTATTTATGTTTTACCGTAGATGTTGCGCAATTTCAGCATATTGCTTAAGCTTCATGCTTTTATTTATTTAAGCAATTTTAGCATATTGCTTAAGCTTCATGCTTTTATTTATTTAAGCAATGTTAAGAGTTACAAAGATATAGGCATTTTTTTTTTCAAAAGGGAAAAAAATAGTCATATATCAACAATTGTATACATTTGGTCGCATTCTCATGCATGCCATGATTGACCGTTCACATGCAATCATGATTTCACTGTTGGTCCTTGTAATCGGCATCTCTTATTTTTTTTCCACATAAGAACCAAACTTGAGAGACCCACAAGAAGACTTTCGCCCATCTTGTAAATTGATGACTAAGAAGTTTCTAACGGTATACATCGTATTTATCAATTAAAGTATTTTTTTAGATTTTATATATCATCTCCGAGTTTATAATGACAAATTATTTGTGCTTATGACAAATTACGAGCGAATATAAATCTCTTAAGAACTATAGAAGCTCCAACAAACGGTGAATGCATTGTGGTAAATATATGGCAATAAGAAATTGCCTTAGATTAAAGTTAGCCAATAAAGTTACCCATTTTCACGCATTTTTTTGCCCTGCTTCCAAAGGAACAGCATTTGCATTTGTCATTTATTTCTTAGTTCCAGATGTTATTAAGACTTTTGTATTAGACTCTGCTGGGAGTCCATATACTTTGCACGATAAGACTTGACTTGTTTTGTTTATGTAGTTATGTTATTTACCAAAAAAGGGGGGAGAAAATTATTTTATCTTAGTAAATAGGTATTCATCATTCTTTTATTCCTTTCTAAACATTCGTCGCCCATTATCACATCAAAGTTATTATCAATGTGAGAAAATTCCATTCCCATTCTTCAGTCACATTGTCTAATGACACTAGCATTGTAGCATGTGCAATTGCAGGTTACTTGGAATACCATCTATCGTGACCTTCCTCGAGAAAAGCTGATAAATTATTTAGTAAGCACAAACGGTTACTATTGAAAAATATGGTGCGTTGCTTAGGGTAGGCTCTCCCAAGCCTGTACTAATTGTAACTTGGAATTCTTCTTTAATGCCACCATTCATGGGATTCTTTTTGGAGTAGACATAATTAGTTGGATGAAACTAATTGCTTACATTGAAGGAGATAATGAAATTGAACATTGTCTAAATTACTGTATGATTTCTAACTCACCAAATCAAGATAATGAAATCAATACTTCAAAGCAAAATAGTACTAATGTAAAGACAATTAAAGTAAAGTATGAGAAAATAAATCTTGTAAGATGTCAAGTAAAGAATATACATGACCTTATTATTAAGCCTCGGAACATGAGCCATCATAAGCTAAAGATGCCGCAATCGTAAAGAGACTGAAAGAGACCTATTTACTGAAAGGATTCTTGTTTTATTACCATCCTAAAACTCAGTAAACTAAAGATGCCCACTATCATTTGCAGACCTAAGTATTTATGCAAAGGAAATTACACTAAAAAATATTAAAATGACATGAATTGGATCCTTTGCCTATGCACCAACATGAACTACCAACTTATACACTAAATCACCGCAACCTCTTCCAAGATCAAAGCCTGAACTGAAACCACCAGCAACGGTCAAAACATGTAACCCCTAATTCACCTATTCAATTAAAATTCAATCCAACTGAAAGCCTTAGGAATGAATCAAATTTCAATGTATTTCCATAAATCATGAAACTCAACCTCGAAATATCTCCATCAATGCCCTTAAATTTCTTGTCTAAACGGACACCCTCAATAAATTCCAGCATGCATTGACTGCGATTATCATGACAAATGACCTCTAAACGCTTGCAAGGCTTTGAGGTGAATAATACGTTAAGCCCTGATCATTGGTAGATGAAAGTATAAACAAACCAAGCCAAACGCACTCAAAGTAACAGTCAAATTGCATTTTCCAGCAATGTCCAACATTCAAAATTCACAAATTACCCATGCGAATGAACTGTGAACGCGCGGTAACTTGATAGAGATAATCAATCTCACATGGCACTGCGTTATGGACAATTTATAGAACAACCGAACTGAGGCACGACCGTTCCAATTCCCACCTAATTAATAACATCAAGCAACATTCAGAATTGATTCAGGGGCAATCGTCAACTTTAGCAGTCTAGTTTGACGTCCGCAGTAAGGCCCAATTGAATTTTTTGCCCGAACCGAGCCCGGTAAGCATAATTTCACGACATGCCAACTACCTGGTCCTGGTATGGAATCTCAGAAATATTCAGGCGAGTTCGGGCCCGGAGGCCCGGTTCGGCCCGGCCCACAAAGTCAACACCCTCCTCATCTCACTTGGACATCTCGCCTTAGAATCTCTCTCCTCTCTTTCTCCTCTCTGACATATTCATCTCCGGCTCGTCCCCTCGCCAGCCACCACTTCCCTCACCTTGAACCTCCGGCCATTGCATCACCGTCCAACCTCCCTCCACTCTCTGGCTACTGTAAGCTCCACCACCTTTGGTTTCCATCTCCATTTTTCTCTCCTCCATTCTGTCTGCCGATTGTGGCTATAACCGGTCATGGTACATCAAGCCTCACCTCAACAAACATACTCCGTTCGTCAATCTTCTCAGTTGCTCCTGTCACCACCTTCGCTTCTCACTCACTCTCTCTCTCTCTTCACCAATTCCAATTCTCGGCGTTGCCGCTTCATAGGCCTCCCCCTTCCGAATCCATTCGTCAATCACGTCCAGTCACTGCTCTTACTCAAGGTAAACTCTCGTACTCTGTTTTCGCGGGGTGGAGACCGAGAGGATTCCCTCCGCCGGAGTGAAAAACCAGTTGCCTCCGTCTCGATGACCTCAAGTGATGCGTTGCCTACTTTGATTTGGCCGTTCCTCTTTCCATATCTCTTTCCCATCTAGCCTCTCAATCAAATGCCTTCTACGTGTCTGACTGATTATTTTCCTCAACTATTCTAGTTATGGTATTTTCGAATTTTGAAGTATTGTATTCCCCTCCATGTTGGAACCGAGAGCCTTCAAGAGTGTTAATTTGATTACATTTGATAATACAGGTCTGGTATCTTTTTGATCTCTGCAAGCTTCCTTTCTATCTATGGTGCACACTTCGACTATTGACTTCGTTGCTAATTTTAAGTTTGGTCTCTAAAGCGATTCATGTTATGCACTCTCTGCTCATACCGGTTGCATACATTTGTGTCAATTTTAGGGAGTCCGTTGAGCATGTGATATCGATGGGGAAAGAATATGTGATTTGAGGTGTTCGCTACTTATCAATTTAACATGAAGGTCAGGACCAGTTCTACTTTGAATGAGGATTGCTTGGCCTCACTCGTGTCTTCATGTCTAATGGTTTACCTCGTGTGATGGTTCTTCCTGTTAGATTATACAATTAGAGTTTGGTAGGCTCGAAACTCTTTTCAAGATTTAAGAAAAAAATAACTTATATACAATTATCTCATTCTCAATCAAGATCGGTATAACTCCAAATATGCATATCATTTATCCAATACTATGTATGTATAAAAAATTTTAAATAGATGATTAAAATGTCAATATTTGATAGGGGTAGAAAAATTTATAGTGGACTATGATCTTTTCTTACCGAGTGACTCTAGATTCTTAGACCTAGTCTTCATTCAATTAACCTTAATCAACATTGGTGATTAAGTATAGAACCAACCCATATACCTCATTATTAAAGAGACTTAGTCCATTCCCAATGAATAAAAATTCCACTCCCCACTGTCCTTTGAATTAGCCCATTACGGGCGCTAAATCTTGATTATTAAATCATTAGCAACCGAAATATCGTATAATACTTCTTTATCCTTTGAAATGGAAGTACTTCGCCACGTCCAAAACTCTCACTGCCCACTAGATTACACAAAACATTGATCTTCCGATGAGGACGATTTTATATACTATTTTATGCAAGAACATAGGTTAAACGTTCTTAAGTATTTTAGTCGTTTATATGTGCCACCAAATCCTATTCTTGTCATAGCTAATACTAGGAAAAAAAAAAATTATAACTGAATTCATATTTGTATAGTAGATTTAGAGCTGATCGGGTAAGTATCGCCTTCCTCTAGAACAATAGTTCAGCCAATTGTTCTAGAGGCCTCAAAATTCAACTAGTGCATATTGGCACCCGACAATTTGGGATTTCTAAACTTGAAAATTTTTCTAATTAATTACTACACTTGGTAATTAAAAAAATGTCAAAATTCAGTAATTTGAACGTTAAATCAGTTAAAACTCACTGATTGTTAATCAAATTTACCAATCCAAAAATATGTTACAATGTCTATCATATATATTTCCTTTCCTTCTTTTTTGAATTATCATGTTTTACTTTTATAGCAATATTAACCTGCCTAAAAAGTTGGTCAATTTCTTATGAAATTTTCTTTTCTCGAATGATACCGCATGGCCCTTTTGGCCTTTGTGATTCTATCATTTTATTATTTTTACAATAAATATTATTGTTTTTTTTTTTTTGTTATGGAGGAACCGGCTTGCAGCCAACAGCCGCAACGTAAACCCCCAGGTGACACATAAGCAAGAGGACCCACCACCCCCGGAGTCACACTTCATACACCTAGCGCCTTCCCTGGTTTCGAACTCTTCACCTTTGGGCTGAGGATCAGTAGAGCCTTATCCAGCGGAGCCACCGTGGCCGATGGTTGTTTTTGTTGTTGTTATTCCTTTCTTAATCCTCCGTTTCCAAAACGTGCATTTCTGCAGATTTCCCTGTCTTCCTCCTTCCTTTCCTTTACTCTCTCCCTCCATTATTTCCTTAACACACAAGCTTTGGTCTGGTCTTCTTCCCTTACTATTCACAACCAAGCTGTTCAACCTAAAAGCTCAATAGTCACCATTGATGTCCATCCTTCACCTTAAGCAACAGCCTGTGAGCATTTCACCCAAGAATGACATTTACGAGTTTCATACAGAGGGCTAAACATGTCTTGCTCCACCAATGATCAACTCCAGTCACCACGTTAATCCATACAAACATCCGCCGCTGCCACACATGCACCCAACCATAATGCTCCCGGGGGGAAATGGGAGGGGGGCACGTAGCACAGAAACAGAAAACGAAGCCATAGTCACTTCGAAGGCTTGGCCATGACTTGAAATAAAAGAAACCAGAAGCAAGACTGGCGAAACATATGCAGGTATCACGATCTGAGTATGAGAAAAAAGTGTATGCATTCAATTTCTAAAATAAGCCTTTCGAATAAATATGTGATCTCGATCAAGCATTTTCACAAAGACTTGGTGATCGTTTCAAACACAGAGTATAGAAGCATCATGGAAGTACTAATTCCGATCCAGACGATTTCAGTGACATTAAAGTGTGCTCAGACTACTATTTTATTCCTAATCTGTACTCAATTTTCACTCAAGCTTAAATTACAACGTTCGGATTCAGCTTACTAAAATAGAGCAATGATGTACATACCTTGGAGATGCAGCCTCTGGCCACGAATGGCGATCGAACAGATAATGGAGCTCTTAGAGGCGTCGACTTGGGTGGTTGACAGAACATGAACGATTATTCACGACATGCATAAAAACGTGACCTCATTTGCCCCTAGTGGATGTGTGACCATTTTATTATTTTTTGAAAAATTAATGCCTATTTGCTTATGACTTTTAACATTACTTTAGGAAAAAAAAAACAGGGATACTTAGGAAATATATTGAAATTGCAAAATATCTATGGCAAGACAAACACAAATAGTATGATCGATCTTAATTATCACTTTAGCAGTATGGTTTCTTGTGTTGATTGTTGATTCATTTACAATAAGTTATGGGAATATAGAGGCATCAGGGAGTCAAGTGGCTAGACCAATTGAAGGTGCCTTTATTTATGCCCAAATATCTGGATTTTTCAGTTGTTTCTAGATAGGAATTCTTGGGCTGCTCCAAGAGAAAAGTAACAACATGGAACAGATTAGGAAACCACCGATTGATCAAGAATTGTGCATGTAGTCATATATGTGACACTGATTAGTTATGTAATGCTGTATGTCTAGTTTGAATTGAAAGTGGATACAAATGAATTAAGATTCTTATCTATGTTTGCTTCATGTCAACTCATGTTTCCATGGGCTATTGAGGAGACGCCATCTTCCTATTCGATTTTCTATCCATCTAACTACTTTTTCTCCCCTAGAAAATCATGTCATAGAGTCATATAAGGCAACATATATACGGGCAAGATACACATACTAGTGCTTGTTGTGATTATGCGCCGAGTAGTCTTGACTGTTGTAGAGAATCTAATTTGGGACATATGCTTATTCCAAAATCTAGTTTGGGGAAGCTAGCAAAGACCAAGAAGATAAACATGAAATTCAATAAGGAATTTTAATGATCAAACAAGACAATATCAGGGGGATAGCTTGTTATCCTTAATCATCAATTTATCTCATGAAGAAGTTTCTCATTTGGATTTAGGTGAATGAAATGTTACGTTTGGTGGCACCCTAGCCATTGGAAAATAAAAATAAAGAAATACAAAAGAGTAAGGCAGAATTTGGATCGAAAATGTGTTAATTAACACGCAATCAGAAAGGTACATCTGTTCAACATCTTCAAACCATACATGGGATGGAAAATTCACCTTTATATTTAACTAATTTTTCTGAATGAGTCATTTGCACCAAAAAAAAAAATTCTACTCATAGTGGTCAACATACTTCTAGAATCATAATTTCCAACAATCCACATCATAAGACTTTGGCTGTGCATACACCAGTCTATAGTTTTTTTTTTTTTTTCCATTTCTTAGATCGACTCTTTCTTCAATTGAACCCAAGTGTCATTTCAGATGTGTCTATTGCATCAATGGCCAAAGCAACATGAAAGTGCAATGATCGAATTGTTTATTGCTGCCTATGAAACCTTTTCCACTAAAACAAACCCTATCAAAAAGCAGAAAAACAAAAGATAAAATATGGCACCCTAGATATTCTACATGTTTTGTACATGAATTGTCCTTCTCGTGATGATTCCTACTTTGCTTGCTAAGCCATTATGCTATCGGCATTAAAGCTCAACCTCAATGGAATTCAAGCAAAGTTTTAGAACCAATAGAGCAATTTATAATTGTGTTTATCTGAAGGTTGGATCATGGTCACTAGATGGACATGGAGATTATTGCTCATGGAATGGTGTGAAGCATGATGAGGCCACTGGTCACATGATAGGCCTCAACCTTAGCCATAATTGTCTCATTGGTACTTTATATTTTAACACTAGCCTTTTTCGCCTACTCCACATTGAAATTGCTCAATCTTGCTTTTAATGACTTCGACTTTTCCTCAATCATATATGGCTTTGGCAATTTTTTTAGGTTACACTACCTTAATCTCTCTAGCTCATATTTTTCAAGGAAAGTCCCATCAGATATCTCATGGCTCACGAGATTGATTTCTCTTGATTTGTCTAGTGGGTGGGATCTTGAGATGCCCAATGTGGACAACTTTGTTTAAAACTTAACTTTGCTTAAAGAACTTGATCTCTCTTATGTAAGCATGCCAACATCATTCTTTCACGTGCTTGCAAACTTCTCCTACCCTTTAAAGTCGCTTAAACTTGCATATTCTCTTTCGTATGGTGAATTTCCAATAAGGATTTTTCAATTACCAAACCAAGAAGTCCTCGATATCAATGGCAATGATAACCTTCCTAGTTTTATTCCAGAACAACATTGGGGTAATTGCTTGAAATCATTGTTTCTTTAGGGCACTAATTTTTTAGGAGAAGTACCTATTTGGATTAGCATTTTCTTGAATGAATTATCAATTTAGGATTGCTATTATTCGGGTTCACTTCCCACTTCACTAAATAATCTTTCTTAGCTTGCTTATCTAGATATATCATTTAATAAAGTTCATGTTCAAATCCCCGCTTCCTTTGCTAATCTTACCCAATTGTCATATCTAGATCTCTCTTTCAATAATTTCACAAGGGATTTTTGGCATAGGCTTGTCAACTTGTCAAAACTCATCAATCTGTACCCTTTTAGTTATAGTTCCACTATGCATAGTTCTTTAACCAAAAAAAAAAAAGTTTAGATTAAATTAGTAGCCAAATTAACCATCCTTGTTTCTTTACATTTGGCAAATGTTCGGCTAAGTGGTCCAATTCCATCTTCAATTCATAATACTTATGCAGTTGGTTGAGCTCAACCTTTATTTCAACAATTTGCAAGGTGAAATCCCAAAGTCATTATGGGAACTCAAGAATCTCAAACATCTGGATCGTAGTGGGAATCATTTGAGTAAAACCATGGATTTACACAAACTCAAGAACTTGTGGACATTATTTTTGGATTGCAACAACATATTTTTTGTTAGCAAAACCGAGATGAATGCCACTCTTCCAAAACTTTTCTAGTTAACTTTAGAATCATGCAATTTACATGAGTTCCCCAAGGCTTTAGGCTACCTATGCGGATTAAAGTGTTAGATATGTCCAACAATAAAATCAAAGGGAGCATTCCTAATTGGATGGGCAATGGTAGCAAAGAATCCTTGTGCCATGGGGATCTTTCTTACAATTTTCTAATTGGCGTAGGGAACAATCTAATCACTATGTCACTACCCAAGTTGACCTATCTTGACATTAGTTCTAATCGGCTCAAAACATAACTCCTTACTCCACCTCCATCAACAACTTATTACAATATCTCCAACAACATCCTCTTTGGAGAAATTCATTCAATTTGTATATTAAGCTCGTCATTCTTGATTTGGCCTACAATAGTCTAAATGGCACAATTCCTTCATGTCTTGGAAATATTGATTCTTTGACAATTTTGAATCTTGAAAAAAATAAACTTGAGGGCATGAGTCCTCATGCTTATCCAAAAAGTTGTACATTGAAGATGATTGACCTCATAATGAATCGATTGAAATGGCCTACCCAAGATCTTTGGTGAATTAGAGTATTTGCACCTTGGTTACAACCAAATTCTCGATGGGTTCCCTTTATAGTTATTCGAATTGACCAAGCTTAAAGCTATTATCTTGAAATCTAATAAGTTCCATGGTCTAATTGCAACATGTCAAAGCCAGTTTTACTTCAATGATTTGCATATTATGGACCTTTTCAATAATAGTTTCAATAGTAAATTTCCTTCTAAGTTGTTGCAGAGTTTCCATGTCATGGAACTAATTGTTCTGAAAATCATTTGGAATATATGTATACTAATGAAGAGATCCCTACGTCTTCATCTAGATTTGCCGAATATATCTATTATGGAATGAAACTGATGAATGAAGGCATGGATGTGGAATACTCGAAGGTTTCATATGTACTTATTTTCCGAGGAAAGTTCTCTCGACAAAATCTTTCACCGAAGAGGTAGAGCTTTGGTTTTATTGTTTACAACGGGTCTTGTGTCGCTTTGGATAGGAAGAAACCAATCTGAACTATCGATAAAAGTAAAGTGCAGGAAAATAGGAGAAAAGTAAAGATACAATTGAATGAAAAAGTGCAACAAAGGAAAGTTAACAATTGAAAACCAAATGATCGATTGTTGATTTGGCCAAAGATCCCTATGTTGATGCCTCTTCGGCTATTTATAGTGGTAACCCACAAGTAACTGTCTTTTAGTAGTTAACATTTCGATATCTACAATGTTTTGGAAGCTTCAGCTCTCTATCAATAACTATCTTACCTTGCTGATATTTCCACTGGTACTGACTCCCGTAACTGCTTTTATTCTTATCTCCCCAGTTTTGGCAAAGGCCCTTGTCGCATGGTTCGAGACCGCTATTTGTCAACTATTGGCATTATGGCCTACTCTCTATGAATTCCCATGTACTAGGCCTGTTTTACTCTCTCTAGCTTCTAAAGCTCAGTAAGCTAATTTGAGCGCCAACAAATGCTCTCTTTAAAAGAATTGAATGATAATTTAATTCTTTTAACCATGTTAATGATTACATTGACCAGTGTTATCACCTTGTGCCTCATGCACTGTGACTTCAGCTTCCCTTCTTTTGTACGCAACCTTGTGCTTTTTAGTGTTTTCAAACCTGCATCCTTTTTGAATATTTCACCCCATTTTCCTGTGTAACTACGCAACTCTTGACTTTCCCTTGTCACTTTTGTTGCCATTGAAGTCCACTTTCAAGATCAAATTTTTATAATCTTTTCTTTGTCATTTTCAACCTTTGGTCCTACCATGTCTCGAACATATGATCCTGACACTTTTCTTGCTCGTTTCAAAAAAATCTAGTCGTAGAAACATGCAAACAATGTTCTCTTGTCATCTTAAAGCTCTATAGAGGAAGCAGCCGATGAGATCATCCTCGGCCTCTATTTGCAGGCACCGATTCCTTCTCCCTCTATTGCTGAGTGTTTCCCTTGGAATGTGGAAGAACCACTCCCATTTCAAAGGGACCATCTTTGGAGCATGTCTTATTGCCACCTACCTAAGAACTCAGGGCTTTTTAACCCTTCAACCTCACTTTCTTCGATTGGTATTATAAGTCGAAGTCCATCAAGCAGGAGATGTGGTGCAAGGCTCGAACTGACAAGGCTTTGGAGTTCTGTACCTTTGATTGGAAAATCAATCACAAGCTTTTAGGTAGCCTTGCTTGCTTTTGGTCGCCATCTTTTAATCGTTTCTTCTTCAGGTCAAGCCCTATGTCAATAACTTTGCTCGACGTGTTTGCCATTACTGGATTGAGTCTAGATAGTGATGATACTAGATCTATTAATCCTTCAGCTTGTGACTTCTTGGAAAAAGGTACGGACCTTTCCAATATCGGCTTCCACAAAGCCTACGCTTGTTAGATAGGAGATGTTGAGGATGATGAGCACATTGCCTTTTTGCTATACTAGCTGTCTAAGTTTGTTTTTTGTCACCTCTCCATTCAAGTAGCTCAGGATCTCAAAGGTTAAGCTTTTTACCTTTCCCGAGGTAACCATATAGCCATGGGCTGTCTTGCTCTCGCTGCCCTTTATCATAGGCGTGGTTTCTCATTGATTGCTATATGTGTTCCTACCTCTAGGGTTTTTCATGATCCTTTATGGATCCTCCAAGCATGGGTGAAATTGTATTTTTTGTCCCTTTTTTCAAATGCCAAAGTCCCTCTTCCATAAGGGTCAAAATCCGAACCGTTCTATCATGAGAGTAAAGAAGCGCAGCTATTGAGCTTCCGTCTTCGTCCTTCTCCTGAAAGGTCTTCGTCTTTCTAGCATTTCCTCCATTGGTTCTACCATCACTATCTGAACACTGATGATTTATGCCCACTTTCAAGCCCATATTTAATCTCTATCTTTGATTTTGGCCGGGCCAAGGACAACCAAAATTTTTTGGCGTTATGATTTAGTTGCGTCCAACTTGGCATTGAGGCTGTCACTGAAAGGGAAATTGAAGTCAGGTGTGGAAATTTACTCCCCTCAATATTGCGCTTGACGACTTGGCCTAACCCAGGGCATTCCTCTTGCGGCTCCTTACTCTATGGATTTTCCTTTCGATGAGAAGCATTTATTTATTTTTTATTTTTTTATTTTGGGTGACCAAAACATTTGATCCCTTCGTTTGTAGCCGCACAATCACCAGCAAAATACTTTGCCACTTACGATCAAATCGTTTGTCCCAGCCCCTAGTGTTCTCAAAAGTTTAACTACTTGGTGGAGGATCTATCGAGATTCCCTTTTCATCGAAGATTTCGACACCATCTTTAGCAAGGTTGTCTCTAAAACTCACTCTACCAATATTGCCGAACCTTCATCTAGTCTTCCTGCCTCATCGACTCATTGGGTGCCAAAAAGATCACGAGATTTAAGTATCTTCTTCTCTTGACTTTGTGATATTTTTTAATCCAGCTTTAGTCTGATGCTTCGGTAATTCAAATATACTTGCTTCCACGCAAATATTCGCTCCTCGAACTAGGAGACTCTTATCAATGTCTATCTTGACTACAAAATCTATTCCGCCAGCATGACTAACCTCTAGCTCTTCCACTCGCAACATTGTCGATATGGAACTATTGCAAGTTCAAGGCCACTCTTGCAAATAGTCCTGCATTTGCGATTCCCTTTGTTGGTGAAACTTTGGCATCGGCCCCGGTCGATATCGACAACTTCCCAAGTCCCACAAATCTCCGTATGTCGGAGCATGCTTCTTCATCTTCCGATAGAGCAAATGGATCTCCTTTAACACCTAGAGAAATTCCGCTAGAGCCAACCCTTCCTCAAGAGCCTATCTCATCTACTACTAGTGAGCATGATTCTGATGTACCTTAAGGAGAACCAGCCTCTTCATCAGTCCAGGAAAACTTGGAAGTAAATATCCCTCTTGCTCTAGATCCCTCCCTAGAAAGAGGAAGTAGTTCCATTGCTGCTCCTATCACATCTATTGCTGCCTCGGGTTCTTTCCAAGAGCCGCCAATTGCTTTCACTTCCTATGCTGGGGAAGAAAGAGACTCTACTTTGTCTTCGGTTCAAGACTATGTTTTTTCATCATCAGCTCTAGTGACTTTGGAAGCTATTTCTTCCCTAGTCGTTACTTCGACTACAGTTTCGGCCTCCTCTATTACCATGCTGCTATCCAATGAATTGGTATAATTTCGGCTCTGATTTAGCCTTTATTATGTTCAGTATATCGCTTTTGACTTCTATTTTGTTAGATTATCTAATCGTGAACCTGTTTCTACGATCATCGGATCAACAACCCAAGTTGACTCAAGGATAGTATCTCTTCCTGCTTCCGATGCCGTTGAGAATGCCAAGCAAACTCTTCGCAAAATTACGCAGACACCTTCCATTACCCTTTTCGAATTTAGCCCATAGGAACTTGCCAAGCTTACCCCAGAAGAATGAATTCAATCCTTCCTAAAGATATCTGGAGAAGGCCTTATCGGGCTTTTTGGTGACCCTTAACTAATGGTACAAGCTAAAGCACTTCTCCAATCATTCTATTATGATTTCGCTTTTGCCAAGCGTCGTGCTTTTTGAATCAGTTGCGACAAATACCTTCTTGTCTTTATTGAGAGCTGGGACACTATCAAGAAGAGTAGCGATAAGCTTTAGTCCTTGGCTCTTTCAAAATGTCAAGTCCAGTCATTTACTGGGAAGGCTAAAAAATAGACGGTCGAGGCAGATCGTCTCATGCAGTCATTTCTAGTTATGATGAAGACTGAACTTCAACTGAAAACAAACATTCTGAATCTTGAAGCTTAGCTCACTAAGGAGCGTCACAAGCTTCTATCCCATCAACAAGATATGACTGACACTCGGTGCTTGTCGAGCAGCGGAATTGACAAAGCAACAGAACAATTTGAGGAATCCGAGAAATCTGTTGCTACTTTGGACTGTCAAAAGATGATCAAGCCGAAGCTTCTAGCTAAGAATTTGGCTTGCGACAAGGAGTTTCTATCTTTTTGTTCTTTAGTTGAGTGGGAATGCTCTCATCTCTGACTTTCTTATGTTTGAATCAATGTAGCATCTCGTGGCTTCGCAGTTCTCTTTTGCTCTTGGACATGTATTTCCCCATGGTTGGACATAATGATGGATGTTTGGTTTTCCTACGCTTAGGCTTAT
Source organism: Eucalyptus fibrosa (assembly GCA_017140475.1). NCBI lineage: Eukaryota > Viridiplantae > Streptophyta > Magnoliopsida > Myrtales > Myrtaceae > Eucalyptus > Eucalyptus fibrosa. Next base: position 15,032,084 of record CM029509.1, read on the forward strand.
AACAATGTTTATTCACGTGCTGCTCATTTTCTTCACCCAGTTCCCCATGACCAATGTCGGACTGCTTCATTCCCTACGTTCTTCATGGTTGTATTACCGAAACTATCTACTACTTTTGATATCTTTCCATTTGCTTTCTTAATTTAAAGGAGCACACGCACGAGAGAAAGCAATATATAATGGCCATTTTTCCTCTGAATTTTCTCTCTATCACCATTTACCGTCCACCACCCCCAGTCGCTGTCGACCATCCCAGGTGCTCGAGCTCATTCGCAGCAGAAACGGAGCACGCACCAGGGAACAAAGATGGCCAAAAACCACCGAGGCTGAATGCATATGAACTCTTATCATCGATTTTCTCTCACTTGTAGGTTTCCTTCATTGATTTCAAGCCACCGGTCGATGCTCTTTGCCATTCCCAAATCGTCTAGCTCTGTTCTAGTCCGTTTTAAGGCCGAGAAATCTCAAGAGTTCAAGTCCTCCTACAAAGCTTCTTCGCTGGTGCCAACCACCCGAGTCGAGGCCTCTAAGAGCTCCATTATCTGTTCGATCGCCATTCGTGGCCAGAGGCTACATCTCCAAGGTATGTACATCATTTCTCTATTTTAGTAACCTGAATCCGAACGTTGTAATTTAAGCTTGAGTGAAAATTGAGTACAGATTAGGAATAAAATAGTAGTCTGAGCACACTTTAAAGTCACTGAAATCATTTGGATCGGAATTAGTACTTCGATGATGCTTCTATACTCTATGTTTGAAACGATCACCAAGTCTTCGTGAAAATGCTTGATCGAGATCACATATTTATTCGAAAGGCTTATTTTAGAAATTGAATGCATACACGTTTTTCTCATACTCAGATCGTGATACCTGCATATGTTTCGCCAGTCTTGCTTTTGGTTCCTTTTATTTCAAGTCATGGCCAAGCCTTCGAAGTGACTATGGCTTCGTTTTCTATTTCTGTGCTCCGTGCCCCCCCAACCCATTTCCCCCCGGGAGCATTATGGTTGGGTACATGTGTGGCAGCGGCGGATGATTGTATGGATTGACGTGGTGACTGGAGTTGATCATTGGTGGAGCAAGACATGTTTAGCCCTCTGTATGAAACTCGTAAATGTCATTCTTGGGTGAAATGCTCACACGCTGTTGCTTAAGGTGAAGGATGGACATCAATGGTGACTGCTGAGCTTTTAGGTTGAACAGCTTGGTCGTGAATAGTAAGGGAAGAAGACCAGACCAAAGCTTGTGTGTTCAGGAAATAATGGAGGGAGAGAGTAAAGGAAAGGAAGGAGGAAGACAGGGAAATCTGACAGAAATGCATGTTCTGGAAACGAAGGATTAAGAAAGGAATAACAACAACAACAATAATATTTATAGTAAAAATAATAAAATGATAGAATCACAAAAGCCAAAAGGGCCATGCGGTATCATTCGAGAAAAGAAAATTTCATAAGAAATTGACCAACTTTTTAGGCAGGTTAATATTGCTATAAAAGTAAAACATGATAATTCAATAAAGAAGGAAAGGAAATATATATGATAGACATTGTAAGTTATTTTTGGATTGGTAAATTTGATTAACAATTAGTGAGTTTTAACTGATTTAACGTTCAAATTACTGAATTTTGACATTTTTTTAATTACCAAGTGTAGTAATTAATTAGAAGAATTTTCAAGTTTAGAAATCCCAAATTGTCGGGTGCCAATATGCACTAGTTGAATTTTGAGACCTCTAGAACAATTGGCTGAACTATTGTTGCATAAAAATGAATTCTTATGCAATGATACTATACAAATATAAATTCAGTCATAATTTTTTTTCTAGTATTAGCTATGAGAAGAATAGGATTTGGTGGCAGATATAAACAACTAAAATACTTAAGAACATTTAACCTATGTTCTTGCATAAAATAGTATATAAAATCGTCCTTATCGGAAGATCAAAGTTTTGTGAAATCTAGTGGGCAGTGAGAGTTTTGGACGTGGCGAAGTACTTCCATTTCAAAGGATAGAGAAGTATTATATGATATTTTGGTTGCTAATGATTTAATAATTAAGATTTAGCACCCGTAATGGGCCAATTCAAAGGACAATGGGGAGTGGAATTTTTTATTCATTGGGAATGGACTAAGTCTCTTTAATAATGAGGTATATGGGTTGGTTCTATACTTAATCACCAATGTTGATTAAAGTTAATTGAATGAAGACTAGGTCTAAGAATCTAGAGTCACTCGGTAAGAAAAGATCATAGTCCACTATAAATTTTTCTACCCCTATCAAATAGTGACATTTCAACCATCTATTTAAAAATGTTTATACATACATAGTATTGGATAAATTATATGCATATTTGGAGTTATACCAATCTTGATTGAGAATGAGATAATTGTATATAAGTTCTTTTTTTCTTAAATCTTGAAAAGAGTTTCGAGCCTACCAAACTCTAATTGTATAATCTAACAGGAAGAACCATCACACGAGGTAAACCTAGGTATCAAGAACGAAAAAAGTCATAGTCCACTATAAATTTTTCAAAGTAAAGACCAAACTTGAGAGGCCAGCCAACGGCGGCACTTTCACGTTGGCGTGCAAGGGTCATTCTCCATTCCTAACCCTTGAATCATGAGAAAAAATAAATTGTAATCATCGATTAAAAATATTTTCAAATTTTATAAAAGAATACGATACATTAGCTTCTCATTTCCCATATATTTATTCCACAGTCTAAAATACTTTTTCAAAGTCATTCCAAAGTTAGCTTCCCCAGTCTAAAATACTTTTCCACGGTCATTTCAAATATGGCTTCCCCGGCATTCTATATATATATATATATACCTCCTATACTAGAGAAACAATGAACAGACAAAAAAAAAATCTGAATCTCTCGATCATGGACGCAAGAGCATCTTTTTACCTCCTCCTGCCTTTCCTAGCCCTCCTCGCAAGTAAGCACATTGTCATCGTAATCTATCTATTTTCAACTATTACGAATTTCTACATTAACATTACCTTCTTCCGAAACTAGAAAATAAGATCCTAAGTTTAATTTTTTGTTTTTTGGGATTCGGAAGTTAAAGTCCTGGGTTCAAATTTTTATCTTTGTTATGGAGATTCCCGCGCTGATAAACCCCAGGAGGCAAAATAATTAATCCGCGTACATCAATTTTATGGCTTGCATGCATGCTTGCAGGAGGAGCCGGCGCAGCCACACTCAGCTTCACCAGCAAGTGCCCCTACACAGTCTGGCCCGGGACGCTCACCGGCGGGGGTGGCGGGCAGCTATCCTCAACCGGGTTCGAGCTCACCACGGGTGCAACCTTCTCAATCAATGACGTCCCAGACACGTGGACAGCCGGCCGAGTGTGGGGCCGAACAGGCTGCGCCACTGATGCCTCCGGCAAATTCGTATGCGCCACCGCCGACTGTGGGTCTGGCCAGGTGAGCTGCAATGGTGCAGGGGCGATCCCGCCGGCCACCTTGGCGGAGTTCACTCTCAAGGCACCGGGCTCTGGCGAGAACAGCATCTACGACGTCAGCCTCGTGGACGGCTTCAACCTGCCCCTCTCTATAACTCCACAGGGCAGCGGCAGTGGGTGCACCACGACCAGCTGCGCAGCCAACGTCAACTCCGTGTGCCCGTCAGAGCTGGCGGTGAAGGGGTCGGACGGGAGCATCGTGGCGTGCAAGAGCGCGTGCCTGGCGTTAAACCAGCCGCAGTACTGCTGCACTGGGGCGTACAACACGCCGGCGACGTGCCCGCCGACGAACTACTCGAAGATTTTCAAGGACCAGTGCCCTCAAGCTTACAGCTACGCTTACGACGACACAAGCAGCACTTTTAATTGCACGGGTGGGGCTAGTTACCTCATCACATTCTGTCCGTGATATATTCTCTCTTCTTCTGAACTTGAATGGACCATTTTCCTCTCCGAGGCGAAAATAAGAGGTCCATGGGTTGTCTCGGTTGGCCTCAAGCTATTTGTACCCTCGTCACTGGATTGAGGGATCATGCGAGTAGTTTCATTTTCCACTAGGAAAATTAAATGTAATCTGCCGAGAGAATAATGGATTATAATAAACAATGTATCCGATAGAATATTTAAATATGAAATCATATTTTCATTTAAGAGCTTAAATTTTTAGAACAGTTAGCAGTGATCACATTAAATCTCCTCTTAAATTCAATTTTATTTTAGGTCTCATTTGCCTTCCCATTTAAATATGTCATCCGCATAATCTTATGGCAAAAAAATACCAAACTAAGCATGAGGGGAGATGATAGAATATTTAAATATTAAACAACGCCTTTATTTAATAGTTTAAGATTTTAGAACATTTGGCAGCGATTCCACCTCTATAATGTTATAATAATTATTGTAAGAGGACGAAGCATATTCTTTGACTTAACTTTAATGCTTAATCATCGATTCGAATTGATTAGTAAGTGATTGATACGAGGACGAAGTATGTATTGAAAGTGAATTTAATTGTCTTTGGAATCACCATCATTCTTTGACTCCACTTTCATGTCTGCTTGTCAATTCGAATTGATTCGGGTGGGTCCGTAAAGGAAAGAGATTCAAAAAATCATACTAAAGTTTAATCGGATTTCGGGATTTCCTTTTCCCTTTTTTCCCTTTGCTCCTAAGATAATCTTCTTCCCTAAGAGACATCTTTAGTTCTCATACCTAATATTTACTTAAGTACCATGATAGCTGTCAACATATAATTTTTTTCTGTGTTTATCAAGAATACTATATAAATTTCAAGAATCCAACAAAAAGATTTAGTTGCCCATAATTGATTCGGCTGGAACCAGAAAAAGGGCATACCATATGTAATTCAACTCAAGCACTCTATATCTAAGATACATTCGCAAGTCTTTTCAACTTAGCTTCCCCAGCGTCCTTCGTATATCACCTTGAATATAAGAGACAACGACGAGCCAGACAAATCTCAAGCTTTTGATCATGGACGCAAGATAATCTTATATTTTCTAGAGGCAAAATTCTATTTTGACTTTGATATGTTCTTTTAGTAACAAGACAAATACTCACTACAACTTAGAATTTGAAGTCCTTTTATTTCCTAATTAGCAAAGCATGTATAGAACACCGAGATAAAAGATTATCCAAGTATGAAGCATGTACACTAACGGCGGTGACATGATATTGTCTTCTTCTTCTTCTTCTTCTTCTTCTGTGTGTGTGTGTGTGTGTGTGTGTGTGTGTAGTAGAGCAAGTATGTCTAGAAGAGCCAGAGGAGATTGTAATGCCATAGTTTTTATGGATTGCAATTTCTGGGGATAGATATTTGGGGCTTCTTATTAGCCACTCCGTGGTCGACCAAGGCAAAATGTCAAAGTCCTTTAAGCTCACTATTTTTCATTGGATGACCTATCATTTTCACATAAGTAGAGCGTCATCGCCATTTTGCCAAAATTTAGTTTTTTTTTTTTTTTTTTTTTTTTTCACAACTTCTAACACCTAGTCTAAGAAAGCAATTCTTTATGAACTTGTCAGTTTCAATATTAACGACCTATTGTCAATTAGATCAAGGGGAAAATTTTAATTTTTTTTTGTAATTTGACTCGAGATACCACCTAATACAAGCCAGCGAAAATTTTAGACATTTTGAGCATAAATAATAGGCGCATTCTATTGGTCTAGCCACTAGACTTCCTGATGGATTCTTATAAACAAATTTAAAATTAACATGAAATATACTAACAAAGTCACAATTAAGATGAAACATTCTATGTATGTATATATGTCTTGCCGTAGATGTTGTGCAATTTTAATATGCCTAAGCCACCCTGCATTTTTTTAATTAATGTTAGGAGTTATAAGGGAATACTCACTTTTTTTTTTTTCCAAAAGGGGGAAAAATTTCACACATCAACAAGTTGCAAATTAGGTCGCAATTTGACCAATAAAAAAAAATTGATCACATTGACACGCATGTTGTGATTGATGGTTCATGTATAGTCATAATTGCTTAATCGGTCCTCATAAAAGACATCTCATATATATTATTTTTTATGTATGGACCAAACTTGAGAGACCTGTGAGAAGACTTTCTTTATCTTTTAGACCTGATGAATGAGAAGTTTACAGCAGTATACTTAGTCTTGGAATCACAAAATTAAAAGATAATAGTTATCGATTGAAAATATTTTTAGATTTATATATCATCTCCAAATTTATAATGACAAATATATGTGATTATGACAAATTATGAGTGAGCATAAATCTCTTAAGAACTATATAAGTTCCAACAAATGGTGAGCACATCATGGCGGAAACATGGCGCTATGGCATTGCTATCTCCTTTGACTCTTCTATGATCTACGTGCTCTAATAACGAACACAAAAATAAAAATAATAAGACAAATAAAGGACAGCATCACGTCATTGTCATTAGAGTATATGCTTTATACTTGGGTCATTTTGATCTCGGTGTTTCATACCTACATTGTTGGCCTCGACCTTAGTAGCATAACTTCTTCTAGTTTTTAATCTAATCTCGTAGGAACAAAAATCAATTAAGGTGAGAAGACGAGAAATGTGAGGATAAAATTCCAAAGTCTACCATTTTTTTTCTTCAATCACAGCTTCTACTGCCTAAGAAAGTACTTATGAATTCTTGAGTTTTAGTGTCAATGATCTACCTCCAATCAGATCAAAGAGGCAAATGTATAATTTGCATGACTCGAGATATCACCCAATACAAACAACCAAACAATCTAAATATCTTGGGTAAAAATAATAGCCACCTTCTATTGGTCTAGCCCCTTGACTCCTAAATAGATCAATGTTCCCGTAACTTCTTATAAATGAATCAACAATCAACATGGGAAACCTCACTGATAAAGTGATGATTAAGATCAATCATACTATTTGTGCATGTCTTGCCATAGATGTTTTACAATTTCAACATATTGCTTAATTATCCCGGCTTTTTTTTTATACCTAAAATAATGTTAAAATTTATAAGCAAATAGGCATTAGTTTTCAAAAGGGAAAAAAAAAGGGTCACACATCAAGGGACAAATTAGGTCGTAGTCCCACACATGCCGTGATTGATGGTTGTGCAGTCACAATTGCGTAGACGGCCTTCTCAAATGGCGTCTCATATTTTTTCCATAAAAAGTCCAAATTTGAGAGGCCACCAATAAATCTTTTGCCCGTCTTTCACGTGGACGGACTAGTCATTCTCCATTCCTAGGAGTATTCCTACCTGTGGAATCACAAAAACAAAAGATGGTAATCATCCACTGAAAACATTTTCACATTTTATATATCATTACCTCGCTTTATACAAAAATAATGATACAATATACGTGATTATGATAAATTTTGTATATGTATAAATCCCATGGGAACTATAGAAGTTTCAACAGAAGGTGAGCACGACAAAGTAGATTAAAAAGACAAGTGGTACTAGAGAGATAACTGCTACTGAGGTCTAGGCCAACGACACGACCGCTGAATTGTCACACTCCATACCCTTCCAGGACCAGGCGCACTAATCTCCATTTCCACCGGGCGACCAGCATGATATGAGTTTAGGGTAAACGCAAGGAGAATATGCTCGGTTGATTCCGAGAGAATCCTCTTAAATCATTTCAAGGCCAAGCTCTCATCAGCGCGTGGATTGGCGAAGCATGTATGAAACGCCGAGATAAAAAAAAAATGATCCAAGTATAAAGCATGTACTCTAAGGACGGTGACATAATATTGTCCTTTTGTTTCTAAATAAAATTCTTGTGATTGTTTTTAGAGCACGTATGTCACATAAGAGCCATAGGAGCTTGTGAAGCCATAGCTTCTATGGATAGCAATTTTTGTTGATAGGAAAGCACGTACGCCATAGCTTTTACCTTGTTTTGTGTTTTTTTTTTTTTATTACATAAATGATAAGACTCAATTGCACTTTGTCACATCTTTTAGGACTTCAGATGCATTTATCCATAAAGTCCTAAAACATGTCACGAAAAGTGCAATTGAGTCTTAAATTTTTTTTTAAAATATAATTACATCCTAAAACTTATCAAAAAGTGCGTTCTAGTTTTAAAACTTTTAAAAGTGCAATGAAATCTTAAAACTTATGATAAAAATGCATTTGAGTCATAAAATTTCCAAAATGTACAATCAATAGAAGAACTTAATTTGATTATATTTTTGAAAATTTTTAAGACTTGATTACCCTTTGGTGACAAGTTTTAGGATTTAATTACACATTTTCAAAGTTTTAGAACTCATTTACACGTTTGTGACAAGTTTTAGGAATTTCGATACATTTATCCCATAATTTTATGTGAAATGACATGCTAGGAGTGACTAAAGGCAAGATGAGTGTGTATTGAGCTCAAGACTTTTCTTTAAATGACTTATCATCTTCACGTAATTAAGTTCATCATCGTTTATGGCCTAGTCTAAGAAAGTAATCATCTATGAACTCTTCAATTCCAATTCCGACTCCCAAAAAAAAAAAAAAAAAAAAAAAAAAAAAAAAAAAAAAAAAAAACCTACTTCAAATCAAGTCAAAGAGGCAAATTCAATTTTGATACGAAATCTAACTCAAGATATCGCCTAACACAAACAAGCAACAAAGTTAGATATTTTGGGTGTAAATAGTAGGCAAATTCTATTGGTCTAGCCTCTTGACTTCCTAATGGATCACTATTTCCATAGGTTCTTATAACTAAATGTACAATGAACATGAAAATTGAGGTACTAGCAAAGTGATAATTATATAAGGAACATATTATGTATGTATGTTTTACTGTAGATGTTGCACAATTTCAGCATATTGCTTAAGCCTCATGCTTTTATTTATTTATTTATTTAAGTAATATTAAGAGTTACAAGGATATGGGCATTTTCTTTTTCAAAAAGGAAAGAAATAGGTATATATCGATAAGGTATAAATTTGGTCGCATTCTCATGCATTCCGTGATTGACCATCCATATGCAGTCGTAATTTCATAGCTGGTCCTTGTAAACAACATCCTTATTTTTCTTCCGCATGAGAACCAAACTTGAGAGACCCACGAGAGGACTTTTGCCCATCTTATAAATTGATGGCTAAGAAGTTTCTAGCAGAGTATACGTCATAATTATTGATTAAAGTATTTTTAGATTTTATATATCATCTCCAACTTTATAATGACAAACTATATGTGCTTATGACAAATTACAAGCGAACATAAATCTCTCAAGAACTATAGGAGCTCCAACAAACGGTGAACGCATTGTGGTAAATACATGGCAATAAGAAATTGTGTTAGATTAAAATTAGCCAATAATGTTATCCATTTTCGCGCATTTTTTGGCCCTACTTGCAAAAGAAAAACATCTATGTTTGTCATTTATTTCTCAGTTCCATATGTTATTAAGACCTTTGTATTAGACTCCACTGGGAGTCCATATACTTCGCACGATGAGACTTGACTTGTTTTGTTTATGTAGTTATGTTATTTACCAAAAAGAAGGGGGAGAAAATCTTTTTATCTTTAGTAAATGGGTATCCATCATTCTTTCATTCCTTTCTAAACATCTGTTGCCCATTATAACATCAAAAGTTCTAATCAATGTGAGAAAATTCCATTATCATTCTTCAGTCACATTGTATAATGACACTAGCATTGTAACACATGCAATTGCGGGTTACTTGGAATAGCATCTATCATGACCTTCCTCGGGAAAAGCTAATGAATTATTAAGTAAGCACAAATAGTTACTATTGAAAAAGATGGTGCATCACTTAGCACAAGCTCTCTTAAGTCTGTACCAATTGCAATTTGGAATTCTTCTTTAATGCCACCATTTATGGGATTCTTTTCGGAGTAAACTTAATTAGTTGGACGAAACCAATTGTTTAGATTGAAGTAAGCTTTCAGACCAAGATAATGAAATTGAACATTTTAGGTAATCAAATCTAAATTATTGTATGATTTCTAACTCACCAAATCAAGATAATGAAATCAACACTTCAAAGCAAAATAGTACTAAAGTACATATGATTAAAGTAAAATACGAGAAAATAAACCTTATAAGATGTTGGATAAATAATATACATGACCTTATTATTAAGCCTTAGAACATGAGCCACCATAAGCTAAAGATGCCACAATTTTAAAGAGACCGAAAGAGACCTATTTATTGAAAGGATTCTTGTTTTATTACCATCACAAAACTCAGTAAACTAAGGACACCTACTATCATTTGCAGACCTAAGTATTTATGCAAAGGAAATTACACTAAACAATATTAAAATGACATGAAATGGATCTTTGCCTATGCATCAACATGAACTACCAACTTATCCACTAAATTACCGCAACCTCTTCCAAGATCAAAACCTACTCCGAAACCACCAGCAACGATCAATACATGTAAACCCCAATTCACCCATTCAATTAAAATTCAATCCAACTGACAGCCTTAGGAAATGAATCACACGCCAATATATTTCCATAAATCATGAAACTCAACCTTGAAATATCTCCATCAATGCCCTTCAATTTCCTGTCTAAACCGAGACCCTCAATAAATTCCAGCATGCATTGCCTGCAATTATCATGACAAATGACCTTTAAACACGCTCGAAAGGCTCTGAGGTGAATAGTACCTTAACCTGCAGCTGAAAGTATAAACAAACCAAGCCAAACGCACTCAAAGTCACAGTCAAATTGCATTTTCCAGCAATGTCCAACATTCAAAATTAACAAATTACACACGCCGATAAATTATGAACGTGCGGTAACTTGTTAGAGATAATCGATCTCCCATCGGCACTGCGTTATGGACAATTTATAGAACAACCGAACTGATGCACAACAGTTCCAATTCCCGCCTAATTAATAACATCCAGCAAAATTTAAAATTGATTCAGGGGCAATCAAGACTGAAATTCGTGATTATTCGGTGATAAATTGACATTAAAAATTGATGCCGTATCTTCCCGCAAGTGTATATGAGTTCACATAATCGTATCAACAAAAAATTGACTGGCACCCGGATTTCGTTAATGATTACAAATTATATTTTTCAAAGAAGATTATCATACATATTAGAGACATTATAATGTCGATATCTCGGGCCCAGCAATTAAAATTTTGAAAAACGAAGCATCGAGAGCCGGTCAACTTTAGCAGTCCAATTCCCACCCAATTAATAACATCCAGCAACATTCAGAATTGATTCAGGGGAAATAAAGACCGAAATTCGTGATTTTTTTTTTTTTTTTCCAAACAGAACCTATTATATTTATGGACCAAACCGAGTACAAGCAGTAGCTATTGCATCAGCGTAAATAAGATCTAAAAGAGGGGGAGGGGGAAAAACAGCCCAGTTACTTCGCTTGGAATTGACCCTATGGGCCTTCGCAGCCCAGTCAGCAGCAACATTTGCCTCACGACGACAGAATGCTAGGGAAATATTGGGAAAAAACGAAAGCAAGAAGGCAGCTTCGGAGAAGAGGCTTCGTTCTTGCCATGGCGGCGAGCGCTGACCCTTCAGTGTCTCGATGAGGGTTTGGCAATCAGATTCAAGAGTCAGCGCAACATGAGAGAGGTCTTGATCAATCAAATGATGGAGAGCAAGCAAGCAAGCGTGGATCTCCGCCTGCAGAGCCGAGAAGGCAGCAAAGCTATCTGAGAAGCCACCAGTAAGTTGTCCTTGCGAATCACGACACACACAAGCCATAGTCCCTTCCTTGCTCCCCAGTTGATAAGATCCATCGATATTGACCTTTAAAACCCCCGGATCTGGGGGTCTCCATATAGTTCCGTGATGTTGAAAAAAAGCAGCTTTGCAGGTGGAAGAACGAGCAACAGTAGAATCCACACGAGATTGAAGCATTGCTTCTTCAGCTACATGATGCGGATCAGGATGTTTTCGTCCAAAAATAAATGCATTTCGAGCCTTCCATATGTGCCAAAGGACTGTGGCGATCACTGGAAGACCAGGTAAGGGTTTCTGATCACCGGCATGCTCTATGATCCAGGCTGTGATATTCCTTATATGCTGAGTTTGAATGGGGAGGTTGATCTGAGGATTACTCCAAACACGCAAAACCCAGGGACAGAACAGGAACAAGTGTTCCAAGGTTTCCGGGGTGTCTTGATCACAAATAGGGCATTTTGGATTGTCAATGATATGCCTATGATGCAGATTAACTCTTGTTGCTAAACTATTTTGACATAGTAACCACAAGAAGTGTCGTACCTTAGGAGCGGTGTGCATTTTCCACAATTTGTGCCATAATAAAGATGGATGTTGATGTGAGGATGAGGGTGCGCTATTGAGTTTAAGCTCTGCTGAATGTTTGATATTGTGATATGCTGATTTAACTGTGTAGTCGCCATTAGAAGTAGCAGTCCAAATAAGTTTATCCATGGAAAATCTGGGTCGTACCGGAATAGATGCAATCTGGTGAACTACTTGGGAGTCAAAAAATCTGTGGAGTAGAGAGTACTTCCATGTGCTGGTAGAGTGATTAATAAGATCAGCCACTAAAGTGGGCTCTTCTCGTTGAAATTTGTGATTATTCGGTGATAAATTGACATTAAAAATTGACGCCGTGTAGGAGACGCGGAGAGCAGAGAGCCAGTCGATCTCGATGCTGAACCTGGTCAGAGTCCTGGACTTCGTAGCACGGGCCGTGGCCATCGTCTTCTGCTCTCCGTGGATCCTCAACCGTGCGATCACCCCGACGTTCCTTCTGGTTCACTCCCATCCACCGTGATTGGCGCCGTCCTCTCAGCACTTTTACTTTGACCGGCCCAAAACTCATGCTTTGAATTGTAAGCCTCGTTCGCATTGTATGGCTGCGGATGTTTGCTGGTCTTGACGGCGTTGCCCATTTTGGGGCATGCATTGTTCATTAACGTTTCTTGATGCTACACTCGTGTCACATACATGCTCGTTTACGTTCAATTTTGTCGTTTGTTCTTGGATTATCCCGTTGATGTGGTCGTCTTTTGTGTCCCTTAAATGAATTGAATGTTTGACTTAAAAAAAAAAAAAAAATTGACGTCGTATCTTCCTGCAAGTGTATATGAGTTCACATAATCGTATCAACAAAAAATTGACTGGCACCCGGATTTCGCCAATGATTTCAAATTATATTTTTCAAAGAAGATCATCATACATATTAGGGACATTATAATGTCGATATCTTGGGCCCAGCAATTAGAATTTTGAAAAACGAAGCATCGAGAGCCGATCAACTTTAGCAGTCTAGTTCGACGTATGCAGTAAGGCTCAATTGAATTTTTTGGCCCGAACAGAGCCCGGTGAGCACAATTTCACAACATGCCAGCTACCTGGGCATGGTATAGAATCTCAGAAATATTCAGGCGAGTTCTGGCCCAAAGGCCCTGTTCGGCCTGGCCCATGAAGTCAACACGCTACTCATCTCACTTGGACACGTTTAGGGGTGAGCATCAGTCTAGGGTCAACCTTGGACCAACCCTAGACCAGTCCAACCCCGCCAGTCCTAGTCCAGTTCCTAGGGAGATTGGGTCAGTCATTGGTCTTAGAATTCCTGGATCAGCACTGTGTGGGTTGGTCCTCAAACCTGAGACTTCCGGGTCAGTTCAACCGGAATCAACCCTAACTATATATATAATTTTTTTATATAGAGAAAAACTTAAAATAAACGGCGTCAACAACATTAAACATCTTTAGTGATGAGTTCAAGTAATTTTATATTATTATTTAATAACTTAGGGCAAGCATAACAACCATTCTGTTCCAAAAATAGTTTTTGGAACAGAAATAGATTTTTCTATTTTTATTTCTATAAAAGTTTTTAAGCAAAAATAACTGTTTGATAACGACAGAAAATTTCTTCCTTTCGGACAGCGGTGGTGGCGAGCGATCGGCAACCAGATGACCGACGCCCAATGATCGGGCGGTGGTGGCAGCAAAGAATGAGCGATCGACAAACGGTGGTTGGCGGCAACGAACGAAGGACCGATTGATGAACGATGAAAATAATTTTATTTTTGATTTCTATTCCAGAAATAGAGAAGTAGAAAATTTTAGCTTCTGATTTCTATTCCAAACCTATTTCTTAAATAAGAATCTATTTCAGAAATAGAAAAATGAAATAATGTTACCAAACGGATTTTTATTCCAAAAACAGGTCTGTAATAGAAAAATTATTTTTGGAATAGAAATTATGGTTTGTCATGTACCCCCTTAGGTTTTTAATGTCTTTTAGGGCATCGATATTTATAATTTACAAAGGAGGAAAATGTTTTTGTGAAGAGTCCTCACGGCGTCAAAACAAGCACCTTATGGCATCCTCCTCTAGTATTTGTTATCTTCTATTTTATTTGTTCTCTTAGTCTTCAATTTGCTAAAATCGAAAAAAAAAAAAAAAAAAACAACTTCTCTGCTCGCCACTCAATACTCGCCTCACTCGCTTTGGGTCAATCATGCCGCTCGTCACTTGATACTCGCTTGGCTTGTTGCTCCCCGCTCGATAGTCGATGCTCATTCTGTTCAATGTTCACCCTAGTTGACCCTCACCGCTTGCCTTTCTTAGCTAACCTTACTCATCATCGAACCCATTGGGCCGGTACGGTTCTCGGTTGCTCTTTCAAGCAATACAAAAAATGAAATAAAAAATTATTGGTTAGTCTTAGGTTGACCTTGAAATCGGACCGAACCCATTGGGTGAGTTTGATTTTCAATCGCCTTTTTAAGGAGTACAAAAAATGAAATAAAAAAATTATTAGTTGGTCCCGAGTTGACCCTAGAACCGGATTGAACCTATTGGGTCAGTCCGGTCCTAAGTCTCAAGCTCAATAGGGTCAATTCTCGGTTCTAAAAATTGAGGACCAGCACTGTGCGGGTTGGTCCTAGGGTTAGGGGGTGGACCGGCCCAACCCGAACCATGCTCACCTCTAGGCACGTCACCTTACAATTCCTCTCTCCTCTCTCTCTCCTCTTTGACATATTCATCTCTAGCTCGTGCCCTCGCCAGCCACCACTTCCCTCACCTTCAACCCCCGGCCACTGCATCACCGTCCAACCTCCGTCCTCTCTCCGGCTACTATAACCTCCAGCATCTCTGGTTTCCATCTTCATTTTTCCCTCCTCCATTCTGTCTGCCAATTGTCGCTGTAATCGTTTAGGGTACATAGAGCCTCACCTCCAGAGTCATACTCCGTCTCTGCCCTCCGTCGCTACTGTTGGTGCCTTCGATTCTCACTCACTCTCTCTTCACCAGTTCCAATTCTTGGTGTTGCCGCTTCAGAGGCCTCCTCCTTCTGATCCACTCGTCAATCACGTCCAGTCACTACCCTTACTTGAGGTTAAACTCTCGTACTCTGTTTTCATGAGGTAGAGACCAAGAGCCTTCGCCTCTGCCGGAGTGAAAACCGGTTGCGTCCGAGGCTTATCTCGATGACCTCAAGCGTGCTGCGTTGCCTTTACATTGATATGGCCGTGACTTGTTCCCTGTTTCTTTTGCATCTAGTCTCTCATACGAATGTTTTCTGCGTGTCTGATTGTTTTCCTCAAACTGTTTTAGGATGATGTTTCTTGCGGTAAATAAACTTCGTAGTCATTTTTCAGTATACTGAGGCTCGTGTAGAGCATTTCGAATTTGGAAGTCTTGTATTCCCCTCCATGTTGAAACCGAGAGCCTTCAAGAGTGCTCCTTTGATTACCTTCGTCAATGTAGGTCTGTTGTCCCCAGTTTTAATCTCTGGACGCTTCCATCTTATTGCTGGGGTACACTTCGACCGTTGACTTCATTGCTAAATTTATGTTTGGTCTCGAGTGATTCATGTTATCCCCTCTTCGCTTGTGCCGATTGCATACATTCGAGTCGATTTTTGGAAGGCCATTAAGCGTGAGATATTGCTGGTAAATTGAGTCCGTGATTTGTGGTGTGTGCTACTTACCACGTTAACTGAATGAGGATCGTTTGGCCTTGCTCTTGTGTCTTCACGTCTAATGGTTCACCTAGTGTGATCGTTCTTCCAGTTAATTTAAATCAATTAATGTTTGGTAGACTCGGAACTCTTTTCAAGATTTAAGAGAAAAAATAAGTAATATACGATTATGTCATTCTCAATCTAGATTGGTATATGGTATAACTCCAAAAATACATATCATTTATCCAATAATAAATATGTATAAACATTTTTACACAGATGATTGAAATGCCAATATTTGATAGAGGTAGAAGAATATATAGCGGACTATGATCTTATTGAGTGACTCTAGATTCTCAAGCCCGGTCTTCGCTTGATTAACTTCAATCAACACTGAAGATTAAGTATAGAACCAACCCATATACCTCATTATTAAACAGACTTAGTCCATTCCCAATGAATTAAAAATTCCACTCCCAACTATCCTTTGAATTGGCCCATTAAGGCCGCTAAATCTCAATTATTAAATCATTAGCAAACAAAATATCATTTAATACTTCTCTATCCTTTGAAATGGAAGTACTTCGTGTGCGTCCAAAACTGTCACTGCCCACTAGATTACACAAAACTTTAAGGAAGATTTTATATATTATTTTTTGAAAGAACATAGCTTCAACGTTCTTAAGAATTTTAGTTGTTTATATCACTCACCATTCCTATTCTTGCCATAGCTAATACTAGAGCAAGAGCAAGACTGAGAATAAACCTCGCTAAAGTTGGAATTTATTATTTGCATAATGAAAGTGAATTCAAAATTAATAATGCATTGGGAAAATTACCAATTCCATCATAAACTTATTGTAGGGATGTCAATTAAGTTATAAACGTTTCAATTTTTCCAATGTAATCCTAAATCTTTACGCAAAATCTTAGTGTAACCCTTCCAGCCAGTTGCCACTGAAAATTATTGATGTGGCGCGAGTAAAATTGTTCACATTAATTCGGCATGCCGAACAATCAGCAATGATTAGATGTTACGTCAACAATTTCTAGTACCAATAGGTCATAAGGACAATATTAAATTTTTTTGCCCAAGTTTAGGACTACATTAATAAAATTGAAAAGCTTATGATTTAATTGGCATTTGTATAATAGATTTAGATTTGATTGGGTAATTATTCCCTCCCTCTAGAACAATAGTTTAGCCAATAGTTCTAGTGGCCTCAAAATTCAACTAGCGCATATTGGCACCCAACAATTCGGGATTTCTGAACTTGAAAATTTTGCCAATTAATTACCACGCTTGGTAATTAAAAAAAAGTCAAAATTCAGTACTTTAAACGCGAAATCAGCAAAAACCCGGTAATCGTTAATCAAATTTACCAATCCAAAGATAGCTTGCTATGTCTATCACATATATATTTCCTTTCCTTCTTTCTCGAATCATTAAGTATAGCAATATTAACCTGCTAAAAAGTCGGTCAATTTCTTATGAAATTTTCTTTTCTTGAATGATACCGCATGGCCCTTTTGGCTTTTGCGATTCTCCATTCCTAACCCTTGAATCATGAGAAAAAAGAAATTGTAATCATCGATTAAAAATATTTTCAAATTTTATATAAAAATACGATACATTAGCTTCTCATTTCCCATATATTTAATCCACTATCTAAAAGACTTTTTCAAAGTCATTTCAAACTTAGCTTCCCCGGTCTAAAATACTTTTCCACGGTCATTTCAAAATTGGCTTCCCCGGCATTCTATATATGTACCTCCTATACTAGAGAAACGATAAACCGATACAAAAAAATCTGAATCTCTCGATCATGGACGCAAGAGCATCTTTTTACCTCCTCCTGCCTTTCCTAGTCCTCCTCGCAAGTAAGCTCATGGTCATCATAATCTATCTATTTTTAACTATTACAAATTTCTACATTAACATTACCTTCTTCCCAAACTAGAAAATAAGATCCTAAGTTTAATTTTTTGCTTTTTGGGATTCGGAAGTTAAAGTCCTGTGTTCAAATTTCCATCTTTGTTATGGAGATTCCCGGGCTGATAAACCACAGGAGGAAAAATAATTAACCCGCGTACATCAATTTTATGGCTTGCATGCATGCTTGCAGGAGGAGCCGGCGCAGCCACACTCAGCTTCACCAGCAAGTGCCCCTACACAGTCTGGCCCGGGACGCTCACCGGCGGGGGTGGTGGGCAGCTATCCTCAACCGGGTTCGAGCTCGCCACGGGTGCAACCTTCTCAATCAATGACGTCCCGGACACGTGGACAGCCGGCCGGGTGTGGGGCCGAACGGGCTGTGCCACTGATGCCTCCGGCAAATTCGTATGCGCCACTGCTGACTGTGGGTCTGGCCAGGTGAGCTGCAATGGTGCAGGGGCGATCCCGCCGGCCACCTTGGCGGAGTTCACTCTCAAGGCACCGGGCTCTGGCGAGAACAGCATCTACGACGTCAGCCTCGTGGACGGCTTCAACCTGCCCCTCTCTATAACTCCACAGGGCAGCGGCAGTGGGTGCACCACGACCAGCTGCGCAGCCAACGTCAACTCCGTGTGCCCGTCAGAGCTGGCGGTGAAGGGGTCGGACGGGAGCACCGTGGCGTGCAAGAGCGCGTGCCTGGCGCTAAACCAGCCGCAGTACTGCTGCACTGGGGCGTACGGGACGCCAGCGACGTGCCCGCCGACGAACTACTCGAAGATTTTCAAGGACCAGTGCCCTCAAGCTTACAGCTACGCTTACGACGACACGAGCAGCACTTTTAATTGCACGGGTGGGGCTAGTTACCTCATCACATTCTGTCCGTGATATATTCTCTCTTCTTCTGAACTTGGATGGACCATTTTCCTCTCCGAAGTGAAAATAAGAGGTCCATGGGTCGTCTCGGTTGGCCTAAAGCTATTTGTACCCTCGTCACTGGACTGAGGGATCATGCCAGTAGTTTCATTTTCCACTGGGAAAATTAAATGTAGTCTGCCGAGAGAATAATGGATTATACAAAATAAACAATGTATTCGATAGAATATTTAAATATGTAGTCACATTTCAATTAAGAGCTTTAACTTTTAGAACAGTGATCCCATTAAATCTCACATGGAATCAAAGGTAGAACTCTTAAATTCAAATTTTTTTTTACGTCTCATTTGCCTTCCCATTTAAATATGTCATCTGCTTAATACTATGGCAATAAAATACCAAACTAAGCATGAGGGAATGATAGAATATTTAAATATTAAACAACATATTTATTTAATAGTTTAAGGTTTTAGAATTGTTGGCAGCGATTCCACCATAGTAATTATCGTAAGAGGACAAAGCATATTCTTTGACTTAACTTTAATGCTTAATTGTCGATTTGAATTGATTAGTAAGTGATTGATACGAGGACGAAGCATATATTGAAAGTGTATCCAATTGTGTCTTTGGAATCACCATCATTCTTTGACTCCACTTTCATGCCTGCTTGTCAATTCGAATTGATTCGGGTGGGGCTTTAGAGGAAAGAGATTTGAAAAATCATACTAAAGTTTAATCAAATTTTGGGATTTCCTTTTCCCTTTTCTCTTTGCTCCTAAGAGAATCTTCTTCCCTAAGAGACAACTTTAGTTCTCATACCTAATATTTACTTAAGTATCATGATAGCTGTCAACATATAATTTTTTCTATTTTTATCAAGAATACCATATAAATTTGAAGAACCCAACAAAAAGATTTAGTTGCCTATAATTGATTCAGCTGGAACCCGAAAAAGGGCATACCATATATAATTCAACTCAAGCACTCTATATATATTCCATCATCTAAGATACATTCACAAGTCTTTTCAACTTAGCTTCCCCAGCGTCCTTCGTATATCACCTCGAATATAAGAAACAACGACGAGCTAGACAAATCTCAAGCTTTTGATCATGGACGCAAGATAATCTTATATTTTCTAGTGGCCAAAATATATTTTGACCTTGATATGTTCTTTTAGTAACAAGACAAATACTCACTACAACTTAGAATTTGAAGTTTTTTTTATTTCCCAATTATCAAAGCATGTATAGAACACCGAGATAAAAGATTATCCAAGTATGAAGCATGTACACTAACGACGGTGACATGATATCGTCTTCTTCTTCTTCTTCTTCTTTTTGTGTGTGTGTGTGTGTCTGTGTCTATGGTAGAGCACGTATGTCTAGAAGAGCCAGAGGAGATTGTAATGCCATCGTTTTTATGGATTGCAATTTCTAAGGATAGAAATTTGGGGCTTCTTATTAGCCACTCCATGGTCGACCAAAGGCAAAATGTCAAAGTCCTTTAAGCTCACTATTTTTCATTGGATGGCCTATCATTTTCACATAAGTAGAGTGTCATCGCCATTCTACCAAAATTTAGTTTTTTCTTTTTTTTTTCACAACTTCTAAGACCTAGTCTAAGAAAGCAATTCTTTATGAACTCGTCAGTTTCAATATTAACGACCTACTGTCAATCAGATCAAGGGGAAAATTTTAATTTTTTTGTAATTTGACTCGAGATATCCCCTAATACAAGCCAGTGAAAATTTTAGACATTCTGAGCATAAATAATAGGCGCATTCTATTGGTCTAGCCACTAGACTTCATGGATTCTTATAAGAAAATTTAAAATTAATATGAAATATACTAACAAAGTCACAATTAAGATGAAACATTCTATGTATGTATATATGTCTTGCCGTAGATGTTGTGCAATTTTAATATGCCTAAGCCACCCTGTATTTTTTAATTAATGTTAAGAGTTATAAAGGAATAGTCACTTTTTTTTTCCTAAAGGGGGAAAAAGTTCCACACATCAACAAGTTACAAATTAGGTCGCAATTCAACCAATAAAAAAAAAAATTGATCGCATTGACACGCATGGTGTGATTGATGGTTCGTGTATAGTCATAATTGCACAATCGGTCCTCATAAAAGACATCTCATATATATATATATATATATATTATTTTTTACGTAAGGACCAAACTTGAGACACCCGTGAGAAGACTTTCTTTATCTTTTAGATTGATGAATGAGAAGTTTACAACAGTATATATATTCTTGGAATCACAAAATTAAAAGATAATCATTATCGATTGAAAATATTTTTAGATTTATGTATCATCTCCAAATTTATAATGACAAATATATGTAATTATGACAAATTATGAGTGAGCATAAATCTCTTAAGAACTATATAAGTGCCGACAAATGGTGAGCACGTCACGGCGGAAACATGGCGCTATGGCATTGCTATCTCCTTTGACTTTTCTAGGATCTATGTGCTCTAATAACGAACACAAAAATAAAAATAATAAGAAAAAAAAAGGACAGTTTCACGTCATTGTCATCAGCATATATGCTTTATGCTTGGGTCATTTTGATCTCGGTGTTTCATACCTACATTGTTGGCCTCGACCATAGTAGCATAACTTCTTCCGGTTTTTAATCTAATCTCGTAGGAAGAGAAATCAATTAAGGTGGGGAAGACGAGAAATGTGAGGATAAAATTCCAAAGTCTAGCCTTTTTTTTTTTTTATTAGTTTCAATCACAGCTTCAACCGCCTAAGAAAGTACTTATGAAATCTTGAGTTTTAGTGTCAATGATCTACCTCCAATCAGAACAAAGAGGCAAATGTATAACGTGCACGACTCAAGATATCACCCAATACAAACAACCAAAAAATCTAAATATCTTGGGTAAAAATAACAAGCACCTTCTATTGGTCTAGCTCGTTGACTCCTAAATAGATCAACATTCCCGTAACTTCTTATAAATGAATCAACAATCAACATGGGAAACCTTACTGATAAAGTGATGATTAAGATCAATCATACCATTTGTGTATGTCTTGCCATAGATGTTTTACAATTTCAACATATTGCTTAATTATCCCGGCTTTTTTTTTTTTTTATACCTAAAGTAATGTTAAAATTTATGAGCAAATAGGCATTAGTTTTCAAAAGGGAAAAAAAGGGTCACACATCAAGGGACAAATTAGGTCGTAGTCTCATACATGCCGTGATTGATGGTTGTGCAGTGACAATTGCGTAGACGGCCTTCTTAAATGGACGAACTATAGAAGTTTTGACCGAAGGTGAACACGACAAAGTAGATTAAAAAGACTAGTGGTACTAGAGAGATAACTACCACTGAGGTCTAGGCCAACGACACGACCGCTGAATTTGTCACACTCCATACCCTCTCAGGACCTGTAACACTAATCTTCATTTCCACCGGGCGACCAGCATGACATGAGTTTAAAATAAACGCAAGGAGAATATGCTCGGTTGATTCCGAGAGTCTCCTCTTAAATCATTTCAAGGCCTAGCTCTCATCAGCGCGTAAATTAGCGAAGCATGTATTAAATGCCGAGATAAAAAAAAAAAAAAAATGATCCAAGTATAAAGCATGTACTCTAAGGACGGTGACATAATATTGTCCTTTTGATTCTAAATAATATTCTTGTGCTTGCTTTTAGAGCACGTATGTTACAGAAGAGCCAGAGGAGCTTGTAAAGCCATAGCTTTTATGGATAGCAATTTTTGTGGATAGGAAAGCACGTATGCCATAGCTTTTACGATTTTTTTTAATTAGAAAAAAATTATAAGACTCGATTGCACTTTCATGACATATTTTAGGACTTCCAATGCATTTATCCCTAAAGTCCTAAAAATGTCACGAAAAATATAATTGAGTCTTAAAACTATTTTAAAATGTAATCAAGTCCTAAAATTTATCAAAAAAATGTATATGGATCTTTAAAATTTTAAAAAAGTTCGATGAAGTCCTAAAACTTATAATAAAGATGCATTCGAATCCTAAAACTTTCAAAAAGCGCAATCAATAGAACAACTTGATTGGATTTATTTAACAAGTTTTATGATATGATTGCACTTTTGAAAATGTTTAGGACTTGATTGTCCTTTGGTGACAAGTTTTAAGAGTTAATCGCAATTTTTCCAAATTTTAGGATTAATTTACACTTTTGTGATAAGTTTTAAGATTTTTGATACATTTATCCCATAATTTTATGTGAAAGGACATGCTAGAGGTGACTAAAGGCAAGATGAGTGTGTATTGAGCTCAGGACATTTCTTTAAAAGACTTATCATCTTCACATAATTAGGTTCATCGTTGTTTATGGCCTAGTCTAAGAAAGTAATCATTTATGAACTCTTCAATTCCAATTCCAAACCACACACCAAAAAAAAAAAAAAAAAAACCTATTTCCAATCAAATAAAGAGGCAAATTCAATTTTGATGTGAAGTCTAACTCAAGATATTGCCTAATACAAACAAGCAACAAAGTTAGATATTTTGGGTGTAAATAGTAGGCATATTCTATTGGTCTAGCCTCTTGACTTCCTAAGAGATATTGCCTAATACAAACAAGCAACAAAGTTTAGATATTTTGGGTGTAAATAGTAGGCATATTCTATTGATCTAGCCTCTTAACTTCCTAACGGATGATTGCTTCCAATGGTTCTTACAAATAAATATCCAATGAACATGAAAATTGAGGTACTTACAAGTAATAATTATATGAGGAACATATTATGTATGTATGTTTTACCGTAGATGTTGCGCAATTTCAGCATATTGCTTAAGCCTCGTGCTTTATGTATTTATTTAAGCAATGTTAAGAGTTACAAGGATATAGGCATTTTTTTTTCAAAAGGAAAAAAAATGTCATATATCGACGAGGTATAAATTTTGTTGCATTCTCATGCGTGCCGTGATTGACCGTTCATATGCAATCATAATTTCATAGTTGGTCCTCGTAAGCAACATCTCTTATTTTTTTTCCACATAAGAGCCAAACTTGAGAGCCCCACAAGAAGACTTTTGGCCGTCTTGTAAATTGATGACTAAGAAATTTCTAGCAAAATACACCGTAATTATTAATTAAATTATTTTTAGATTTTATATATCATCTCTAAGTTTATAATGACAAATTATCCATGCTTATGACAAATTAAGAGGGAATATAAATCTCTTAGGATCTATAGAAGCTCCAACAAACGGTGAACGCATTGTGGTTGATATATGGCAATAAGAAATTGCCTTAGATTAAAATTAGCCAATAATATTACCCATTTTCACGCATTTTTTGGCCCTACTTGCAAAGGAACAACATCTGCATTTGTCATTTATTTCTTTGTTCCAGATGTTATTAAGACCTTTGTATTAGTCTCCACTGGGAGTCCATATACTTCGCACGATAAGACTTGACTTGTTTTGTTAATCTAGTTATGTTATTTACCTAAAAAAGGTGGAGGAATTTTTTTTTTTTTTTTATCTTCAGTAAATGGGTTTTCATCATTCTTTTATTCCTTTCTAAACATTTGTTGCCCATTATCACATAAAAAGTGATTATCAATGTGAGAAAATTCCATTCCCATTCTTCGGTCACATTGTATAGTGACACTAGTATTGTAACATGTGTAATTGCAAGTTACTTGGAATAGCATCTATCGTGACCTTCCTTGAGAAAAGCTGATGAATTATTTAGTAAGCACAAACGGTTACTATTGACAAAGATGGTGCATTGCTTAGGGCAAACTCTCCCGGGCCTATAGTAATTGCAACTTTGAATTTTTTTAATGCCACCATTCATGGGATTCTTTTTGGAGTAAACATAATTAGTAGGATGAAACCAATTGTTTAAATTGAAGTAAGCTTTCAGACCAAGATAGTGAAATTGAACATTGTATGTGATCAAATCTAAATTACTGTATGATTTTGAACTCAAAATCAAGATAATGAAATCAATACTTCAAAGAAAAATAGAACTAAAGTAAAGACGATTAAAGTAAAGTACAAGAAAATAAACCTCGTAAGATGTAAGATGTCAGGTAAAGAATATACAGGAACTTATTATTAAGCCTTGGAACATGAGCCACCATAAGCTAAAGATGCCACGATCATAAAGAGACTTAAAGAGACCTGTTTACTGAGAGGATTCTTGTTTTATTACCATCCTAAAACTTAGTAAACTAAAGATGCCCACTATCATTTGCAGACCTAAGTATTTAAGCAAAGGAAATTACACTAAACAATATTAAAATGACATGAAATGGATCCTTTGCCTATGCACCAACATGAACTACCAACTTATACACTAAATCACCGCAACCTCTTCCAAGATCAAAGCCTAAACTGAAACCACCAGCAACGGTCAATAGATGTAACCCCTGATTCACCTATTCAATTAAAATTCACTCCAACTGAAAGCCTTAGGAATGAATCACATGCCAATGTATTTCCATAAATCATGAAACTCAACCTCGAAATATCTCCATCAATGCCCTTAAATTTCTTGTCTAAATGGAGACCCTCAATAAATTCCAGCATGCATTGCCTGTGATTATCATGACAAATGACCTCTAAACACGCTCCAAAGGCTTTGAGGTGAATAATACGTTAACCCTGATCATTGGTAGATGAAAGTATAAACAAACCAAGCCAAACGCACTCAAATTCACAGTCAAATTGCATTTTCCAGCAATGTCCAACATAAAAAATTGACAAATTACCCATGCCGATGAACTGTGAACGCGCGCGGTAACTTGATAGAGATAATCAATCTCACATTGGCACTGCGTTATGGACAATTTATAGAACAACCGAACTGAGGCGCAACCGTTCGAATTCCCATCTAATTAATAACATCCAGCAACATTCAGAATTGATTCAGAGGCAATCAACAACAAATTGACCAGCACCTGGATTTCGCCAATGATTTCAAATTACATTTTTCAAAGAAGATTATTATACATATTAGAGACATTATAATGTCGATATCTCGGGCACAACAATTAAAAATTTGAAAAACGAAGGATCGAGAGCAGGTCAACTTTAGCAGTCCAGTTTGACATCTGCAGTAAGGCCCAATTAAATTTTTGGCCCGAACCGAGCCCGGTAAACATAATTTCACGACATGCCAACTACCTGGTCCTGGTACAGAATCTCAGAAATATTCAGGCAAGTTCGGGCCTAAAGGCCCGGTTCGGCCCGGCCCATGAAGTCAACACCCTCCTCATCTCATTTGGACAACTCACCTTAGAATCTCTCTCCTCTCTGACATATTCATCTCCGGCTCGTCCCCTCGCTAGCCACCATTTCCCTCACCTTGAACCTCCGGCCACTGCATCACCGTCCAACCTCCCTCCACTCTCTGGCTACTATAAGCTCCACCACTTTTGGTTTCCATCTCCATTTTTTCTCCTCCATTCTGTCTGCCGATTGTCGCTATAACCGGTCATGGTACGTCAAGCCTCACCTCGACAAACATACTCCATTTGTCTCTCTTCTTAGTCGCTCCCGTCACCACCTTCGATTCTCACTCACTCACTCTCTCTCTCTCTCTCTCTCTCTCTCTCTCTCTCTTCACCAATTCCAATTCTCGGCGTTGCTACTTCATAGGCCTCCTCCTTCCAATCCATTCGTCAATCACGTCCAATCACTGCTCTTACTCAAGGTAAACTCTCGTACTCTGTTTTTGCGGGGTGGAGACCGAGAGGATTCACCTCCGCCGGAGTGAAAAACCAGTTGCCTCCATCTCGATGACCTCAAAGGTGATGCGTTGCCTACTTTGATTTGGCCGTTCCTCTTTCCATATCTATTTTCCATCTAGCCTCTCAATCGAATGCCTTCTACGTGTCTGACTGATAATTTTCCTCAACTATTCTAATTATGGTATTTTCGAAGTTTGAAGTATTGTATTCCCCTCCATGTTGGAACCGAGAGCCTTCAAGAGTGTTAATCTGATTACATTCGATAATACAGGTCTGGTATCCTCAGTTTTGATCGCTGCACGCTTCCTTTCCATTGAGGTTGAGCTTTAATGCCGATAGCATAATGGCTCGGCAAGCAAAGTATGAATCATCACAAGATTTAGTACCAGTGGAAACATCGGCAAGGTAGGACAGTTATCGATAGGAAGCTAAAGCTTCCAAAACATTGTAGATATTGAAATGTAAACTACTAAAAGGCAGTTACCTGTGGGTTACCACTATAAATAGCTGAAGAGGCATCAACATAGGGATCTTTGGCCAAATCGACAATCGATCATTCAATTTTCAATTGTTAACTTTCCTTTATCGCACTTTTTCATTCAATCGTATCTTTACTTTTCTCCTATTTTCCAGCACTTTACTTTTAACGATAGTTTAGATTGGTTGCTTCCTTTCCAGATGGACACAAGACCCGTTGTAAACAATAAAACCAAAGCTCTGACTCTTTGGTGAAAGATTTTGTCGAGAGAACTTTCCTTTGCGACCAAGTACATATGAAACCTTCAAGTATTCCACATCCATGCCTTCGTTCATCAATTTCATTCCATAATAGATATATTCAGCAAATCTAGACGAAGACGTAGGGATTTGTTCATTAGTATATATATATTCCAACTGATTTTCAGAACAATTAGTTCCATGACATGGAAACTTTGCAACAACTTAGAAGGAAGTTTACCATTGAAACTATTATTGAAAAGGTCCATAATATGCAAATTGTTGAAGTAAAACTAGCTTTAACACATTTCAATTAGACCATGGAACTTATTAGATTCAAGATAATAGCTTTCAGCTTGGTCAATTCGAATAACTATAAAGGGAACCCATCGAGAATTTGATTGTAACCATGGTTCAAATACTCTAATTCACCAAAGATCTTGGGTAGGCCCTTTCAATCGATTCTTTATGAGGTCAATCATCTTCAATGCACAACTTTTTGGGTAAGCATGAGGAATCATGCCCTCAAGTTTATTTTTTTCAAGATTCAAAATTGTCAAAGAGTCAATATTTCCAAGACATGAAGGAATTGTGCCATTTAGACTATTGTTGGCCAAATCAAGAATGACAAGAGATCTTAGTATACAAATTGAATGAATTTCTCCGAAGAGGATGTTGTTGGAGATATTGTAATAAGTTGTTGATGGAGGTGGAGTAAGGAGTTATGTTTTGAGCCGATTAGAACTAATGTCAAGATAGGTCAACTTGGGTAGTGATAGATTGATTAGATTGTTCCCTAAGCCAAAATTAGAAAATTGTAAGAAAGATCCACATGCCACAAGGATTCTTTACTACCATTGCCCATCCAATTAGGAATGCTCCATTTGATTTTATTGTTGGACAGATCTACCCACTTTAATCCACATAGGTAGCCTATAACCTTGGGGAACTCATGTAAATTGCCTGATTCTAAAGTTAACTAGAAATGTTTTGGAAGAGTGGCATTCATCTCGGTTTTGCTGACAAAAAATATGTTGTTTTAATCCAAAAATAATGTCCGCAAGTTCTTGAGTTTGTGTAAATCCACGGTTTTACTCAAATGATTCCCACTACGATCCAGATGTTTGAGATTCTTGAGTTCCCATAATGACTTTGGGATTTCACCTTGCAAATTGTTTAAATAAAGGTTGAGCTCAACCAACTGCATAAGTATTCTGAATTGAAGATGGTATTGGACCACTTAGCCGAACATTTGCCAAATGTAAAGAAACAAGGATGGTTAGTTTGGCTACTAATTAAATCTAAACCTTTTTTTTTTTTTTTTTTTTTTTGGGTTAAATAACCGTGCATAGTGGAACTATTACTAAAGGGGTACAGATTGGTGAGTTTTGACAAGTTGACAAGCCTATGCCAAATATCCCTCGTGAAATTATTGAAAGAGAGATCTAGATATGACAATTGGGTAAGATTAGCAAAGGAGGGATTTGAACATGAACTTTATTAAATGATATATCTAGATAAGCAAGCTAAGAAAGATTATTCAGTGAAGTGGGAAGTGAACTTGAAAAATAACAATCCTAAATTGATAATTCATTCAAGAAAATGCTAATCCATATAGGTATTTCTCCTAAAAAATTTGTGCCCTAAAGAAACAATGATTTCAAGCGATTACCCCAATGTTGTTCTAGAATAAAACCAGGAAGGTTATCATTGCCAATAATATCGAGGACTTCTAGGTTTGGCAATTGAAAAATCCTTAATGGAAATTCTCCATACGAAAGAGAATATGCAAGTTTAATCGACTTCAAAGAGTAGGAGAAGTTTGCAAGCATGTGAGAGAATGATGGTGGCATGCTTACAGAAGAGAGATCAAGTTCTTTAAGCAAGGTTAAGTTTTAAACAAAGTTTTCCACGTTGGGCATCTCAAGATCCCACCCACTAGACAAATCAAGAGAAATCAATCTCGTGAGCCATGAGATAACTGATGGGACTTTCCTTGAAAAAAATGAGCCGGAGAGATTAAGGTAGTGTAACCTGAAAAGATTGCCAAAGCCGTATAGGATTGAGGAAAAGTCGAAGTCATTGAAAGCGAGATTGAGCAATTTCAATGTGGAGTAGGCAAAAGAGGCTAGTGTTAGAAGATAATGTACCAACGAGACAATTATGGCTAAGGTTGAGACCTATCATGTGACCAATGGCCTCATCATGCTCCCCACCATTCCATGAGCAACAATCTCTATGTCCATCTAGTGACCATGATCAAAACTTCAGATAAACACAATTATAAATTGCTCTATTGGTTCTAAAACATTGCTTGAATTCCATTGAGGTTGAACTTTAATGCCGATAGCATAATGGCTCAGCAAGCGAAGTATGAATCATCACGAGAAGGACAATCCATATACAAAACATGTAGAAAATCTAGGGTGCCATATTTTCTCTTTTGTTTTTCTGCTTTTTGATAGAGTTTGTTTTAGTGGAAAAGCTTTCAGAGGCAGCAATAAACAATTTGATCATTGCACTTTCATGTTGCTTTGGCCATTGATGCAATAGACACATCTGAAAGATACTTGGGTTCGATTGAAGAAGAGGTATACACGGCCAACGTCTTACGTGGATTGTTGGAAACTATGATTCTAGAAGTATGTTGACCACTATGAGTAGAATTTTTTTTTTCTTTTTTTGGTGCAAATGACTCATTCAGAACGTTAGTTAAATATAAAGGTGAATTTTCATCCCTTGTATGGTTTGAAGATGTCGAACATATGTACCTTCCTGATAGCATGCTAATTAACAAATTTTCGATCCAAATTCCGCCTTGCTCTTTTGTATTTCTTTATTTTTATTTTTCAGTGGCTAAGGTGCCACCAAACGCAACATTTCATTCTCCTAAATCCAAATGAGAAACTTCTTCATGAAATAAATTTATGATTAAGGATAACAAGCTATCCCCTTGATATTGTCTTGTTCGATCATTCAAATTCTTTATTGAATTTCATATTTATCTTCTTGGTCTTTACTAGCTTCCCCAAACTAGATTTTGGAATAAGCATATGTCCTAAATTAGATTCTCTATGATAGTCAAGACTACTCGGTGCATAATCACAACAAGCACTGGTATGTGTATCTTGCCCGTATATACGTTGCCTTATATGACTCTATGACATGATTTTCTAGGGGAGAAAAAGCAGTTGGAAGGATAGAATATCGAACAGGAAGATGGCGTCTCCTCAATAGCCCATGGAAACATGAGTTGACATGAAGCAAACATAGATAAGAATCTTAATTCATTTGTATCCACTTTCAATTCAAACTAGACATACAGCATTACATAACTAATCAGTGTCACATATATGACTACATGCACAATTCTTGATCAATCGGTGGTTTCCTGATCTTTTCCATGTTGTTACTTTTCTCTTGGAGTAGCACAAGAATTCCTATCCAGAAACAACTGAAAAATCCAGATATTTGGGCATAAATAAAGGCACCTCCAATTGGTCTAGCCGCTTGACTCTATGACAGCTCTATATTCCCATAACTTCTTGTAAATGAATCAACAATCAATTTGAGAAACCATACTGTCAAAGTGATAATTAAGATCGATCATACTATTTGTGTTTGTCTTGCCATAGATATTTTGCAATTTCAATATATTTCCTAAGTATCCCTATTTTTTTTTCCCTAAAGTAATGTTAAAAGTCATAAGCAAATAGGCATTAATTTTTCAAAAGAGAAAAAAATGGTCACACATCTACTAGGGGCAAATGAGGTCTCGTATTTATGCATGTCGTGAATAATCGTTCATGTTCTGCCAAAATTGTGTAGTCGATGCTCTTGAATAGCTTCTCATGTTTTTCAAAGTAAAGACCAAACTTGAGAGGCCAGCCAACGGTGGCACTTTCACGTTGGCGTGCAAGAGTCATTCTCCATTCCTCACCCTTGAATCACCAAAAAAATAGATCTTAATCATCGATTAAAAGTATTTTCGATTTTTATATAAAAATATGATACATTATCTTCTCATTTCCCATATATTTATTCCACCGTCTAAAAGACTTTTCCATAGTCATTTCAAACTTAGCTTCCCCGGTCTAAAATACTTTTCCAACGTCATTTCAGACTGGGCTTCCCTGGCATTCTATATATATACCCCTATACTAGAGAAACGATATACCGAAACAAAAAAAAAAAAAAATCTGAATCTCTCGATCATGGACGCAAGAGCATCTTTTTACCTCCTCCTGCCTTTCCTAGTCCTCCTCGCAAGTAAGCACATTGTCATCATAATCTATCTATTTTCAACGATTACGAATTTCTACATTAACATTACCTTCTTCCGAAACTAGAAAATAAGATCCTACTTTTAATTTTTTGTTTTTTGGGATGCGGACGTTAAAGTCCTGTGTTCAAATTTCCATCTTTGTTATGGAGATTCCCGCGCTGATAAACCCCAGGAGGAAAAATAATTAATCCGCGTACATCAATTTTATGCCTTGCATGCATGCTTGCAGGAGGAGCCGGCGCAGCCACACTCAGCTTCACCAGCAAGTGCCCCTACACAGTCTGGCCCGGGACCCTCACCGGCGGGGGTGGCGGGCAGCTATCCTCAACCGGGTTCGAGCTCGCCACGGGTGCAACCTTCTCAATCAATGACGTCCCGGACACGTGGACAGCTGGCCGGGTGTGGGGCCGAACGGGCTGCGCCACTGATGCCTCCGGCAAATTCGTATGCGCCACCGCCGACTGTGGGTCTGGCCAGGTGAGCTGCAATGGTGCAGGGGCGATCCCGCCGGCCACCCTGGCGGAGTTCACTCTCAAGGCACCGGGCTCTGGCGAGAACAGCATCTACGACGTCAGCCTCGTGGACGGCTTCAACCTGCCCCTCTCTATAACTCCACAGGGCAGCGGGAGTGGGTGCACCACGACCAGCTGCGCAGCCAACGTCAACTCCGTGTGCCCGTCAGAGCTAGCGGTGAAGGGGTCCGACGGGAGCACCGTGGCATGCAAGAGCGCGTGCCTGGCGTTAAACCAGCCGCAGTACTGCTGCACTGGGGCGTACGGGACGCCAGAGACGTGCCCGCCGACGAACTACTCGCAGCTTTTCAAGGACCAGTGCCCTCAAGCTTACAGCTACGCTTACGACGACACGAGCAGCACTTTTAATTGCACGGGTGGGGCTAGTTACCTCATCACATTCTGTCCGTGATATATTCTCTCTTCTTCTGAACTTGGATGGACCATTTTCCTCTCCGAGGTGAAAATAAGAGGTCCATGGGTCGTCTCGGTTGGCCTAAAGCTATTTGTACCCTCGTCACTGGACTGAGGGATCATGCGAGTAGTTTCATTTTCCACTAGGAAAATTAAATGTAGTCTGCCGAGAGAATAATGGATTATACAAAATAAACAATGTATTCGATAGAATATTTAAATTTGAAGTCACATTTTCAGTTAAGAGCTTTAACTTTTAAAACATTTGGCATTGATCCCATTAAATCTCACATGGAATCAAAGGTAGAACTCTTAAATTCAATTTTTTTTTACGTCTCATTTGCCTTCCCATTTAAATATGTCATCCGCTTAATACTATGGCAATAAATTACCAAACTAAGCATGAGGGAATGATAGAATATTTAAATATTAAACAACGCATTTATTTAGTAGTTTAAGGTTTTAGAGCAGTTGGCAGCAATTCCATCTCAATAATGTTATAGCAATTATTGTAAGAGGACAAAGCATATTCTTTGACTTAACTTTAATGCTTAATTGTCGATTCGAATTGATTAGTAAGTGATTGATACGAGGACGAAGCATATATGACAACTTTAGTTCTCATACCTAATATTTACTTAAGTACCATGATAGCTGTCAACATATAATTTTTTCTGTGTTTATCAAGAATACCATATAAATTTGAAGAACCAACAAAAAGATTTAGTTGCCCATAATTTTTTTTTTTTTGGTAAGTTAGTTGCCCGTAATTGATATGCTATGCCCTTTTTCTGGTTCTAGCCAAATTAGTTGCCCATAATTGATTCGGCTAGAACCAGAAAAAGGGCATACCATATATAATTCAACTCAAGCACTCTATATATATTCCATCATCTAAGATACATTCACAAGTCTTTTCAACTTAGCTTCCCCCATCGTCCTTCGTATATCACCTCGAATATAAGAGAAACGACGAGCCAGACAAATCTCAAGCTTTTGATCAAGGACGCAAGATAATCTTATATATTCTAGTAGCAAAAATCTATTTTGACCTTGATATGTTCTTTTAGTAACAAGACAAATACTCACTACAACTTAGAATTTGAAGTCTTTTTATTTCCCAGTTATCAAAGCATGTATAGAACACCGAGATAAAAGATTATCCAAGTATGAAGCATGTACACTAACGACGGTGACATGATATCGTCTTCTTCTTCTTCTTCTTTTTGTGTGTGTGTGTGTGTGTGTATCTGTGGTGGAGCACGTATGTCTAGAAGAGCCAGAGGAGATTGGAATGCCACTGTTTTTATGGATTGCAATTTCTAGGGATAGAAATTTGGGGCTTCTTATTAGCCACTCCATGGTCGACCAAAGGCAAAATGTCAAAGTCCTTTAAGCTCACTATTTTTCATTGGATGACCTATCATTTTCACATAAGTAGAGCGTCATCGCCATTCTACCAAAATTTAGTTTTTTCTTCTTCTTTTTTTCACAACTTCTAAGACCTAGTCTAAGAAAGCAATTCTTTATGAACTCGTCAGTTTCAATATTAACGACCTACTGTCAATCAGATCAAGGGGAAAATTTTAATTTTTTTGTAATTTGACTCGAGATATCCCCTAATACAAGCCAGTGAAAATTTTAGACATTTTGAGCATAAATAATAGGCGCATTCTATTGGTCTAGCCACTAGACTTCATGGATTCTTATAAGCAAATTTAAAATTAACATGAAATATACTAACAAAGTCACAATTAAGATGAAACATTCTATGTATGTATATATGTCTTGCTGTAGATGTTGTGCAATTTTAATATGCCTAAGCCACCCTGCATTTTTTAATAAGGGAATAGTCACTTTTTTTTTCCTAAAGGGGGAAAAAATTTCACACATCAACAAGTTACAAATTAGGTCGCAATTCAACCAATAAAAAAAAAAAATTGATTGCATTGACACACGTGGTGTGATTGATGGTTCATGTATAGTCATAATTGCACAATCGGTCCTCATAAAAGACATCTCATATATATATTATTTTTTACGTAAGGACCAAACTTGAGACACCCGTGAGAAGACTTTCTTTATCTTTTAGATTGATAAATGAGAAGTTTACAGCAGTATACATAGTCTTGGAATCACAAAATTAAAAGATAATCATTATCGATTGAAAATATTTTTAGATTTATATATCATTACCAAATTTATAGTGAAAAATATATGTGATTATGACAAATTATGAGTAAGCATAAATCTCTTAAGAACTATATAAGTGCCGACAAATGGTAAGCACGTCACGGCGGAAACATGGCGCCATGGCATTGCTATTTCCTTTGACTTTTCTAGGATCTATGTGCTCTAATAACGAACACAAAAATAAAAATAATAAGACAAAAAAAGGACAGTATCACGTCATTGTCATCAGCATATATGCTTTATGCTTGGGTCATTTTGATCTCGGTGTTTCATACCTACATTGTTGGCCTCGACCATAGTAGCATAATTTCTTCCGGTTTTTAATCTAATTTCGTAGGAAGAGAAATCAATTAAGGTGGGGAAGACGAGAAATGTGAGGATAAAATTCAAAAGTCTAGCTTTTTTTTTTAGTTTCAATCACAGCTTCAACCGCCTAAGAAAGTACTTATGAATTCTTGAGTTTTAGTGTCAATGATCTACCTCCAATCAGAACAAAGAGGCAAATGTATAATGTGCACAACTCAAGATATCACCCAATACAAACAACCAAGAAATCTAAATATCTTGGGTAAAAATAACAGGCACCTTCTATTGGTCTAGCCTGTTGACTCCTAAATAGATCAACATTCCCATAACTTCTTATAAATGAATCAACAATCAACATGGGAAACCTTACTGATAAAGTGATGATTAAGATCAATCATACTATTTGTGTATGTCTTGTCATAGATGTTTTACAATTTCAACATATTGCTTAATTATCCCGGTTTTTTTTTTTTTTTTTTTACACCTAAAGTAATGTTAAAATTTATGAGCAAATAGGCATTAGTTTTCAAAAGGGAAAAAAAGGGTCACACATCAAGGGACAAATTAGGTCGTAGTCTCATACATGCCGTGATTGATGGTTGTGCAGTGACAATTGCGTAGACGGTCTTCTTAAATGACGTCTCATGGCGTCTCATATCTTTTCCATAAAAAGTCCAAATTTGAGAGGTCACCAATAAATCGTTTGCCCGTCTTTCACGTGGACGAACTAGTCGTTCTCCATTCCTAGGAGTATTCCTACCTCTTGAATCACAAAAACAAAAGATGGTAACTATCCACTGAAAACATTTTCACATTTCCCATGGGAACTATAGAAGTTTTGACCGAAGGTGAACACGACAAACTAGATTAAAAAGACTAGTGGTACTAGAGAGATAACTACCACCGAGGTCTAGGCCAACGACACGACCGCTGAATTTGTCACACTCCATACCCTCTCAGGACCTGTAGCACTAATCTCCATTTCCACCGGGCGACCAGCATGACATGAGTTTAAAATAAACGCAGGGAGAATATGCTCAGTTGATTCCGAGAGACTCATCTTAAATCATTTCAAGGCCAAGCTCTCATCAGCGCGTAAATTAGCGAAGCATGTATTAAATGCCGAGATAAAAAAAAAAAAAAAAAATGATCCAAGTATAAAGCATGTACTCTAAGGACGGTGACATAATATTGTCCTTTTGATTCTAAATAATATTCTTGTGCTTGTTTTTAGAGCACGTATGTCACAGAAGAGCCAGAGGAGCTTGTAAAGCCATAGCTTTTATGGATAGCAATTTTTGTGGATAGGAAAGCACGTATGCCATAGCTTTTACGATTTGGTTTAATTAGAAAAAAATGATAAGACTTGATCGCACTTTCATGACATGTTTTAGGACTTCCGATGCATTTATCCCTAAAGTCCTAAAACATGTCACGGAAAATATAATTGAGTCTTAAAACTATTTTAAAATATAATCAAGTCCTAAAATTTATCAAAAAAATGTATATGGATCTTTAAAATTTTAAAAAGTTCGATGAAGTCCTAAAACTTATAATAAAGATGCATTTGAATCCTAAAACTTTCAAAAAACGTAATCAATAGAACAACTTGATTGGATTTATTTAACAAGTTTTAGGATATGATTGCACTTTTGAAAATGTTTAGGACTTGATTGTCCTTTGGTGACAAGTTTTAAGAGTTAATCGCAATTTTTCAAAATGTTAGGATTAATTTACACTTTTGTGATAAGTTTTAAGATTTTTGATACATTTATCCCATAATTTTATGTGAAAGGACATGCTAGGGGTGACTAAAGGCAAGATGATTGTGTATTGAGCTCAAGACATTTCTTTAAAAGACTTATCATCTTCACATAATTAGGTTCATCGTCGTTTATGGCCTAGTCTAAGAAAGTAATCATTTATGAACTCTTCAATTCCAATTCCGAACCACACACCAAAAAAAAAAAAACAAAAAAAACTATTTCCAATCAAATAAAGAGGCAAATTCAATTTTGATGTGAAGTCTAACTCAAGATATCGCCTAATACAAACAAGCAACAAAGTTAGATATTTTGGGTGTAAATAGTAGGCATATTCTATTGGTCTAGCCTCTTGACTTCCTAAGAGATATTGCCTAATACAAACAAGCAACGAAGTTAGATATTTTGGGTGTAAATAGTAGGCATATTCTATTGATCTAACCTCTTAACTTCCTAACGGATGATTGCTTCCAATGGTTCTTACAAATAAATATACAATGAACATGAAAATTGAGGTACTTACAAGTAATAATTATATGAGGAACATATTATGTATGTATGTTGTACCGTAGATGTTGCACAATTTCAGCATATTGCTTAAGCCTCATGCTTTTATGTATTTATTTAAGCAATGTTAAGAGTTACAAGGATATAGGCATTTTTTTTCAAAAGGAAAAAAATGTCATATATCGACGAGGTATAAATTTTGTTGCATTCTCATGCATGCCGTGATTGACCTCTCATATGCAATCGTAATTTCATAGTTGGTCCTCGTGAGCAACATCTCTTATTTTTTTCCACATAAGAGCCAAACTTGAGAGCCCCACAAGAAGACTTTTGGCCGTCTTGTAAATTGATGACTAAGAAATTTCTAGCAAAATACACCGTAATTATTAATTAAATTATTTTTAGATTTTATATATCATCTCTAAGTTTATAATGACAAATTATCTGTGCTTATGACAAATTAAGAGGGAACATAAATCTCTTAGGATCTATAGAAGCTCCAACAAACGGTGAACGCATTGTGGTTGATATATGGCAATAAGAAATTGCCTTAGATTAAAATTAGCCAATAATATTACCCATTTTCACGCATTTTTTGGCCCTACTTGCAAAGGAACAACATCTGCATTTGTCATTTATTTCTTTTTTCCAGATGTTATTAAGACCTTTGTATTAGATTCCACTGGGAGTCCATATACTTCGCACGATAAGACTTGACTTGTTTTGTTAATCTAGTTATGTTATTTACCAAAAAAAGGTGGAGGAAATTTTTTTTTTTTTTTTATCTTCAGTAAATGGGTATTCATCATTCTTTTATTCCTTTCTAAACATTCGTTGCCCATTATTACATCAAAAGTGATTATCAATGTGAGAAAATTTCATTCCCATTCTTTGGTCACATTGTATAGTGACACTAGTATTGTAACATGTGTAATTGCAAGTTACTTGGAATAGCATCTATCGTGACCTTCCTTGAGAAAAGCTGATGAATTATTTAGTAAGCACAAACGGTTACTATTGACAAAGATGGTGCATTGCTTAGGGCAAACTCTCCCAGGCTTATAGTAATTGCAACTTTGAATTTTTTTAATGCCACCATTCATGGGATTCTTTTTGGAGTAAACATAATTAGTTGGATGAAACCAATTGTTTAAATTGAAGTAAGCTTTCAGACCAAGATAGTGAAATTGAACATTGTAGGTGATCAAATCTAAATTACTGTATGACTTTGAACTCAAAATCAAGATAATGAAATCAATACTTCAAAGAAAAATAGTACTAAAGTAAAGATGATTAAAGTAAAGTACAAGAAAATAAACCTTGTAAGATGTCAAGTAAAGAATATACAGGAACTTATTATTAAGCCTTGGAACATGAGCCACAATCGTAAAGAGACTTAAAGAGACCTGTTTACTGAGAGGATTCTTGTTTTATTACCATCCTAAAACTTAGTAAACTAAAGATGCCCACTATCATTTGCAGACCTAAGTATTTAAGCAAAGGAAATTACACTAAACAATATTAAAATGACATGAAATGGATCCTTTGCCTATGCACCAACATGAACTACCAACTTATACACTAAATCACCGCAACCTCTTCCAAGATCAAAGCCTAAACTGAAACCACCAGCAACGGTCAATAGATGTAACCCCTGATTCACCTATTCAATTAAAATTCACTCCAACTGAAAGCCTTAGGAATGAATCACATGCCAATGTATTTCCATAAATCATGAAACTCAACCTCGAAATATCTCCATCAATGCCCTTAAATTTCTTGTCTAAATGGAGACCCTCAATAAATTCCAGCATGCATTGCCTGTGATTATCATGACAAATGACCTCTAAACACGCTCCAAAGGCTTTGAGGTGAATAATACGTTAACCCTGATCATTGGTAGATGAAAGTATAAACAAACCAAGCCAAATGCACTCAAATTCACAGTCAAATTGCATTTTCCAGCGATGTCCAACATTCAAAATTGACAAATTACCCATGCCGATGAACTGTGAACGCGCGCGGTAACTTGATAGAGATAATCAATCTCACATTGGCACTGCGTTATGGACAATTATAGAACAACCGAACTGAGGCACAACCGTTCGAATTCCCATATAATTAATAACATCCAGCAACATTCAGAATTGATTCAGAGGCAATCAACAACAAATTGACCAGCACCTGGATTTTGCCAATGATTTCAAATTACATTTTTCAAAGAAGATTATTATACATATTAGAGACATTATAATGTTGATATCTCGGGCACAACAATTAAAAAAATTTAAAAACGAAGGATCGAGAGCTGGTCAACTTTAGCAGTCCAGTTTGACATCTGCAGTAAGGCCCAATTGAATTTCTGGCCTGAACCGAGCCCGGTATGTGACATCCTGAAATTCGACCCCTTTTCGATAAAGTGAAATGGGCATTTCGTCAACGTGCCTATGACCCTTTTTCTCTGACCTGATCACTCACGAGTTAACTAACCTATTGGGTGATGCCGTTAAGGGATGTATCTACAGTAAAATCCCTAGAAGCTACCTAATTAGTTGGATTGGGCTAAAATCATGTCTGATCGAATTTTAACCACGAAATTGAACTTGATTTCAGGAATCGAATTTTAAGCGTATCATATTTCTTTTTTTTAGGAAATTGTCTCATCGTTCGTCAATTTATTGACGAGTCCGAAATTTCAAGAAAGAAATTATCGGAAGAAAAATTGAAGACCAAAAGAAAATAAAAAGAGAAAGAGAAAGGAAAATAAAATAAAAAAATAATATTATTTACTTTTTCTTTTTCTCTTTCTCTCCCTTCTCTTTTCTTTTTCCTCTCCTCTCTCTCTCCTCTCCCCTTCCCCCATCGTGCGAATTCTTCCCCCCCCCCACCCCCACCGACTCACTTTTCTCTCCTTTTCTCTCTTTCTTTTTGACTAGTCAAAGCCTTATCTTTCCTTTTCTCTCTCTCTTATCTCTTCTTCTCTCTCCTCTCTCTTCTCCCCCATTCTCTCCTACGTGACCGAAGGCCCTCCTTTCTTCTTCCTCTCTTGTTCGTGAAAAACCAGCGAACCAAGATAGAAACGGAAGCCACACGAAGACAGGATCTGCTCGCCGTCACTGCCGTCCCGCCGCCCGTGCTCGTGCCCACACCAGCGTGTCCGCCGCTCGCCGACGACCGAAATCTCGTGCTGATTGTTGTGGCGTAGTCCGTTTATTTATTTGAGCTTTGAATTGTGCCAAATTGATTTAATTGTGGATATTTAGGATATGTTCCTAATTGATTATTTGGGTAAATTGAGTACGAATTAATGTTATGGATAATTACTTTAGAAATGGGATGAATCATCATGAAAGGCACGGGGCTTGATGATTAGATATGTCACCTCGGAGAATGCACATGGCTCGGTGATGAAGTATGTCGCCTCGAAGAACGCATGTGGCTCGGTGACTAAATGTATATATCACTTCGGAGAATGCACATGGCTCGGTGACGAAGTATGTCGCCTTGGAGAATGCAAGTGGCTCGGTGATTAAGTGTGGCATCTTGAAAGAGACACGTGGGCTCGGTAATTTGATGCATTACCTCGGAGAATGCCTGTGGTCTCAATGAGTACATTTGGCATCTTGAAGAGACACGTGGGCTCGGTGACTTGATGCATCGCCTTGGAGAATGCACGTGGGCTCGCTGATTCAAAATGACATTTTAAAGAGCACGTGGCTCGATGATCGGTTCCATCACCTCGGAGAATGCACGTAGCTCGGTGATAAAGAATATCGCCTCGGAGAATGCACGTGGCTCGGTGATTGGTTTTATCAGTTGAGATTGAATAGCAATAGCTTGAATGACCGGAATTGGTCAGGCTGACATGTAATAGACTAAGTCGATTGATCATTGCTTTGATTTGATGTCGTGAATTGATTAACTGATTGGAAATGACCGTAAGTGGTCTTGTTGGCATATAATCGACTAGGTTGATTTGATCGATACTTTGATATGTGATTTGATTGATTGTGCATTGAGATATTTGTAGTATATGTATATAACCTTGAATTGCAGGTTGAGATTGATGCCAAGGTACATCTTCTGCCCTGTGCGTGTATAGGTAGCCTATAGTATAATGGTTTACTAATCGGGCTTAGTGGGGTAGAACTCGCTGAGACGTAGTCTCATCCCAGTTTGGGGAAATCATTTCAGGACCCCGTTGAGAAGCTGAGGAGGAATCTAAGAAGGAGTACTCTACAATGAACTTAAGGAGAAAGATTTTTGGGAGAAGAAGATAATCCCGAGAAGGGCCTTGAGTACGGCCCGGATGGCTAAGAGTTTATCTTCTTTTGAGATCTCCTTTTTGATGTGATTAAAGTTTAGAGTAAAAAGTTGTATAATGCTCTGGTTTGTGTTTTGTATAAAAGTTTGGTTATAAATTTCAATATGAAAAATATGGCCCTACTTTTCTATCCCATCGTTTTATTGTCTGGGGATTTTAACTGCTTCCGCATGTGCTTAATAAATGAAAGGGTCGGTGATACATTGTCCTGGGATATCGCATTATAAAATCGACCAAGTGAGAAGGATGTGTGCGTGCCCGAGGATCGGATCGTGACATCCAATTTAAGTGGTATCAGAGCGAAGTTCAAGATTGGAGTGATAAGGAGCGTTGACCATGGGATAGTTAGTAGGAAAGGCATTTAAATTCATGCTAGTGCATGTCTGTGTTAGCTGAGTGCTAAAATTGTTTGTTGTGTGAGGATCGCTCATCTTCTAATCCAGTGTGGATGTGGAAGATGGGTTTTAGTGTAAAGACTGAACCATGAGTGAGTAGGAGCTGAGAACTCCTAGTAAGAGGACAATGTCCTCCATGACTCGGGATAAAGCACTGACAAAGGTCGGTACCCGAGGTGGTTGTGGTAGAGTGTCGGCTCTGGCCAGCTCGAGTGTAACAGTACCACTGTAGGTTGGTACTAGTGTAGCAGCGTCAAATGATCCTAAGTTCGACAGGGTTGTTCTGATGCTAGTGTTCCTTGGGATCTGGATGAGCCAACAGGCTTAGGATCGAGCCGTCGTCAGTGCCGCAACCGTCGTTGTCGCCTCACCTGCTAAGATCCAAAGTGGAGATGTGATCCGGGAGCGAGTCATTGCATTCGAGTCGAGGTATAAATCCAATTCAGGCTAAAATGGAAATCAGTCAGAGAAAGACCGAGGTCGAGAGAAAAGTATTCTATTCCACTCGGGGTAATCAAGTCAGCACCGAGTCAAATAGATCAGGTTGTTTCCGGACGTGATAATGGAGATTGGTCTTATGTCCTTCCTAGGACGCGAAATTGTTTAGAGTATAGCCAACGGGGATATCTGGTTGGGAGCAGTCCTAGCAGACCGATGGGACAACCAGATTGAGTGTGTGCTGTCACTTGGCAGGAGATAGAAGACTCACCAATTAAGTGTCGAAATTGTGAAAGGAAGCATGGATAAATCCAGTGTCTGACTATGACTAGAACATGTTGTGATGATGACCAGCATGGCCATCAGGTGAAGGATTGTCAATGGAAGTCCAAGGTAGCATAGACATCGCTACTGCAGCCAGAACGCCACTAGGATGGCGAAAGGAATGAGAGTAGAATTGATCTTGCACCGATCAGAGAAAGAATGTGTTGGAGGTGATCTTATTAGAATAACGTAGCAGAGTTTGTACTGAGTTGGTAGAACTTAAATTGTTGAAGTAAAAGTGATAGAGGGGAAATCACTAGCAATAGTTGTGCTTGACTAGTTATTGAGGTGTGAGTTTGATGCCACATGAATAGTGTGGGCTCATGGAGCATCTAGTGATAATGAATCACGATCTTGGAGTAATCCATTTTAGTCTATTGGCATGTGAAAGTGTCAAGGTTATTGGAAGCCGAAAAGAATCTTCGATTTCATTAATCTCATTGACTGGAGGCAACTTGTTTGTTAGATGGAGGTTGCCAAGGTTGCTTGGCGATTGTCTTGGGTAGGACAGATTGAAGAACTAGAGATGGAGGACACTAGTGATAATGAATAGTGTGGGCTCATGGAGCATCTAGTGATAATGAATCACGATCTTGGAGTAATCCATTTTAGTCTATTGGCATGTGAAAGTGTCAAGGTTATTGGAAGTCGAAAAGAATCTTCGATTTCATTAATCTCATTGACTGGAGGTAACTTGTTTGTTAGACGGAGGTTGCCAAGGTTGCTTGGCGATTGTCTTGGGTAGGACAGATTGAAGAACTAGAGATGGAGGACATCTCAGTGGTCTAAGAACTTCTAGATGTGTTGTCATAAGAACTGTCAGACCATCGT
This sequence comes from Eucalyptus fibrosa, assembly GCA_017140475.1. Lineage (NCBI taxonomy): Eukaryota > Viridiplantae > Streptophyta > Magnoliopsida > Myrtales > Myrtaceae > Eucalyptus > Eucalyptus fibrosa. The sequence continues at coordinate 15,075,530 of CM029509.1, forward strand.
CAGAGAAAGAGATAGAAATTGCGATCGAGCTAACACCAGGATAGTTGTTGTCTGAACTGGTAGAATTGAAGATGTAGATGTGAAGATTGATGAATGAGGTATTCGTGCATATCAGTGCATCACTTTAGGGAAACATCAGTTTTGTTTGTGAGAAGAAGAAAGATGGTTTGTTGCGAGTGTGCATCAACCATTGTCAACTCAATTAGGTGAAGATTAAGGACAAGTGTTCTTTGCCAAAGATCAATGAATGGTGTGACTAGTTATAAGGTGTTGATGTCTTCAAGGATCGACTTGAGGACATGTTATCGAGGACATGTTATCATTAGTTGAGAACCAGAAAAGAGGTTATACTGAAGACAGCTATTCGTACTTGATATGGTCTTCACGAGAATACTATAAGATTGTTTGGCTTAGCGAACGCTCCAACTACTTTCATGGATATGATGAACCAAATGTTTAAGGAATACTTAGATCAGTTTGTGATTGTGTTCATTGATGACATCTTAGTCTATTCGAGAAGTGATAAAGAGCATGAGAATCATCTGAGATTAGTGCTTCATACCTTAAGAACCCATCAGCTGTATGCTAAGTTTAGCAAATGCAAGTTTTGGTTAAATCGTGTTGCTTTCTTAGGTCATGTGATTTCTGGAGAAGGAATCTCCGTTGACCCGAGCAAGATAGAAGCCGTGAGCAAGTGGCCAAGATCGACATTAGTAACAAAGATTAGAAGTTTTCTAGGCTTAGTAGGTTATTACAGGTAGTTTGTGGAAGGTTTCTCATCGATAGCATCGCCTCTAACAAAGCTCACGAAGAAAAATGAGAAATTTGTATGGTTAGACAAGTGCGAGCGTAGTTTCCAAGAGCTGAAGGAAAAGCTGACTACCACACCTGTGCTGACGATTCCATCTAGTCTTAGAGGATTCGAGATCTATAGTGATGCGTCATTCAGCGGATTGGATTGTGTGCTGATGAAACATGGCAGAGTTATTGCATACGCTTCCCGGTAGTTGAGATCTCATGAATTGAATTATCCGACGCATGACTTGGAACTCACAGCCATCATATTTGCGTTGAAGATTTGGAGGCACTACTTGTGCGGAGAAAAGTTTAAGATCTTCATGGACCATCAGAGTCTCAAGTATTTGTTCTCTCAAAAGGAGTTGAACATGAGACAGCACCGATGGATGGAATTGTTGAAAGACTACGACTGTGACATTCTATATCACCCGGGAAAGGCGAACAAGGTCGCCGATGCATTGAGTCGGAAGTCTTCAATAGCATAAATCTTGGTTAAGGAGTGGAACTTAATCGAGAGAGCTCAGGATTCGGAATTCAAATTTGAGGTAGGCCACCTCTCGAGTTTTATGGCCACCCTCAGAATTGAACCGGATGTCCAGGTTAGAATTAAAGAACTCTAACCGACAGATCCAGATGTCCAGAGAATTCTTCAAGAGGATATCGATAAAAGAAAGGCTGATTTTCAAGTTTCAGATGATGGGGTACTGAGGGTTCGTGGACGTTTGGTTGTACTTGACGATGTAGAACTTAGAAAAGAAATTTTATCTGAAGCACATCGTAGCAACTACAGCATTCATCTTGGAAGCACTAAAATGTATCAGAATCTGCGTCAACACTACTGGTGGTCAGGTATAAAGGCGGATATTGCCAAGCATGTGGCCAAGTATTTGACTTGTCAACAAGTAAAAGCCCAGCATTGCAAGCCGGGAGGATTTTTGCAACCTCTAGCGATCCCAGAGTGGAAATGGGAGCATATCACGATGGACTTCGTGACTGGACTACCAAGGAGTCAAAGGGGAAATGATTCGATTTGGGTAGTAGTCGATAGGCTGACAAAGTCGGCTCACTTCATTGCAGTTCGAAAAGACTTAAGTCTGGATAGACACGCAGACCTGTATGTGCGTCAGGTGGTTCGTATGCATGGAGTGCTGGTTACGATAACATCTGATAGAGACCCGAGGTTTACTGCTGCTTTTTAGAAGAGCTTGCAGAGTGCTTTTGGTACAAAGCTTCAGTACAGTATGACATATCATCCTCAGACGGATGGCCAAATTTGAAAGGACAATTCAGACTCTTGAAGACATGCTGAGACTTCAAAGCAAGTTGGGAAGATCAGCTTCATCTGGTAGAATTTGTCTACAACAACAGTTATCAGTAGAGCATTAAGATGGCTCCATTTGAAGCGTTGTATGGTAAAGCATGTAGAACTCCAATATGTTGGGATGAAGTCAGGGAAAGGAAAATAACAGGCCCAGAGTTGGTTCAGCAATCAGTAGATGCCGTGGCAGTAATCAGAGACAGATTAAAGTCAACGCATAGCATACAGAAAAGTTATGCAGATAAGCGTTGAAGGTCTTTGGAATTCCAAGTTGGTGATCACGTTTTTTTAAAAGTGTCACCAATGAGGGGAACTTCGCGCTTTGGTAAGAAAGGCAAACTGAGTTCGGGGTACGTAGGTCCGTTTGAGATTCATGAAAGAATCGGAAACCTAGCGTATCGTCTTGCGTTGCCGCCAAGATTGACGCAAGTGCATGACGTCTTTCACGTGTCGATGTTAAGGAAGTACGAGCCTAACCCGACTCACGTGCTCAATTTCGAGGAATTGGACATGGATGACCGTGTGTCATACATTGAAAGCCTGATTCAAATTGTCGATCGTAAAGAGCAAGTTCTGCACAAAGACCATTCCGTTAGTCAAAGTGGTATGGCAACACCACGGCACTAAATGAGCGACCTGGGAGACTAAAGAGTCGATGAGACAATTGTACCCCCGCCTTTTTGATCAAAGTGTAATGGTTTAAATTTCGAGGATGAACTTTTTATAAGAGGAAAAGAGTTGTGACATCCTGAAATTCGACCCCATTTCGATAAAGTGAAATGGGCATTTCGTCGACGTGCCTATGGCCCTTTTTCTCTAAACTGATCACTCAAGAGTTAACTAACCTATTGGGTGAAGCCGTTAAGGGATGTATCTGCAGTAAAATCCCTAAAAGCTACCTAATTAGTTGGATTGGGCTAAAATCACGTCTGATCGAATTTTAACCACGAAATTATTTTTTTTAGGACATTGTCTCATCGTTCGTCAATTTATTGATGAGTCCGAAATTTCAAGAAAGAAATTATCAGAAGAAAAATTGAAGACCAAAAGAAAATAAAAAGGGAAAGAGAAAGGAAAATAAAATAAGAAAAGTAATATTATTTACTTTTTCTTTTTCTCTCTCTCTCCCTTCTCTTTTCTTTTCCTCTCCTCTCTCTCTCCTCTCCCCTTCCCCCATCATGCGAATTCTTTCCCCCCCCACCGACTCACTTTTCTCTCCTTTTCCCTCTTTCTTTTTGACTAGTCAAAGCCTTATCTTTCCTTTTCTCTCTCTCTTATCTCTTCTTCTCTCTCCTCTCTCTTCTCCCCCATTCTCTCCTACGTGACCGAAGGCCCTCCTTTATTCTTCCTCTCTTGTTCGTGAAAAACCAGCGAACGAAGATAGAAACAGAAGCCACATGAAGATAGGATCCGCTCGCCGTCGCCGCAGTCTCGGCGCCCATGCCCGCGCCTGTACCCGCGTGTCCGCTGCTCGCCGTGCGCTTTGCCACCGCCCCTTCGCGCCTCACCGTCGCTGCCGTGCGCCGTCCAGGCCGTTCGGCCTCTGTCCAGTGCAATCCGACCACCTCGGGCCACCGCCCAGCCCCGCCGGACCTCCCTGGCGTTCGCTTTGTCCTCCGCCGGCCTCCCTTCGCCGTTTTGGCCGCTGGATCGGCTCCGGCTAGCCAAGGGCAGGGACCCACGAAGTGGGTTTCCAGCGGCTTTAGGCCCGCTTTTGGGCCGTTTTCGGGCCCTGAACCCGAGCCGTGCTTTGGGAAGAATCGTTCCTCGCGTCGCCCTCGTCGGATTGATCCGATTTGCGCGCGATTTGGTAAGTAATCTCAATAATCCCGGATTAGTTAGCTAATTATACTTAAGGTTGATTTAGTTTTAATTAATTATGTTTAGGTTGTTAGATTAGAATAAATTAGCAATTATTAATCAATTGTGATGCGATTTAGATAAATTGATTGCGCAATTAGCAAGTAGATGTGGTGTACTAATTATTGGAAGCATCTCGGGAATTTTCCAACCCCTAATCGGGCTTCAATTTGGCGATTCGGGCCTAAGTGGGATTTTTTGGCATTTAAATATTATTTTCGGTATTAAATTAATTATTTATTTATTTTCCTAAAATTCAACCGGGATGGCTAAGGACCGGAATATTATGCTGATGACTGTGGTGAAGTCCGTTTATTTAATCGGGCTTTATTTTGAGCTAAATTGAATTTTTAATATTAATTATTTATTTTTCAAAATTAATTAATTATTTATTTATTTCCTTAAAATTTAACTAGGATGGCCCGTGACCGGAAATTTATGCTGGTAATCGTGGTGCAGTCCGTTTATTTAATTGGGCCTTATTTTGAGCTAAACGGAATTTTTAATATTTAATAATTAATTTTCGAAATTAATTAATTAATTATTTTTCGGAAATTAAGATTGAGATGGCCGACGACCGAAATCTCGTGCTGATTGTTGTGGCGCAGTCCGTTTATTTATTTGAGCTTTGAATTGTGCCAAATTGATTTAATTGTGGATATTTAGGATATGTTCCTAAATTGATTATTTGGGTAAATTGAGTACGAATTAAGGTTGTGAATAATTACTTTAGAAATGGGATGAATCATCATGAAAGGCACGGGGCTTGATGATTAAATATGTCACCTCGGAGAATGCACATAGCTCGGTGACGAAGTATGTTGCCTCGGAGAACGCATGTGGCTTAGTGACTAAATGTATATATCACCTCGGAGAATGCACATGGCTCGGTGACGAAGTATGTCGCCTTGGAGAATGCATGTGGCTCGGTGATTAAGTGTGGCATCTTGAAAGAGACACGTGGGCTCGGTAATTTGATGCATTACCTCGGAGAATGCACGTGGTCTCAATGAGTACATTTGGCATCTTGCAGAGACACGTGGGCTTGGTGACTTGATGCATCGCCTTGGAGAATGCACGTGGGCTCGCTGATTCAAAATGACATTTTAAAGAGCACGTGGCTCGATGATCTGTTCCATCACCTAGGAGAATGCACGTGGCTCGGTGATTGGTTTTATCAGTTGAGACTGAATAGCAATAGCTTGAATGACCGGGAATTGGTCAGGCTGACATGTAATCGACTAGGTCGATTGATCATTGCTTTGATTTGATGTCGTGAATTGATTGACTGATTGGAAATGACCATAAGTGGTCTTGTTGGCATATAATTGACTAGGTTGATTTGATCGATACTTCGATATGTGATTTGATTAATTGTGCATTGAGATATTTGAAGTATCTATATATAACCTTGAATTGCAGGTTGAGACTGATGCCAAGGTACGTCTTCTGCCCTGTGCGTGTATAGGCAGCCTATAGTATAATGGTTTACTAATCGAGCTTAGTGGGGTAGAACTCGCTGAGACGTAATCTCATCCCAGTTTGGGGAAATCATTTCAGGACTCCATTGAGAAGCTGAGGAGGAATCTGAGAAGGAGTACTCTACGATGAACTTAAGGAGAAAGATTTTTGGGAGAAGAAGATAATCCCAAGAAGGGCCTTGAGTACGGCCCGGATGGCTAAGAGTTTATCTTCTTTTGAGATCTCCTTTTTGATGTGATTAAAGTTTAGAGTAAAAAGTTGTAGAGTGCTCTGGTTTGTGTTTTGTATAAAAGTTTGGTTATAAATTTCAATATGAAAAATATGATCCTACTTTTCTATCCCATCGTTTTTTTGTCTGGGCATTTTAACTGCTTCCGCATGTGATTAATAAATGAAAGGGTCGGCGATACATTGTCCTAAGATATCGTATTATAAAATCGACTAAGTGAGAAGGATGTGTGCGTACCCGAGGATCGGGGCGTGACACGGTAAGCATAATTTCACGACATGCCAACTACCTGGTCCTGGTACAGAATCTCAGAAATATTCAGGCAAGTTTGGACCCAAAGGCCCGGTTCGGCCCGGCCCACGAAGTCAACACCCTCCTCATCTCATTTGGACAACTCACCTTAGAATCTCTCTCCTCTCTGACATATTCATCTCCGGCTCGTCCCCTCGCTAGCCACCACTTCCCTCACCTTGAACCTCCGACCACTACATCACCGTCCAACCTCCCTCCGCTCTCTGGCTACTATAAGCTCCACCACCTTTGGTTTCCATCTCCATTTTTTTCTCCTCCATTCTATCTGCCGATTGTCACTATAACCGGTCATGGTACGTCAAGCCTCACCTCGACAAACATACTCCATTCGTCTCTCTTCTCAGTCGCTCCTGTCACCACCTTCGATTCTCACTCACTCTCTCTCTCTTCACCAATTCCAATTCTCAGCGTTGCTGCTTCATAGGCTTCCTCCTTCCGATCCATTCATCAATCATGTCCAGTCACTGCTCTTACTCAAGGTCAACTCTCGTATTATGTTTTTGCGGGGTGGAGACCGAGAGGATTCACCTCCGCTGGAGTGAAAAACCAGTTGCCTCCCTCTCGATGACCTCAAAGGTGATGCGTTGCCTACTTTGATTTGGCCATTCCTCTTTCCATATCTTTTTTCCATCTAGCCTCTCAATCGAATGCCTTCTACGTGTCTAACTAATTATTTTCCTCAACTATATGCCTTCTACGTGTCTAACTAATTATTTTCCTCAACTATATGCCTTCTACGTGTCTGACTGATTATTTTCCTCAACTATTCTAATTATGGTATTTTCGAAGTTTGAAGTATTGTATTCCCCTCCATGTTGGAACCAAGAGCCTTCAAGAGTGTTAATTTGATTACATTCGATAATACAGGTCCGGTATCCTCAGTTTTGATCTCTACACGCTTCCTTTCCATTGAGGTTGAGCTTTAATGCCGATAGCATAATGGCTCAGCAAGCAAAGTATGAATCATCACGAGATTTAGTACCAGTGGAAATATCAGCAAGGTAGGACAGTTATCGATAGGGAGTTGAAGCTTCCAAAACATTGTAAATATTGAAATGTTAACTACTAAAAGGTAGTGACCTGTGGGTTACCACTATAAATAGCCAAAGAGGCATCAACATAGGGATCTTTGGCCAAATCGACAATCGATCATTCAGTTTCCAATTGTTAACTTTCCTTTATCGCACTTTTTCATTCAATCGTTTCTTTACTTTTCTCCTATTTTCCAGCACTTTACTTTTAACGATAGTTTAGATTGGTTGCTTCCTTTCTAGATGGACACAAGACCCATTGTAAACAATAAAACCAAAGCTCTGACTCTTCGGTGAAAGATTTTGTCGAGAGAACTTTCCTTCGCGACCAAGTACATATGAAACCTTCAAGTATTCCACATCCATGCCTTCGTTCATCAATTTCATTCCATAATAGATATATTCAGCAAATCTAGATGAAGCCGTAGGGATTTGTTCATTAGTATACATATATTCCAACTGATTTTCAGAACAATTAGTTCCATGACATGGAAACTCTGCAACAACTTAGAAGGAAGTTTACTATTGAAACTATTATTGAAAAGGTCCATAATATGCAAATTGTTGAAGTAAAACTGGCTTTAACACATTTCAATTAGACCATGGAACTTATTAGATTCAAGATAATAGCTTTCAGCTTGGTCAATTCAAACAACTATAAAGGGAACCCATCGAGAATTTGATTGTAACCAGGGTTCAAATACTCTAATTCACCAAAGATCTTGGGTAGGCCCTTTCAATCGATTCTTTATGAGGTCAATCATCTTCAATGCACAACTTTTTGGGTAAGCATGAGGAATCATGCCCTCAAGTTTATTTTTTCTAAGATTCAAAATTATCAAAGAGTCAATATTTCCAAGACATGAAGGAATTGTGCCATTTAGACTATTGTTGGCCAAATCAAGAATGACGAAAGATCTTAGTATACAAATTGAATGAATTTCTCCGAAGAGGATGTTGTTGGAGATATTGTAATAAGTTGTTGATGGAGGTGGAGTAAGGAGTTATGTTTTGAGCCGATTAGAACTAATGTCAAGATAGGTCAACTTGGGTAGTGACAGATTGATTAGATTCTTCCCTAGGCCAATTAGAAAATTGTAAGAAAGATCCCCAAGCCACAAGGATTCTTTGCTACCATTGCCCATCCAATTAGGAATGCTCCCTTTGATTTTATTGTTGGACAAATCTACCCACTTTAATCCACATAGGTAGCCTATAACCTTGGGGAACTCATGTAAATTGCATGATTCTAAAGTTAGCTAGAAAAGTTTTGGAAGGGTGGCATTCATCTCAGTTTTGCTGACAAAAAATATGTTGTTTTAATCCAAAAATAATGTCCGCAAGTTCTTGAGTTTGTGTAAATCCACGGTTTTACTCAAATTATTCCCACTACGATCCAAATGTTTGAGATTCTTGAGTTCTCATAATGACTTTGGGATTTCACCTTGCAAATTCTGAATAAACGTTGAGCTCAACCAACTACATAAGTATTCTAAATTGAAGATGGTATTGGACCACTTAGCCGAACATTTGCCAAATGTAAAGAAACAAGGATGGTAGTTTGGCTACTAATTTAATCTAAACTTTGGGGGGGGGGGTTAAATAACCGTGCATAGTGGAACTATTACTAAAGGGGTACAGATTGGTGAGTTTTGACAAGTTGACAAGCCTATGCCAAATATCCCTCGTGAAATTATTGAAAGAGAGATCTAGATATGACAATTGGGTAAGATTAGCAAAGGAAGCGGGGATTTGAACATGAACTTTATTAAATGATATATCTAGATAAGCAAGCTAAGAAAGATTATTCAGTGAAGTGGGAAGTGAATTTGAAAAATAACAATCCTAAATTGATAATTCATTCAAGAAAATGCTAATCCATATAGGTATTTCTCCTGAAAAATTTTTGCCCTAAAGAAACAATGATTTCAAGCGATTACCCCAATGCTGTTCTAGAATAAAACTAGGAAGGTTATCATTGCCACCGATATTGAGGACTTCTAGGTTTGGCAATTGGAAAATCCTTAATGGAAATTCTCCATACGAAAGAGAACATGCAAGTTTAAGCGACTTCAAAGAGTAGGAGAAGTTTGCAAGCACGTGAGAGAATGATGGTGGCATGCTTACAGAAGAGAGATCAAGTTCTTTAAGCAAAGTTAAGTTTTAAACAAAGTTTTCCACGTTGGGCATTTCAAGATCCCACCCACTAGACAAATCAAGAGATATAAATCTCGTGAGCCATGAGATATTGATGGGACTTTCCCTGAAAAATATGAGCCGGAGAGATTAAGGTAGTGTAACCTGAAAAGATTGCCAAAGCCATATAGGATTGAGGAAAAGTCAAAGTCATTGAAAGCGAGATTGAGGAATTTCAATGGGGAATTTCAATGTGGAGTAGGCGAAAGAGGCTAGTGTTAGAAGATAAAGTACCAACAAGACAATTATGGCTAAGGTTGAGACCTATCATGTGACCAGTGGCCTCATCACGCTCCCCACCATTCCATGAGCAACAATCTCTATGTCCATCTAGTGACCATGATCCAACCTTCAGATAAACACAATTATAAATTGCTCTATTGGTTCTAAAACATTGCTTGAATTCCATTGAGGTTGAGCTTTAATGCCGATGGCATAATGGCTTGGCAAGCGAAGTATGAATCATCACGAGAAGGACAATCCATATACAAAACATGTAGAAAATCTAGGGTGCCATATTTTCTCTTTTGTTCTTCTGCTTTTTGATAGAGTTTGTTTTAGTGGAAAAGCTTTCAGAGGCAGCAATAAACAATTCGATCATTGCACTTTCATGTTGCTTTGGCCATTGATGCAATAGACACATCTGAAAAGATACCTGGGTTCGATTGAAGAAAGAGCTATACACGGCCAAAGTCTTATGATGTGGATTGTTGGAAATTATGATTCTAGAAGTATGTTGACCACTATGAGTAGAATTTTTTTTTTTTTTTTTTTTTGGTGCAAATGACTCATTCAGAACGTTAGTTAAATATAAAGGTGAATTTTCCATCCCTTGTATGGTTTGAAGATGTCGAACAGATGTACCTTCCTGATACCGTGCTAATTAACACATTTTCGATCCAAATTCCGCCTTGCTCTTTTGTATTTCTTTATTTTTATTTTTCGGTGGCTAGGGTGCCACCAAACGCAACATTTCATTCTCCTAAATCCAAATGAGAAACTTCTTCATGAAATAAATTTATGATTAAGGATAACAAGCTATCCCCTTGATATTGTCTTGTTCGATCATTCAAATTCTTTATTGAATTTCATATTTATCTTCTTGGTCTTTACTAGCTTCCCCAAACTAGATTTTGGAATAAGCATATGTCCTAAATTAGATTCTCTACAACAGTCAAGACTACTCGGTGCATAATCACAACAAGCACTAGTATGTGTATCTTGCCCGTATATACGTTGCCTTATATGACTCTATGACATGATTTTCTAGGGGAGAAAAAGCAGTTGGAAGGATAGAATATCGAACAGGAAGATGGCGTCTCCTTAATAGCCCACGGAAACATGAGTTGACATGAAGCAAACGTAGATAAGAATCTTAATTCATTTGTATCCACTTTCAATTCAAACTAGACATACAGCATTACATAACTAATCAGTGTCACATATATGACTACATGCACAATTCTTGATCAATCGGTGGTTTCCTGATCTTTTCCATGTTGTTACTTTTCTCTTGGAGTAGCACAAGAATTCCTATCCAGAAACAACTGAAAAATCCAGATATTTAGGCATAAATAAAGGCACCTTCAATTGGTCTAGCCGCTTGACTCTGTGACTGCTCTATATTCTCATAACTTCTTGTAAATGAATCAACAATCAATTCGAGAAACCACACTGCTAAAGTGATAATTAAGATCGATCATACTATTTGTGTTTGTCTTGCCATAGATATTTTGCAATTTCAATATATTTCCTAAGTATCCCTATTTTTTTCCCTAAAGTAATGTTAAAAGTCATAAGCAAATAGGCATTAATTTTTCAAAAGAGAAAAAAATGGTCACACATCCACTAGGGGCAAATGAGGTCTCGTATTTATGCATGTCGTGAATAATCGTTCATGTTCTGCCAAAATTGTGTAGTCGATGCTCTTCAATAGCTTCTCATGTTTTTCAAAGTAAAGACCAAACTTGAGAGGCCAGCCAACGGTGGCACTTTCACGTTGGCGTGCAAGAGTCATTCTCCATTCCTCACCCTTGAATCACCAAAAAAATAGATCTTAATCATCGATTAAAAGTATTTTCAATTTTTATATAAAAATATGATACATTATCTTCTCATTTCCCATATATTTATTCCACCGTCTAAAAGACTTTTCCATAGTCATTTCAAACTTAGCTTCCCCGGTCTAAAATACTTTTCCAACGTCATTTCAGACTTGGCTTCCCCGGCATTCTATATATATACCCCTATACTAGAGAAACGATAAACCGAAAAAAAAAAAATCTGAATCTCTCGATCATGGACGCAAGAGCATCTTTTTACCTCCTCCTGCCTTTCCTAGTCCTCCTCGCAAGTAAGCACATTGTCATCATAATCTATCTATTTTCAACTATTACGAATTTCTAAATTAACATTACCTTCTTCCGAAACTAGAAAATAAGATCCTACTTTTAATTTTTTGTTTTTTGGGATGCGGACGTTAAAGTCCTGTGTTCAAATTTCCATCTTTGTTATGGAGATTCCCGCGCTGATAAACCCCAGGAGGAAAAATAATTAATCCGCGTACATCAATTTTATGCCTTGCATGCATGCTTGCAGGAGGAGCCGGCGCAGCCACACTCAGCTTCACCAGCAAGTGCCCCTACACAGTCTGGCCCGGGACCCTCACCGGCGGGGGTGGCGGGCAGCTATCCTCAACCGGGTTCGAGCTCGCCACGGGTGCAACCTTCTCAATCAATGCGTCCCGGACACGTGGACAGCTGGCCGGGTGTGGGGCCGAACGGGCTGCGCCACTGATGCCTCCGGCAAATTCGTATGCGCCACCGCCGACTGTGGGTCTGGCCAGGTGAGCTGCAATGGTGCAGGGGCGATCCCGCCGGCCACCCTGGCGGAGTTCACTCTCAAGGCACCGGGCTCTGGCGAGAACAGCATCTACGACGTCAGCCTCGTGGACGGCTTCAACCTGCCCCTCTCTATAACTCCACAGGGCAGCGGGAGTGGGTGCACCACGACCAGCTGCGCAGCCAACGTCAACTCCGTGTGCCCGTCAGAGCTAGCGGTGAAGGGGTCCGACGGGAGCACCGTGGCGTGCAAGAGCGCGTGCCTGGCGTTAAACCAGCCGCAGTACTGCTGCACTGGGGCGTACGGGACGCCAGAGACGTGCCCGCCGACGAACTACTCGCAGCTTTTCAAGGACCAGTGCCCTCAAGCTTACAGCTACGCTTACGACGACACGAGCAGCACTTTTAATTGCACGGGTGGGGCTAGTTACCTCATCACATTCTGTCCGTGATATATTCTCTCTTCTTCTGAACTTGGATGGACCATTTTCCTCTCCGAGGTGAAAATAAGAGGTCCATAGGTCGTCTCGGTTGGCCTAAAGCTATTTGTACCCTCGTCACTGGACTGAGGGATCATGCAAGTAGTTTCATTTTCCACTAGGAAAATTAAATGTAGTCTGCCGAGAGAATAATGGATTATACAAAATAAACAATGTATTCTATAGAATATTTAAATTTGAAGTCACATTTTCAGTTAAGAGCTTTAACTTTTAGAACATTTGGCATTGATCCCATTAAATCTCACATGGAATTAGAGGTAGAACTCTTAAATTCAAATTTTTTTTACGTCTCATTTGCCTTCCCATTTAAATATGTCATCCGCTTAATACTATGGCAATAAATTACCAAACTAAGCATGAGGGAATGATAGAATATTTAAATACTAAACAACACATTTATTTAGTAGTTTAAGGTTTTAGAGCAGTTGGCAGCAATTCCATCTCAATAATTTTATAGCAATTATTGTAAGAGGACAAAGCATATTCTTTGACTTAACTTTAATGCTTAATTGTCGATTCGAATTGATTAGTAAGTGATTGATACGAGGACGAAGCATATATGACAACTTTAGTTCTCATACCTAATATTTACTTAAGTACCATGATAGCTGTCAACATATAATTTTTTCTGTGTTTATCAAGAATACCATATAAATTTGAAGAAACAACAAAAAGATTTAGTTGCCCATATATTTTTTTTTTTTTTTGGTAAGTTAGTTGCCCGTAATTGATATGCTATGCCCTTTTTCTGGTTCTAGCCGAATTAGTTGCCCATAATTGATTCGGCTAGAACCAGAAAAAAGGGCATACCATATATAATTCAACTCAAGCACTCTATATATATTCCATCATCTAAGATACATTCACAAGTCTTTTCAACTTAGCTTCCCCGGCGTCCTTCGTATATCACCTCGAATATAAGAGACAATGACGAGCCAGACAAATCTCAAGCTTTTGATCATGGACGCAAGATAATCTTATATTTTCTAGAGGCAAAATTTTATTTTGACTTTGATATGTTCTTTTAGTAACAAGACAAATACTCACTACAACTTAGAATTTGCAGTCCTTTTATTTCCTAATTAGCAAAGTATGTATAGAACACCGAGATAAAAGATTATCGAAGTATGAAGCATGTACACTAACGACGGTGACACGATATTGTCCTTTTTTCTTTTTTCTTTTTTGTGTCTGTAGTAGAGTACGTATGTCTAGAAGAGCCAGAGGAGATTTTGTAATGCCATAGTTTTTATGGATTGCAATTTCTGGGGATAGAAATTTGGGGCTTCTTATTAGCCACTCCATGGTTGACCTAAGGCAAAATGTCAAAGTCCTTTAAGCTCACTATTTTTCAATGGATGACCTATCATTTTCACATAAGTAGAGCGTCATCGCCATTCTGCCAAAATTTAGTTTTTTTTTTTTTTTCTTTTTACAACTTCTAAGACCTAGTCTAAGAAACAATTCTTTCTGAATTCGTCAGTTTCGATAGTAACGACTTACTGTCAATCAGATCAAAGGGAAAATTTTAATTTGTTTGCAATTTGACTCGAAAAATCTTCTAATACAAGCCAGCGAAAATTTTAGACATTTTGAGCATAAATAATAGGCGCATTTTATTGGTCTAGCCACTAGACTTCCTGATGGATTCTTATCAGCGAATTTAAAATTAACATGAAATATACTGAAATATACTAACAAAAGTCACAATTAAGATGAAACATTCTATGTATGTATATATGTCTTGCCGTAGATGTTGTGCAATTTTAATATGCCTAAGCCACCCTGCATTTTTTAATTAATGTTAAGAGTTATAAGGGAATAGTCACTTTTTTTTTCCAAAAGGGGGAAAAAATTCACACATCAACAAGTTACAAATTAGGTCGCAATTCGACCAATAAAAAAAATTGATCGCATTGCCACACATGTTATGATTGATGGTTCATGTATAGTCAAAATTGCACAATCGGTCCTCATAAAAGACATCTCATATATATATAATTTTTTACGTAAGACCAAACTTGAGAGACTCGTGAGAAGACTTTCTTTATCTTTTAGATTGATGAATGAGAAGTTTACAGCAGTATACATAGTCTTGGAATCACAAAATTAAAAGATAATAGTTATCGATTGAAAATATTTTTAGATTTATATATCATCTCCAAATTTATAATGACAAATATATGTGATTATGACAAATTATGAGTGAGCATAAATCTCTTAAGAACTATATAAGTGCCGACAAATGGTGAGCACATCACGGCAAAAACATGGCGCTATGGCATTGCTATCACCTTTGACTTTTCTAGGATCTACGTCCTCTAATAACAAACACAAAAATAAAAATAATAAGACAAATAAAGGACAGCCTCACGTCATTTTCATTAGCGTATATGCTTTATACTTGGGTCATTTTGATCTCGGTGTTTCATACCTACATTGTTGACCTCGACCTTAGTAGCATAACTTCTTCCGGTTTTTAATCTAATCTCGTAGGAAGAGAAATCAATTAAGGTGGGGAAGACGAGAAATGTGAGGATAAAATTCCAAAGTCTAGCTTTTTTTTTTTTTCTTCAATCACAGCTTCTAGTGCCTAAGAAAGTACTTATGAATTCTTGAGTTTTAGTGTCAATGATCTACCTCCAATCAGATCAAAGAGGCAAATGTATAATGTGCACGACTTGAGATATCACCCAATACAAGCAACCAAAAAATCTAAATATCTTGGGTAAAAATAACAGGCACCTTCTATTGGTCTAGCCCGTTGACTCCTAAATAGTTCAACATTCCCGTAACTTATTATAAATGAATCAACAATCAACACAGGAAACCTTACTGATAAAGTGATGATAAAGATCAATCATACTATTTGTGTATGTCTTGCCATAGATGTTTTACAATTTCAACATATTGCTTAATTATCCCGGCTTTTGTTTTTTATACCTAAAGTAATGTTAAAATTTATAAGCAAATAAGCATTAGTTTTCAAAAGGGAGAAAAAAGGGTCACACATCAAGGGACAAATTAGGCCGTAGTCTCATACATGCCGTGATTGATGGTTGTGCAGTCACAATTGCGTAGACGGCCTTCTTAAATGGCGTCTCATATTTTTTCCATAAAAAGTCCAAATTTGAGAGGCCACCAATAAATATTTTGCCCGTCTTTCACGTGGACGAACTAGTCATTCTCCATTCCTAGGACTATTCCTACCTCTTGAATCACAAAAACAAATGATGGTAATCATCCACTGAAAACATTTTCACATTTCCCATGGGAACTATAGAAGTTTTGACCGAAGGTGAACACGACAAAGTAGATTAAAAAGACTGGTGGTACTAGAGAGATAACTACCACTGAGGTCTAGGCCAAACGACACGACCGCTGAATTTGTCACACTCCATACCCTCTCAGGACCTGTAGCACTAATCTCCATTTCCACCGGGCGACCAGCATGACATGAGTTTAAAATAAACGCAAGGAGAATATGCTCGGTTGATTCCGAGAGACTCCTCTTAAATCATTTCAAGGCCAAGCTCTCATCAGCGCGTGGATTAGCGAAGCATGTATGAAACGCCGAGATAAAATTTAAAAAAAAATGATTCAAGTATAAAGCATGTAATCTAAGGACGGTGACGTAATATTGTCCTTTTGTTTCTAAATAATATTCTTGTGTTGTTTTTTAGAGCACGTATGTCACAGAAGAGCCAGAGGAGCTTGTAAAGCCATAGCTTTTATGGATAGCAATTTTTGTGGATAGGAAAGCACGTACGCCATAGCTTTTACCTTGTTTTTTATTTTTTTATTACATAAATGATAAGACTCAATTGCACTTTGTGACATCTTTTAAGACTTCATATGCATTTATCTCTAAAGTCCTAAAACATGTCACGAAAAGTGTAATTGAGTCTTAAAATTTTTTAAAATATAATCAAGTCCTAAAACTTATCAAGAAAGTGCATTCCAGTTTTAAAATTTTAAAAAGTGCAATGAAGTCTTAAAACTTATAATGAAAATGCATTTGAATTATAAAATTCCAAAAAGTGCAATCAATAGAAGAACTTGATTTGATTAATTTGACAAATTTTAGGACTTGATTATATTTTTGAAAATTTTTTAAAACTTGATTACCCTTTGGTGACAAGTTTTAGGACTTAATTGTACATTTTCAAAGTTTTAGAACTCATTACACTTTTGTGACAAGTTTTAGGAATTTCGATACATTTATCCCATAATTTTATGTGAAATGACATGCTAGGAGTGACTAAAGGCAAGATGAGTGTGTATTGAGCTCAAGACTTTTCTTTAAATGACTTATCATCTTCACGTAATTAGGTTTATCGTCGTTTATGGCCTAGACTAAGAAAATAATCGCCTATGAACTCTTCAATTCCAATTTTGACTCCAAAAAAAAAAAAAAAAAAAAACTACTTGAATCAGGTCAAAGAGGCAAATTCAATTTTGATACAAAATCTAATTCAAGATATTGCCTAATACAAACAAGCAACAAAGTTAGATATTTTGGGTGTAAATAGTAGGCAAATTCTATTGGTCTAGCCTCTCGACTTCCTAATGGATCACTGTTTCCATAAATTCTTATAACTAAATGTAGAATGAGCATGAAAATTGAGGTACTGACAAAGTGATAATTATATAAGGAACATATTATGTATGTATGTTTTACTGTAGATGTTGCGCAATTTCAGAATATTGCTTAAGCCTCATGCTTTTATTTATTTATTTAAGTAATATTAAGAGTTACAAGGATATAGGCATTTTTTTCAAAAATGAAAGAAATAGGTATATATCGACAAGGTATAAATTTGGTTGCATTCTCGCGCATTCCGTGATTGACCATCCATATGCAGTCATAATTTCATAGTTGGTCCTTGTAAACAACATCTCTTATTTTTCTTCCACATGAGAACCAAACTTTAGAGACCCACCAGAGGACTTTTGCCCATCTTGTAAATTGATGGCTAAGAAGTTTCTAGCAGAGTATACGTCGTAATTATCGATTAAAGTATTTTTAGATTTAATATATCATCTCCGAATTTATAATGACAAACTATCCGTGCTTATGACAAATTACGAGCGAACATAAATCTCTCAGGAACAATAGGAGCTCCAACAAACGGTGAACGCATTGTGGTAAATACATGGCAATAAGAAATTGCCTTAGATTAAAATTAGCCAATAATGTTCCCCATTTTCACGCATTTTTTGGCCCTACTTGCAAAGGAAAAACATCTATGTTTGTCATTTATTTCTCTGTTCCAGATGTTATTAAGACCTTTGTATTAGACTCCGCTGGGAGTCCATATACTTCGCACGATGAGATTTGACTATTTTGTTTATGTGGTTATGTTATTTACCAAAAAGAAGGGGGAGAAAATCTTTTTGTCTTCAGTAAATAGGTATCCATCATTCTTTCGTTCCTTTCTAAACATTCGTTGCCCATTATAACATCAAAAGTTATTATCAATGTGAGAAAATTCCATTATCATTCTTCAGTCACATTGTATAATGACACTAGCATTGTAACACATGCAATTGCGGGTTACTTGGAATAGCATCTATCATGACCTTCCTTGGGAAAAGTTGATGAATTGTTAAGTAAGCACGAACAATTACTATTGAAAAAGATGGTGCATCACTGAGCACGGGCTCTCCCAATTCTGTACCAATTGCAATTTGGAATTCATCTTTAATGCCACCTTTCATGGGATTCTTTTTGGAGTAAACTTAATTAGTTGGATGAAACCAATGGTTTAGATTGAAGTAAGCTTTCAAACCAAGCTAATGAAATTGAACATTTTAGGTAATCAAATCTAAATTATTGTATGATTTCTAACTCACCAAATCAAGATAATGAAATCAACACTTCAAAGCAAAATAGTACTAAAGTACGGATGATTAAAGTAAAATACGAGAAAATAAACCTTATAAGATGTCGGATAAAGAATATACATGACCTTATTATTAAGTCTTAGAACATGAGCCACCATAAGCTAAAGATGCCACAATTTTAAAGAGACCGAAAGAGACCTATTTACTGAAAGGATTCTTGTTCTATTACCATCACAAAACTCAGTAAACTAAGGACGCCCACTATCA
This sequence comes from Eucalyptus fibrosa, assembly GCA_017140475.1. NCBI lineage: Eukaryota > Viridiplantae > Streptophyta > Magnoliopsida > Myrtales > Myrtaceae > Eucalyptus > Eucalyptus fibrosa. The sequence goes on from CM029509.1 coordinate 15,094,210, forward strand.
TTTGCAGACCTAAGTATTTACGCAAAGGAAATTACACTAAACAATATTAAAATGACATGAAATGGATCCTTTGCCTATGCATCAACATGAACTACCAACTTATCCACTAAATTACCGCAACCTCTTTCAAGATCAAAACCTACTCCGAAACCACCAGCAACGATCCATACATGTAAACCCCAATTCACCAATTCAATTAAAATTCAATTCAATTGACAGCCTTAGGAAATGAATCACACGCCAATATATTTCCATAAATCATGAAACTCAACCTCGAAATATCTCCATCAATGCCCTTCAATTTCCTGTCTAAACCGAGACCCTCAATAAATTCCAGCATGCATTGCCTGCAATTATCATGACAAATAACCTTTAAACACGCTCAAAAGGCTCTGAGGTGAATAGTACCTTAACCTGCAGCTGAAAGGATAAACAAACCAAGCCAAACGTCAAATTGCAATTTACAGCAATGTCCAACATTCAAAATTAACAAATTACACCGGCCGATAAATTATGAACGTGTGGTAACTTGATAGAGATAATCAATCTCCCATTGGCACTGCGTTATGGACAATTTATAGAACAACCGAAATGATGCACAACCGTTCCAATTCCTGCCTAATTAATAACATCCAGCAACATTCAGAATTGATTCAGGGGAAATAAAGACCGAAATTCGTGATTATTCGGTAATAAATTGACATTAAAAATTGATGCCCTATCTTCCTGCAAGTGTATATGAGTTCACATAATCGTATCAACAAAAAATTGACTGGCACCCGGATTTCGCTAATGATTTCAAATTATATTTTTCAAAGATTATCATACATATTAGAGACATTATAATGTCGATATCTCGGGCCCAACAATTAAAATTTTGAAAAACGAAGCATCGAGAGCCGGTCAACTTTAGCAGTCCAGTTGGACGTCTGCAGTAAGGCTCGATTGAATTTTTCGGCCCGAACCGAGCCCGGTGAGCATAATTTCACGACATGCCAGCTAATTGGGCCTGGTATAGAATCTCAGAAATATTCAGGCGAGTTCCAGCCCGAAGGCCCTGTTCGGCCCGGCCCGCGAAGTCAACACCCTCCTCATCTCACTTGACATCTCACCTTACAATCTCTCTCCTCTCCTCTCTCTCCTCCCTGACATATTCATCTCCAGCTCGTCCCCTCGCCGGCCACCACTTCCCCCACCTTCAACCTCCGGCCACTGCATCACCGTCCGACCTCCCTCCACTCTCCAGCTACTGTAACCTCCAGCATCTCTGGTTTCCATCTTCATTTTTTCCTCCTCCATTCTGTCTGCCGATTGTCGCAGGAACCGTTCACGGTACATAGAGCCTCACCTCCACAATCATACTCCGTTCGTCTCTGCCCTCAGTCGCTACTGTTGGCGCCTTCGATTCTCACTCACTCTCTCTTCAGCGGTTCCAATTCTCGGTGTCGCCGCTTCAGAGGCCTCCTCCTTCCGATCCACTCGTCAATCACGTCCAGTCACTGCCCTTACTCAAGGTTAAACTCTCGTACTCTGCTTTCATGAGGTAGAGACCAAGAGCCTTCGCCTCTGCCGGAGTGAAAACCGGTTGCGTCCGAGGCTATCTCGATGACCTCAAGCGTGCTGCGTTGCCTTTACATTGATATGGCCGTGACTCGTTCCCTGTTTCTTTTGCATCTAGTCTCTCATCCGAATGTTTTCTGCGTGTCTGATTGTTTTCCTCAACTGTTTTAGTATGCATGTTTCTTGCGGTAAATAAACTTCGCAGTCATTTTTTCAGTATACTGAGACTCGTGTAGAAGTATTTTCGAATTTGGAAGTCTTGTATTCCCCTCCATGTTGAAACCGAGAGCCTTCAAGAGTCCTCCTTCGATTACCTTCGTCAATGCAAGTCTGGTGTCCTCAGTTTTGATCTATGGACGCCTCCATCTTATTGCTGGTGTACACTTCGACCGTTGACTTCGCTGCTAAATTTAAGCTTGGCCTCGAGTGATTCATGTCATACACCCTTTGCTCGTGCCGATTGCATACATTCGTGTCTGAAGATGAGGTATCTGTAGTCGTACAGAATGATTATATTCGTAAAAATTATACAACCATCCTGGACGACTACAAATTTAAAAAATATATATATATATATATATATATATATATATATATTACAATATTAATTACAGAAAAAGAAAATGCAGACAATCTTGGGAGGTATGGAGAATTTCCCAATTATGCTCACACTTTCAATTTGGAGTATGCGAAGTCCAGTTCAAAGCAAAGAGCATCTTCATTTTGAAGGTAAAAGTGAAGGGTTATGAGGCATGCTGTTACTATACCTATTTAGCTAATGATGCCATGTATGGCACGTTATCTTTTCATTGTCCAATTTACATCTATGAAATTTGAGTTCATCTCAAATTTTAATCTTCACCTTCTTTTTAAAAAACAATTCGTTTATCAAAATTATATTCACTTGGAGTCACTATTCAATAGTAAGCGGGATATTTAATTATACACGCATAATTACCTTCTGCCATGAAGTTCCAACGAGGATCGGCATTGACCTAACACTACATAAATGAGTTCTATATAAATTCATTTGACCACGAAATATCACCGAAAAAGGGTGATCATTTGAGTCTAAAGCGTAATTCAAGTTTTAGTTTGCTGGTTCTTTGACAACTGAAGATTGTCTATGTACAATTTGGCGGACTTTAGAGTAACAATTAGCAATGAAAGGGGGAGGGGGAGAAATAGAAAAGCCGGACCACTTTGAACTTCTTTTAGAAAGCGAAGGAGAACGATGTTCGACAACGAGAGGTGAATGATTCCAGATTGTCAAGCGGTCAGTTAATAAACTTAGTCAAAATAAAACTTACCATTCAAAATGGGAAGGGTTAATACCAACAAAAATGATAAATTATAAATTATGCCTACTATGATACAAATATCCCGAACTTTTTCGTACTCTCTAAAATCTCTAAACTCATCAATTGTGACGCATATATCTCAAACTTTTTTTGTGTTATAAAAATTCTCAAAATTATACTGGTACGGTAAATATACCTTGGATAGAACTGAAATAGAGGGTATATATATATCACGCATGTCTGAGTTTTGGTTTTTTCATGACACAAAAAAAAAAAAAAATTAGGGGTATATGCGTCACAATATATTATTTTAGGGTATTTTGTGACACAAAAAAATATTTAGGGTATTTGTGTCACAAGTGTAATAGTTTGGAATTTCTTGTGGCATTTGCCCAAATAGGAAACTAGATTATGCAGAGCGAGGTCACCATTCTACTCATGTTCCCCCATTCTTGACTAATTTGTTGAAAGATTTTGCCACTCCATTAAAATACGATAGTGTTTTTAGAACCATATTTCTTCCCTCCTAATCCCTCCTTATGAATATAATGTAACTTCCTGGTTGGTTCAATTAAAATACGATTATGAATCTATGTATCAACATGAAAGTATTGTGAATGTTTCAGGAGTTTAAAATTTAAGAAAAAGCTAAAATGTGTCAACTGGAAGATCGAATTTACACAAAAAAATTAATAATAAAAATCAATTCAAATAAACCCCTAAAGGAATCATTGGATATATAACATGTCATATCAAAGTTACTCTCTCATCGCGACCGGACGATACATTACTAAGGAGTTCCCTTGGATGTGGCTTCGAAGGAAAGTTGCCGTGATGGGACTCAAATCCATGAGTTACACATTTGGGTTGTTTACAAAAACAGTCGATTATAGGAGTAAGTGAGTCCGATGCCTTGGAGGCTTGCCCAAATAATAGAAATCTGTTAGGTAAAGAACACGTTCGATGCTATATAATATTCACGCAATCTTTTTGTTGTCTAATTTTATTTCGCTAAACTAGTAGCAAATTTATGTAGACTAGTAAATAGTCGTGGGCATTGCACGTAAACCAAATTTGCTTGAACATGTTTTGAGAACTTCATTTGATTGCAAGAGTTATTAAATATATCGTACTTCTTTAATTTAATAAAGAACCAGGAAAAGAAGAAGAAGAAAAACTGACATTTTCACCTGGTTAATCACACTAAACAAGACTACTGATTATCTGTCAGGTCATTTTGTGAAAGCATCAACACTTTTTAGCTTGAAATGAGACACACTCGTTACAAAAAAGAGATATTAATAACAAATAAATTTAAGAAAATAAGTTGTTGACACCCAAAGTTACCTTTACTGTCACGTACTGATCACAAGGGATATTGACATTTAAAATTGTCCTTGCTGTCATGTGATGGTTATGATTAGCAGCAATCCAGCCCATATTAGTCATAAAGAGGAAGGATGGCCAAGGTTTTCAAGAACCTTTGGGCTAGATGTCAACAGGCCTACAAGTGGAGATGCATGGTTTGATGGTAAGGCAGCTGATTGCCACATGTTCAGGCCAAGAAATAGTCCTATGGACATAAAATTTAGATAGAATTGACATCAAGATTTAAGCGGGAATAGTTGGTGCTCAAACGGACACTCAAAATCAAAGGAGCGATTATTACTTGCTAGACAAGTCGTGCGAGCATCGTTGACAAGTCAAGAGACAATAAAATGTGGATAAGTGGTTAAGTCAAGAATGTGGAAGAAATTAGAAGCGACTTTCAAGGAAGGATCAATCGACCGATGGTTACCAGATTGTCCTATAAATACTGCAGACAATCCAATGAAGAAGCCCCCCTCGAACTACACATCAAAATCCTTTATCTCATCCTTTAGTTATCTTAATCTAGCCTAGTTTAGCTATAGCTTTGGGATATTATCGATAAAATTTCAGCGAGTGTCTATATTGTAAGTATTGCTATTGATTAGATTCCAATACTATCCTACTATATAGCGTCGCCGATCAGATTCCCATTTAGGAGTGGTATCTTCCCAATGTTGTTTCCATTGTCCAGCGTTATTGATTAGATTTCGACGTTGTATCCTCATACTCATTTAGGAGCAGTACCTACTCGGCGTTGTTTCTACTATCTAGCATGATTGATTAGATTTTGACGTTATGTCCCCATACCCATTTAGGAACAGTACCTTCCAGATGTTGTTTCCATCGTCCAACATTGTCAATTAGATTCAGACGTTGTGTCCTCAACTCCATTTAGGAGTAGTACTTATCCGGTGTTGTTTCCTCCGTCCAGTGCTGTTGATCAAATTTAGACTTTGTGTAATCCATTTGACCTTAGTGGATTTTCGTCAGTATATTGAAGGGTGTTTGAATTAAGTTGTTGATTAGATTAAGGTGTTTGTTATCATCAAATTCGAGCTTGTGCTAAATGATTTTATTCGACTCGAGACTATAATATTTATATCTATTTGCATTTGACCCTCTCTATCCAATACTAGCACAAAACCTAAGTCCTCTTAAATAAAAATAAAAAAACATAACACTTAGTAAAAGATATTTCATTGCGGGATCCGAAACCGGCAAAACACAAGTAAACAAGAGTGAGTCGTGAATGCAATATTAGCACAAAATCTATTTGCATTTGACCCTCTCTATCCAATACTTAGTTTTTTCTATATTTAGTTTGTACTGGAAAGAAAAAAAAAGATAGAGCATATAATATTCCTCTTATTATAATATCCTCCGTTCGAATATAATAGGAAGAACAAGAGCATTCGGAAGAACAAGAGCGAGTCGTGCATGCACTCCGTGAAGACTCAAGATCGAGGCCAAACAATCCTCATTCAAAGTAGACTGATTCGGATCTTCATGTTAACGTGATAAGTAGCGAACACCTCAAACCATGGATTCAATTTATCTTCAATATCACACGCTTAATGGCCTTCCTAAAATTGTCACGACTGTATGCAATCGGTATGAGCAAAGAGTGTATAACATGAATCACTCGAGACCAAACTCAAATTTAGCAATCAAGTTAATAGTTGAAGTATACACCAGCAACCGGTTTTCACTCCAGTGGAGGCGAAGGGTCTCAGTCTTTGCCTCACGAAAACAGAGTGCCAGAGTTTACCTTGAGTAAGGGCAGTGACTGGACGTGATTGACGAGTGGATCGGAAGGGGTAGGCCTCTGAAGCGGAGACGCTGAGAATTGAAACCAGTGAAGAGAGAGGGAAAAAGAATTAAAGGCAGTGGCAGTAGTGACAGAGAACAGAGATGAATGGAGTATGATTACAGAGGCCTCTGAAGTGGCAACGCCGAGAATTGATACCATTGAAGAGAGAGTGATGAGAATGTAAGGCAGCAACAGTAATGACCGAGAACAAAGATGGAGAATGATTGCTGATGTACCGTGACCGGTTACAAGTTTTGACAACAATTGGCAGAGAAAATGGAAGAGGAAAAGATGAAGATAGAAACCAGCGAGCTGGAGAGTGGAGGTAGGTTGGACGGTGATGTAGTGGCCGGAGGTTGAAGGCGAGGGATGTGGTGGCTGGCGAGGGGAGGAGCTGGAGATGAGAGAGGAGAGAAAAATTCCAAGGCGAGGTGTCCAAGTGAGATGAGGAGGGTGTTGACTTCGTGGGCCGGGCCGAACCGGGCCTTCGGGCCTGAACTTGCCTGAATATTTCTTAGATTCTATACCAAGCCTAGGTGGTTGGCGTCCTGTGAAATTATGCTACTGGGCTCGGCTCCGGCCGAAAAGTCAATTGGACCTTACCACGAGAGTCAAACTCTCGATCCTCCGTTTTTCAAAATTTTAATTGTTGGGCCCGATATATCTATATCATAATATATGTATATTAATCTTCTTCGAAAAATGTAATTTGAAATCATTGGCGAAAATGGGGTGCCGGTCAATTTGTTGTTGATTTAATCATTTGAACTCATTTACACTTACAGGAAGATGCGGCATCAATTTTCATGTCAATTTATCACCAAATAATCACCAATTTTGGTCTTCAACGCCACTGAATCAATTATGAATGTTGCTGGATGTTATTAATTAGGCGTGAATTGAAATGGTTTCGGCTTACTTCGGTGTTTCTCTCGATTGTCCATAACGTAGTAGTGCCAACGTGAGATAGAATATTATCAAGTTACCACACGTTCACAGTTCATTGGCTGGATGTTGCTGGAGGCTGCAATTTGAGTGTGGCTTCGGAGCATTTGGCTTAATTTGTTTGTCCTTTCATTTTCCTGTGATCAAGACTCAACATATTATTAATTTCATAGCCTTTTGAGTGTGTTTAAAGGTCATTTGTCATGACAATTTCAAGCAACGAATGCTGGAAATTATTGAGGGTCTCGGTTTAGGCATGAAACTGATGGGCATTGATGGAGATAATTCGAGGTTGAATCTCATGATTCATATCGATGCATTGGCATGCAATACATTTCTAAGGCTTTTGGTTGGATTGAATTCCATTTGAATGGATGAATTGTGGGTTACATGTGTTGAACGTTGTTGGTGGCTTCGGTTTAGGCATAGGCAAAGGATCCATTTCATGTCATTTATTTAGTGTAGTTTCCTTTGCTTAATTAGTTAGGTCCGCAGATGATGGTGGGCGTCTTTAGTTTACTGAGTTTTAGGATGGTGATAAAACATGAATCCTTTTAGTGAATAGGTCTCATTTAAGTCTCATTACGATTGTGGCATCTTAGCTTACGGTGGCTCATGTTCCAGGGCTTACTAACAAGGCCATGTATATTTTTTAGCCAACATCTTATAGGGTTTATTTTCTCTTACTTTACTTTAGTACTATTTTGCTTTCAAGTGTTGATTTGATTCTTGATTTGGTGCGTTAGAAATCATATAGTAATTCAGATTTGATCGTAATCATATACAATGATCAATTTTGTTAATTTGATCTAAAAGCTTACTTCAATCTAAACAATTGGTTTCATCCAACTAATAGTGTTTACTCCAAAAAGAATACCATGAATGGTGGCATTAAAGAGAATTCCAAGTTGCAATTAGTACGGGCTTGGAAGAGCCTGTAATAAGCTATGCACCATCTTTTTCAATAGTAACCATTTGTGCTTACTTGATACTTCAGTGGCTTTTCTAAAGGAAGGTCGCGACAGATGCTATTCCAAGTAACTTGCCATCACATGCTAAAATGTTATTGTCATTATACAATGAGAGTAAAGAACAGGAATGCAATTTTCTCATGTTGAAGATAAATTTCGATGTGATAATGGACGACGAAGGTTTAGAAAGGAATAAAAGAAAGATGACTACCTATTCACTGAAGATAAAGAAAAAAAAAAAAAATTTCTCCCCCTTTCTTGGTTAAATAACATAATTACATTAAACAAAATAAGTCAAGTCTCATGGCGTGAAGTATATGTACTCCTAGCGGAGTCTAATACAAAGGTCTTTAATAACATCTGGAATAGAAAAATAAATGACAAACCGCACACGTCGTTCCTTTGCATGTTGGGCAAAACAATCCGTGTAAAAGACTAACACTATTGGCTAATTCTAATCTAAGGCCATTAGCGTGATGTATTTATCACGATACGTTCACCATTTGTCGGAGCTTCTATAGCTCTTGAGAGATTTATGTTCGCTTGTATTCTGTCCTAAATACAGATATTTTGTCATTAAGAATCTGGAGATGATATATAAAATTTAAAAATACTTTTAATCGATAATTACGATGTATACAACTAGAACTTCTTACTTGTCAATTTTCAAGATGGGCAAAAGTTTTCTAACAGGTCTCTCAAGTTTGGTTCCTCTGTGGAAAAAAGCATGAGATGTTACTTATGAGGACCAACTATGAAATTACGATTGCACATGAACAGTCAATCACGGCATGTAAATTTGTACCTTGTCTAGTCTTGTATTGATACCAAAATAGAATTTTGCATCCATGGTCAAAAGCTTGAGATTTGTTTTGTTAGCTGTTGTCTCTCAAATTCGAGGAGATATATGAAGGATGTTGGGGAAGCTAAGTTGAAATTAATCGTGAATGTATCTTAGATGATGGATATATATATATATATGTAGAGTGCTTGAGTTGAATTATATAGGATATGCCTTTTTCCTGGTTCCAGCCGAATCATTAATGGGCAACTAAATCTTTTTGTTGGGTTCTTCAAATGTATATGGCATTCTTGATAAACACAGAAAAATTTCTATGGTAACAGCTATTATGGTACTTAAGTAAATATTAGGAATGAGAACTAAAGTTTTCTCTTAGGGGAGAAGATTCTCATAGGAGCAAATGGAAAAAAGGAAAAAGAAAATTCCTCAAATCCGATTGACTTTGAGTGTGATTTTTCGAATCTTTTTCCTTTAGGAACTTACCAAAATCAATTCGAATTGAGAAGTAAGCATGAAAGTTGAGTTAAAGAATGGTGGTAATTCCTATTAAATCATGTTTCGAGTTTGAGTCCATATACGATATTCGATAGATGCAAAACATTCACATGCTGAATGAGGAAGCACGTCCGCAGAGCATTTAATTAAAAATAAAGAGCGCGGGATAGGAGCCAAAAAAGATCCAGCCCTTCACGTTGGAAATGAAGGCCGCAAAATCCATGTGTTGACTTTTGTGGCCCTTCTCACTTGTCAGCATCATTTCTGAAGAGTTGATCGTCCAAATTTCTTCTACATCATTAAATGCATGCACATGGCCTATCATGTAGGCGCCGAATTCCCTCTCTTCTTGGTCATCTTTTGTGGGCTTCTCGTGTTTTATTATTAATAAAGAAAGAGGGAAGGCAGAAGCTATTTTCCTTTTGCATGGTCATACGCGCACACTCATTAATTGCACGGAGGCGCATGCTTTGAAGATTGGCATCGACAATTTTGGAGTACAATTTTGTTTTGTATTCTCCCCTGCCACTGATAAAAAGGAGAGAGAGCTTCGGGGGATGAAGTAGCAGCGAAGAAAAGAGCTCGAAAGAGCAGCAAAAAGAAAGAGCTCCAGAGAGAGTGAGAGGCGTGAGCTTAGAGAGGTTTGTGCGTAGCTGAGTCAATTGAGTTGAGTTGTTAAACACCGTGGATATTAGATGTATAGTAAGGCTGGGAAACACTTGAATGCATGTATGATTGTAATCCTATAATTCTCCAATTTATAGTGGATTGTTTTGCTGACTCTCTCTGTGGATGTAGGTTCCAACATTCAGACCGAACCACGTAAATTTTCGGTGTCCTTTTATTGTTCCTCGGTTTACTTCTGACAATTTTTATAGCTTCCGACATAATTACAAAATTTACGATCCACTTCCGCTGCGATGCTGATTACAACAATTTGGTATCAGAGCTAAGACTTTGCAATTATGTCTGGAGCAAAAGTAGAAATTGAGAAATTTAACAGGAGGAACAACTTCGGGTTGTGGAGTGTCAAGATGAAGGCGCTATTAACAACTCAAGGATTAGCCAAGGCATTGGAGGGCAAGGCTCAGTTGCCCGAAACAATGCGAGATGCCGAAAACGATGAGCCAATGGAGAAGGCCATGAGCATCATCCTGTTGAACTTATTGGATGAAGTGCTAATAGAAGTGGCCAAGGAGGAGAATGTGACAACGTTATGGGCTAAACTTCAAGCCCTCTTATGTAACAAAGGGTTTGAACAATCGCTTATATATGTTGAAGAGAATGTTCCAATTTCGATACATTGAAGGTACGTCCATTAGATCCCATTTAGATGAGTTTAATAAACTCATAATGGACTTGAAGAATGTTGGCAAGATTTTAGATGATGAAGAACAAGGAAAGATGTTGTTGGCGTCTATACCGAAGACATGGGAGCACTTTACCGACTCCTTGTTACAAGAGCGTACTACGATTACCTTAGATGAGGTAAAATCTGCCTTGTTCTCGAAGAAGTGGTAGAGAAAGTTGCATGATGACAATCTAGCGCAAGATGTAGCGCGTGGATTGGTGATTCAAGGTAGAGACGACCATCGAAGGCCCAACAATAGAAGCAAAAGCAAAAGCAAGTTGAAGTCACAACATAGAAAATCAAAAGGTCGCGTGAAGTGCATTGAATGTCATGAGGAAAGGCACATAAGGAGAGATTGTCCAAAGCTAAGAAATAAAGGCGTTTGGCAAAATGCCACAAGCAGTGTTGCGAATGTTGCCGAGGAGAGTACTAGTGATGCCGAGGTTGTCCTATGTGTATCTACGGGTTCATCAGGAGACGAATGGGTGCTAGATTCTAGATGTTCCTATCATATGACTCCTCACAAGAACTACTTCACTACCTACTAGATTGCAGATGATGGTAGAGTTCTTTTGGGAAATAATACAGCCTGCGAGGTTGTAGGGATAGGAACAGTTCGGATCCGAATGCATGACGGCGTAGAACGGACGTTGACAAACGTAAGGCACGTACCGAAGCTTAAGAAGAGCCTTATTTCTCTGGGTACACTCAATGACCTTAGGTGCAAATACACAACTGAAAGTGAAGTACTGAAGATCTCTCGGGGTGCCTTGATAGTGATGAAAGGGAAGAAGGTGAATTTTCTCTACCATTTACTGGGAGAAACCGTGACTGGAGTTGCTGCAGTTTCATTAGGTGATTCAGACTCAAATTTGACTCAGTTATGACATATGCGATTGGGACACATGAGTAAGGTAGGTATGACAATATTGAGTGAAAATGTGTTGCTGAAAGGTCAGAAGACAGGAAAGTTGGAACTGTGTGAGCACTGCTTCTTTGGGAAGCAACGTCATGTTAAATTTGGTACAGCTCTACATTTGACTAAGCAACTAGTCGAATACATTCATTCAGACGTTTGGGGGTCGTCTCTAGTTCCATCGAAAGGAGATGCCAGATATATGTTGACATTCATCGATGGTTACTTAAGGAATGTATGGGTGTACTTCCTAAAGCACAAATTTGAGGTATTTGATTGATTCAAGAATTTTAAGGCAAGGAGAAAACAAAACAATATTGTACTCCAGAATTGTCAGAACTGCGCCAATCTTCCAAGCATGCCCCTCCATGTAATTAATGAGAGTGTGCGCGTATGACCATGCAGAAGGAGAATAGCTTCTGCCTTCCCTCTTTCTTTATTAATAATAAAACAAGAGAACCCACAAAAGATGACCAAGAAGAGAGGGACTTCGGCGCCTACATGATAGGCCATGTGCATGCATTTAATGACGTAGAAGAAATTCGGATGATCAACTCTTCAGAAATGATGCTGACAAGTGAGAAGGGCCACAAAAGTCAACACATGGATTTTGTGGCCTTCATTTCCAACGTGAAGGGCTGGATCTTTTTCGGCTCCTATCGCGCGCTCTTTATTTTTAATTAAATGCTCCGTAGACGTGCTTCCTCGTTTCAGCATGTGAATGCTTTGCACATATCGAGTATCATATATGAACTCAAACTCGAGATATGATTTAATAATTTTCTACCTTGACTCAACGTTTGAAACCAAGTTATAGTACTTATATTCCATGCTCAGCTCTCCCAATGCCCCGATGGGCACTCATACTCTACAGACGCCAATCGAGCTCATACAGAGCTCAAGCTTTGCTGAAGGAACACGCTTCATCATCGTATTTGTTGGGTTCTCCATTGTTGATATTTTCTTCACAACAATTTTACCCTTTGCTATGTCATCTTGGATGAAATGGTACCTGATGTCGATATGTTTTGTTCGCTCGTGATATATTGGATTATAAGCCAAATATATCGCACCTTGATTGTCATAGTATATGGTGACACTTTTCTGCTCCAATCTAAGGTCCGAGAGCAAACCTCTTAGCCATATCGACTCTTTTGCAATAAAGGTTAGTGCCATGTACTCCGCCTCAGTTGAAGACAATGCAACATCATCTTGTAAAGATGATTTCCAACTTATTGCACTACCTGCTAGCGTAAACACATACCCTGCTAACAATATGCAATTATCTAAGTTACCGGCATGATCTGAATCCACGTACCCTGTGGTCTCATTGTCATTGACGTTCCTCCGATACATAATGCCAACGTCTACTGTCCCCTTTAAATATCTGAGGATCCATTTCACTGCTTCCCAATGTCAGATCTAGTACATACCATGGCATACATGATACTACCCACTGCATTAGAATAAGGAACACGGGACATATGTTCCTCCTCCTCCTCAGTTTGCGGTGATAACTTGTCAAAAAGTTTAAAATGTGCAGCTAAAAGAGTACTTACAGATGCCAACTACTATAAAAGTTTATGCTCTTAGATGAAAACGTGATTTAATATTTAAATATACTATGGAATACATTTATTTTGTATAATCCATTATTCTCAGCAGATTACATTTAATTTTCCTAGTGGAAAATGAAACTACTTGCATGATCGCTCAATCCAGAGACGAGGATACAAATAGTTTTTAGGCCAACCTAGACAACCCGTGGACCTCATATTTTCACCTTGTATGGGAAAATGGTCCATTCAAGTTCGTAAGAAGAGGGAATATGTCACGGACAGAATGTAATGAGGTAACTAGCCCCACCCGCGCAACTAAAAGTGCTGCTCTTGTCGTCGTAAGCGTAGCTGTAAGCTTGAGGGCACTGGTCCTTGAAAATCTTCGAGTATTTCGTCGGCGGGCATGTCTCCGACGTGTTGTACGCCCCAGTGCAGCAGTACTGCGGCTGGTTTAACGCCAGGCACGCGCTCTTGCACGCCACGATGCTCCCGTCCGACCCCTTCACCGCCAGCTCTGACGGGCACACGGAGTTCACGTTGCCTGCGCAGCTGGTCGCGCTGCACCCACTGCCGCTACCCTGTGGGGTTGCAGAGAGGGGCAGGTTGAAGCCGTCCACGAGGCTGATGTCGTATATGTCGTTCTCGCCAGAGCCTGGTGCCTTGAGAGTGAACTCCGCCAAGGAGGCCGGCGGGATCGCCCCTGCACCATTGCAGCTCACCTGGCCAGACCCACAGTCAGCGGTGGCGCATACGAATTTGCCGGAGGCATCAGTGGTGCAGCCTGTTCGGCCCCACACCCGGCCACTGGACCACGTTTCTGGGACGTCATTGATCGAGAAGGTTGCACCCGTGGCAAGCTCGAACCCGGTTGAGGATAGCTGCCCGCCGGCCCCGCCGGTGAGCGTCCCAGGCCAGACTGTGTAGGGGCAGTTGTTGGTGAAGGTGAGTGTGGCTGCGCCGGCTCCTCCTGCAAGCCATAAAATTGATGTACGCGGATTAATTATTTTTCCTCCTGGGGTTTATCAGCGCGGGAATCCCCATAACAAAGATGGAAATTTGAACATAGGACTTTAACTTCCGAATCCCAAAAAACAGAAAAATTACACTTAGGATCTTATTTTCTAGTTTCGGAAGAAGGTAATGTTAATGTAGAAATTTGTAATAGTTGAAAATAGATAGATTATGATGACAATGTGCTTACTTGCGAGGAGGACCAGGAAAGGCAGGAGGAGGAAAAAAGATGCTCTTGCGTCCATGATCGAGAGCTTCAGATTTTTTTTCCGTTTATCGTTTCTCTAGTGTAGGAGGTATATATAGAATGCCGGGGAAGCTAACTTGAAATGACTTTGGAAAGTATTTTAGACTGTGGAATAAATATACGGGAAATGAGAAGCTAATCTATCGTAATATTATATAAAATTTGAAAATATTTTTAATTGATGATTACCATTTTTTTTTTTCTTGTGATTCAAGGGCTTGGAATGGAGAACGACTCTTGCACGCCAACGTGAAAGAGGGGGTAAAGGACCGTTGGCTGGCCTCTCAAGTTTGGTCTTTTCTTAGAAAAAAAAAAACATGAGAAGCTATTGAAGAGTATCGACTACGCAATTTTGACAGAGCATGGATGATTATTCATGACATCCATAAAAACCTGATCTCATTTGTCCCTTGTGGATGTGTGACCATTTTTTTTATCTTTTGAAAAATTTATGCCTATATTTGCTTATAACTTTTGACATTACTTTAGGGGGAAAAACATGCGGACTTAGGCAATATATTGAAATTGCAAATTATCTATGGCAAGACAAACACAGATAATATGATCAATCTTAATCATCACTTTAGCAATATGGTTTCTCTATTAGAGGTAAAAATTATATACGGAAAAAACAGGATCAAAAGTAAATAAACCTCTAGCAATTGTTTGTAGGAAATTCACGGAAATTCGGCGAAATTATGGGTATACTCTACTAACCTAATCCCCTCGTGTACTGATGGTGGTGTATTCTAAATTAGAGGATTTGCATTAGATCTTGTGATTACCCTTTACAAATGAACAATCATCCATTTTATATACCCTCTCTCATCAAAGCGATTATCAAATGGACATTTGTCACGAAAAGATACGAAGTATAGATAAATTGCATGTGGAATAATCGCTACTTAAAGAGAGAATGTGAGTCTGAAAATGTGAGATCGAGTGTGTATATATATATATATATATAACATTCTCCCACTTGATTCCAATATTTTCATCATATAGATTATCTAATCAAATCAACTAAAAACTTTATGAAAAAGAAAAGAAACAAAACACATAAATCATGGCGACATGTTCTCTAAGAACAAGTAATATCTTCCACATATCATAATGCATCTTATTTCTTTAATGCCAGCCTATATATGACAATGGATCTTAATGAATAAACCCTATATTTATTCTAGAACCAAGGATAAATGTTATTCTCATAAACAACAAAATGTGTATATCAAAAATTGAGAATCAACATTACAATAGAATAAGAGTTTCATAAAACACAAATTGTTCATATGACAATAATTCACATGATGAGACTTATTCGCATACTAGTTCCATGATCCTTATACTTTATTGATGGCATGCATTTAGTTAAAGGATCGACTATCATCCATTTAGTACTTATATGTTATATGATCATTTTATTATCCTTAATACGTTCCTTTAAGACTAAATACTTGATATCGATATGCTTACTTCGACTGCCACTTTTGACATTTTTAACCATAAAAACGGTAGCTAAATTGTCGCAATATATTCTTAATGGCTTAGAAATAGAATAAACAATTATGAGCCCAAAAATGAACCTCTTCAATCATACATCATGTGAGGTAGCCTCAAAATAAGAAACGAACTCAACCTCCATAATGGAAGTAGTAGTCAAAGTCTACTTTGCACTCTTCCATGATATAACTCTACTAGCTAACATAAAAATATATCTAGAAGCTGATTTTTAAGAATCAATGCAACTCGCAAAGTCCGCGTCATAATAAATGATTACTTCTAGGTTGTCAATCCGTTTATACATAAAAATGTAGCTTTTGGTACCTTGAAGGAATCTCATCACTTTCTTTACAGCTCTCTAGTGGTCCGTACTTGAATTATTCTAATATCTTTCCAACATTCTCATAGCAAAGGTAATATCAGGTCAAGTACAAACCTAAGCATACATCAAACTTCCGACAGTAGAAACATTTGGAATGTTATTCATTTGTTCCATTTCTATATCATTCTTCGGGCATTGATTCAAATTAAACATGCCACCCTTCATAAGGGGGTGCCATACTTGGTGAACAATCTTTTATCCAAAGTCTCTCTAGGACCTTATTGATATAAATTTCTTGAAATAGTCCTAAAATTTCTCAAGGTCTATCTTTATGGATCTTAATGTCAGTGATATAAGCTGCTTCACCTATATCCTTCATGTCAAAACTCTTAGAGATAAATTATTTCACCTTATGTAGCAGCCCCCTATCATTGGATGCAAGTAGAATATTATTCACATATAGCACAATGAAACAAATTTTGCTCTCACTAACTTTCTGACATATACATTGATACATGACATTCTCTACAAACCTGAATGAAGAGATGACCTCATGAAATCTTAAGTATCAATAGCGGGATGCTTGTTTTAAGCCATATATAGATTTCTTAAGCTTGCACACCAAATGCTCACCTTTACTAGAGGAGAATCTTTTAGGTTGTTTCATATAAACCTCCCTCTTTAGTTTCCCATTAAAGAATGCCGTTTTCATGTCTATTTGATGTAATTCCATATTAAAATGGACAACCAATGCCAAAACAATACGAATAGAATTTTTCTTAGAAATAGGAGAAAATGTTTATATATAATCGATTCATTCCGTTTGAGCGAATCATTTAGCAACAAATCTACCTTTATATCTTTCAATGTTGCTCAATGAATCTTTCTTAGTTTTCAAGACCCATTTATAACCAATGGTCTTTGCACCGTCAAGCAAATTAACCAAATCCCAAATTTTGTTAGTAAAAATTTCTCATAGTTTACTAGTAAAGAAATCATAAAGGTACAAATGAAGATAATCTCCATAAATCAATTCATAGTTATTGTACAACCTATGTCTCAGATTGAAAATAGGCTCGTTGTAGCATTCCAAAGCCACAACTATGACAAGCAATGTCAATGAGTTATAGCAAAATCAGTGTGGTGGATTACTACAAATGGTACATCTAGTAAAAGAGAGAAAACGTGATATTTTACATTTCCCATTCCGAAAAGTATAGTGTTTTGACTCTTTTGATATTTTCATGAAACGTCAACGTGAATCACAAAGTTGTAGAAAAGAAGAATTTTGACTTTTTTGCTGCTTTGGTGGACTTTTGACATGACTCAGAGAGCTAGCTATAAAGGAGTTGTGAAGCTTCATTAGAGATACATATGAGAAAGAGACGAAGAGAATTTAGGAAAATCCATTTCAAGTTCAAAATTATTCATCCTTCTATTTCAATTTTATTTACTTATATTTTTAATTATTTTTTCCTCTCTTTTTATTTCTTTTATATCCCATTCCATCATTCTTTAGTAAATATTTTATTAAAAAATAAACAATATAATAAATATAGGGTAAGTACACTATTAGTGTTAAAACTTATGTACGGCGTTCACTTTGGTGCCAAAACTTTATTTTGGATCATTTAAGTGTCAAAACTTTTGAAAAACGATTACTTTAGTGCCAACGTTGATTTGGTTGGCTGGAAATCCGAAGTGACAGTTTTTTATTAATTTTTTAAGCCGACGTGGATCGTTGGAGAGTACAATCAACATACAAACAACAAAACAAGGCTAAACGGCATTGTTTCCCTCAAGTAAGAATCATAAATCCCCAAATTAGGAGAGAACCAGAAATTCGAAACCTTAAATCCCCAATTTGAGTGCATGCTTCGATTTTCTGTCAAAATTATCTTGCTTGCTCTTGCTAATCAAGGGTAGAAGCTTTAGCAGTGGCTCACATTCCTATAAAAAATGAATTAGATGGTGAGTGTTACTGTTATTGTGGGTCACCAAGTATGAGAAGAACATCTTGGACTCGATTGAATCCCAGGAGAAGATTCCATGGGTGCGGCAAATATAGAGAATGCTCGAAGTGCAAATATTTCAAATGGGTTGATAAGAAATTCTCTGATCGAGCGACAAATGTGATATTAGAGTTACTTGAAGGCCGACATCAACCTCCACCTACATTAATGGACGACTTGGAGGATGTCGACTCAATCCAAGCTCAAATGAAGGGTTTAACATCTTTAGTTGACCATTTGAAGAGGGAAGTTTCAAGGCTAAAAATTGAAAGAAACTTTTATCGAGCGTTGATTGTGTTGTTATTCTCTTGTGTAGTCTATTCGAATGTGAAGTGAGTAATGAGAAGAAGTTTGTATGTCTATCATAGTCAACGATATGGAATATACAGTTGTATTGGATTATTTATAAGTAAAGTGTGTTTTTGGTTTTTTGCAATTTTTGTATAGAGCGGAAGGTTTTGTTGTATGTCTAAAATTTTTTAATGAATTAATAATATAATTTTTCTGATAATTTTAAATTGGAAATCATTGATGTGGCGGTGTCTATTGTCCAATGAGACGTGGTGCACTGACATTGACAAATTTTCACAATTTTTTAATTAATTTATTAAATTTCTTTTTTTCCTTCACAAGGTCAGCAAGGCAATTGGTCGAGGTTTACCAAACCTTGCCAACCCCTGGGCAAGGGTCGGGAAGCCCTCACCGATTGTGAGCTAGGGATGCTACCCTCATTGGATTTAAGCAAGGGCTTTGTGGCCCTTGCTCACCCTTGCTATGGTTGGTGACACTTGGGCGAGTGTCTTGGCACCCTCGCCGACCATAGCAAGGCTCATGAGCTCTCGCTAGATCTGATGGGGACCACAACCTTTGCTTATGATCGGCAAGGGCTTTGCAATCCTTGCCCTTGGGCTGGCAAGGGTTGCCAACCCTCAACCAATGGTTTGCAACCTTGCTTGCCACTATGAAGGAAAAAAAAAAAAAGGAAAGAAAAAAAAAAGAAAAATTAATATAAATTTTATTTTTTTTAAATTAAAAAAATTTTTCATGCTAGCGCCAACGGCACCACATACAATGGTTGACACTAAATGGATCTTCACGTCAGCTATTTCCAACTAAGATTAGCTGGAAGTACTAGATTAGTAATTCATTAAATGGTTTAAGATTATAGTCACAAATTTATAAAATGTTTAGGGATGAATTAACAAAATTAAAAGATTTATAATTAAATTGATAAATTGTCGAAAGGTTAAGGACTAATGGCATAATTGACAGGTTAAGGACTAAAATAACCACCATATAATAAGGTTAGGATTTTTTTTAATCAATTCTTTCAGTTAAAGGGAGATTATAAGTATTTAAAAATCATATAAACCCCATAAATAGATGTTGTGGGATTGTTTAGCATCATATATATTTATCGTAACTTGTTTATAGCTTTAGTAACGAAGTACCACGTGAACATCGATACTCACTCATCGCACAAAAGACTGACACTCAGCGTGGATGTAGTGGTTAGTAACGAAAAATAATATAATTAAGAGAGAAAAGAGGAGAAAGGATTTCAAGGGATTGAGTTATTGAGTTATTTGGATGCTCGCGAGAAAAAAATAGAGGAAAAGAATGTATTATGGCACAAATGCTTCTTTTACTTACTTATCAATAGATGCAAAATAAGGGTTTAAGTGAGAAAGAAGAATAATTGTGTTTATTAATAGATAAATCCCTCCCAATCCTTTCGGATTGCTCCATATTTGAAGAGATTTGAATAGATTTAGAGAATATATATATATATATATATATATATATATATATATATCTTTATTTATTTATTTATAACCAAACCAATTCTTCCTAATATCTCCTAATTCTTTTAATCTTTAACCTCCGTTTGTTTCCCTTCATCCAAACGCGATTATGCTTTTAGTACCATTTTTCTTGTCTCCTAATTCCCACTTACATTTGACCAAAAAAAAAAAAAAATCTTCACTTACAAATACGCGTAATTGCTTGTTTGTTTGAATTTAATAGACTTTTGAACACTCGCCTGCCAAAATTTAGATTTTAGTCAAATTTTAGAAGAATTTGAACAGATTTATTTATGAATTTAAATATTAGTATAAAGTGTTGTGAAAATATCGGAAGTTTAAATTAGGTAAAAAAAACTAAAATATGTCAGCTAGGAAAACGATTCAATTAATATATAGCATTGGGTATGAGACTTTCGAGACACCCAACATCTGATCTCATCAAATCATAGTCACCCTCTTACAGCGACCAAACTGTCGATTGCATCGGATGGCTTAAGGGGGGCTTCTAAAAAGTTAGTGTGATGGAACTCGAATCAATGATGATGAGGTCAATTACATCGGGTGCCTTGGAGGCTTCCTCAAAATATAAAGCACATGTTTGATACCATATAGTACTTGTGGAATCATCATATTATCTTCTTCTTCTTCTTCTTCTTCTTCTTCTTTTATAGAAAGAGCCACATTGCGACACGTTTATCACAAATCCAAAGTTATATCTGTGTGACACATTTATCTAATTTTTTTTTTATGACATGAAAACTCCAAACTTGTACTTACATGACATATTTATCTCAAAAATTTTAGGTAAATGTTGTGCATGGATACAAGTTTAGGGATTTAGATCACCAAAAAAAAAAAAAAAAAATGAAGTAAATGTGTCACATGACTATAATTTTGGAGTTTTCTATGTTACAAAAAAGGTTTTGGGATAATTGTGTCATAACTAGCATAATTTTGGATTTTTTGTTACTTTTTCCTTATATTTTTTATAACTTCGCTAAACAAGTAGCGAATTTATGTAGAGTAATAAATGGACACTGTTGTTAGGATTCACCGAACAATCACAAAAACAGATTAGGAGTTAAGCTAGAAAGAGAATTTGAGATGCAATGTTTTATCTTGGTTCACCTTTAAACTAAGATTACGTTCAGTTGAGAATTTCACTATAATTAGCATATCGCACCCTTATGTTACATCCCTCAAATTACAAGAGAAAGATATGTACATATAGCCAAAATCCAAATTATATGAAATCAAATTATAAAAGCCCTTTAATGTCACAGGGATGTTATCTTTGCACAATTTATGGGAATATGAACTACATGCCAACGATTGTGTTCTGCATGATAAAACAATATATTTTCTTCAAAATGCATTATTAAACGTGTTTTGAGAGCTTTATTTAATTGTAAGGGTTATTAAATATATGGCACTTCTTTAATTAAGGAAAGGACAAGGGAAAATTAAAAAAAAAAAAGGGTTTAAAGTGAACTTATTTTCTCAAATAAGGGCCTAAAGTGAATTTTGTGTCAAATAAGAGCCTAAGGTGGACATGATTGTTTCAAATAGGGGCCTAAAGTGGTCTTGGTTGTTTCAAATAATAGTCTAATCTCTCTAGTCGCTAGCTAGCTTAATATTTTGACTGGTCAGGGGCATTTTCATCCAATTACAATTGTAATTTTAAATTATTTTTATTCTTTTCTTTTTTTTTTTCACTTTTTTTGGGGGGGGCAAGGGCCGGTGGTTGTTGACGAGGACTCGGTACTCTTCATCGATTGTTGGTAAGGGTTAATGATGGCTTGGTCACCTTCATTAGCAGCTGGTAAGGGCTGATGGCTCTGCCAACCTCACCAACCGCTGATAAGGGCGAGCAAGGGCCTTCTAGCCCTCACTAGCCACCAATGAGGCCATCTTCACCAAATCTAGCAAAGGTCGGCCTTGCCTAGGACCAACGAGGGCTTGACAAGCCTTGTCGACTACTCACGAGGACAGACCCACTTGGGGCGAGGGTCATCTTGCCTAGGCAAGGCTATCCCTCGTCGACCGCTGGCAAGGCAACCTTACCCAGATCTGGCGAGAGCCGACCTTGTCGGTAGCCACAAGGGTGGTCTCCCCCAAGGCAAAGGTTGCCTTGCCCAAGCAAGGCCGTCCCCCTCACCAGTGGCCGGTGTGGGTTGCCAAGCCCTTGCTAGCCCCAAACGAGGCTAGCAAGGTTGGCATAGCCTTTGCCGATCCTTACTAGCGGTTGGCGAGGGTGGCCCTCGTCGAATTGGGTGAGTGTCGCAACCAAATTTTCGGGGTTTGGACCACCTAGGGTTTGGCTAATGGATTGTTAAGCCTAGACTTAACTCGGGCTCTCCCAAGCCCATACCAATTTGCGACTTAGGTTTGAATTGTTAACATGCAATTGAATTTTAACTTGGAGTCGCCACTAATCTATTTTTGGTGGGTCGATTAGAAACCCTAGTAAAGCAACGGGAGATTTACTTTACTCCTACGAACCAGAGACTAAGGGTACGGGGACTTGGTTACGTTAGATTTCTCTAACGCCCTTTCGGTACCGTTCTTTTTATTTTTGAAAAAATATTTGGCAAGCAATTTGGATTGATTTTAAATCTATTTCTCTAACATGTGAGGTGTTCATGCAGGTGCGCAAACCACCAATTTAACACCCAAGAAAGCAATTAAATGATGCAGAACTTACCTTAAAGCAACGAAAGTATCTGCAGTGTTAAATTAAAATCCACATCAACAATTCTAGATATGGTTTCTAATTAACACGCAATTTCTTTTCTTTTTGTTTTCACTTATTAAATGAAAATATAGTCAATATGTAATGCAATGCTTTTAATCTAATATGAAATGATATGGCATGGCAACATGTCCTAAACTATATGACATAAATAAGCATGCAGTCTATTATGAAGAAATGTAATAATTAAATAAGCAACCCAAATTACTTAATTCTAATGACGTGCGATGCAATGCAATGACGTACAAAATTATTTCAATTAAAATGACATGTGAGCTATATGTCACACAACATTTATTAAATGACCTAATCTAGTGACGGACAATTTCTAATTAGAAATGAACCTAACAATAATTGCTAAAATGACATGCATTTCATGAAACTAAATCTATATGACATGCAAATGACATTTTTTATTTTAAAAATGCAATCTATCCTAAAAATTGCAACTAATTTATCCTAAGATAAATTTTATGAAATTTGAAATGATCTAGCTAGATTAAGGTTCTATTTAATTTAAACTAGGGATTAAGTCATGTTAAATCCTAATTTAAACTAAGACATTATCTAAATTTAAAATGCAATTTATTCTAAAAAAAGATGATCTAAATTTAAAATGAAACGTGCAATTCTAATCTAATATGCACAATGATCTTTTTTGTGTTTTTCTTTAAGAAATTCGAAATTAAAACTAACACATAATTAAACATGCAATTCAAATAAAAACTAACCTAAATGATTGCACTTTCTTTTTTTGGATTTTTTATTTAAAAGTTCATAATAAGATTGCAATCCTAAATATGCAAGATGACAACAAACCTAATCCTAATTGAGATTTTTTTATTTTTTATTTTACGAAAATAAGATTTGACTCAACCAACTTGACAATAGTAAATCGAACAAAAGATAAGATTGATATCCAAAAATTGACGAACCATATCTCGCGCATGAGATTGGGTAAGCCAATTTTAAATTAAATCGAGAATCGAATCTCGGGCTTGAGATTGGATTGTCGATTTTTGTAAAGGATTGCGAGTCGGATTTCGGGTGCGAAAATCGGACCGTCAATCCCTAGCTTGAGGGTCTATTTCATGTTGGAATATCAATAATATACTAAGGAACAATTCCACTAAAACAGAATATTAAAGAAATAATGAAAAATAAAAGAAAAACTACCTAATCTGATTTTCCTTTTTTTTTTTTTTTTTTTTTTCTTTTGTTGTTTTTCCTCCCTTTCCACGCACAGCTGTGGATCTCCAAGGGAGCCGGCTGATCAGTCCGGCGAAGGGGATCCGGCGAGGGCGGCTGCAGGCGACGCGGGGACGTGAAGCGCGGCTACTGGGCGTCACGAACGGGGCACCTAGTCGTCGAGTCACCGATCTGCTGCTCGTAAAGATTCGAGCAGCAGGGGGAGCGGAGCAATGGCGAGATCGGGTACGTCCGGGGGCTCCGGGTGCGGGAGTCGCGGATCGAGCAGGACCAGCGTTGGGCGGATCGGCGTCGGCAGAAGCTCCGGGCAGCAGGGCACAGGGATTCGGCGGTAGCGTCGAATCGCGAGGTTGAAGCCGAGGTTGGGCGAGGCGTGGCGTCGGGTCGTCGCGGCGAAGGTGCGTTGGAGGCTGGCGTCGCGGTGCCGGTGCAACGCACGGTCGGCGCGTCGGGGTCTTCGCGAGTTGCAGCGGCGGCGGGTGAGGAGTGGCTCCGGCGTCACGAACCAGCGCGGATTGGAGATGAGGCGGAGCACGCGGATTGGCGAGGTAGCAGCAGAAACCTGGCTAAAAGCGCCGGTGACAGGGCCGGCGTGGGTGCTCGCGGATGGACACTCCAAAAGGAGGGTGCGCGGCGAGGGCTCCGGATCTTGGCTGAAAACAAAATTGCAGAAGTGGGGAAGTGGATTTGGGGAAGATGATGAACAGTAAAGGTCAAATCAACCTTTACTGTTTCGGCCGCTTCCCCCTCAAACTCACTTCTCTCTTTTACTCTTTCCTTGTGTACTTTCTGCAGGAAAATTTTCTTTCTCTCTCTCTTTTCTTTTCTGAATTTTTTCTCCAGAGAAAACCCCCCACGGATGGCTTCTCTCTTCTCTTTCACTTTTTACTTCTTTGTCTTCTTTTCCTTCGAACCGAGAGAAAAAAAACCCTAAACCTCTCGCACGCACGGCCTTTTATAGAGAAAGGAATTGGATTTTCAAATTCTTCATCGAATCAATTTTTGCAAATCTTTTCACAAAATTCATCCCATATTGATAAGGATTCGAGATCAAGATGAAATTTTTTTTTCTAAATCCAAATCTTTTAAAGACAAATCGCAATATTTTTTACCCATCTGCCATATCTAAAAAATTTCATATCCTAATTGAAATTTCAAAATTAATTTTCCCACGAGATGATTTTCGATCATTAAAAATATGGGCTTGGGCCGACTTGCTCGTTTCATGGGCTTAGTCCAACTAATTTGAAACCATCCGCCTTCCGTCCAATAAAATGCAAAAAATGCAAATAACAAAAATAAATGCAACCTAAATCTGTATGCTATGCAATTAATAAAATTAACCCATAATTTTCTATGCAACAAATAAATAACCTAATCGCCAAAATTTAGGTGTCAACAGTGAGGGTGCCCCTTACCTAGCCCTTTCCGATATCGCTGGTGGCTAGCCAACCACCAATGGTGATGAAGAAAGAAAAACCAAAAAATGGGGGAAAAAAGGAAGAAAAAAGGATTAAAAAAAAAAAAGAGAATAAAGGAGTAAAATGCCCTTGACCATCGAGAAAATCGAGCCCTTATTTGAAACAAGATTTACTTCAAGCTCTTGTTTGAAATAAAATCCACTTTAGGCTCTTATTCGAGAAAATGAAGACATTTTAAGCCCTTATTTGAAAATTTCCCAAAAGACAATAAAAAGAAGAAAAGATGACATCTTCATACAAAACACGATTGTTGATTATCTATCAAGTCAATCTGTGAAAGCACTATTTTTTGTGATTTGTTACTCTCTCGACATGCAGAGCTCACCTTCTACCATCAAGGTAGTTTGCCCTAATCAACCCCTATTTGAAGATGTTTCTCCATAACCCATTGCCCCTTCACTCCCTCAAAATTTCATCCATCTACTTGTGAATGACTTTCTTCACGGATTTCCGCACTCCGGTCTAGGGACTCGTAGTGTTCGTATTTCCTTTTCATCTTGCTCGAATTTCGCCCCCACTCAAACCCTCTCATCCCCCATTTCATCGCCATTGACTCATCTCTACTTATCCTTGCAAAACCTCTACGCCCCTGTCTCATTGCATGCCACATCTATTGCCATCACGACTTCTCCCAATATTGCTCAAAACCTCAATTTCATGGATGATAAGGATTTGGAGGAAGATTCTCGCCTTGCCGCCCTTTACAACAGGTTGGGCCAACTTTGCGCTTCTCATGAAATTGAAGTTTGGGACGACCTGTCGCCAGTGGAGTAGATTGAGGAATGCAAGCTTATCTTAGTTGGTAAAATTCTGTCAAACCCTTCGGTAAACTTCCAAGCATTACAGAATACTCTCAAACGAACATGGCGTACAGAACATGTAGAATTCGCACAACACGATACTGGCTTATACGTTGCAAAATTTAGATCTGTAGAGGAGAAACAAAGAATTCTAGAGGGAGGTCCATGGTGTTTTGCTAGCCACCTGATTATATTAAAGCCATGGCTTCCTAATACACCTTTGCATTGTTATGATTTCTCAACATGTGCCTTTTGGGTTCAAATATTCGGCTTACCTCTAGAATGGTGCTCGGAACAAATGCTGAGTAAAGCAGTAAGGCATGTTGGGAGTGTGATTGCGGTTAAAGTAGACACAAATGAAGGTTACAATATCAGGGTAGGTAGAGTTAGGGTGGAAATAAATCTATCGCAGCCTTTAAAAACAGGGCACTTAATTTGTGTTGAAGGAAGAAATATATGGCTAGACTTCCGATATGAGTGCCTCTCACATTTTTGCTACTCATGTGGTCAACTCGACCACTATGCCACGTACTGTCAAGAAATTCCCTTTACCGAAGCAAAAATGGAAGGCAAGGAAAAAATGGCTTTTGGCTAATGGTTACGTGCAGAAGTCAAAGAACATAGTCCTTACTGGCTTACCTTTTATGGTGATCAAGACCGATTCGCAGAGATAATGGATGTGATACCTGAGACCCCTCCTTTTTTGATTAGTAAGGCCCCAATGCCCCTTCCTATTGAAAATCCCACCAGACTTAGTGGCAGTGATGGACAGACATCAGGGCAATCATCTACTGGGCAAATGGCCCTTGCCTTATCTAAACAGAAGGGCATACAAGTCTTTCATCAGTCCGATAAAGAGCAGAGAGAGGGGATTAGGCAACTATCAGCATTACCTCAGTCAAACCGAATGGGTGATTAGCATCCGCAGGGTGAACAGCAGGGTGAACAACATTTGCCACAACCTAACTTGGGTTCTTCCAAGGAGGCTCTAATTTATGTACCTGCAAAGTTAAAAGGCATTCAAAATCAACACACGGTTGTCCCAACTCCCAAAAAATTAAAGCAGTCAAGACTACCAACTAGAGCAGGAACTTCCAAGAAGGTAAAGAGGTAAAATCCATATGAGTCTGGAGCTCATATTGTAGAGGATTTTGATGAAACCCAACTAATGGACACTCCAATCCTCATTGTTGAAGAGAATAATAGATGGGCTGAGGTGGCTTGCCCTCAAAAGCCACCTATAGCAAAATGAAGCTCATTAGTTGGAACTGTTAGGGTTTGGGGTCTTTCCTAACAGTTCAAACCCTTAAGGCCCTAGTGGCCAAAGAAAGACCTGACCTGGTTTTTTTGATGGAAACCAAAAATAGACCAAAGATGCTCACAAAAATTCAGAGGTGGCTCAAGTTCACAAATTCCTATTTGGTTAATCCTATTGTCTCGGTAGGAGGTCTGGCCATTTTCTGGCAGGTACACATCTCTCTCAACGTGCTTCATTCACATCAGGACCTCATAGACTTTATGTGCACAGAATCAAGGAACAACATACCTATTCGTGTGACTTGCGTCCATGCACCAGCTGTGTTTCAGCTTTGACAACAGCTTTGGACTGACCTCTGTCGAATTGCAAACTCTAACTGTTTACCTTGGATTTGTGTTGGTGATTTCAACGAAATAACCTATCACTGGGAGAAGATAGGTAAGAGGTTAGCAAATTTCCAACGTATGAACTTTTTTCGAGAGGTACTACATGACTGTTCTTTAATAGACATGGAGAGTAAGGGATGCGCGTTCACCTAGACAAATAACCATTCAGGTGATGAGATTGTTAAGGAGAGACTAGATAGGGTTCTCTGCAACTTGAATTGGCGACTCGCCTTCTCGGAAGCCGAGGTGTTTGCTTTACCAACAGTGGGGTCGGACTATAGTCCTTTAGTTTTAAATATTGAAGCCCTTCTGCAAAGGAGACAGAGGCCATTTATCTTTGAATCGTTCTGGTTATAATATCTGGATTATAGGATGATTATTGCTAACGCATGGCACATTACAACCAGCTCCAGTTCTGACCTACCACAAAAATTAAAGTTTGTTGGTTCCTAACTTGTCCGGTGGAGTCATGAAAAGTTCTCCAAGGCCAAAAACAAAATATTAGAATTGCAATTTCAGCTACAACAAATCACAAACCAAAATGATACTCGATTCGATAAATCGACAACAACCAAAATCAAGACAGAACTTCAGAAACTTTGGCAGCAAGAAGAGCAATATTGAGCTATGAGGTCAAGGATTAACTGGCTGAAATGTGGTGACAAAAACACAAGATTTTTCCATGTAACTACCATCCAGAGAAGACAGAGGAATAGAATATGAATGCTGCTGGACACTAACCACATATGGGTGAGAGATGAGGAGACTTTGAAGGGGATGACGCAAGATTTCTACTCTAACCTCTACACAACAGTGGGCTAGAATGCTTAGCGATAGTTAACATTGATATGGATTCCATTTTTACAACTACGGTAACTAAAGAGGAGGTTCACCTTGCAACGTTTCAATTGAGTAGTACAAAAAAGCCCCGAGCCTGCATGGTTTGAATGGATTGTTTTACCAATCTAACTGTGACACACTTCAAGATGAGATATTCATTTCAGTTCAGAATTTTTTTCAATCAGGTGCGCTGCCAGCATACCTTAACAAGACTTTTATAACTCTGATACCAAAGATACCACTACCCAAAAGTCTGGACCATTACCGTCCCGTTAACCTATGCAATTATGCCTATAAAATCATATCCAAAATCCTTGCTAATTGCCTGAAGCTCTTACTGCTTGACCTGATTCCTACGGAACAAACTGCCTTTGTTTCTAGACGTCAAATCTAGGACAACATCCTCATGGTCCAAGAGATTCTTCATCAGTTAAAGACTCGGAAAGGAAGAAGGAATTTCCCGGTGATCTTAAAAATGGACATGAAGAAGGCATACGATAGAGTCGAATGGGATTTTCTAACAGCTTATCTACTCAAACTAGGCTTCCATCCTACCTAGGTTCAGTGGGTTTCACAGTGTATCTCATCAATGTCTATCATCATCAATTTCAATGGCGAGCAGTTAGAGTATTTTTCACCCGACCCGAGGTCTACGTCAAGGCAACCCTTTGTCCCTTTATCTGTCTATCTTGCTAACAAATCTCCTATCAACCCTCATCCATCAAGCCATCGATATCGGGAATATGAGGGGCATCAAACTTAACAGGTCATGCCCTACTCTTTTTCACTTGTTTTTCGCTAATGATGCCATTTTCTTTTTAAATGGCACAATTAATGAAAGTTAGAACCTGGCTAACATACTGAACCAATACTGCCTAGCCACGAGATAGAAAATTAATAGGAATAAGTCAGGTATTTTCTTTAGTAAGGATTTCCCTATATGCCTTAAGGAAAACCTGGTTAGTGAAATAAGAGTCCCAGTGCTTGAAAAAACAGGTAAATACCTAGGGTAGATCCAAAAGAGATATGTTTGCCTGGCTTTTGGGTAGAGTAAATGACAAGCTGGATGGTTGGAATGAGAGTCTTATTTCCAATGGTGGAAAAGAAATCCTAATTAAGACAGTTGTGCAGGCTATACCTCAGTATTTCATGTCTGTCTTTAAAACTCTTATATCCATTTGCAAATCTATTGAACAGAATGTTGCCTGATTCTTGTGGCATAATGATTGTTGGAAGTCAAGGGTTCATTGGAAATGTTGGGAGGTTTTAAAATGTACAAAGGCTATGGGAGGAATGGGCTTCAAAGATTTAGTTGCATTTAATAAGGCAATGCTTGGAAAACAAGCATGGTGATCATTACAACAGCCTTCCTCCCTTTGGAGTAAATTGTTTAAGGCACTGTATTTCCCTTCCAAAGACTTTCTTGAGGCGGACAGAGGAGCCTGCCCTTCCTAGGGTTGGCAAAGCCTATTGTCAGGAAGGGAGGCGATCTTACCTAACCTTTAATGGTCGTTCGGCAATAGAACTCAGATCAAAACACGTGAAGACCAGTGGCTACCAAGTGGGAGAATAGGCGACCTAGTAGCAAGAGAGGAACCTATGTTTGTAGCTGACTTATTGGAGCATGACATAAACAGTTGGAATTTCCCTATGCTAAATCAGTTCTATGATGCATCAACGGTTCATGAGATACTGAGAATCCTAATTAGAGCAAATTTTGCCTCATACCGTCTAGTTTGGACAGCCACCACCCAGGGGGAGTATACAGTTAAAAGTGGTTATATCTCTATCAAGAAAACAGTACCAAGCACAACCAATCATCAAGCCTCATCTTCTTATCAAGCTCTTTCAATTCTTTGGAAAAACATTTGGCAGATTAAACTCACACCCAAAGTAAGAATTTTTCTCTAGTCTATCTGTCATAATGCGTTGCCAACCAAAGACAACCTATTCTAGCGACAGATCAGTACTGATCCGGTTTGCACATTATGCCATCAACACCTACTCGAAACGATTGAACATCTCCTTCTATGCCCATGGACTCATAGAATTTGGGCTCACCCTAGTATGCGCATTCACATCGTCGCAATAGCAATACATAGAGTGGAAGAGTGGATAGCAGACCATATCATTTAGAGAAAAAACTCACATGATCTGAAAACTATTGTTGTTGTTTTCTAGCAAATCTGGAAAGCTCGGAACAGGTCCATTTTTTGCAGACAACGACTAGATCCAATCCTTGTTGTTGAACTCACTCTTGCTCAAGTTAAAACGGCTCAGAACCTCCTCCATCTCTCGAACGGGCCACGTTGCAACCCCTCCGACCGCAGCAATTTTTGGCAAGCCCCTGATCAAGGTATATTGAAGATCAATATTGTTGGGGCTTATATCATGGACAATATAGAAGGATCTGTGGCAGTTATATACCGAGACCACTTTGGGAAAACGTGAGAAGGGTTTATTAGGATTGTACTTGCTTCTTAATCCTTGCAAATTGAAATACAAGCTCTGATCATCACCCTACATCACTTATTGCAGCAAGGCAACACCGAAGCGCATCTTCAGATTGATTCAGATTGTCTTCTCTCGGTTAACTCCATCAACAAGCAGCTAGATCCTCCATGGGAGATATGCTCCCTAATCACTGAAGCTGTCGCTCTCTTTCACCACTTTTCTCATCTCCAGTTTAGGTTTTGCAAGAGACAAACCAATTTCACGGTAGATTGGGCCGCAAAAGCCAATAGTATGGGCTATCTTCTACCTAATTGGGCCGAATTCCCCCCCTCCTCTCTTTGATCTTCTTCTTTCGAATGCATTAGCTACAAGTTGTAATATCTTTTCCAGTTAATAGTTATTTTCTTTTTGTCCAAAAATAATAATAATCTGTGAAAGCACTAGCTCTCTTTAGCAAGAAGTGGGAAAAACTCATTACAAAAAGAGATATTAACAGCAAATATATTTAAGACAACAAGTTAACACAAGGGAAACAAAAAGATGCAAAGATCGCACATATTCTTGTACTCACCATCGAGGGCAGTTTATTGCAACCATAGACTTTCTCGTAATTATTAGTTCGGAATTTATTGAAAAATACTATTTGCACAAATAGTCATGTATCACGAAAAAAATGCAAATTTTATATGAATAAACATACTAAATAA
Organism: Eucalyptus fibrosa; assembly: GCA_017140475.1. Lineage (NCBI taxonomy): Eukaryota > Viridiplantae > Streptophyta > Magnoliopsida > Myrtales > Myrtaceae > Eucalyptus > Eucalyptus fibrosa. Next base: position 15,126,081 of record CM029509.1, read on the forward strand.
TTTCGAAACACAATAATTTATGATAATAGATAATACGGCAACACATTGAACGTAAAAGCATAAATTAAGTTGAATTGTTGTGCCTCATAATATGACATCTGTATAGAGAAAATTCAAAACACATCATATTGAAATTTTTGGTTTGTTGATATTATGCCCGCTCAAATCAACTCTTACAAGTTCTTTCAAACATATGAAGGTTAAAAAATCACAAGAAAATACAATAATTATTCATTTCTAAAATAGAAAAGAAGAAAATTTTGAAAGGGTGACACTATTTCCACCCCTATATAACTAAATCTACTCAATTTTCATAAAAAGACAAAATTGCCCTCTATCTTCAATTGTGATTCAAATCGGTGGTCTCAAATTTATTTACTTTCCTTTTTTATTTTATATATATATATATATATATATATTATGTGCGTGTGTGTGTGTGTGTGTGTGTGTGTGTGTGTGTGTAGAATCTACTTGCCATTATTAAGAATTTCATATATATTTAGTTTCGTTTATCGAGAATTTTTCATGTATTTTAAAGACACTATGTTTTTTTTTTTTATTATTGTTAGATATTAGTCCCATAAAAATTTGTTTTGTCAAAAAGAGAAAATTTCCAGGAAATCTAATTCTTTTCTACGTTGTCAATCAAATTTATGGATAAATTGTTAAGTAGATGAAATTTATGGATAAAGTAGTAATTTCCTTTTGAAAATGCCAGTGAAATATCATTATTTTGGATTGACAAAAAGTAATGTAATCTATGACTTGTTTATGAAAAAAAAATCAAGATATCTCATTGTGCATAATGTTTTTAGTGTATTCCTAAATATTCCTCTCACTTCTAACATGCTCTGTATAAAATTATCCATCAATATAATAAGGGAAAAAGATAAATTCTTTGATCTAGTAGATAAAGAGACTTGATACTAATGAACTTAATGAAAAGTTCACCAAGAAAGTGAGCTTTCAAAATAAGAGGTACAAAAATAGATAAGTCGTTGTAAGATCAATGATGAAGAAGAGACTTTTCATTTTTATATTATATCAAAGAATGTTATTTTTCTTTACTATTAGTAAGATAATTTTACACGGAAACACGTAAAACATTATAAGAATATCCAAGAATACACTTTTCTTTAATACGTTAAAATCCAAAACATGTGACATGTTTAATTACGGTTACTTGCAAAATAGAAAAAAGGAAAAATGGAAAACAAAGGAGTGAGACCACCACATTAAACTTCAATTGAAGGGTTAGGGGTAATTTTGTCTTTTTAGTTTGTAATGGAGGTGGATTTAGTTATCTAAGGGGTGGAAATAGTGCCGCCCTTTTGAAATTCAAATAAACAATATTATAATAAGAGAAACATGGTATGCTCTATCTTTTTCTTTTTTTTTGATGACCCAGGAATCTTGTATAGCCGACAACTGGCCAAGCAAACCTGAGGTGTCACTAGAGGAGGGTCCACCACCCCGGCATCACACTTAAGACACCAAGTGCCTCCACTGGGTTTCGAACCCTTCACCTTTGGACAACGATCAATGGAGCTCTTATCCAGCGAACCCCTCACCTATTTTTGGTACAAAATAAAAACACAAAAGATTACAGTATTGATAAGTGTTACATCAGTATCTGATTGCATGTGCAACTCCTTGTTGTTCATCGCCTTCCCAATCTTTTCCTTTTTTTCACCATTTTCTTGGAGTAGTGTAAGAACCGCCTACCCTTCTGGTCAATCATCAAGTTTGCTAGCACAACACCAATCAAAATCTCGACTCCAATGCCAATTTGCACAAATTTCCAATCCAAGTTGAATGAAGACTCTTCACCCATTTCTTCTTGGTGAGATGGTGGAAATGGTAAGTTATCCCCAACCTTTGTGCATTTTTTTTTGGCAAAGGACTTCCACATAACCCTTCATTCATGGCAAATGAATCAATTGTGAATGTGTTGAATTGACTCCCTCGCGGTATTATTCCCAACAATTGATTATGAGAGACATTTCAAGGAAGGATCAATCGACCGATGGTTACCAGATTGTCCTATAAAAACTGCAGATAATCCAATGAAGAAGCCCCCCTCGAACAACACATCAAAATCCTTTATCTCATCCTTTAGTTATCTTAACCTAGCCTAGTTTAGCTATAGCTTTGGATTATAGTCGATAAAATTCCGGCAAGTGTCTATATTGTAAGTGTTGCTATTGATTAGATTCTAATACTATCCTACTATCTAGTGTCGTCGATTAAATTCTAATGTTATGTCCTCATACCCATTTAGGAGTGGTATCTTCCTAATGTTGTTTCCATTGTCCAACGTCATTGATTAAATTTCGACGTTGTATTCTTATACCCATTTAGGACCAGTACCTACTCAATGTTATTTCTACTATCCAGCATGATTGATTAGATTTCAACGTTATGTCCCCATACCCATTTAGGAGTAGTGCCTTCCCGATGTTGTTTCCACCGTCCAACATTGTCAATTAGATTTCGACGTTGTGTCCTCAATTCCATTTAGGAGTAGTACTTATCTGGTGTTGTTTCCTTCGTCTAGTGCCATTGATCAAATTTAAACTTTGTGTAATCCATTTGATCTTAGTAGATTTTCATCAGTATATTGAAGGGTGTTTGAATTAAGTCATTGATTAGATTAAGGTGTTTGTTATCATCAAATTCGAGCTTGTACTAAATGATTTTATTAGACTCAAGACTATAATATTTATATCTATTTGCATTTGACCCTCTTTGTCCAATACTAGCACATAACCTAAGTCCCCTAAATTGAAAAACCAAAACATAACACTTAGTGAAAGATATTTCATTGCGGGATCCAAAACCGGCAAAACACATGTAAACACTATGGTGACAAAAAGGCAAAAATCAAGCATTTTCTTTTACTAACTGTGATATTCCGAAATTTGGCATTATTTCAAAATATATGAAATTGTTATTTCATCGATGCACTTACGGTTATTTTACTCTGAATTGATCACTCACGAGTTAACTAATTTATTGAGTTAGGTCGTAAAAAGTTAAAATGCAAAAGACCAGAGAATTCAATTAGGGATCAACTGCCTGACCATAAAAATCGACAAGAGTCAATACTACACTGTTATAAGTCAATTAGCAAAGGAATATAAATTGATTCGATGGAAGTACATGATCGGTTTGCTGGTGATTTCGCACGATTATGATATTCATGTCGAATAATGATAAACCAATTTTTCTATTGATCTTATATTTATGGTACATAATTGAACCCTTGCGATTACATGACAATCAAGGGTCGTTCACAATTCGAAGAGGCACAAATGTGAATAGAAAATTATCGTTCACAGGTTAATCGCATGAGAATCCCTAAAAGTCACCTAATAGTTTAGGTCATACTAAAGTCGTGTTCAATCGATTTTTTAACCATAAAATTTAATTCGATTTTGGGTACCAAACTTTCGAGGATTTCAAGATTAAATTATTAGATGTCACCTCATTGTTTGTCGAATTATCGGCTAGTTCGAAATTTTCAGAAAAAGAATTATCGGACAAAAATTAGAGACTGGAAAAGGAAAAATTCAGATCTAATGGCAAAATGGTGATTTTTGAGCCAAGATTTTGGTTTCAAGAAAAATGGAAATAAGTAGATATTGTGGGGGACATAATGCTTGGCATCAAGGGTTTTTAGAGGATTTGGTGAAGAAATGATGGGATTTTGAGGAAAAATCTTGGGAAAATCTTTTTTTTTTTTTTTTTTCTCTCCCCCTCTTTTCCCTCTTCCCTCACGCCACTCCCCATCCCCTCAGCCGAACCTCCCCTTCTTCTTTTTCTTCTTTTCTATCTTCTCCTTACTTATTTCCTTGGTTAGTTTCTTCTTGACCTTCACCACCCCCATTATCTCCACCACCGTCACCCGCCCTCATCGCCATCATTTTCATCCCACCACCCACATCACCATCTCCACCTTCAAGCCCCCAAGCTGCTACCGCTCAAGCCGCCCGTCTATCAAGCCACCGTTGTCGTAGCAAGCCCCTGTCCACTGTTGCCTTTGTCTTGCCGAGCCATCACCTCCACCTTCACCTCAAACCACCACCACCATCATCGGTTCACCACCACCCAAGCTAAGCTTGGTTGTGGGTTTTGAGGAGCCGCCGCCATGCCATGGGCCGTTGTTGGATAGTAAGCTTCGTGTTTTTGTCGTCGCGCCGCTATCACCGAAATCCTGTGAGTTAACTTTCTAATCGTAGATTAGGGTATTAATTACATTTAGGGGGTAAGCTAGTCAAGGATAATGGAGGTTAGTATTATTTAATTTTAGTTTCTCCTTAATTGCAATTGAGGACGGTTTAGATTAAATTTAAATGCGATTAGTTTAAGTAAGTATAATTAGATTAAGTAATCGATTTTAGTTTAATGAATCATGATTATTTTAAGTAACAACGAGTAGTTTTTAATTAATTATAGTAAGGTTAATTAATCAAGTTTAGCCTAATTAATTGCAATTAGACTAATTAATCATGCTTAGCCAAATTAATTGTGATTAGTGTAATTAATGACATATTAGTCGTAAATAGAATTTTATTCTCGATTTTCTGGATGGGATTGTGCCTAATTATGATCGTTTGAGCTTGTGATGCTATGTTATTGATTGCCCAATTATAGATTTTATTTATTACTTAAAAAAAAGGGATTTATGGGCAAGAAAATAAAGAATTTTGAGGTGTGAGGTTTGGACGCCAAATTTTACATGCTAAATAAAATAATGGAGTTTTAAAATAGGAGTGTGCAAAGTTTGATGAGTTGATTTCAAATACTGTATGATTGTTTTACTAGGATTTTTAAGTGTGAAAAATTGCTAAGTTGATTATTTGAAAATAAACTCTTTTGGTCTAGGATAATTAATAGCAATAAGAATTGGTTTAATTGTTGGTGTGCTTGGGTGGTATTTAATCGAATCCATCACCCAGCGGAAGTTTGTGGATGATGCCCGATTTTTATCGGATGCCCGGCAAGGGTTCGAATGTTGAGTCGCGGTTGAGGCCGAATTGGTGCTCTTTTATAGAATGTCATCTAAGTGAGGGTTCTAGAAGATGTCATGCCTGATGGGGCGGAATGATGCCTAGTCATGTCGGAAGACTACCAAATCGTGTGTTGGCCATGGCTCGAGGGTTCATAATAATTGGAATACGTGTGAATGATTGTGATGCATTGTACTTTTATGGGGTAAAACTGTGAGCACGGTATGGGATGGGTCAAAACGAGTTTTACTTTATAATTGGGACCCGTGTGGATGCTTGATGCATGAAAATTATGTGTTCTGTGTGACATCCCAAATTTTCAATTCTGTTTTCTTCTGAATGAATCGGGCATTTCATTGACGTGTCTATAGGGCTATTCTTAGAACTGATCATTCTTAAGATAACTAGACTATCTGGGGAAATTATTAAGGAATTTTAAGGCAAATAGACTTGAGAGTTCGACCAGGAATCGACTTCTTGACCGTGCTCATCCTTAGAGGCCATTGCGGCACAGTTAAAAATCGATCTAAGACTAGAGATAGGTCTGGTCGACTGAGATGTGTGGCCGATCGTGGGTGACTCCACTAAATTGGAAAATTCTCGTCGACCGATACTAATCTGATTTTACTGTCGTTTTGGTACCCTGTGTCCGTATTTAAATCCTCGAGATTTTCATGATAATCAAGAGTCTCCAATGAGTCGAGTGGGTTCATAGTGGCTCGAAGAAAATCGACCACAGGTCATTTGCACTTAAAAATATTTGAAAGTTACCCAGTAGCCTAGGTCACGCTAAAAACGCATCGAATGGAAATTAACCGTCGATTCGAGTCCGATTTCAGAAATTAAAGTTTTGGCCATGTCACAATAAATTCTAGGAGTGTTGACTCAGTCTCAGAAGATTTTTCTGACAACCAACACTTTTTGGGAAAAAGTCGTCGCCGGGTTGTTTTAGTGCAAAAAATGCCGAAAGTGGTTTTCGATTGCGAAATTGAGAAGTGTGAGAAATTATTGGATGGGGAAAATTATCAATTGAGGCATTTAGAGGTCAAGTGATTTTGTTGTGGCCAATTGAAATTGAATCAAGAGAGAATTGAAGATCAATTGAAGCATTGGCTAAGAAATTCGTATCATCCCCTCACCCTAGCAATATTGGACTACTTGAGAGGTTATGGAAGTCATTTGGATGGTTTAGTGATAGCCAAGTGTTTTTACTTGGCCAAGAGTGATTCTTGGAGGATATTTTTGCATAATATCAAGCCAAGGTCCCACCTCACTCTTATCCATCTCTCTCTCACCCCTCTAACCGGTTACACTCACTCCTCCATCTCTCCATTTTTGTCGCATGAAGCCAAGAATAGAGAAGCCACGCTAGCTGAAGGAGAAAAATCACCGAGTGCAGCTGCCTTCGACCGCTTGCTTCAATCCGCATGGTCTCCCCAGCAACTTCGCGAATCGTCCAGCGAAGACCCAACTTCGGCTAGCACGTCTCCACCAACGAAGTTCTCTTCGTTGAACAGCGTTCTTCGCTCCATGCGGCAAGAATTTCCCAAGCCAGCTCACCACCTCCTTCGGCCAAGCTTCTTCACCCAGCAGAACTAGTTGACCCGCAACACTCCACCGTTTCGCTTCCACGACCATCTGCACTGAAGACCGAAGCTGCATCCTCCACTAGGCTTTGTCGGCAGCAATTCAATTCCATCTTCACCGATCAAGACAGCTCACGGCAGAAGCTGCTCCAACGTCGAAGCTGGCCTCCACGTGTCCTCAGCTAGAGCTCCTTCGGTCAACACTTCTATCCGTGAAGCCCTTAGTTGACCAACAGCACCACCTGCCGCCTCCTATTGTCAGCGAACTCCACAGCAACGACAACACCGCGTGGTCTTCTCCTGCCCGAGTATTGACCGAAGCTGCACGCCACACGTCCGCAGCAAGCCCACGATTGAAGACGCCAGCAGCTGCAGCGACACCAATCTTCAGTCTTCTCCAGCGGCGTGCCCTCAACCCTCACAAAATTGTGGAGGCCCATCTCAACAGCAACGGCCCAGCGAAGCCAGAGAGATCTGCAAGCTTCAGTTAGTCCAAATTCAGCCCAGCAGTTGGGCCATTGAAGCCCATGAATTGATTTCAATAGAACCAGCAGCTTCTTTGGGCCTTCTTCTTCAGCCATGAAGCCTGCGAAGTCTTTGTCCAGCATCCCATCAATTGAAATTTGAGGCCCAATTTCCAGCAAAGAAATTTGAAGCCCAAGTGAATTCAGTCAAGAATTTCAGCAGGCCCAATTCAACTTGGGTCTGGCCCTAAAGCAAGAACAAACCTCAGTTGGGCTGAGATTTGTTGGGCCTAAGCTTAAGGCCCGGTCCAAGTCCGCCGGTGTTGTCGAAAGTCCAATTTCGGCCGCCGTCGCGGTGATTCGGTCTCCGCTTTTGTCAAGTGAGTTTTACTCACTAAAGCTTTCTTAGTTTGCTAATTATACTTAAGGTTGGTTAGATTTAATTAAATGCAATTAGGTGGTTAGATTAGTTTAGATCAATTAAATTAGAGACTTAATGATGCATGTTAGGTGGTTAGAAATAGACATTAGCAAGTAGACATGCCATGTTATTTATGGAACGAGTCTCGGTAATTTTCCGGGCTCGTCTCGGCGTCCAATTCGGCATCATGAGCCTAAATTGGATTTTTTTTATAATTATTTATTTAATTTTCGAATTAATTATTTAATTATTTATTTTTCCAGAAATTCAACCGGGATGGTCGGTGACTGGAATTTCGTGCTGATTGTCGTGGTACAGTCCGTTTATTTATTTGAGCTTTATTTGGTACTAAAGAATTTAGGAGTGAATTTACGAATTATTCCTAAATTAAATCGTGAGAGGGTCGGGTGGGACCGTAAAGCCACTAAATGTTGAGAGGGTCGGGTGGGACCGTAAAGCCACTAGATCTTGAGAGGGTCGGGTGGGACCGTAAAGCCACTAAATCTAAGGAATTGCTTGGTGTAGGATGAATGACCTAGAAATGGTCCGACTGACATAAAATCGACTAAGTCGATTTGATTGATGCTTCAATCGGTGATGTGCTTGTTTGAATACCTATTAAACCGTACTAATATGCGAGATGGAACACGAGGCCAAGGTAAGTCCTCCAACTCGTGCCGTGTTTAGGCAGCCTATAGTGTATTGGCTTTCTAATCGAGCCTTAGGGGGTAGGATTCGCTGAGACGTGGTCTCATTGGTTATTGAATAACCATTTCAGGACCCTGAGGAGAAGCTAAGGAAGAGGAACCTGAAGGGGAGAAAGACTTTTGAAGATAAAGATGATCCAGAGAGGGATCTTGAATATAACCCGGATGTAGACTGAGATCCCATCCCTTTTGTAAACCCTGTCTTAGCGTAGATAGGTGTGAGACAAGTATGTTGTGAATAGTATTGTAAATATACTATGAGTTGCGCTGTTAACGAAAGTGTGGTTGTGAATTTCAATATGAAAAATATGGTCTGCTTTCCTATCCCATTGTTTTATTGTCTGGGGATTTTAACTACTTCCGCATGTGCTTAATAAAAGAAAGGGTCGGCGATACATAGTCCTGGGATATCGCATTCTAAAATCGACCAAGTAGGAGGATGTGCGCGCGTCCAAGGATCGGGGCGTGACATTTTGATTATTGATTATGTTTGTTACATTAATGTTGGCATATGTGATGTACTAATATGCAGGGGTATGCCAACGTGAGGTAAGATTGTATGTCATTACATGTTTAGGCTACCTCCAAAGTGAATTAGCTTCCTAATTGAGGTTTAGGAAGTTGATTCACTGAACCTCGTTGTTATTAAGGATTTTTAGGGCCGTAGTGTGGGAAACTGCCAGGCGCATTTGTGGTGGGCGCGTGATGCGACACTTTTTGGCTGACCCTATTGTTAGTGAAGTTTAGGTTAACTCTAACCCCAGCAGGTTTTTAAGTTAGTTGGTAGGAAGTTGCCAGTTGGAATGGGCTTGTAATTATTAAACTTCTTAGAGTTAACAAGTTAATAAATAAAGGTTGTGCCTTTGGAAATATTTGCTATGTTTTACTATCCCTATTGTGATGATTGACTAGGTGTTCTTTATATTATGCTTATGCTTGCATTTAATCGAAAAATAAAAGATTGGGTCGGCGACGCGTCTTAGGACGTCGCAATTAGTTCAACCGCCGTGGGATGTTCGCACATTTGGGGTGTGACACTAAAAATAGAGGGAATTTTATTGAAATGATAGATTTTCTCATAATTATTCTATTTGCACGAATAGTCATGCATAATGAAAAGATTGAAACTCTTATGTGAATAGACATACTAATTAAGTAATAGAGGCAACTCTTGACCAAAAGACACCGCTCTACTAATTAATTTTGAAACACAGTGATTATGGTAAAAGAAAATACAACAATACAGAGAGCAGAAAAAGTGTAAACCTCGTAATATGATACTTGTATAGATGGTAAGAAAAAATAAGAAAAAAATTGAAAACACATGATATTAAAATTTATGGCTAGTTGAATCAATTCTTTTAAGTTATTTAAAAAATATAAAGGTAAAAGAGCATGAGAATAGATAGATAGAAAAGAAGACAATTTTTAAATTCAAATGAACGATAATACAATAAGAGGAATATTGTATGCTCTGTTTTTCCTATTTCAAGTACAAACTAATTGCACAAAAGGTTATGTTACTCATAGTGTCACATAAGTATTTGACTAAATATACGACTTTTATAAACATGGACAAGTGTGACACTGATTAGTTATGTTATGCTGTGTATCTGGTTTGAACTGAAAATGGTAATTAAGATTCTTACCCATGTTTACTTCATGTCAACTCGTGTTTCCATTGGCTATCAAGTAGACTCTATTTTCTTGTTCTTTTTTTTTTTTTTTGAACGAGGACTCTATTTTCTTGTTCGATAGTCTATCTTTCTAACTGTTTTTTCTCCCCTAGAAAATCATGTCATATCATCGTGTAACGGAGCATTTATATCGGCAATGCATGCATATTAATGCTTGTTGTGATCAGGTGCTGAGGGACACTCATTTTGATGCCTTGGCTATTATAGAGATTCTAATTTTAGAGATGTACTAGTTCCAAAATCTTGTTCCGGAATCTAGTAGAGACCGAGAAGATAAAAACAAAAGTCATTTAGAATGACAGTAACAAGGGGATAGCTTGTTATCCTTAACCATCAATTTATTTCATGAAGAGATTTCTAATATGGATTTAGAAGAACAAAATGGTACGTTTGGTGCCGTGGCCACAAAAAAATAAAAAATAAAAAACTTACCAAGTTTTCTCTTTATGTAAGAAAAATTTACAAATGTTGGAGTGAAAAACTTCACTCTTCGAATGCTAGTAACGAATACTTGGAAATATGATTGAGAATGTGTTAATCAACATACTATCAAGAAGGTACAACCGTTTGACATCTTCAAAAAGCATACAAGCGATGGAAATTTCACCTTTGTAGTATAATTCTGAAGTCATTTGCACAAAATTTTTTACTCATCATGATCAATAGATCAAATATACTTTTAGAATGATTATTTCCTTTTAATCCACATCCTAAGACTTTATTTGTGAATAGCTAAGGCCTACAGGCTTTTTCCATTTCTTAGAGCACCTCTTTTTCCTCAATCAAACCCAAATGTCTTTTCAGATTTGTATAGTGCATGAATGGCCAAAACAGCATGAAATTTCCACCATCAAATTGCTTATCGCTGTTTATAAAAGCTTTTCCAATGAAAACTAACTCCTCCAAAAAGAAGAAAAACAACACAAAAATATGGCACCCTCATTATTCTACATGTTTTGTACTTTGATTTTCTTCCTCGTTGAGTTTCCTACTCCATTTGCTAATGCCTTATCTCATGTAGATGAGAGCTTTGCCTTGATGGAATTCAAGAGAAGTTTTCAAAACAGCAAAGCAGGTTCATCTTCAACACAGCTTAGGCTTTATTCTGGTTGTGTTTATCCGAAGATTGAATCATGGTCACTAGATGGACATGGAGATTGCTGCTTATGGGATGGTGTCGAGTGCAACAAGGCCAATGGTCATGTGACAGGCCTTGACCTTAGTAATAGTTGTCTCTTTGATGCCCTGACTTCCAACACTAGCCTCTTTCGCCTCCACCACTTGGAATCGCTCAATCTTGCTTGGAATGACTTCAACTCTACCTTAATCCCACATGGCTTCATCAATCTTTCTAGGTTACACTACCTTATCCTCTCTGGTTCATACTTTTCAGTGAAAATCCCATCGGATATCTCACAGCTCTCGAGATTAGTTTCCCTTTATTTGTCTTTTGCGTGGGTGTCTCTACCCAACATAAACAACTTTGTTCAGAACTTAACTATGCTTAGGGAACTTGATCTCTCTATACAAACATAACATCACCATTCCCAAAAGTAGTTGCAAACTTCTCCTCTTTAAAGTCACTTAAACTTTTATCTTGTCAATTGCATGGAGAATTTCCAATAAGCATCTTTCATTTACCAAATTTGGAAGTCCTTGACATCGGTGATAATCTCCACCTTTATGGTTTTATTCCATAACAACATTGGGGTAGTCGCTTGAAATCTTTGTCTCTTCATGGCACGAATTTTTCCGGTGAAATACCCATTTCGATTGGAAACCTCATTTTCTTAAATGAATTATCAATTTAGGATTGTCATTTCTCGGGTTCACTTCCCACTTCACTAAGTAATATTTCTCAGCTTATTTTTATGGATATATCAATTAATAAATTCCAAGGTCATATTCCCGCTTCATTTGCTAATCTTACCCAGCTGTCAACTCTATATCTCCATTCCAATAGTTTCAGCAGTGGTATTTGGCATTGGCTCATCAACTTGGCAAAACTTACCTACTTGGATTTTTAGGTATTGTTTCATCCAATAAGATTCCTCAAATAAAATAAAATAAAATAAGAAAACAAAATGTTGAGATTCAATCGGTAGCCAAACTAATCGGTAGCCGAACTAATTGTCCATGTTTCTTTACATTTGGCAAATGTTCAGTTAAGTGGTCTAATTACGCCTTTATTTGAAAACTTGACACGGTTGGTTCACCTCGACCTTTCATCCAACCATTTGCAAGGTGAAATTCCAAACTCATTATGGGAACTCAAGGATCTTGAATATTTGGATCTTAGTGGGAATAATTTGAGTGGCACCGGATTTACACAAACTTAGAGCTTGAGGATGTTAAATTTGAAGACCAACAACATATCTTTTGTTAGCAAGACCAAGATGAATGTCACTCTTCCAAATCTTTCCACTTTAGTTTTATATTCATGCAACTTATATGAGTTCCCAAAGTTTTTAGGCTACCTAAGCAGATTAAGTGGGTAGATCTTTCACACAATAAAATTGGAGGGAGTAATCCTACGTGAATGGGGAATGGTAGTAGGGAATCCTTATGGTATATGGATCTTTCTCACAATTTTCTAACTGGCTTTGAGAACAACCAAATCAATCTGTCACAACCTAAATTGACCTACCTTGACATTAATTTTAACCCGCTCACAATGGAATTCCCTACTCCACCTCCATCAGTGACTTATTTTAACATCTCCCATAACATCCTCTTTAGAGAAATTCAATCTATTTGTAGGGCAAGATCCCTCTTCATTATTGATTTGTCCAACAATAATTTGAATGGCACAATTCCTTATTGTTTGGGAAATATTGATTCTTTATCAATCTTGGATCTTGGGACAAAATAAACTTGAAGGCACAATTCCTGAAGCTTACCCAAAAGGTTGTGCATTGAAGTTGATCGTTCTCACAGAGAATCAATTGCAATGGCCTATTCCAAGGTCATCAGCGCATTGTACAATGCTAGAGTATTTGAACCTTGGTTATAATCAAATTATCGATGGGTTCCCCTCATGGCTATTTGAATTGACCAAGCTAAAAGCTATTATCTTGAAATCCAATAAATTCCATGGTCCAATAGAAACGTATCGAAGCCAATTTAACTTTAGCAGTTTACATATCATGGACCTTTCCAATAATAGTTTCAATGGTGAACTTCCTTCCAAGTTGTTGAAGAGTTTTTGTGACATCCTGAAATTCGACCCCGTTTCGATAAAGTGAAATGGGCATTTCGTCAACGTGCCTATGGCCCTTTTTCTCTGAGTTGATCACTCACGAGTTAACTAACCTATTGGGTGAAGCCGTTAAGGGATGTATCAGCTGTAAAATCCCTAAAAGCTACCTAATTGGTTGGATTGAGCTAAAATCACGTCTGATCGATTTTTAACCACGAAATTGAACTCGATTTCGGGAATCGAATTTTAAGCGCGTCATAATTCTTATTTTTAGGATCCTGTCTCATCGCTCGTCAATTTATTGACAAGTCCGAAATTTCAATAAAGAAATTATCGGAGGAAAAATCGAAAGACCGGAAGAAAATAAAAGGGAATGAGAAAAGGAAAATAATAGAAATAAGAAAATTGGGTTTCTTATTAAACTATTATTTTCTTTCCTTTTTCTTTTCTCTTTTTCTCTCTTTTTTTCTCTCTCTCTCTCTCCTCTCTCCCCCTTCGTGCGCAGCCCCTCCCCACCATCGAATGCCCCTTGCCAAATTGAAATTGGCTTCTCTTCTCTCTCTCTCTCTTCTTTTTACTTTTGACCAGTCAAATTCTCTTATCTCTTCTCTCTCTTATCCCTTCTTCTCTCTCCTCTCTCTTCTCCCCCACTCTCCCTCGTAACCTACTTCTTCTTCATCCTTCTTCTTTGTGCGAACCAGAAGCCGAAGAAGATAGAAGCAGCAGCCAACATCGTTTGAAGACAGGAGGAGCTCCGCCGCTCACCGCCCGCCTTCGCTTCTCCCTCGCCCCCTCAGCTGTCGTCGCCACCCCCCCTTCTCTTCTTCTCTGTTTCGTGCGATGACCAGCAGAGACAAAAGTGGAAGCAGCCGCGGACGTCGCCTGAAGACCAGCCGCCGTTGTTGCCGCACTGCACGCCCGCACCCGCGCGCCTGCCACTCGCCGCTGCCCCGCCATCCACGCGCGTCCCCGTGTCCACCACCTGCTGCCGTCCCTGCCGTGCGACCCAGCTTCTGTTTTTCCTCGTCCAGCCATCGTGAGTGGCCGAGCAAGCCGCCGGAGCCGCCGTGCAGCCTTGCCAGACCGCCGTCTACCTTCCCGACCCTTCTCCGCCCCTAACCATCTCTGTTTTCCCCTGTTTCGCAGCCGCACCAGCAACCCACAGAGTGGGTATCCCGCCGGTTCGTGGGCCGTTTCTGGGCCCCGGATCCGTGAGTCGCTTTGGGAAGTTTCGTTCCTCGTGTCGCCGCCGTCGGATTGATTCGATTTGTGCGCGATTTGGTGAGTAATCTCACTAATCCTGGATTAGTGAGCTAATTATGCTTAAGGTTGGTTTAGTTTTAATTAATTATGTTTAGGTTGTTAGATTAGAATAAATTAGCAATTATTAGTCAATTGTGATGCGATTTAGATAAATTGATTGTGCAATTAACAAGTAGACGTGGTCTACTATTTATTGGAAGCATCTCGAGAATTTTCTGACCCCTAATCGGGCTTCAATTTGGCGATTCGGGCCTAAGTGAGATTTTTGGGCCATTTAAATATTAATTTTCGGAATTAAATTAAATAATTATTTATGTTTCGAAAATTCAATGGAGATGGTCCGGAACTGGAATATTATGCGGATGACTGTGGTGAAGTCCGTTTATTTAATCGGGCTTTATTTTGAGCTAAATTGAATTTTTAATATTAATTATTTAATTTTCGAAATTAATTAATTAATTATTTATTTCCTGAAAATTCAACTGGGATGGCCTGTGACCGGAAAATTATGCTGATGACCGTGGTGAAGTCCGTTTATTTAATTGGACCTTATTTTGAGCTAAACGGAATTTTTAATATTTAATAATTAATTTTCGAAATTAATTAATTATTTATTTATTTTTCGGAAATTAAGTTTGAGATGGCCGACGACCGAAATCTCGTGCTGATCGTCGTGGCATAGTCCGTTTATTTAATTGAGCTTTAATTTGTGCTGAATTGATTTAATTGTGGATAATTACTTTAGAAATGGGATGAATCATCATGAAAGGCACGTGGCTCGGTGAATAGTACATCATCTCAGAGAATGCACGTGGCTCAGTGATAAGGGATATCGCCTCAGAGAATGCACGTGGCTCGATGATTAGTACGTCGCCTTGGAGAATGCACGGGGCTTGATGATTAGATATATCACCTCGGAGAATGCACATGGCTCGGTGACGAAGTATGTCGCCTTGGAGAATGCATGTGGCTCGGTGATTAAGTTTGGCATCTAAAAAAACACGTGGGCTCGGTAATTTGATGCATTACCTCGGAGAATGCACGTGGTCCCAATGAGTACATTTGGCATCTAAAAGGACACGTGGGCTCGGTAATTTGATGCATTACCTCGGAGAATGCACGTGGTCGCAATAAGTATATTTGGCATCTTGAAGAGACACGTGGGCTCGGTGACTTGATGCATCGCCTCGGAGAATGCACGTGGGCTCGCTGATTCAAAATGGCATTTTAAAGGGCACGTGGGCTCGGTAAATTAATGCATTACCTCAGAGAATGCACGTGGCTCGGTAATTGGTTTTATCAATTGAGACTGTATACCAATAGCTTGAATGACCGGGAAATGGTCAGGCTGATATGTAATCGACTAGGTCGATTGATCATTGATTTGATTTGATGTCGTGGATTGATTGACTGATTAGAAATGACCGTGAGTGGTCTTGTTGGCATTTAATCGACTAGGTCGATTTGATCGATGCTTCAATAAGTGATATGATTGCTTGGTGCCTATTATGAATTGTACTGACTTGCAGGTGGGATATGAGGCCAAGGTACGTCTTTTGCCCTATGCGTGTATAGGCAGCCTATAGTATAATGGTTTACTAATCGGGCTTAGTGGGGTAGAACTCGCTGAGACGTAGTCTCATCCCAGTTTGGGGAAAAACATTTCAGGACCCCGATGAGGAGCTAAGGAGGAGTCTAAGAAGGAGAACTCAGAGGTGAAACTTAAAGAGAAGGATTTTTGGAAGAAGAAGATAATCCCGAGAGGGGCCTTAAGTATGGCTTGGATGGACTGAGAGTCTATCTTCTTTTGAGAATTCCTTTTGAAGTAAATAGTTATGAAGTTCTCTGGTTTGTGTTTTGTATAAAAGTTTGGTTATAAATTTCAATATGAAAAATATGGCCCTACTTTTCTATCCCAATGTTTTATTGTCTGGGGATTTATATCTGCTTCCGCATGTGCTTAATAAATAAAAGGGTCGGCGATACATAGTCCTGGGATATCGCATTTTAACATCGACCAAGTAGAAGGATGTGTGCGTGCCCGAGGATTGGGGCGTGACATCCCCACTTTAAGTGGTATCAGAGCGAAGTTGAGGATTGGAGTGATAAGGAGCGTTGACCATGGGATAGTTAGTAGGAAAGGCCTTTAAATTCATGCTGGTGCATGTCTGTGTTAGCTGAATGCTATAATTGTTTGTTGTGTGTGGATCGCTCACCTTCTAATCCATTGTGGGTTTGGAAGACGGGTTGCAGTGTGAAGACTGAACCATGAGCGAGTAGGAGCTGAGAACTCCTAGTGAGAGGACAATGTCCTTTGCGACTCGGGATGAAGCACCGACAAAGGTCGGCACCCGAGGTGGTTGTGGCAGAGTGTTGGCTCTGGCTAGCTCGAGTGTAAGAGTACCACCATAGGTTGGTACTAGTGTATCAGCGTCGAATGATCCTAGGTTCGGTAGGATCATTTTGATGCTAGTGTCCCTTGGGAATTGGATGAGCCAGCAAGCTCAGGATTAAGCCGTTGTTGTTGTCGCTATCAGTATTGCTGTTGTCGCTTCACCTACTGAGATCCAGAGTGGAGATGTGATCCGGGAGCGAGTCATTGCATTTGAGCTGAGGTATAGATCCAGTTCAGGCATAAATGGAAATCGATCAGGGAAAAGATCGAGGTCGAGAGCGGTTCTAGCAGACCGATGGGACAACCAGAAAGAGTGTGTGCTGTCACTTGGCAGGAGATAAAAGACTCACCTGATAAGTGTCAGAATTGTAGAAGGAAGCATGGATGAATCCAGTGTCCGAATATGACTAGAACCTATTGTGATGATGACCAGCGTGGCCATCAGGTGAAGGACTGTCAATGGAAGTCTAAGGTGGCATAGACATTGTTACTACGGCCAGGAAAGAATGGGAGTAGAATGGACTTTGCACCGATCAGAGAAAGAATGTGTTGGAAGTGATCTCATCAGAGCAGCGCAATAGAGCTTTGTGCTGAGTTGGTAGAACTTAAATTGTTGACGTAAAAGTGAAAGAGAAGGGAATCACTGGCAATAGTTGTGCTTGACTAGTTGCTGAGGTGTGAGTTTGACGCCACATGAATAGTGTGGGCTCAAAGAACATCTAGTGATAATGAATCACGATCTTGGAGTAATCCAGTTTAGTCCATTAGCATGTGAAAGTGTCGAGGTTATTGGGAGTTGAAAAGGATCTTTGATTTCATTAATCTCGTTGGCTAAAGATAATCCGTTTGTTAGACTGAGGTTGCCAAGATTGATTTGACAGTTGTAGTGGATGTGTCAGTTGAGAAATAGAATGTGAAGAAGGTGGCTGTGATACAAAAAATTTCTAAGATGGTTCCAAAGGAATTGCTTGGGTTACCGCCAGAAAGAGATAGAAATTATGATCGAACTAGCACCAAGATAGAGCCACTCTCGAAGGCTTCTTACTAGCTGTTGTTGTCTGAATTGATAGAATTAAAGATGCAGATGTGTAGATTGATGAATGATGAATTCGTATATATCAGTGCATCACTTTTGGGAAACATTAGTTCTGTTTGTTAAGAAGAAAGATGGTTCGTTGCGTTTGTGCATCGACTATCGACAGCTCAATTAGGTGAAGATCAATGACAAGTGTTCTTTGCCAAAGATCGATGAATGGTGTGACTAGTTATAAAGAGTATCGATATTTTAAAGGTCGACTTGAGATTATGAAGTCATCAGTTACGAACCAGGAAGGAGGTTGTATGAAAGACAACTGTTCGTACTTGATTTGGTTTTTACGAGAGTATTGCAAGATCGTTTAGCCTGGTGAACACTCTAGTTGCTGTGATGGATTTGACAAACATAATGCTAAAGGAATATCTGGATCAGTTTGTGATCGTGTTCATTGATGATATCTTGGTCTATTTGAGAAGTGATGAAGAACATGAGAATCATCTGAGAGTAGTACTTCAGACCTTAAGAACTCATCAGCTGTATGCTAAGTTTAGCAAATGCGAGTTTTGGCTGACTCGTGTTGCGTTCTTAGGTCATGTGATTTCCGGAGAAGGAATCTCCGTCGACCCGAGTAAGATAGAAGCCGTGATCAAGTGGCCGAGACCAACATCAGTGACAGAGATCAGAAGTTTTCTGGGGTTAGCAGGTTATTACAGACGGTTTGTGGAAGGGTTCTCATCGATAGCATCACCTCTGACAAAGCTCTCGAAAAAAAATGAGAAGTTCATATGGTCAGACAAGTGCGAGCGTAGTTTCCAAGAGATGAAGGAAAAGCTGACTACCGCACCTGTGTTGACGATTCCATCTGGTCCTGGAGGATTCGAGATCTATAGTGATGCGTCATTTAGGGGATTGGGTTGTGTGCTGATGCAACATGGCAGAGTTGTTGCATACGCTTCCCGGCAGTTAAGACCTCATGAATTGAATTATCCGACGCATGACTTAGAACTCGCAGCCATCATATTCGCGTTGAAGATTTGGAGGCACTACTTGTGTAGAGAAAAGTTTCAGATCTTCGCAGACCATCAGAGTCTCAAGTATTTGTTCTCTCAGAAGGAGTTGAACATGAGACAACGGCGATGGATGGAATTGTTGAAGGATTACGACTGTGATATTCTATATCACCCGGGAAAGGCGAACAAGGTCGCCGATGCATTGAGTCGGAAGTATTCAATAGCGCAAATCTTGATTAAGGAGTGGAACTTAAGCGAGAGAGCTCGGGATTCAAAACTCAAATTTGAGGTAGGCCATCTCTCAAGTCGTATGGCCACCCTCAGAATTGAACTGGATGTTCAAGTCAGAATCAAGCAACTCCAACCGACAGATCCAGATGTATAGAGAATTCTTCAGGAAGACGCAGATAAAAGGAAGGCTGATTTTCAGATTGCTGATAACGGGACTCTAAGGTTTCATGGACGTTTGGGTGTACCTGACGATGTAGAGCCTAGAGAAGAGATTTTATCTGAAGCATATCGTAGCAGTTATAGCATTCATCCTAAAAGTACCAAGATGTATCAGAACCCGCGTCAACACTACTGGTGGTTAGGTATGAAGGCGGACATTGCCAAGCATGTCGCCAAGTGTTTGACTTGTCAGCAAGTAAAAGCCCAACATTGCAAGCTGGGAGGACTTCTGCAACCTCTCGCGATCCCAGAGTGGAAATGGGAGTATATCACGATGGACTTCGTGACTGGACTACTAAGGAGTCAAAGGGGAAATGATTCGATTTGGGTAGTAGTTGACAGGCTGACAAAGTCGGCTCACTTCATTGCAGTTCGAAAGGACCTATGTATGGATAGACACGCAGACCTGTATGTGCGTCAAGTAGTTTGTATGCATGGAGTGCCAGTTATGGTAACATCTGATGGAGACCCGAGGTTTACTGCTGTTTTTTGGAAGAGCTTGCAGAGTGCTTTGGGTACAAAGCTTCAGTACAGTACGGCATATCATCCTCAGAAGGATGGCCAGTCAGAAAGGATGATTCAGACTCTTGAAGACATGCTGAGAGCGTGTGTAATAGACTTCAAAGAAAGCTGGGAAGATCAGCTTCATTTGGTGGAATTCGCCTACAACAACAGTTATCAGCAGAGCATTAAGGTGGCTCCATTTGAAGCGTTGTATGGCAGAGCATGCAGAACTCCAGTGTGTTGGGATGAAGTCGGAGAAAGGAAGATAGCAGGCCCAGAGTTGGTTCAGCAATCAGTGGATGTCGTGGCAGTGATCAGAGACAGATTGAAGACAGCGCAGAGCAGGCAGAAAAGTTATGAAGATAAGCGCCGAAGGTCTTTGGAATTCCAAGTTGATGATCACGTTTTTCTGAAAGTGTCACCAATGAGGGGAACTTCGCGCTTTGGTAAGAAAGACAAACTGAGTCCGAGGTACGTAGGTCCGTTTGAGATTCTTGAAAGAATAGGAAACCTAGCGTATCGTCTTGCATTGCCGCCAAGATTGGCGCAAGTGCCTGACGTCTTTCATGTGTTGATGTTAAGGAAGTACGAGCCTGACCCGACCCACGTGCTCAATTTCGAGGAATTGGACGTGGATGACTATGTGTCATACGTTGAAAGCCCGGTTCAAATTGCTGATCGCAAAGAGAGCAAGTTCTGCGTACAAAGACCATTCCGTTGGTCAAAGTGGTCTGGCAACACCATGGCATTGAAGGAGCGACTTGAGAGACTGAAGAATCGATGAGACCATTGTACCCCCGCCTTTTTGAACAAAGTGTAATGGTTTAAATTTCGAGGACGAAATTTTTATAAGAGGGAAAGAGTTGTGACATCCTGAAATTCGACCCCGTTTCGATAAAGTGAAATGGGCATTTCGTCGACGTGCCTATGGCCCTTTTTCTCTGAGCTGATCACTTACGAGTTAACTAACCTATTGGGTGAAGCTGTTAAGGGATGTATCAGCTGTAAAATCCCTAAAAGCTACCTAATTGGTTGGATTGAGCTAAAATCACGTCCGATCGATTTTTAACCACGAAATTGAATTTGATTTCGGGAATCGAATTTTAAGCGCGTCATAATTCTTATTTTTAGGATCCTGTCTCATCGCTCGTCAATTTATTGACGAGTCTGAAATTTCAATAAAGAAATTATCGGAGGAAAAATCGAAGACCGGAAGAAAATAAAAAGGGAATGAGAAAAGGAAAATAATAGAAATAAGAAAATTGGGTTTCTTATTAAAGTTTTATTTTCTTTCCTTTTTCTTTTCTCTTTTTCTCCCCTCTCTCTCTCTCTCTCTCTCTCTCTCTCTCTCTCTCCCCCTTCGTGCGCAGCCCCTCCCCACCGCTGAATGCCCCTTGCCAAATTGAAATTGGCTTCTCTTCTCTCTCTCTCTCTCTTCTTTTTACTTTTGACCAGTCAAATTCTCTTATCTCTTCTCTCTCTTATCCCTTCTTCTCTCTCCTCTCTCTTCTCCCCCACTCTCCCTCGTAACCGACTTCTTCTTCATCCTTCTTCTTTGTGCGAACCAGAAGCCGAAGAAGACAGAAGCAGCAGCCACCATCGTTTGAAGATAGGAGCAGCTCCGCCGCTCACCGCCCGCCTTCGCTTCTCCCTCGCCCCCTCAGCTGTCGTCGCCACCCCCCCTTCTCCTCTTCTCTGTTTTGTGCAATGACCAGCAGAGACAAAAGCGGAAGCAACCTTGGACGTCGCCTGAAGACCAACCGCCGTTGCCGCCGCACCGCACGCCCGCACCCGCGCGCCTGTCGCTCGCCGCCGTCCCGCCGTCCGCGCACGTCCCCGCGTCCACCACCTGCTGCCGTCCCTGCCGTGCGACCCAGCTTCTGTTTTTCCTCGTCCAGCCACCATGAGTGGCTGAGCAAGCCGCCAGAGCCGCCGTGCAGCCTTGCCGGACTGCCGTCTACCTTCCCGACCCTTCTCCGCCCCTAACCATCTCTGTTTTCCCCTGTTTCGCAGTCAAACCAGCAACCCACGGAGTGGGTATCCAACCAGTTCGTGGGCCGTTTTGGGCCGTTTCCGGGCCCCGGATCCGTGAGTTGCTTTGGGAAGTTTCGTTCCTCGCGTTGTCACCGTCGGATTGATCCGATTTGCGCGCGATTTGGTGAGTAATCTCACTAATCCTGGATTAGTTGGCTAATTATGCTTAAGGTTGGTTTAGTTTTAATTAATTATGTTTAGGTTGTTAGATTAGAATAAATTAGCAATTATTAGTCAATTGTGATGTGATTTAGATAAATTGATTGTGCAATTAACAAGTAGACGTGGTCTACTATTTATTGGAAGCATCTTGGGAATTTTCTGACCCCTAATTGGACTTCAATTTGGCGATTCGGGCCTAAGTGAGATTTTTGGGCATTTAAATATTAATTTTCGGAATTAAATTAAATAATTATTTATTTTCCGAAAATTCAAGGGAGATGGTCCGGAACCGGAATATTATGCGGATGACTGTGGTGAAGTCGTTTATTTAATCGGGCTTTATTTTGAGCTAAATTGAATTTTTAATATTAATTATTTAATTTTCGAAATTAATTAATTATTTATTTATTTCCTGAAAATTCAACTGGGATGGCCCGTGACTGGAAAATTATGCTGATGACCGTGGTGAAGTCCGTTTATTTAATTGGACCTTATTTTGAGCTAAACGGAATTTTTAATATTTAATATTTAATTTTCGAAATTAATTATTTATTTATTTATTTTTCGGAAATTAAGTTTGAGATGGCCGGCGACCGAAATCTCGTGCTGATCATTGTGGCGTAGTCCATTTATTTAATTGAGCTTTAATTTGTGCTGAATTGATTTAATTGTGGATAATTACTTTAGAAATGGGAGAATGCACGTGGCTCGATGATTAGTACGTCGCCTTGGAGAATGCACGGGGCTTGATGATTAGATATATCACCTCGGAGAATGCACATGGCTCGGTGACGAAGTATGTCGCCTTGGAGAATGCATGTGGCTCGGTGATTAAGTTTGGCATCTAAAAGGACACGTGGGCTCGGTAATTTGATGCATTAACTCGGAGAATGCACGTGGTTCCAATGAGTACATTTGGCATCTAAAAGGACACGTGAGCTCGGTAATTTGATGCATTACCTCGGATAATGCACGTGGTCCCAATGAGTACATTTGGCATCTAAAATGACACGTGGGCTCGGTAATTTGATGCATTACCTCGGAGAATGCACGTGGTCCCAATGAGTATATTTGGCATCTTCAAGAGACACGTGGGCTCGGTGACTTGATGCATCGCCTCGGAGAATGCACATGGGCTCGCTGATTCAAAATGGCATTTTAAAGGGCACGTGGGCTCGGTAAATTAATGCATTACCTCGGAGAATGCACGTGGCTCGGTAATTGATTTTATCAATTGAGACTGTATACCAATAGCTTGAATGACCGGGAAATGGTCAGGCTAATATGTAATCGACTAGGTCGATTGATCATTGATTTGATTTGATGTCGTGGATTGATTGACTGATTAGAAATGACCGTGAGTGGTCTTGTTGGCATTTAATCGACTAGGTCGATTTGATCGATGCTTCGATAAGTGATATGATTGCTTGGTGCCTATTATGAATTATACTGACTTTCAGGTGGGATATGAGGCCAAGGTACGTCTTCTGCCCTATGCGTGTATAGGCAGCCTATAGTATAATGGTTTACTAATCGGGCTTAGTGGGGTAGAACTCGCTGAGACGTAGTCTCATCCCAGTTTGGGGAAAAACATTTCAGGACCCCGATGAGGAGCTAAGGAGGAGTCTAAGAAGGAGAACTCAGAAGTGAAACTTAAAGAGAAGGATTTTTGGAAGAAGAAGATAATCCCGAGAGGGGCCTTAAGTATGGCTTGGATGGACTGAGAGTCTATCTTCTTTTGAGAATTCCTTTTGAAGTAAATAGTTATGAAGTTCTCTGGTTTGTGTTTTGTATAAAAGTTTGGTTATAAATTTCAATATGAAAAATATGGCCCTACTTTTCTATCCCATTGTTTTATTGTCTGGGGATTTATATCTGCTTCCGCATGTGCTTAATAAATGAAAGGATCGGCGATACATAGTCCTGGGATATCGCATTTTAACATCGACCAAGTAGAAGGATGTGTGCGTGCCCGAGGATCGGGGCGTGACAGTTTTCATGCCATGAAAGTAGTTGTTAGTCAAGATCAATTGGAATTCCTTGTTTACAGTTGCTAGATTTTTATATTATGGGATGAAATTGCCTAATAAAGGCATAGAAAGTGAATACTCAAAGATTCCATTTGCACTTATGCAAATTGACCTCTCTAGTAACAAATTCAAAGGACATATACCCGATCTCATTGGAGATTTGAAGTCACTTATTTTGCTTAACCTTTCAAACAATATTTTCATTGGTTCCATCCCACCTTCCCTAGCAAATTTGACAAAGCTTGAATCTCTAGATCTTTCTCAAAACAAGCTCTCAGGAGAGATCCCTCAATAGCTAGCCTAACTTACATTTCTTTCAGTTTTCAATGTTTCTCATAATCAACTGTTGGAACCAATACCATGAGGGAGTCAATTTAACACATTTGTGAAAGATTCATTTTCCATGAATGAGGGGTTATGTGGAAGTCCTTTGCCAAAAAAATGCACAATGGCTAAGGATAACTTATCATTACCACCATCTCTTGAGGAAGAAATTGGCGAAAAGTCTCGGTTCAACTTGGATTTGACATTTGTGCTAATTGGCATTGGAGTCGGGTTTTTGATTGGCGTAGTGTTAGGAAACTTGATCATTGATGAGAAGAATAGGTGGTTCTTACACTACTCCAAGAGAATGGCAAAAAGATGGAACGGATCGAGAAGGCAATGAACAATAAGGAGTTATACATGCAGTCATATACTCTTGTAATATTGATCAATAATGTAGTTTTTTCTGTATTTAGTTTGTACTAGAAAGAAAAAAGAAAATCATGGATAAGCAGCGAACACCTCAAACCACGGATTCAATTTATCTTCGATATCACACTCTTAATGGCCTTCCTAAAATTGTCACGAGTGTATGCAATTGGTATGAGCAAAGAGTGTATAACATGAATCACTCGAGACCAAACTCAAATTTAGCAATCAAGTCAATAGTTGAAGTATACACCAGCAACCTGTTTTCACTCCAGTGGAGGCGAAGGGTCTCAGTCTTTGCCGCACGAAAACAGAGTGTGAGAGTTTACCTTGATTAAGGGCAGTGACTAGACATGATTGACGAGTGGATCGGAAGGGGTAGGCCTCTGAAGCGGAGACGTTGAGAATTGAAACCAGTGAAGAGAGAGGGAAAAAGGATTAAAGGCAGTGGCAGTAGTGACAGAGAACAGAGATGAACGGAGTATGATTATGGAGGCCTCTGAAGTGACAACGCCGAGCATTGAAACCATTGAAGAGAGAGTGAATTAGAATGTAAGGCAGTGACAGTAATGACTGAGAACAAAGATGGAGTATGATTGCTGATGTACCGTGACCGATTACAAGTTATGACAACAATTGGTAGAGAAAACGGAAAAGGAAAAGATGAAGATAGAAACCAGCGAGCTGGAGAGTGGAGGTAGGTTGGACGGTGATGTAGTGGCCGGAGGTTGAAGGCGAGGGATGTGGTGGCTGGTGAGGGGAGGAGCTGGAGAAGAGAGAGGAGAGAAAAATTCCAAGGCGAGGTGTCCAAGTGAGATGAGGAGGGTGTTGACTTCGTGGGCCGGGTCGAACTGGGCCTTCGGGCCTGAACTTGCCTGAATATTTCTTAGATTCTATACTAGGCCCAGGTGGTTGGCGTACTGTGAAATTATGCTACTGGGCTCGGCTTCGGCCGAAAAGTCAAACTGGACTGCTAAAGGTGACCGGCTCTCGATCCTCCGTTCTTCAAAATTTTAATTGTTGGGCCTGATTTATCGATATCATAATATATGTATATTAATCTTCTTCGAAAAATGTAATTTCAAATCATTGGCGAAAATCGGGTGCCGGTCAATTTGTTGTTGATTTGATCATTTGAACTCATTTACACTTACAGGAAGATGCGGCATCAATTTTCATGTCAATATATCACCAAATAATCACCAATTTTGGTCTTGAATGCCACTCAATCAATTATGAATGTTGCTGGATGTTATTAATTAGGCGTGAATTGAAATGGTTTCGGCTTACTCCGGTGTTTCTCTCGATTGTCCATAACGTAGTGCCAATGTGAGATAGAATATTATCAAGTTACCACACGTTCACAGTTCATTGGCTGGATGCTGCTGGAGGCTGCAATTTGAGTGTGGCTTCGAAGCATTTGGCTTAATTTGTTTGTCCTTTCATTTTCCTGTGATCAGGACTCAACATATTATTAATTTCATAGCCTTTCGAGTGTGTTTAAAGGTCATTTGTCATGACAATTTCAAGCAACGAATGCTGGAAATTACTGTGGGTCTCGGTTTAGGCATGAAACTGATGGGCATTGATGGAGATAATTCGAGGTTGAATCTCATGATTCACATCAATGCATTGGCATGCGATACATTTCCAAGGCTTTTGGTTGCATTGAATTCCGTTTGAATGGGTGAATTGTGGGTTACATGTGTTGAACGTTGTTGGTGGCTTCGGTTTAGGCATAGGCAAAGGATCCATTTCATGTCATTTCAATGTTATTTAGTGTAATTTCCTTTGCATAAATAGTTAGGTCCGCAGATGATGGTGGGCGTCTTTAGTTTACTGAGTTTTAGGATGGTGATAAAACATGAATCCTTTTAGTGAATATGTCTCATTTAAGTCTCATTACGATTGTGACATCTTAGCTTACGGTGGCTCATGTTCCGGGGCTTACTAACAAGGCTATCTATATTTTTTAGCCAACATCTTATAGGGTTAATTTTCTCGTACTTTACTTTAGTACTATTTTGCTTTCAAGTGTTGATTTCATTCTTGATTTGGTGCATTAGAAATCATATAGTAATTCAGATTTGATCGTAATCATATACAATGATCAATTTCATTAATTTGATCTAAAAGCTTACTTCAATCTAAACAATCGCTTTCATCCAACTAATAGTGTTTACTCCAAAAAGAATATCATGAATGGTGGCATTAAAGAGAATTCCAAGTTGCAATTAGTACAGGCTTGGAAGAGCCCGTAATAAGCTATGCACCATCTTTTTCAATAGTAACCATTTGTGCTTACTTGATACTTCATTGGCTTTTCTCGGGGAAGGTCGCAACAAATGCTATTCCAAGTAACTTGCCATCGCGTGCTAAAATGTTATTGTCATTATACTATGGGAGTGAAGAACATGAATGAAATTTTCTCATGTTGATGATAACTTTTGATGTGATAATGGACGATAAAGGTTTAGAAAGGAATTAAAAGAAATATGACTACCTATTCATTGAAGATAAAAGAACTTTCTCCTCCTTTCTTGGGTAAATAACATAATTACATTAAACAAAATAATTCAAGTCTCATGGCGTGAAGTATATCTACTCCCAGCAGAGTCTAATACAAAGGTCTTTAATAACATCTAGAACAGAAAAATAAATGACAAACCACACATGTCATTCCTTTGCATGTTGGGCAAAACAATCCGTGTAAAAGACTAACATTATTGGCTAATTCTAATCTAAGGCCATCTCTTCGTGTGATGTATTTATCACGATACATTCACCATTTGTCGGAGCTTCTATAGCTCCTGAGAGATTTATGTTCGCTTATAATCTGTCCTAAGCATGGATATTTTGTCATTATAAATCTGGAGATGATATATAAAATTTAAAAATACTTTTAATCGATAATTACGATGTATACAACTAGAACTTCTTACTTGTCAATTTTCAAGATGCGCAAAAGTTTTCTCACAGGTCTCTCAAGTTTGGTTTCTCTGTGGAAAAAAGCATGAGATGTTACTTATGAGGACCAACTATGAAATTACGATTGCACATGAACGGTCAATCACGGCATGTAAATTTGTACCTTGTCGATATATGACTATCTTTTCCCATTTGAAAGGAAAAAAAAGGCCTGTTTCCTTGTAACTCTGAACATTACTTAAATAAATAAAAGCATGGAGGCTTAAGCAATATGCTGAAATTGCGCAGCATCTACGGCAAAACATGCATACATAGTCTGTTCTATCACTTTGTCAGTACCCATCTTTTCATGTTCATTGTATGTTCAGTTATAACAACCTATGAAAATAGTGATTTATTCAAAAGTCAAGCGGTTAGAGCAAGTATGCTTGTTATTTACCCCCAAAATATCTAAATTTTTTGCTTGTTTGCATCAGGCAATATCTCGAGTTAGATTTCACATCAAAATTGAATTTGTCCTTTATTAAGATGCACGTGTGAGTGAGTTGTAGTAGATAAATCCAACATCAGAAAATTAATGTGATGTAAAATAGTTAATATATAATGATTGGCCCATAACTCATTGGCTTAAACCTTTGAGTGAAAGTGGATATTAACGGGCTCGGATTTGGGTTCTCCCTTGGCAATTTCCTTGAGTCAAGGTATCGGCTTTTTGGTACACACTCCCAACAAATGTTATCGAAGCCAGGTTGTGAGTTCTAGATAGGTGGATTTTATGGTGTAGCCATTGTCGCGACCAAATTTTTCGAGTGTGAACCACCTAGAGTTTGGCTAATGGATTGTTAAGCCTAGACTTAACTCGGGCTCTCCCAAGCCCATACCAATTCGCGACTTTCAGTTCAAGTTCTTAACATGCAATTGATTTTCAATTAAGAGTCGCCACTAATCTATTCTTGGTGGGTCGATTAGGAACCCAAGTAAAGTAACAGGAGATTTACTTTACTCCTACGAACCAGAGATTTGGGTACGGGGACTTGGTTACGCTAGATTTCTCTAACGCCCTTTCAGTACCATTTCTTTTATTTTAAAAAAAATGTTTTTACAAGCTACTTGGATTAATTTTAAAATCTATTTTCCTAACATGTGAGGCGATCATGCGGGTGCACAAACCACCAATTTAACACCCAAGTAAAGCAATAAATAAGTTGCAGGACTTACCTCATAGCAACGAAAGCATCTGCGTTGTTAGTTTAGAATTCACATTAGCAATCCTAAATATGATTTCTAATTAACACGCAATTTTCCTTTTTTGTTTTTTTTCACTTATCTAATGAAAATCATGCAATATGCAATGCAATATGACTAAATAACCTAATTATAATGTCAAGCAATTTCTAATTAAATGGACCTAATAACAATCTCTAAATGACGTGCATTTCATGAATCGATTCTATATGACGTGCACATGATTTTTTATTCTAAAAATGCAATCTATCTTAGAAATTGCAACTAATTTATCCTAAGACAAATTTCATCTTTTTTTATGATGCAAAACATGACTATCTAGATTAAAAGTCTATCCAGCTTATATTAAGGATTGGGTTAGACTAAACCCTAATTTAAACTAAGATATTGTCTTAACCTAGCAAGCTCTATCCTAAGATGCAAACATTAATCTAAACTTAAAATGAAATATGCAATTTATTCCAATATGCCATGACGTGCAAAAAATGCCCTAATTTTATATGACATATGCATAATGACCTTTTTTGCGTTTTTTCCTTTTTTCCTTTTTTTTTTTTTAATTTTGAAATTATTAATTGTCAAATAATTAAACATGCAATTTAGACTAGTGAAGCAGAAATCTAACATCCTAATTTTTTGTATATTTCATTTTTTTAAAATTCGAAATAAATAAATTTCCTATTCTAGACATGCAAAAATAATCTAAAACAAGTAACATCCTAACATGCATCTAATCTAACTCAAATATTTGTTCTTTTATGGGAGCAAACAAATAGAGCATCAAGAACAATACGGCACCAAATCAAGCAAGACATCATCCACGTCCATTTAATTTTGGTAACTAAATTGACGAATCATATCTCGCGCATGAGATCGGATTGGCCAATTTTTAAATAAAATCACGAATCATATCTCGAGCATGAGATTGGATTGGTGATTTTTCCGTACGATTGCGGGTCGTATTTCGATCGCGAAATCGGACCGTCAATCATATGTACGTTGCGAAATTAGGAAGATTTCCCAATTTAAAAGGCTAATCATGTTGCGAATATCATGGCATATTGGGGATTTCATCATGTGCACCGATGAATATATCAAATAAGGAAACAAAATTTTTGGAAATTAACATAGACAAAATCCTTACCTATCCCAAATATTTGCTTCCAAATTTGGCCTTCGAACAGCGGCTCGTGGATCGCGGTAGAGGCTCAACGTGATAGCACAAGGACAACGGGATGACTCACGGGCGGCAGCTCAAGATGACGTGCTGCTCAAGGATGGTGTCTCGCTCAGTAAGTGGTGGCTGATGCTTCGCTGATTCGGCTTGGCAAAGTCAACGAGGATGACCAGCACAACAGGGGGGGCAGCCACAAGAAGACTAGAACAGCAATGGGGAGAGTTGCTGCAAAATAGAAACCCAATAAGATTGCCGACTAGATGAGGCAGCGATCCCTTCACAGAGGGGTAGCATCAGGCAGCGTTCATTAGTGGAGGATCAACGCTAGCGAGCCAGGGAGCAATGGCGCCAGTGCGTAGCAACAACGAAACCAAAGCGAAAACGCAGTTGGGTGCAACAGCTCGAACTCGGTTGACTTCTCGGGTGGCACGTATGCAGGGAGCAGCTTGGCCGTCATCGACACCTCACCAGGGCAGCAGCTCGATGTGGCGGTGATGGAGACAGAAGTACGACCCCAAGTCTGGCCGTGGAAGGGGCGGATGCGTGAAAGGAGCGTCTCAGCCAAGAGCTGGTCGAGATTCCTCGCGCATGCTCTACTCTCTCTCTCGTGTGTCTCTGAAATTCGAAAGTCCCCCATCTCACTCAATTTATTGCTCTATTTATAATATGGCAGCTCCAAGTCGATTGAATATGTGCTGAATATTCCCTTTTTGATTTTATTTCTTCAAATTGAATATCAGCTTGCAAGTTTTGTCGATTTCTCCCCTTTCTTGCCGTCAATAGATCCATGGGTATATCCGACGTTATTTCTTTCTTTGTTCTTGAGTTGATGCAGAGAATTCATTTTCCTCATGGATGCGTGCGATTTCTTTGATGGTGCACTCTTTCTTGTTTTAAAACAAGAAATAATGTAGCATAAATACCACTATATTGATTCTTTCAACTTTCTCGCTCGTATCCCTTTTCTTTCCTATTCTCTACCAACTTTCGTTTCCTCAAAGACGTCTCCACCGCATCCTTCCTTTCCTTAATTACTGAAAGTTGCGTGCCCACACAAGATTGAAAGAATTTTTGCACGAGGCAATGGGTCAAAAATTTCTCTTAACAGAATTAAAATTCTGGCATTAAAAGGGTGCGATCATCATAACCTTTCAATGAGCTTGACCCGGTTTTGCCGTCTAGTGGACTGGAGATGTTTCGAAGCCACAGCCAGCTATGAGATTGTGTTCCCATCGTCATCGTACAAGGTCATATGCGTCTCCATCTTCAACAACTTCTTGAGCGCATCGGACTGATCATTCTACCCTTGATCCTACACTTGATGGCCGCGTAGTGGAACGATGCCCAGCCACCTTTGTTCTTGATCATGCAAAGATCATGGCCTACTATTAGAAGCTCCCTCATGACTTTCAAATCCCCTGTGGCCGATCAATTCCAAATGTAATAAAAGAAATGCTCCTAAAACTATATGTTATGCAAATTAAAAAAATTAAAAAAAAATTAATTCCTGATTTTTATGTAATAAGTAAATGACCGAGTCGCCAAAATTTAGGTGTCAACAGCCGTGTGGGCCTAAAGTTGATGCCCTGAACTAAGGGAGAATGGACCTAACATTGAGCTTGTCGCAACCAAATTTTCGGGTGTGAACCACCTAGAATTTGGCTAATGGATTGTTAAGCCTAGACTTAACTCGGGCTCTCCTAAGCCCATACCAATTTGCGACTTAGGTTCAAGTTCTTAACATGCGATTGATTTTCAATTAGGAGTCGCCACTAATATCTTTTTGGTGGGTCGATTAGAAACCCAAGTAAAGTAACATAAGATTTACTTTACTGCTACGAACTAGAGATTTATGAGTTCAGGGACTAGATTTCTCTAATGCCCTTTCGGTACATTTCTTTTTATTTTGAAAAATGTTTTGCAAGCAGTTTGGATTGATTTTAAATTTATTTTCTTAACATGTGAGGTGATCATGTGGGTGCGCAATCCACCAATTTAACACCTAGATAAGCAATAAATAAATTGCAAAGACTTAAATGGACATTGATTTATTCTAAGGCAATTTTTGGTATTTTCCATGAAATTCGAAATTAGAAAAATGCAAAAATTAACAAGCTAGATTAAGATTCCATCTAACTTATATTAAGGATTAGGTCAGGCTAAACCCTAATTTAAACTAAGATATTATCTTAACTTAGTAGTCTCTAACCTAAGATGCAATCTATCTAAACAAAAAAAAAAAAAAAAAAATCTAAACTTAAAATAAAACATGCAATCTTATCCTAATATGTAATGACGTACAAAAGATGCCCTAATTCTATATGACATATGCATGATGTTTTTTTGCTGTTTTTTTATTAATTTCGAAATTAAAAAATTGCCACATCAACTTAAATTAAAGAAAAAAACTAACATCCTAAACGAATGCGTTTTTTTTTTTCATTTTTTCAAAAATTCGAAATAAATAAATTTCCTATTCTAAACATGCAAAATAACCTAAAACGATGTATATTCTAAAACGAACCTAATCTAACTTTGATTTTTTTTTTTTTCGGATTTTTCCTTTCTTTTATGGGAGCAATCAAAATAAGACAACAAGAACAACACAGCAACAAATCAGACAAGATATCATCCATGTCCATTTTGGAAATAAATTGACAAATCATATCTCGCGCATGAGATCGGATTGGCCAATTTCAAATAAAATCACGAATCGTATCTCGAGCGTAAGATTGGATTGGCGATTTTTCCGTGCGATTGCGAGTCATATTTCGAGCGTGAAATTAGACTGTCAATCATATGCACGTTGCGAAATTAGGAAAATTTCCTAATTCATGAGGGATCAAGAGATCTTTTGGATATAGCAATATCGATCAAACATTCAAAGAAAGATTGCGATATTACAAATCGGGCAGCGAGATATATGAAAATCAAATTGATCAAGAGTCTTGATATTCTTTCCAAATTTGGACCAAGCGCAATTGGACCGGGATCGCAACCAGCTCCTTGATGGTGAAACACAATAGACAGTGGTGAGCAGCAGCGGCACGGAGATTCACAATCGAAGCCGGCACAGTTCGATGAGCCTGCAAAAATGGAAACTTCGAAGGTCGACTTGGCTCGTGGCTGCTTGAATCAGGAACGTTGTATGCTGTAATGGTGGTGTTCCTTTGACAACGAATCTCCTGTTGCCGGTGGAGATCAGGGTTGGACAAAGACGCTCGCGGATGATTTGTAGGCGCGGCAGAACAGGTGGTCTCTTTTTCAGTCAAAGTCCATGGATCTTCTTCATGCAGCATATGGAATATTCAACGTGAGTGCTTTCGGCAAAAAGAACCACGCCTGGAATTGCTGGAACTTAACGGTGAGCGTAGAGCTCGTGGCATATCGGGTCAACGGCTTAGGCGTTGAGGTTGGGGCTCGTGGCGACAGGTGCTTAACGTCACCGGGCTCCGTAGCAAAGGGATTGCACAAACGGTGTTTTGACCAAGCCTTGGCCGAAGGACCCCTTTTCTCTCTCTCTCGCGTGTTTTGATCAACGTGCTCTAAGAACTCTGAATTGCTGACCTCCGATTTTTGTGTTTGCTGTGCTGTGACCGTCTCAATCTTCGCGTGTGGAGGGTACTGCAGAGAAGAAAGCCAAGTGTTGCAGATTGACTGCACCAACTTATTTGCCGATGGAGGGGATTCGTCGTTGTTGTGGATCCCAGTCAGGTCAGCCCTCATCAATGCAATGGACAACAGGAGCAGCGACGTCCATGGGCGGTGGACTGCAACATCGTCAAGGTCGGCATCGATCTAGCAGGGGCAAATCAGATCAACTTGTCCTTCGGAAGCTGCAGCTCGTCACGAGGCCACTGGTGGTATCAATGGGCTTGGCGAACCTGGCTTTTCATATGGGACTCCTCAATCGGCAACAGGAGGTGTTGCGATTCCTGATACTTCACGAGCACTCTGTACAGAAGCTTCCCCTCACGATTTTTCCCTCAATTCAGTGTATGGCCATGTCTTCAATTGTGCGGCCCCCTTTTTTGTCTATCGTGAGCTTGCTTTTATAGCATCCGACTCTGCACTTCAAAACAGGAAATATGAATATACTAAAGAAAACCACCTACCGACTTCCTTCTTTTGTGAGGTTTTATTCTTTTTTTCTTTCCCTTGTATGCATTGCGGATCCATGTGTCCTCATTGAAGAATATTTTTAAACATTTCTTCCCATCAGCTAATCCTTTCTTGCCTTTTTCTAATGTCTTTGTCCGCAAGTTTACATTCACACGATCAGCAAGAAATCCTTTTTCCCATTAGATCGTCCATTGATTTTATTATTTTTAATAACTCACCAAAGATTGATCGAACATTGCCAAACTTCCTTGATTGTAATCGAATTTTTCCAGATTCCGAATCTCACAAAAATGAGCTCGCATTATCTCCTCGAAAATATTGAAAAATCCACCATCAATTCTCTATAACGGCTCGGGCTAATTTGCTCTCTCCGTGGGCTTAATCCAACTCATTAAATTAAAGTTTAGAACTACTAATTCAAACCTATCTGTCACCAGCCCAATGTAAATGCGAATTAAAATAAATGTACCTAAAACTATATGCTATGCAATTAACTATTTTTTCGGGGATAAAATTAATCCCTAATTTTTTAATGCAATAAATAATTAATAGAGTCGCCAAAATTTATGTGTCAACAGAGCTCATAGATGAGGGAGAAATTGTTAGAATACACGTGTGAATGAGTTGTGTTTGAGAAATCCCACATCGAAAAATTGATGTGGTGTAGAGTAATTTGTATATTCTAATTGACCCATAACTCATTGACTTAAGTTTTTGAGTGAAGATGGATTTAATTGAATATATTAACAGGCTCATACTTGAGCTCTCTCTTAGCGTCTCCTCATCTCAGCATTTCATACATGCTTCGCTAATCCACGTGCTAATGAGAGCTCGGCCTTGAAATGATTTAAGAGGAGTCTCTCGGAAGCAATCAAAGCATATTCTTCTTGCGTTTATCCTAAACTACTCATGTCATGCTCGTCGTTGGGTGGAAATGGAGATTAGTGCTCAAGTGACGGATTCAGCGGATGCATCATTGGCCTAGACCTCGGTAGCATTTATCTCTCTAGTACCACTAGTCTTTTTAATCTACTTTGTTGTGCTCACCATTCTGTTGCAACTTCTATAACTCCCATGGGATTTATGCTTATACGTAATTTATGGTAATCACGTATATTGTATCATTATTTTTATATAAAGCGAGATAATGATATATAGATAATGATATATAAAATCTGAAATATTTTCAGAGGATGATTACCATCTTTTGTTTTTGTGATTCAAGGGCTAGGAATACTCCTCGGAATAGAGAATGACTCCCGTTCGTCCGCGTGAAAGACGGGCAAAAGACTTTTTCGGTGGCCTCTCAAATTGGACTTTTTATGAGAGGGCCAACTACGCAATTATGACTGTGCATGAACCATTAATCACGACATGTATCATAATGCCACCTAATTTGTCTCTTGACGCGTGACCAT
This sequence comes from Eucalyptus fibrosa, assembly GCA_017140475.1. Classification (NCBI taxonomy): domain Eukaryota; kingdom Viridiplantae; phylum Streptophyta; class Magnoliopsida; order Myrtales; family Myrtaceae; genus Eucalyptus; species Eucalyptus fibrosa. The sequence continues at coordinate 15,161,634 of CM029509.1, forward strand.
TTTTTTCCCTTTTGAAAACTGATGCCTATTTGCTTATAACTTTTAACATTACTTTAGGTAAAAAGAAGGAAAAAAAAAGCCGAGAGACTTAAGCAATATGTTGAATTGTATAATATCTATGGGGAGACATACACAAATAATGTGATTGATCTTAATCATCACTTTATTAGTAAGGTTTCCCATGTTGGTTGTTGATTCATTTATATGAAGCTATGGGAACGTTGAGCTATTTAGGAGTCAAGCAGTTGGACCAATAGAAGGTGCCTATTATTTTTATCTAAGATATTTAGATTTTTTTGGTTGTTTGTATTAGGCAATATCTCGAGTCGTGTACATAATGCGTTTGCCTCTTTGATCCGATTGGAGGTAGGTCATTGACACTAAAACTGCATATTTCATTAGTACTTTCTCAGGCGTTAGAAGTTGCAATTGAAAAAAAAAAAAAAAAAAAAACTAGATTTTGGAATTTCATCCTCACGTTTCTCGTCTTCCCCACCTTAACTGATTTCTCTTCACACCAGATTAGATTAAAAACCAGAAGAAGTTATGCTACTAAGGTCGAGGCCGACAATGTGTGTACGAAACACCGAGATCAAAACGACCCAAGTATAAAGCTTATACACTCATGAAAATGGCGTGATATTGTCCTTTATTTGTTTTTGTATTTTTATTTTCGTGGTCGTTATTAGAGCACGTAGGTCATAGCACAGCCAAGTCAATATCATGTCACCTTCATTAGTGTTCATGATTCATACTTGGCTCATCTTTTATCTTGGTGTTCTATACATGCTTTGCTAAGTAGGAAATAAATGACTTCAAGTTTTAAGTTGTAGTGACTACTTGTATTGATACTAAAAGAACATATCAAAGTCAAAATAGAATTTTGCTGCTAGACAATATAAGATTATCTTGCATCCATGATCGAAAGCTTGAGATTTGTTTTGTTAGCTGTTGTCTCTCAAATTCGAGGAGATATATGAAGGACGCCGGGGAAGCTAAGTTGAAATTAATCGTGAATGTATCTTAGATGATGGATATATATATAGTGCTTGAGTTGAATTATATAGGGTATGCCTTTTTCCTGGTTCCAGTCAAATCATTAACGGGCAACTAAATCTTTTTGTTGGGTTCTTCAAATGTATATGGCATTCTTGATAAACACAGAAAAATTTCTATGGTAACGGCTATTATGGTACTTAAGTAAATATTAGAAATGAGAACTAAAGTTTTCTCTTAGGGGAGAAGATTCTCTTAGGAGCAAAGGGAAAAAAGGAAAAAGAAAATTCCTCAAATCCGATTGACTTTAAGTGTGATTTTTCGAATCTCTTTCCTTTACAGACTTACCAGAATCAATTCGAATTGAGAAGTAAGCATGAAAGTTGAGTTAAAGAATGATGGTAATTCCAAAGACACAATTGGATTCGCTTTTGATTTATGCTTTGTCCTTCTATCAATCACTTACTAATCAATTTGAATAGACAAGCAAGCATGAAAGTTAGGTGAAAGATTATGCTTTAGGCACATGTAAATCATTTAATATAGGATTGCAGAGGTAAAATCAATGCCAACTGTCTAAAGAGCTTAGACTTTTAAATAAGAGCGTGGTTTAATATTTGAATATTCTATCACTCTCTCTCACATTTAGTCTGATATTTATTTACCTAGAACTAAAAAGTGGACATATTTAATTGGGAAAACAAATGAGGCCCAAAAAATTTTGAACTCAAAGAGTTCTAATTTTGATACTATATGAGATTTGGTGAAATTACTGCCAACTATTATAAAAGCTTATGCTCTTAGATGAAAACGTGATTTAATATTTAAGTATACTATTGAATACATTGCATATTTTGTATAATCCATTATTCTCTCGGCAGATTACATTTAATTTTCCTAGTGGAAAATGAAACTACTTGCATGATCGCTCAATCCAGAGACGAGGATACAAATAGTTTTTAGGCCAACCGAGACAACCTGTGGACCTCATATTTTCACCTTGTATGGGAAAATGGTCCATTCAAGTTCGTAAGAAGAGGGAATATGTCACGGACAGAATGTAATGAGGTAACTAGCCCCACCCGTGCAATTAAAAGTGCTGCTTTTGTCGTCGTAAGCGTAGCTGTAAGCTTGAGGGCACTGGTCCTTGAAAATCTTCGAGTATTTCGTCGGCGGGCATGTCTCCGACGTGTTGTACGCCCCAGTGCAGCAGTACTGCGGCTCCTTGAACTCCACGCACGCGCTCTTGCACGCCACGATGCTCCCGTCCGACCCCTTCACCGCCAGCTCTGACGGGCACACGGAGTTGACGTTGGCTGCGCAGCTGGTCGTGGTGCACCCACTGCCGCTGCCCTGTGGGGTTATAGAGAGGGGCAGGTTGAAGCCGTCCACGAGGCTGACGTCGTAGATGCTGTTATCGCTAGAGCCCGGTGCCTTGAGAGTGAACTCCGCCAAGGAGACCGGCGGGATCGCCCCTGCACCGTTGCATTTCACCTGGCCAGACCCACAGTCGGCCGTGGTGCAGATGAATTTGCCGGTGGCATCATAGGCGCAACCCGTTCGGCCCCAAACCCCGCCACTGGACCATGTGTCCGGGACATCATCGATCGAGAAGGAATCACCTTTGGTGAGCTCGAATCCGGTTGAGGATAGCTGCTCGTGGTCCCCACCGGTGAGCGTCCCGGGCCAGACCGTATAGGGGCAGTTGTTGGTGAAGGTGAGTGTGGCTGCGCCGGCTCCTCCTGCAAGCATGCATGCAAGCCATAAAATTGATGTATGCGGATTAATTATTTTTCCTCCTGGGGTTTATCAGCGCGGGAATCTCCATAACAAAGATGGAAATTTGAACACGGGACTTTAACTTCCGAATCCCAAAAAACAAAAAATTAAACTTAGGATCTTATTTTCTAGTTTCGGAAGAAGGTAATGTTAATGTAGAAATTTGTAATAGTTGAAAATAGATAGATTATGATGACAGTGTGCTTACTTGCGAGGAGGACTAGGAAAGGCAGGAGGAGGAAAAAAGATGCTCTTGCGTCCATGATCGAGAGCTTCAGATTTTTTTTCTGTTTATCGTTTCTCTAGTGTAGGAGGTATATATAGAATGCCGGGGAAGCTAACTTGAAATGACTTTGGAAAGTATTTTAGACTGTGGAATAAATATACGGGAACGTGAAAGAGGGGCCAAAGGACCGTTGACCGGCCAACGTGAAAGAGGGGCAATTGAAGAGTATCGACTATGCAATTTTGACAGAGCATGGATGATTATTCATGACATGCATAAAAACCTGACCTCATTTGTCCCTTGTGGGTGTGTGACCATTTTTTTCTCTTTCGAAAAATTTATGCCTATATTTGCTTATAACTTTTGACATTACTTTAGGGGGAAAAAACATGCGGACTTAGGCAATATATTGAAATTGCAAATTATCTATGGCAAGACAAACACAGATAATATGATCAATCTTAATCATCACTTTAGCAATATGGTTTCTCTGTTAGAGGTAAAAATTATATACAGAAAAAACAGGATCAAAAGTAAATAAACCTCTAACAATTGTTCGTAGAAAATTCATGGAAATTCGGCGAAATTATGGCTAGACTCTACTAACCCAATCCCCTTGTGTACTAATGGTGTAATCTAAATTAGAGGATTTGCATTAGATCTTGTGATTACCCTTTAGAAATGAACAATCATTCATTTTATATACCGTCTCCCATCAAAGCGATTATCAAATGAGAGGTTGTCACAAAAAAATATGAAGTGTGGATAAATTGCATGTGGAATAATCGCTACTTTAAAGAGAAAATGAGAGTCCGAAAATGTAGGATCAGATTATATATATATATATATATATATATATATATATATATATATATATATATATATATATATATATATAAAACATTCTCCCACTTGATTCCAATATTTTTATCATACGGATTATTCGACCAAATCCACTAAAACTTTATGCTTAAAGGAAAGAAACAAAACGCATGAATCATGTCGACATGTTCTCTAAGAACGAGTAATATTTTCCACGTATCGCAATGTATTTTATTTCTTTAATGCCAGCCTATATGTGACAATGCATCTTAATGAATAAACCCTATATTTATTCTAGAACCAATGATAAATGTTATTCTCATAAACAACAAAATGTGTATATTAAAAGTTGAGAATTAACATTACAACAGAATAAGAGTTTCATACAACAAAAATCGTCCATATGACAATAAATCACATGATAAGACTTATTCTCATACTAGTTACATGATCCTTATACTTTATTGGTGGCATGCCTTTAGTTAAAGAATCGGCTATCATCAACTTAGTACTAATATGTTATATGATCATTTTATTTTCCTTAATATGTTTCCTTAAGGCTAAATACTTGATATCGATATGCTTACTTCGACTACCACTTTTGGCATTTTTAGCCATAAAAACTATAGTTGAATTGTCACAATATATTCTTAATGGCTTAGAAATATAATAAACAATTTTAAGCCCAAAAATGAAACTCTTCAACCATACACCATGTGAGGTAACCTCAAAATAATAAACGAACTCAGCTCCCATTATGGAAATAGCAGTCAAAGTCTACTTTGCACTCCTCCATGATACAACTCTACTAGCTAACATAAAAATATATCAAGATGTTGATTTTTAAGAATCAATGCAACTCACAAAGTCTGCGTCAAAATAAACGATTACTTCTAGGTTGTCAATCCGTCTATACATAAGAATATAGCTTTTGGTACCTTGAATGTATCTCATCACTTTCTTTACAGCTCTCTAGTGGTCCATACTTGAATTATTCTAATATCTTTCAAACATTCTCATAGCAAAGGCAATGTCAGGTTGAGTATAAACCTAAGCATACATCAAGCTTCCAACAGCAGAAATATTTGGAATGTTATTCATGCGTTCCATTTCTAGATCATTTTTCGGGCACTGGTTCAAATTAAACATGCCACCCTTCACAAGGGATGCTATATTCGATGAACAATCTTTCATCCAAAGTCTCTCTAGAACGTTATTGATATAAATTTCTTGAGAAAGTCCTAAAATTTCTCGAGGTCTATCTTTATAGATCTTAATGCTAGTAACATAAGATGTTTCACCCATATCCTTCATAGTAGCCCCCTTATCATTGGTCGCAAGTAGAATATCATCCACATATAGCACAAGAAAATAATTTTTGCTCTCATTGACCTTCTGATATATACATTGATCCATGACATTCTCTACAAAACTGAATAAAGAGACGACCTCATGAAATCTTAAGTATCATTGTTGGGATGCTTGTTTCAACTCATATATAGATTTCTTAAGTTTGCACACCAAATGCTCACCTTTAATAGAGGAGAATCTTTTAGGTTGTTTCATATAAACCTCCTCCTGTAGTTTCCCATTAAAGAACGACGTTTTCACGTCCATTTGATGTAATTCCATATCAAAATGGACAACCAATGCCAAAACAATACAAAGAGAATTTTTCTTAGAAATAGGGGAAAATGTTTTTATATAATCGATTCCTTTCTTTTGAGTGAATCATTTAGTAATGAATCTAGCTTTATATCTTACAATGTTGCCCAATGAATCATTCTTAGTTTTCAAGACCCATTTATAACCAATGGTCTTTGCACCGTCAAGCAACTTAACCAAATCCCAGATTTCGTTAGTAAGAATTTCTCATGATTTACTAGTAAAGAAATCATAAAGGTACAAATGAAGACAATCTCCATAAATCAATTCGTAATTATTGTACAACCTATGTCTCAGATAGAAAATAGGCTGGTTGTAACATTCCAGAGCCACAACTATGACAAGCAATGTAAATTGGTTATAGCAAAATAAATGTGGTGGATTACTGCAAACGGTACACCTAGTAAAAGAGAGAAAACGTGATATTTCACATTTCCCATTCCGAAAAGTGTAGTGTTTTGACTCTTTTGCTATTTTCATGAAACATCAACATGAATCACAAAGCTGTAGAAAAGAAGAGTTTCACCTATTTTGCTGCTTTTGTAGACTTTTGACATGAATCAGAGAGCTATAAAGGAGTTGTGAAGCTTCATTAGAGATACAAACGAGAAAGAGACGAAGAAAATTTAGGAAAATCCATTTCAAGTTCAAATTTATTCATTCTTCTATTTCAATTTTATTTACTTATATTTTTAATTAATTTTACTCTCTTTTTATTTGTTTTATATCCCATTCGATCATTCTTTAATAAATATTTTATTAAAAAAAAAACCGCGCCGATTGAAATTAATCGCGAATTTGAATCCGATTTCAGAAATTGAAAGTTCTATCATGTCAAGAGTCATTTTAGGGGCGTTGACTCATCTTCTGAAGATTTTTCTGCAAACCGATATTTTTGGCAGAAAGTCAAAATAGGGCCGTTTTTGTCCGAAAAATTCAAGGGACTGTTTTTTATCACATAATTGGGATGTAAGTTGGTTCTATTGGCGAGGAAAAATGTCCATTTGATCAAGGACACGTTGGTGGGATTTATAAGGGCTGAATTGCTTCAATTCAAGAGAGAATTGGAGAGGATTTGAGGGAAATTCCTTCAAAATTCGTAGCCCCCCTTGGTCCACCACCTTTGGACCTCTTCAATAGCTTCTAAAGGAAGTTTGGCTACTGTAAGAGTGCTGAGGAAGCTAGCCAGCCATGGTGGGTCTTGGTCAAGGGGACAAGAAGATAGATTGAACCAAAGGTGGCCCCCTCCAAGCTTGTTTGGTCTCCTATCTTCTTCCTTTGCCTTTGCTTTATCCATTTCCAACCTTTTAGAGCTTAAGAAGTTGCAAAGAACTGGCCAGCAGACCCCCCCTCCACCATCGATGCCCCCTGCTGCCCGTTGGACCGCCGGAACGCCGTCGTTGTCGTCGCGCACTTAGCCGCAAGCCCGCGTGCACTGCCCGCTGTCTTCACATCCAACCACCTCTCTCGTGCCTCCTCGCAATCCCAGGAGCTCCCTAGGTCGACGTCAAAGCCATGCCACTGCCATTCGGCAACCATCACCGCCTGTCGTCCCCATAATAGCCCCCCCACCTGTCCCTACTCTTTTCAGCCACAACCAACGGTCAGTTCACCCTTGCTCAGCCCAAAGCAGAAACTGAAATACAGCAACCCACCTTGGGCTTCGAGGCCCATTTCTAAGCCCTTCCAGACCTCATAGTGCAGCGCTGCTTCGGAATTTATCGATCATCTCCGCCTCACTGTCCTCGTGAACTCATCGGAATTCAAAATCAGTGACTTTACTCACTAATCTCTGCTTATGGAGTTAATTATGCTTAAGGGCTGATTAGTTTATGTTAAGTATGTATTAGGTAGTTAGTTAGAAAGGATTAGCAATTTAATCATTCGATATTGCACGTTAGGTGGTTGGAGTAGCGTAATTAAATATTAGATAAGTTGTAGTATTTATCTCGATAGGATCATATATTTTCTGGGCCCGTTTTGGCATTTAATTAGGCTTTTCCGGCCTAAGTTGCATTTATTAGTATTTATTAATTAGTTTTAGTAATTTTTTAATTAATTATTATTTTCTAGAAATTAAACCGGGATAATCGGTGACCGAAATTCTGTGCTGATCGTAATGGTATGATTGGTTTATTTAATTGAGTGCTGAATTGTGCAAATGGAATGTTGATTGTAATTTTGGGTTTTTATCCCCAAAATTTAATAATTTCAGTATTTAAGTAGAAAATTATCGAGCATCGATTTATAGGGCCAAAAATGTTTTTATCGACTATATAGTTAATGGGATTTTATGAATTAAACATATTATGTTTTTGGCTGAGGCCTATCGTGTACCCACACATGATTATTCTCATCGGATATATTTTAATATGTTGAAATTAGGTCAAGTTCGTTAATTAATTGAGGGATTGGTGTGCAAGGCACAATGTTCTTGGCCAGGGTGAGTTTATCGTAGTTCAGCTTGTGTGAGCTTTGGGTGTTCGGCTTGTGTGAGCAGTATGCTATATCAGCCTATAAGTGCTTGATGTGTCAGCTTGTGAGAGCAGTATACTTTATCAGCTTGTGTGAGCAAAGATTGTTTATTAGCTTGTGAGAGCAACGATCCATATATCAGCTTGTGGGAGCTACTATCTATCTATATCAGCTTGTATGAGTTACTATCTATCATTTTCAACTTGTGAGAGCATAGTCGGTGTTGATGGTACCGGATATATAGTATTGAATTGATAGATAATATTGATTGGATGGATTGATAGATAGTATCGTTGGGGTTGAATTGATTAAATTAAATTGTGTGTGAACCATACTAATTTGCAAGAAGGAACTGAGGCAAATGTAAGTCCTCTGTTTTGTTCGTGCTTAGATAACCTTGGGGCATATTTCTTTCCTAGTCAGAACTTAAGGGGTGAACTTGCTGAGACGTTGTCCCACCTCGTTGTGAGATAACATTTACAGGACTTTAGATGGTAGCACCTCTCAAACGTTTTGGACAACTGAAGAAGGTCACCAAGCAGGTATCTTACATTCCGCTTCATGGGAACCCTAAGGGATGGGTTTATGAACTCAGAAGGTCCATGGTCTGGGTGGATGAGGGTCTACTCCATAAGGTACCGCATCAATATAGATTATGGTACTATCGTGAGCAAAATGGACAAAGAGAATGTCCTATACCGGAAGCTGAGGTTCCTATGTCGGTGCTAGAGGTTGTTTTTGGAAAAGGCATGGCAAACCCTCTTGGCGGAGCAGTAGTAAACTTGAAGTCCCCAAAGCTTAAGATCCTGAAGTATTCAATTGAGGACTAGAATGCTTAGTGGACTTGTAGCTCCCCCCTCCCTTCAATTTTTTGTAGACCTTGTATATATCGGCTACTATGTATATGACATAGTTTGATATGTGTATATAAATATGTGATTTTGTTTTTGAAAAATTGTGGTCTTGCTTTTCTATCCCATCTTGTTATTGTCTGGGGATTGTTATTCACTTTCGCATGCGCATTAAAATAAATGGATCGGCGACGCGTTTTGAGACGTCGCTATTTAATCGACTACTGAGGGATGAGGATTAGGGCGTGACACGAGGAGCGGTTGACGGGTAGGGGGCTTTCAGCTGGCTTCCTCTGGTCTTTCTTGAGCTCAAACAACACAAAGATGGAGAAAGCAAGCTAAGGGAAGAAGAAGAAGAAGAGCTCAGTTGAAAGGAGGACCCAAAATGCATCAAAAGTCTTTGCAAAATATCCCAAATACTCATCACACATGCCCCAACATGTTCAGCCCTATCCTCTGCCCAATTTCCTCACTCAAACTTCTCTTAGAAGCCTCCCAAGTGTGCTGGAAAGTTACAGACCACAAAGGCTATGAATTTGCAACATTTCTCCTCCAAATTCAACTCAAATCTTTTCCAATTAGGCTCAAATCAAAGGCTAAAATGTCAAGGAGAATGCCTACACTCAATTCAACATTTTTCCTGGTCAATTAGTTCAACATGAACGCTATAAATGCAACCAAAAGCAATCATCTAATTTTCCCAGTCCAAAATAACCCAACTTTGAATTATTGCCAAAAACTTGGGTTTTCAGAAAAATCTTCAGAGGACTAGTCGACATTCCTAAAATAAATTGTGAAATGACAGAACTTTCTATTTTTGAAATCGGATTCAATTTCGCGGTTAATTTCAATTGAACGCGATTTTAGCGTAACCTAACTTATCGAGTAGCTTTTAGGAATTTTTAGCTTATTTGACCCGTGGTCGATTATTTTCGAGCCACACCGTACATCTTCGACTCATTGACGACTCTCAATTGTCATGAAAATTTCGAGGTTACAAATATGGGCACGGGGTACAAAAATGATAGAAAAATTAATTTCATGTTATTCGACGAGAATTTTGCAATTAGGTGGAATCACCCACACTTTAATCATATGCCTTTGTTGAACTGACCTATCTCTGATCTTTGATTGATTTTGACAATGCAATATTAACCATTGCAAATTAGCATGGTCGAACAATCAATTTCTAGTTAAATTCTCAAGTCTATTGCGCTAAAATTCTTTACGGCTCCACTAGATAGACTAGTTATTTTGTAAATGATCAGATCAAAGAAAAGAATTATAGGCACGTCGATGAAAAATCAAACTCATTCAATCAAAAACAGAATCAGAAAATCAGGATGTTACAACTATTTCCCTCTTATAAAAATTTCGTCCTCAAAATTTAAATTATTACAAACTTTAAACAAAAAGGTAGGGGTATTGTTGTCTCATCAAATCTTCACTTTCTCAGGTTGTTCCTTCTGTCCCGTGGTATTGCCAGACCACTTTGACTAATGGGATTGTCTTGGTGCGCAAAACCTTTTCCTTGCAGTCCATAATCTGAATTGGTCTCTTCACGTACGACACTCTATCGTCCACATCTAATTCTTCAAAATTCAGCATGTGGGTCAAGTTAGGCTCATACTTTCTCAACATCGACACGTGGAAAATGTCATGCACTTGTGCCAGTCTCAGTGATAGCGCAAGAAAATACGCCAAAGTCCTTATCCTCTCTAGAATCTCAAAGGGACCAACGTACCTTGGACTCAGCTTCCCTTTCTTGCCGAAGCGCGAAGTACCTCTCATCGGTGACACTTTCAAAAAGACGTGCTCACTAACTTGGAATTCCAAAGGTCTTCGACACTTATCTGTGTAGCTTTTCTAGCAACTCTGAGCGATCTTTAATTTGTCTATGATAATTGCAACTGCATTTATTGATCGCTGAGCTAATTTTGGGCATGTGATATTTCATTCTCCGACTTCATCCTAATAAACTAGCGTTTTGCACGCTCTGCCACACAACGCTTCAAAAGGTGTCATCTGGATACTCTGCTGATAGCTGTTATTGTAGGCGAACTCGATGAGATGAAGCTGTTCCTCCCAGTTTCCTTTGAAGTCTAGCACACACGCCCTCAACATGTCTTCGAGAGTTTGAATCGTCCTTTCAAACTGGCCATCTGTCTATGGATGGTAAGGCATACTGAATTGCAGCTTCGTTACCAAGGCGATCTACAAGTTTTTCCAGAAGGCAGCTGTAAATCTCAAGTCTCTATCAAATGTAATCATCACCAGCACTCCATACAAACGAACAATATGACGCATGTACAATTTTGCATACTTATCCAATGCAAGGTCCTTTCGTACATCGATAAAGTAAGTCGACTTCGTCAGTCTGTCAACCACAATCCAGGTGTAATCATTACCCCTCTAACTCCTCGGTAAGCCCATCACAAAGTCCATCGTGATGTATTCCCACTTCCACTCGGAAATCTTGAGAGGTTGTAGAAGTCCTCCCGGCTTACAGTGCTATGCCTTCACTTGCTGGCATGTCGGACATTTGGCAACATGCTTGGCGATATCCGCATTCATACCGGTCCATCAATAGTGTTGACACAGATTTTGATACATTTTCGTACTACCTGGATGAATGTTGTAACTGTTACGATGAGCTTCTGACAAAATCTCCTCTTTAAGCGTTACATCGTTAGGTACACATAATCGTCCTCGGAACATTAGTGTTCTGTCTTCAGAAATCTAAAAGTTAGTCTTTCCCTTTTCGGTATCCTCTTGCAGGATTTTCTAAATCTCTGGGTATGTTAGCTGAAGCATCTTGATCCTTATCTGTACTTTCGGTTCACTTATGAGGGTGGCCATAAGATTTGAAAGGTGGCCTACCTTAAATTTGAAAACCAAATCTCGAGCTTCTTCGACTAAGACCCACTCTTTGATCACCATCTGCGCCATTGAAGACTTCTGACTCAATGCATCTACGACCTTATTAGCCTTTTCAAGGTGATACGGGATGTTGCAATCATAATCATTTAAAAGTTCCATCCAGCGACGCTGTCTCATATTCAAATCCTTCTGAGAGAATAAGTACTTAAGACTTTGATAATCTATAAAGATTTGGAACCTTTCTCTACACAAATAATGTCTCCAAATCTTCATAGCAAAGATAATTACTACGAGTTCCAAGTCATATGTCGGATAATTCAGCTCATGAGGTCTCAACTGACGGGACGTGTATGCAACAATTCTGCCATGCTGCATTAACACACAACTTAGTCCTTTAAATGACACATTACTGTAGATCTCATATCCTCCAAGACCAAATGATATTGTCAACACTGGTGCGATAGTCAGCTTCTGCTTAAGCTCTTGGAAATTACACTCGCACTTATCTGTCCACACAAACTTCTCTTCCTTCTTTATCAGTCAAGTTAAAGGTGAAGCTAATGTTGAGAATCCTTCCACGAACCTTCTATAGTACTCGGCTAAACGCAAAAAGCTTCTGATCTTTGTCACTATCGTCGATCTTAGCAAGTTGATAACTGTTTTGATCTTGGTCGGGTCCACAGAAATTCTTTCGCCTAAAGTCATGTGACCTAGGAACGCCACATGAGTCAACCAAAACTCGCACTTATTGAACTTAGCATACAATTCATGATTCCTCAGTGTCTGAAACACCATTCTCAAATGCCTTTCGTGCTCCTCCGAGCTTCTCAAGTACACTAGGATGTCGTCGATAAACACAATCACAAACTGATCCAAATACTCCTTGATTACCCGGTTCATCAAATCCATGAAAGCAACTTGGGCATTCATCAAACCAAACAGCATTATAGTGAACTCATAATGGTCGTATCACGTACGAAATGCTGACTTCGGTATATCCTTTTTTCTAATCCTCAGCTGATGGTACCCTATCCTTAAGTCGATCTTAGAAAATATCGACGCTCCTTGCAATTGGTCAAATAAGTCGTTGATCATCGGCAACGAGTACTTGTTCTTAATCGTCACCTGATTGAGTTGACGATAGTCGATGCACAAATGCAACAAACCATCTTTCTTCTTCACGAACAGAACTGTTGCTTCCCAAGGTGATGCACTAGGGCGTATGAATCCCTTATCCAACAACTCCTGCATTTGCACCTTTAGTTCTTTTAACTTAGACAACGCCATGCGGTAAGGAGCCTTAGAGATTGGCTCCGTCCTAGGGGCTAACTTAATCACGAACTTAATCTTTCTTTTTAGCAGCAGACCTAGTAATTCCTTCGGAAACATGTATAGAAACTCCTAAACCATTGTGATATCTTCAATCTTCAGCTCATCAATTGTCGTATCCACGACAATCGCCAAGGAATCTTGACAACCCTCGTCTAACAAACGGGTTGCCTCAAGTAACGAGATTAAAGTAATCGAGGGTCCTCCTCGACTCTCAATAAACTCGAAACTTTCACTCGCTAACAAGTTAAATTGAATTGCTTTACGATAGCAGTCCATCTTAGCTCGTTGCTTAATGAGCCAGTCCATGCCAATTATCACATCAAAATCATACATGGCTAGGACTATCAAATCTATTCTCCCCTCTCTCTCACAAATCACTAACTTGCAACTAGGTCAGCCCACCGTAGACAACACCTTATCCTTTAACGGTGTAGATATGTTAACCATTGACTCCAACATTTCAGGACTCAATCCTACCAACTTAACAAATTGCTCAGCTATAAACGATTGAGTTGCGCTAGGGTTAAATAAAGCATAAGCAGCATAGTTGTTTAGCGAGATCGTACTGTGATCACTTTAGACAAGTCATTTGCCTATCCTCTGGTGATGGCATACACCCTGCCCTTGAGTTGGAGGTCTGTTCTGTTCACCTTGTTGTGCACTTTGTGGCGCGTACCCTTTATTTTGACCCATTGGTGGCAGCGACGGCAACTGCTGTGGTACCCTCAATTTTCTGGGACAATCTCTGGCCAAGTGACCTTGTTGGCCACACTCATAGAACACACTCGTCCTAAAATGGCACGAGGCTGATTCATGTCGCCTTCCGTAGAAGCGACATAATGAAGCTTGGTACCTACCCCACCTTTCCTATTAGGTGGGACAGGATACATTCCTCCGGTCATGGGCTTCTTCTCAAACTGGTTTTCATCTCTGTTCGAGCTTAACCTTGACCCAAATGCGGTAGCTTGCTCACTCAAATTCTTTTCTATCAATTGGGCTTGGCCATAAAGTTCATCATAATCTTTCAGATCAAGCGGCACCAGTGGATTCTTTAGTTCTAGTCTGAGGCCATTCTTGAACCTCCTAACTTCGTCCTTTGGATCTTCCACCAATCTGGGAGCATACTATAACAGCTCTGCAAATTTGGCCTCATAATGGTCCACTATCAGCATCCTTTGACGGAGGTGTTGGAATTCCTTCATCTTCTGCTCCCTTGTGCTACAAGAGAAATACTTGCCATTAAAGGCTCCAAGGAAGGTGTTCCACACTGGAACCACACCTTCTGGGACTACTCTGCCTCTGGTGGCCCTCCACCAGGTACTTGCATTACCTTGCAACTGATATATTGCCAAGACAACCTTCTCCTCCTCGGTGCACATCAGCAGTGCAAAGGTCTTCTCCAAGTCTTGGATCCAGAGTGTTGCAGCCTCGAGATCTCCTGCATCAGTGAACTTCAGTGGGTTCAACTTTAAGAACTACTCTATGAGCTTGTGCATCAGGCCTTTCAACAACCATGTTTCCAAGTGGAACTTCAGCAAGTGCGGCAGTAGTAGCGACGGCAGCAATAGCAGTAGCTGTAGCGGTAGTGGTAGTGGTGGTGGCTTGATTCTGGGCCTGCTGCCCCATCAAAGCTCTAAGAGTCTCAAGCACCTAAATGATTCCATCTATTCTAGGATCGTTAGGGGCTACTACCCCAGCACCAACTGGAGGCAGTACTACTCCACTTGGGCTAGCCTGTGCTTGCACTTTACTACAACCACCTTAGGTACCGACCCTTGTCAGCATCCTATCTCGAGTCATTGGTCTCATGGTCCTCTTTTTAGGTGTCCTCTACTCTTGATCACTCATTATGTAGACTTTCTACATAACATGTTCCCAATTCCATACAGAATTAGAAACTGAGTGATCCCTACAAAACAAGCTACCAATCAGCTATCAATCACATGCATGAGCATAAGAAAAAGGTATTTCTTACTAACTATCCCATAAACCCATTGCACCTTATCACTCCAACCACTACCAACTCCGACACCACTTCAGATGGGGATGTCACACCCTGAACCTTGAGCGCGTGCACATCCCTCAGTGGTCGATAAAATTGCGATGTCCTAAGACATCATAGACCCATTCATTTTATTGCACATGCAGAAGTGTATAATAAATCCCCAGACAACGCAAATATGGGATAGAAAAGTAGGATAAAATTTTCACAACACTTTTTATAAACACATTGGGTTTATCTACAAAATTCTACAAAAAGATCGGCATTAAAAAAAAAAAAAAAAAGCTATCCTATGACTTACTAGTCGGACACATTTGTCAATCCTTCAGACTCAACCTCCATAGGCTCCAAGGGCTTCGGGTCCTCCACAACCCTATCAGGAGGGTCAGCTGCACCCTCGCCTAGAACGGCGTTGACTATAATGGTGGGGATATAAAAACCCTTAAGGGGACTTTCCCTTATATTCATTGAGCCCATGGCGAAACCACGCCCTGAATCGATGAGGTACCCTTTGAGGTAGGCCCTCATCGACCCAAATAGTGGTCATAACAAGCTCATGGATCCAATGACTCCTGAGGATAGGGACATCTATACTCCACTCAGAAATCCCCTAAGGCTGTCCAAAACGAACCGGAGGGACCGCCATCTAAGGACCTAAAAAGGTTAAGCCCACAACGAGGTGAGACAATGTCTCAGCAAGTTCACCCCTTAAACCCCGACTAGGAAGAAAATACGTCTAGAGGTAGTCTAATCACACATCACAGAAGACTCACCTCACCTCAGTTCTTTCCTACACGTTAGTACAATTCATATCACAGATGCATATAATAAATGCACACATCAATTGGAACGTCTCACTCAATCTCAATCAATCATAGGGGCCTTGATTATAGGGCCAAATTGTTATGACACGTCCCATTCCGTGCCATACAATTTTGTCCCATAATCCAGCGCATTTATCTCAATCAATCATGCATTTCAATTTACTACTACCCACACAGGCAGTTTTACCTGACGCACATCGATCCTTTGGCGTAGCCAAGCTTCGCCTTATCCTTTAAGCACAGCAACGTCCACCTGACACACATCGGAGATGGCATTCCTGAAGAAGCTTTAGTTCGGCCTTTACCACGATCCGACATCCATTGCTAGGGCATCCCATATAAGGGCATCGTCCACCCGACGCACATTGGGAATGGGTTCTCTTAACCATCACACGATCATTCAATTCTGGCCAAGGACATTGTGCATTGCACCCAAATGTCTCAATTAAGATAATGCACTTGGCCTATTTTCACCGTATTAAAAACACTCGATGAAAATAATCGTGTATAGGTACACAATCAAATCAAACTTTATAAATTGATATATTTCCTTTAAGATCCCACTATTGATATAGTATTTAAAATCATTTTCAGTGTCAAAACCCGACACCTGGTATTTTCTTATTAAATACCAAAATTTCATAAGTTTGAAAGCATAGCTCAAAATCACAATTATCACTCAATTTGCACAAATTAACATTCAATTGTATAAACTAAGCACACCATTGCAGTCGGCACAAAATTTCAGTCACTAGCTATCCCAGTATCATTTCTGCAAAATATTGAATAATTAAATAAATAGCAAAATTAATTAAATAAATACAAATTAAATCAATAAATACATACTTAGGCCTAATAATGCTAATATAACCACCTATTAGACTAATTAAATTATTCTAACCATTCTAACTATGAGGCCACATATTAAACTAACTAACTACCATTTCTAACCACCTAATTAACTAATCTAACTAACCTAATTTAACTTAACAAGCTAACAATTATACCAATCACATTTAACTTAATCTAATCACCTCTTAAGCGTCATTAACCTCGTAAGCAAGGTTTGGTGAGTAAACTCATCGGTTTAGCGGGCCGATAAGTTCACGGCAACGGCAACGTGGCGACGAGCGAGACACAAGCCTGGAGTGATGCCAAAAGAGGTTCGGACGGGCCCGGAAAACAGCCCATAAGTCTGAACTTGGGTTGAAACTCAGCTTCTGCTTTGAGTCAAAGGAATGCTGGTCAAGCGGTCAAACATCGGGGGAAACAGCAAGGTAGGATGGCAGCGGCTGCAGCAAGCAACGACAGTGGCTTCGGCGGCTGGACGGATGGCTTGGACGATGGAGGCAGCTCGAGATTGCTGCAACGTGGGCCTGGCTTCATTAGACATGGGCTCAGGACGGCGAAGACGAGCGGACGGGTGTGTGGGCTGGCGCGAAGGAGCTCAGGCGAAACTCGACTGCTTGAATGGCAAACGGAGGATTGGTCGACGGGCAGGGGGCTTTCAACTGGCTTCCTCTGGTCTTTCTTGAGCTCAAACAACACAAAGATGGAGAAAGCAAGCCAAGGGAAGAAGAATAAGAGCTCAGCTGAAGGGGGGACCCAAAATGCCTCAAAAGTCTTTGCAAAATATCCCAAATACTCATCACACATGCCCCCACCATGTCCAACCCTATCCTCTGCCCAATTTCCTCAATCAAACTTCTCTTAGAAGAATCCCAAGTGTGCTGAAAAGTTGCAGACCACCAAGGCTACGAATTTGAAACATTTCTTCTCCAAATTCAACTCAAATCTTCTCCAATTAGGCTCAAATCAAAGGCTAAAATGTCAAGGAGAATGCCCACACTCAATTCAACATTTTTCCTTGTCAATTAGTCCAACATGAATGCCAAAAATGCAATCAAAAGCGGTCCTCTAATTTTTCCAGTCCAAAATAACCTAATTTTGAATTTTCGCCAAAAAACTCAGGTTTGCAGAAAAATCTTCAGAGGACGAGTCGACATTCCTAAAATAAATCGTGATATGACAGAACTTTCAATTTCTGAAATCAGGTTCAATTTTGCGATTAATTTCAATCGGGCACGATTTTAGCATGACCTAGCCTACCAAGTAGCTTTTAGAAATTTTTAGCGCATTTGACCCGTGGTCAATTATTTTCGAGCCACATTATACATCTTTGACTCATTTGTGACTCTCAGTTGTAATGAAAATCTCAAGATTTCAAATACGGGCATAATGTATAGAAATGACAAAAAAATCAATTTAGTGCCGTTCAACGAGAATTTTGCAATTAGGTAGAATCACCCACACTTTAATCACATGCATCTATCGAACCGACCTATCTCCGATCTCTGATTGATTTTGATAGTACCGTATTGACCCTTGCAGATTAGCACGGTCGAGTAGTCGATTTCTGGTTGAATTCTTAAGTTTATTGCGTTAGACTAGTTATCTCGTGAGTGATCAACTCAAAGAAAAGAACTATAGGCGCGTCGATGAAAAACCCAACTCATTCAATCGAAAACAGAATCAAAAAATCAGGATGTCACATAAATGACATCTCATATTTTTTTCCACATAATGACCAAACTTGAGAGACTTGTTAGAAGACTTTTTCCATCTTGTAGATTGACAAATAAGAAGTCTTACAATAGTATACATAGTCCCGGAATTACAAATTTAAAATATTATAATTATCGATTGAAATATTTTTAGTTTTATATATCATCTCCAAATTTATAATGACAAATATACATGATTACAACAAATCATGAGTGAGTATATATCTCTCAAGAACTATGGAAGTTCCAACAAATGATGAACATATTGCGGCAGAAACACGGCGTTGTGGCCTCACCATCTCCTTCGGCTCTTCTATGACCTACATGCTCCAATAACGAACATGAAAATAAAAATAAAATAACAAATAAAGGACAATATAAAGTCACCGTCATTAGTGTGTATGCGTTTATACTTGGGTCATTTTGATATCGGTGTTTAATACATGCATTGTTGGCCTCGACAATAGTAGTATAACTTTTTCCCCTTTTTTTTTATTGTCGAATCTGGTGTGAAGAGAAATCAATTAAGGTGCGGAAGATGAGAAATGTGAGGATAAAATTCCAATAACTAGGTGTTTTTTTTTTTCACAACTTCTAATGCCTAAGAAAGTACTTATGAATTCTTTATCAATGACCTACCTCCAATCAAATGAAACAGGCAATTATACTCTGGATGCAAAATCTAACTCAAGACATCGCATGATACAAACAACTGAAAAATCTAGGTGTCTTGAGTAAAAATAATAGGCACCTTCAATTAGTCTAGCTGCTAGACTCTTTTATAGACGGACATTCCCATAGCTTCTTATGAATAAATCAACGATCGATATGGGAAACCTTATTGATGAAGTGATGATTAAGATCAATCATACTATTTATGTATGTCTTGCCATAGATGTTTTGCAATTTCAACATATTGCTTAAGTCTTCCTGCTTTTTCTTTTTTCTATTTCCTAAAGCAATGTTAAAAGCAATAAGCAAATAGGCATTAGTTTTCAAAAGGAAAAAAAAAAAAATGGTCACACATCCATGGGGGAAAAATTAGATCACATTCTTATGCATGCCGTGGATCATGCGCAGTCATAATTGCGTAGTTGGTCCTCTTAAATGGCATCTCGTATTTTTTCCACAAAGAGAATAAATTTAGTAGGCCACCGAAGTCCTTCGTCCATCTTTCACGTTAACGGACAGAAGTCGTTCTCCATTCCTTCGGAGTTTTCGGAGTCCTTGAATCACGGAAAGGAAAGATGGTAACCCTCCATTATAAATATTTTCAGATTTTGTATATTATTACCTCATTTTATATAAAAATAGTAATACAATATACATGATTATGATAAATTACACAAGCGCATGAATCCCTTGGGAACTATAGAAGTTCTAACAGAAGATGAACACGACAGAGTAAATTAAAAAAAAAAAAAAAAAACTAGTGGTGCTAGAGAGACGGTTGCCATTGAGGCTTAGGCCAACAATGTGACTGTTGAATTCGTCCCCCTCTATACCCTCCCACAAGCACTATTCTCCATTTCCACCGAGTGACAAGTGACAACCATGTTTAGGATAAAAGGAACGAGACTATGCTCGGCCGATCATGAGATTCCTCTTAAATTGTATTATGGCTGAGCTCTTGTGGATGCGACAAATTGGATTAGCAAAGCATCTATGAAACACCGATATAAAATTGATCCAAGGATAAGACATGTACACTAAAGGACGGTGACATGATACTGTCTTCTTCGTTTTTTTTTTTTTTTTTTTTTTTTTTTTTTCTTTCAAATTTTCCTGTTTGTTATTAGAGCACGCATGTCATGGAAGAGCCAGAGGAGACTAATAGCAATTTTCGTGGGTTGGAATTCTGGGATCTCTTCTTTGCCACTACATAATTTTCTGTGAAAGGACACGTGGGGACCACTAAAGGCAAAATGTCAAAGTCTTTTTGGGCTCGACATTTTTCTTTGGATGACTTATCATCTTCGCAGAAGTAGCGTCATCATCATTCAAGGCTGCCAAAATCTAGGATTTTTTTTTTCTTTTTGCACAGCTTCTAATCCTAGTCTAAGAAAGAAATTCTTTATGGAATCTTCAATTTCAGTGTAAATAGCCAATTCCAATCAGAACAAAGGAGCAAATGTAATTTTTGCCCGAATGTGATTCAAGATATTGCCTCATACAAACAAGGTAAAGATATAGACATTTTGCGTGCAAATAAACAGCCATATTCTATTGATTTACTCGCTTGATTTCTTGATGGGTCAGTATTTCCATAGGTTCTTATAAATAAATATCCAATTAACATGAACAATTGAGCTACTGATGAAGTGATAATTAAATATGAAACGTATTCTCTGTTTCACCAAAATTGGATTGTCGATGAAATATCTTTCGCCTAAATTTGTTCTTTGATCTTAATAGAAGACGAGTTTTGTGGCAATTTTGGTTTGAAGTCTCGATGATTTTTCCACGAAGTACAAAACACTTCGCTGAAATTTAATCGAACTCAAAGGGAAATGATACAGAGATACAATGTGAAAATTTAATCAGCAATGACATAGAATTACAGCTAAAGTACGTGAATTGAAAGATATTTAGATTACGAGAAAGACAAAGTGTGGAAAAGCAAAGATAAAGATTAATTTGCAAGAATGTTGAGTTCTATGATTGATTCAAAAACCTTCATAAAGAGTAGGATGCTGTTATGATGCTGTTATTTATAGCTCACGATCAACAATTACATATAGCTGTTACAACTTTGAAATTCAAATAACAAATAACCTATTAATGGCATTTAAACATAATGATTACTAAATTTGAAAGAACAAATAACTCCTTAATCCTATCGGTGGTTACTGAAAATTATTGCACAAACACTTATTCAAAAGAAGTTACACAAATCTAAATTAAACAAATATGGACATAACCACCCATCGTCCATCTTCATGTCGATTGCTCACTGTTGATATCAATAACTTTGTTGAGAAATTTCAAGGTTCTCGTTAGCAATTTCATATTGTGTTATCAATGACTTCACTAGTAAGTTGTCGATTTTCTCAAAATATCATAATTTTGTTCATAAAAGGCAAAACTTTGCTCTCATCAATTAAATTTATCACTTGTTGATAATGACTAAAAGTTTATCATTTTTTGGCATAAATACTATGTATGTCTTGCCGTAGATGTTGTGCAATTTTAACATATTGCTTAAGCCTCCTTGCTTATTTTTAAAGTAAAGTTAAGAGTTACAAGCAAAAAGGCACTTTTTTTTTTTCAAAAGGGAAAAAATGGTCATACATTGACAAGGTACAAATTGGGTGGCTTGCCGTGATAGTTTGCACAGATGGTCCTCATAAATGATGTCATAATTTTTCCACCGGCATGAGCAGCCATAGTTTGCACAGACGGTTCTCATAAATGATGTCACAATTTTTCCACAAAAGCACCAAACTTGGGAAGACTTTTGCCATCTTTTAGATTGACGAGTAAGAAGTTTCCAACGCATAAGCAGTCCAGCAATCACAAAATTAAAAGATTGTAATTATCCTTAGTGAATATATTTTTTTTATTTTATATATCATCTTCTCCAAATTTAGAATGACAAAATATACATGATTATGATAAAATACGAGCGAGCATAAATTTCTCAGGAACTATAGAAGTTTCAACAGATGCTGGAAACGTTGCAGCAGAAACATGGGGCTAAGAGATCACCTTAGATTAGAATTAGCAAATAATGTTACCCATTTACACGGATTCTTTGGCCCTATTTGCAAAGGAACAATATTTGCAGTCTGTTATCTATTTCCCTGTTCAAGAAGACCTTTTGTATGTAGACTCCACTCGGAGTACATTTCAGATGATGAAGCTTGACTTGTTTTGTTTAATATAATTCTGTTGAATGCTTTATCTTTGGTAAGTAGGTATCCATCATTCTCCTATTTCTTTCTGAACTTTTGTTATCCTTCATCACGCCAAAACTTAATATAAATGCGTGAAAATTGTATTCCTGTTCTTCACTCCCATTGAATAATGACACTATCATTTTAGCACCCATGATGGTGGATTACTTGAAATTGCACCAGTCACCCCATTCCTTGAGGAAAACTAATGGATTACTAAACAAACATGAATGGTTGTTCCCGAAAGAGATGGTGTCATTGTCTAGCACGATCTCTCTCAAGCCCACACTAATTGTAAGTTGGGTCCTTAATTCAATCATGTAATCTAAAATTACTTTTGGAGCTGCCACTAACCAATTATAAGTCCATTAGACACCCGAGTAAGATATGAGAGTATGTCTTACTTTTACACTAGATTAATTTAATGCCATTTCAATTCCTTTTTTTTAAATAATGTTTTTGCATGCAATATTTGTTAGTTTCATCCTATGTCATTAACACATGAGAAGTGATCATGTTGGTGCACAAATATTAATGTAACAATCCATAATTAAATAATATTTTTTTCAGAAAAATAATAAATAAATTACTGAAAAGATTGAAGAATCCGTAACGCATGAGCAAGCAAAGCGAATCTTTATTTATTGCGCATTGAAACATGGGTTCTGTAAGTATTTACTGAACAGGCAAACAATGATGTGTGCATGTCCAAAATATGATTTCTAAAGCGAATATGATTATGCAAGTTTTATGATTTGCGATGATGCAAAAGTAATATGCGAGCTAGACTATCATTTTCTTTTTCTTATTATTTAATGATAATGATTTTTTTTTTTTTTGGTCGGAAACAGCGGTATTATAGATTAAGAGGTAAAGATACAACCGCTAGTTACAGCTTCAGCATACAAAAGATGTAAAAGCTGGGAAGGGGGAAAAGCGGGCCAATTGTTGGGAAGCAAAGAAAGCCCATGGGACTTAGCAACCCAATCAGCTAAGTTTGCAGCCGCAGTGCCGAATGTGAAGAAAAGGAAAAGAGGGCAAAAGTGCCCTAGCTTCAGCAATCAAAGAACGATGCTGCCATGGAGACGAAAAGGGGTTGAGCACAGCATCCACCAACACCGAGCAGTCCGATTCCAGCAGCAAATGATGTTTATCCAGTCCTTTCTGCAGCAGAAAATTTAAGGTATGCACCAGCGCCTGAATCTATGATTGTAGAGTAGAGGAGGCGGTAATCGTTGCTGTAAAACCAGTAATAAGGCGTCCCGCAGAGTCTCGGCAAACACATGTGATCGCACATTTCTATGGGGAGGTAGGGTAGGCACCATCAATGTTGATCTTAAGAGCACTTGGGTCTGGGGGATGCCACCGGTGATCAGAATCAGGAAGGACCCGGCTGCGAGACGTGGTCGACTGCTGGCAGATAGGAGATGAGCGAGCGTTAGCTAGAGCTACCTGCACCACCTGTTCAACTGATAAACTTCTTTGACGGAAGATAAAGTCATTCCTATTCTTCCATAGATGCTAGAGAATAGAAGCCACCATCTCCAGTCTAGGTACGTCAGAGCTGTTCTCCAGTAGGTCTACAAGACATTTATCAATTCGAGTAGCTGTAGCCATTATTGTTGCAAGGTTTACCTGTGGATGTGACCAAATAGACTTGGTGGTAGGACATGAAAGGAAAATGTGTTCTATTGTTTCGGGTAGTTGAGTTGTGCACATAGTACAAATGGAATCAGGGATGATATGCCGGTGGAACAGATTATCTTTTGTAGGCAGGGCGTTTTGACATAGAGACCACATGAAAATGCGAACCTTCGGGGGGCTTTGTAAATGCCAAATAGATGACCATAGCTTCCTAGGTGGTTGGTAGGAAGAGGAAGGCAGCTCAGAGATAGCATTGGATGTATGATCTTTGATGTAATTGTAGGCACTCTTAACCGTATACTTACCATTTAGCTGGCCTTTCCATATAAGCAAATCAGAAAGATAGGAAGGTCTAATTGGCAAAGACAGAATTTCACTTACTAGCTGAGGATCAAAACTTTGTCGAAGGAGGGATTCATTCCATGCAGCCTGAGTTGGTAGAATAAAATCAGCTATCGTTGTCGCTTCTCCTCTAGGTGCAGGGCCTCCTATAACACCACTAGATAGCCACTTGTCCTCTCTAATATTAATCTTCTGACCATTACTAACAGACCATTGAACATTATCTGAGATAGAATCCCTCCCAATTAAAAGACTCTTCCATCCCCAAGAAGGTCTTACTCCTTTTTCAGCCCTCATGAACTCCGATGTATGAAAATATAAGCCTTTAAAAAGACGACCCCATAAAGTAAGCGGTTCATGTATTAGTCTCCAAGCTTGTTTGCCTAAGAGAGCGTTATTAAACGCCATAAGATCTTGAAAACCCATACCATCATTGTCTTTTCTAGTTTTAAGAATATCCCAATTTTTCCAATGGACCCCAGATGTTTGACCACTCTGTTTCCACCAAAATCTTGCAACTTGCTGCTCAATGGTCTTGCAAATAGATAGTGGAATCTTAAATACAGACATGGCATATTGTGGTATTGCTTGGACAACCGATTTAAGCAGGATTTCCTTGCCTCCCTTTGAGAGTAGTTTTTCTGTCAAACTCTACAGCTTTGATTCAACTTTTCCCAGTAGCCATGAGAACATTTCCCTCTTAGACTTACCCCAATCAGATGGAAGACCAAGGTATTTACCAGATTTGTCCAATATTGGCACATGTAGTTCACTAGCCAGATTTACCTGAAGACTGTATGGACAAGATTTGTTAAAGAAAATTCCTGATTTGTTTCTGTTAACTTCGTGACTTGTGGCTCTACAATATTGGTGAATAATATTGGCTAAATTCTGACATTCCATTAATGTACCATCGAGGAAAAAAATAGCATCATTAGCAAAGAAAAGATGAGATAATTTAGGACACCACCTGTTTAGCGTTATCCCTCGAAGAGAACCCATATCCACTGCATTTGAAATGAGAGTTGATAAGACATTGGCAACCAGGATAAAGAGATATGGCGAGAGGGATCACCTTGTCTCAAGCCTCTAGATGGGTAGAAATAGGGAAGAGGTTCACCATTGAACTTCACACTGAGAGAGACTATAGTAACACATTGCATTACCCAACGAACCCATTTTGCATGAAAACCAATATGAATAAGGTAGTCTTGTAGGAAGTCCCATTCAACCCTATCATATGCCTTAAGCATATCCAATTTTAAGATAGCTTGAAACCGTTTCTTCCTCCTACGAATCTTAAGTTGATGCAGAATTTCCTGAACAATCAACACATTATCCTGGATTTGACGTCCACTAATAAAGGCACATTGTTCTTGTGCAATCAAAGTAGGTAGACAGGGCTTTAATCTATTGGCTAAAACCTTTGAAATGATAATATATATGAAGTTACAAAGGCTAATAGGTCTATACTGTTCTAGCCTTTCTGGATTTGGAATTTTGGGAATTAAAGATAGGAGGGTTCGGTTAAATTCAGGCCTCAAAACTCCAGTAGTAAAAAATTCTTGAACCGAAAGGAAGATATCATCCTTTAAGATCTCCCAATGGGAATGAAAAAACTGACCATTTAAACCGTCGGGTCCAGGAGCCTTCGAAGGTCCCATTTGAAAGACAGCAAGTTGAACTTCCTTTGGAGTGAGTTCCTTTGTCAATTTTTCATTCATTTCCTCCGTGATTATAGTTGGACATTGTGTAAGAACAGGCCAATAATCTCGATTACCCACCAACTGATACAACCGTTGGAAGAAACTAGAAGTGATGTCCTTCAAAATGTTAGGATCACAAACCCACTGATGATGCTCATTTTGCAGCATACTAATGCGATTTTTCTGTCTTCGGTTCACCGTCATTGCATGGAAATACTTAGTGTTCCCCATCTTAGCCAATTTATCCTAGATCGCATAGACCAATATTGTTCCTCCTATTGCCATAATCTCTGAATTTGCTCTTTTATCTGAGAAACCTCCTCTTGGTTGGACTGATCATACGACTTGTTGAGCAGGTATTGGAGCTGATCCTTGAGGGAAATGATGTGTTGATAGCCATGGGAAAATTTAGATCGACTCCAACGAGAGAGGGCCATTGAAACAGCCTTTAATTTCTGGGGTAAGTGCTTACCTTTTATCTGGGATTCCCACCATGAGGCAGCAACAGTAGTATGACACCCCGGATCTTGCAACCAAAACGATTCAAAATAAAAGGTCTTTCTGCGTTTGACGGGATCTGCTGCAGTAGTTAGAAGAATAGGGCAATGATCGGACCCAAGCGGAGGCAAAGCAAAGGCTTCAGCAACAGGAAAGGTAAGACGCCATTCCATAGTGCAAAACACCCTATCCAATTTTTCCTTTACACAGTCATTTGCAGACCGATTGTTAGTCCAAGTAAAGGAGCAACCTTTAGTGGGAACCTCCATCAAAGAACAGTCATTAACCATCTGACAAAAGGTTTGCATACGGTTTTTATTAGCTGGTCGCTTACTTGATTTCTCCCAGGGGTAGAGGATGTCATTGAAGTCACCGATACATAGCCAAGGGAGCATATTAGACCTACTGATTTGTCGTAATTCATCCCAAAAGTGTTATCTGAGATGGAAAACAGCTGGTGCATATAAACAGGTAAGGTGCATAATAACTTCATTCGATTTATTAGTACACAGCATATGTAATAAAGAAGAAGTCTGCCATTCAACTGTTAAATCAACACCGGTGTTCCAAAAAGTGGCTAAACCGCCAGCAAAACCAGTAGGATTAACTATCATACTCATTGAGAAACGTAGCCTTGTCTGGATCCGTTGAAGAAACAGATCCTGATTTTTTGTTTCCATTAAAAAAAAGAACATATGGTTGCTCCTGGGCCACCATTGCCCTCAAGGCACGAACTGTCAGGGGATTGCCCAACCCCTGACAGTTCCAACTAATAATCTTCATTTGTAACTTGGTGGCTATTTAGGGCCAGCCACCAATGCCTAGCAGTCAGGTTCATCAGCAATAAAGATTGGAGTCTCCTGCAGATGGGTGTCATCAAGAGCCTCAGGTATATGTAAAGACTTATCTGAATTTCCAAAACGCTTTGCTTTTTTCATTGGACCCGCTTTAGGGAGTAAGTGAAAGTGCTTCAACTTCTTCAATCTAGATGGCCCTGTTTCAGCTTGCTTTAACTTGGCAGGTAATTTTCTTGTAATAGGATTCTCAGCAACTGGTGCAAAAGGCTTCCATTGGAGCGGAGCAGCCACAGTAATAATTTGGCCTTCATTGGGTATGTGCAAATCCTTCGTTGAAGTATTAATATGTGGTTGAGTGGCAGGAATAAGACCCGTTGGCGAATGTGGAATTTCAGGGATGACTTCCTCAACTTCATTAGTAGACAACTTGGTTCCATAAAAGGTATTCCAAAAAGGACTATGGAGATTAACCTCTGCACGCAACCAATTTCCATAATAAAGATTGTCCTTGTTGTCAGTTTTTTCAATGTCAAAGGGGTAAGTCGTACAATGTGTAGCATAATGACCAATAACCCCGCAAGAGTAACAATAGTGAGATAATCGCTCATAGCGAAAGTCTAACCAAATTGTCTTTCCATCCAATTGAATGAACTGACCCGGGATGAGAGGTTGCTGTAAATTTAATTCTACTCTGACTTTTCCAGCTTTGAGGGGTAGAGCATCATTCTGTTCAAATTTCACTATCAGCACCCGACCAACATGACGAACTACTTTACGAAGCATGCTCTCTGTATACCACTCGAGAGGTAGCCCAATAACATGCATCCAGAACTCGCACTTAGAGAAATCATAGCAGTGTAAAGGGGTATTAGGAAGCCAAGGCTTTAAAATAACTAGATGATTGGAAAATCGCCAAGGGCCACCATCCAGAATTCGTTGCTTATCTGCTTCTTATTTAAATTTAATCACATACAGACCTTCTTCACTCTGATGTATGGCTACATTTTCTGTGCGCCAAGCTAATTTCATAGTATTCTGGAATGTTTGTGAATTAATGGTCTGTGTAGTTAGAATCTTACCCACCAGAGTTAATTTGCACTCCTCCACTTTGTCCTGTGGTGCAGCTACCTCACAAACTTCGATTGTTTGCTCGGACCAAAGTCGTCCCATTTGGTTACAAAGAGCAGCAAGACGAGCATTAGATCTGTGGACAGGACTGGCTATCCCAGAGGAACCCTCAGCTGGAGGATCCATATTTCCAGCCACTCCGGTGAGACACAGTTACGAGGTAAAGTCAATTTTGGGATATGAAGGCCATAGCGTCAGTAACATAATCACGGGAGTTGTGAAACTGCGAAATTACAACAGAAAAGCGACATGCAGAAGGGTTGATGAAGCGGGATTGTTGCAATTGAGATGGAATTGACGAATAGAAGAAGGAAAAGTTCAGATGAGACCCATTAGCGACCGGTGAAGATGATCAGTAATTTGGGACTGAAGACAGGACACCCTTTGTTGGAGGAAAAAACGAAGATGGGTAAAGGAAAATTAGCCAATCCATGGGCGAAGCCAAGGTAAAAGATGAGATGATATCTGGAAGAAGGTAAAGATGAGTAGAAGATGAAAGTCCGAAAAGACAAGGAGAAGACTACCAGGGGGGTAGAGGAAAACTCAACAAAACGAGAGGGTATTGCTACATTTTAATGATAATGATGATAAATTAAAAGCGCATAAGTATAATTAAAGCTATATGAGATAATTTAGATTAATACATAAAATGCTATGCCAATTAATTATTTTTGGTGTTTATTTTTAATGATGAACTGCAAGCGATGAGATGCACTAATTAATTAATGCTATTTAACTAATTATGAATTAATTCTGCACCTAAATGCAATCTAGATGAAATACTTTTGGAATTTTCTTGATGAGTTAGAGATAGGAAATTCTCCTAAATCTATAATGGTGACCTAAATTAACTAGGAGATAACGTGTATTAAATCCTAGTCATGCACGAGCTAAACATCACGATTTCTTAAATTACTGTATGATTTCTTCTTGTTTTTTGGGTCGGTAATTGCTATATGATTTCCAATGCATCAATATATGATATTCTAAATTAGGAAACCCGTAAGAATGCAATGTAAATCCTGGATTTAATGTATATAACATATGATTCTCACGCCACGATTATATATATATATATATATATATATATATATATATATATATATATATATATATATATATATAATGCCACAGATCCTTAATATTTATTAATGATATACTATTTTTCATATTTAGAAACACGAATTTTTTATTTGGATAATCATGTCATGAAATCATATATTATATTTTATAAACCATGTGCAATGCATGAGACAAGATTGAAGATCCTATCCGACCTGTAGGCTCAAGGCCTGCCCAAACGAAATGTGCAATGCACATTGCAATTTAAAATTACCAATCATTTAAGATGCGATTTTTTAGTTTTTATTTTATTTTATTATATGTGTTCCATGGATTTCAAGTGCAAAAATTTCAATCAAATAATAATGAGAAATACGTAGGAAAACGATGATTCATGAAAATTCTAATTTTTTTAGGATGGCAATTATCATGTTGGAAGTAGAGTATGAAACATATCTAGACATGCGAAATATGTACAGATGATGCAAATTAAAGACTATGCTTAAACATAAATTTGGTTTTTAATGAGAAAAAGAATATGCGATTTCCTAAAGCAAAATATGACATGAGATTTCTCATTAATTATAAATTTAAAGAACATGCAATATCCCATTCTTTGCCGTGAACATGCTTGAAGATGTTTTCATCGGAAGCTATTAAAGAAGACAAGTTTTTTTTTTAACCTACTGAATAATGAATCAACTCAACCCAATTTTACCCAAACCCTAATGCAATGTAGATGGATGGCGACTGGACGGTGAATAAATCCAATGTACCAATGGCAATGGATGGGGCATAATGTCCATGGTTGCGAAAGGCAACAATGCTGGATAGACCGGTTCCAGAGATCGGTTCTGCAGAGCGGTTCTAATGACACCCACTATGATTGACTTAGCTTATTGATCGGCGTCTGAATCCATGAAAAAGATGGATAACGAAGTGACTATTTGTGCGCTGAGTCAGGAACAAAATGATGCGCAAGCTTCTGTGACAACGACGTCGTTAACGGACAATGTGACGACAGAACCAGTGGCGTCCAGAGCTGCCGGCCTATATGTGCAAACCAGGTCACGAGCAGTTGGGGTTGCTACGAGAATTGCGATCGGATATGACCTTGTCGACTGTGGCTTGACCTGTTGATGGAGGTTGATAGATGAGGGGAGAGTGGTTGTGGTCTGTCCTGGACGTGCATTACCAAAGACTTTTTGATTAAACCCGTCTCTCGATGTTCCCCTCTCTTTGTGTTTGCTTCTCTCTACTATTTTTATGGAGATGCCGCATATACCACCGGATTCACATTCATAGTATTCTTCTTTAATGCCACCATTCATGGGATTCTTTTTGGAGTAAACATAATTAGTTGGATGAAACAAATTGCTTAGATTGAAGTAAGCTTTTGGATCAAGATAATGAAATTGATCACTGTATATGATCAAATCTGAATTATTATATGATTTCTAACGCACCAAATCAAGACAATAAAATCAACACTTCAAAGCAAAATAGTATTAAAGTAAAATACGAGAATATACACCCGATAAGATGTCGGGTAAAAAATATATATGAAATTGTTGATAAGGCCCAGAACGTGAGCCACCATAAGCTAAAGACGCCACAATCATAAAGAGACTTAAAGAGAGCTGTTTACTAAAAGGATTCTTGTTTTATTACCATTCAAAAACTCAGTAAACTAAATTCGCCGACTATCATATGCAGACCTAACTATTTATGCAAAGGAAATTACACTAAACAATATTAAAATGACATGAAATGGATCCTTTTGCGTATGTACCTACATGAACTAGCAACTTAACCCCCAAATCACCGCAATCTCTTCCAAGATCAAAGTGTAAATCGAAACCACCAGCAACATTCGACACATGGAACCCACAATTTACCTATTCAATTGAAATTCGATTTAACCGAAAGCCTTGGAAATGAATTGCATACCGATGTATTCGCATGAATCATGAAATTCTACCTCAAATTATCTCAATTAAATTCCTTGAATTCATGCCTAAACCGAGACCCTCATTAAATTTTAGCATGCATTACTGGCGATTCCCAGGACAAGTGACCTTTAAACACGCTCGGAAGGCTGAGATGGATAATACGTTAGCCCCTGATCACTGGTGAATGAAAGTATAAACAAACCAAGCCAAACGCACTCAAATTCACATTTAAATTGCATTTTCCAGCAATGTCCAACATAGAAAATCGACAAATTACCCATGCCGATGAACTGCGAACATGCGGTTACTGGATAGATAATCAATCTCACATCGGCACTGCGTTTGGACAATTCATAGAACTACTGAACTAAGCCAAAACCATTCCAATTGATACGTGGGTACTAACACCCAGCAACATTCAGAATTGATTCAGGAGCATTCAAGACTGAAATTTGTGATTATTTGGTGATAAATTGATATTAACATTGATGCCATATCTTCCTGCAAGTGTATATGAGTTCACATGATCGAATCAACAACAAATTGACCGGCATCCGGATTTTGCCAATGATTTCAAATTACACTTTTCGAAGAAGATTAATGCACATATCAGAGACATTAAGATTTTGATATCCCAGGCCCAATAATTAAGATTTGAAAAACAAAGTATCAAGAGCCGGTCACCTTTCGCAGTCCAGTTTGACATCCGCAGTAAGGCCCAATTGAACTTTTAGCAAGAACCGAGCCCAATAAGCATAATTTCACGACACCCCAGCCACCTGGGCCTGGTAAAGAATCTATGAAATATTCAAGTGAGTTCGAACCTGGAGGCCCGGTTCGACCCCGCCCACGAAGTCGACACCCTCCTCATCTCACTTGTACACCTCGCCTTATAATTTCTCTCTACTCTCTACTCTGTGACATATTCATCTCCAGCTCGTGCCCTCGCCAGCCACTACTTCCCTCACCTTCAATCCCCGGCCACTGCGTCACCGTCCAACCTCCCTCCACTCTCCGGCTACTGTAACCTCCAGCATCTCTGGTTTCCATCTTCATTTTTTCCTTCTCCATTCTGTCTGCCGATTGTCACTGTAACCGTTCACGGTACATAGAGCCTCACCTCCACAATCATACTCCGTTCGTCTCTACTCTCGGTCGCTACTGTTGCTGCCTTCGATTCTCACTCACTCTCTCGTCACCGCTTCCAATTCTTGGTGTCGCCACTTCAGAGGCCTCCTCCTTCCGATCCACTCGCCCATCACGTCCAGTCACTGCTCTTACTCAAGGTTAAAGCCTCGTACTCTGTTTTCGTGAGGTAGAGACCAAGAGCCTTTGGCTCCGCCGGAGTGAAAACCGGTTGCGTCCAAGGCTGTCTCGTTGACCTCGAGTGTGCTGCATTGCCTTTACATTGATCTGGCCGTGACTCCTTCCCTGTATCTTTTGCCTCTAGTCTCTTATTCGATTGTCTTCTGTGTGTCTGATGGTTTTCCTCAATTCCCAGTCATTTTTCAGTATACTGAGACTCGTGTAGAAGTATTCTCGAATTTGGAAGTCTTGTATTCCCCTCCATGTTGAACCGAGAGCCATCAAGAGTGCTCCTTTGATTACCTTCGTCAATGCAGGTCTGGTGTCCCCAGTTTTGATCTCTGGACGTTTCCGTCTTATTGCTGGTGTGCACTTCGACCATTGACTTCACCGCTAAATTTATGTTTGGTCTCGAGTGATTCATGTTATCCCCTCTTTGCTCGTGCCAATTGCATACATTCGAGTCAATTTTTGGAAGGCCATCAAGCGTGAGATATTGCTGGTAAATTGAGTGGGTGATTTGAGGTGGTTGCTACTTATCACGTTAATTTAAAGGTCAGAATCAGTTTTGCTTTGAATGAGGATTGTTTGGCCTTGCTCTTGTGTCTTCACGTCTAATGGTTCACCTAGTGTGATCGTTCTTCCAGTTAATTTAAAACGATTAATGTTTGGTAGACTCGGAACTCTTTTCAAGATTTAAGAGAAAAAATAAGTAATATAGGATTATCTCATTCTCAATTAAGATCGGTATAACTCCAAAAATACATATCATTTATCCAATACTAAATATGTATAAACATTTATTACACAAATGATTGAAATGCCAATATTTGATAGAGGTAGAAGAATATATAGTGGACTATGATCTTATTGAGTGACTCTAGATTCTCAAGCCCTGTCTTCATTCAATTAACTTCCATCAACGCTGAAGATTAAGTATAGAACCAACCCATATACCTCATTATTAAACAGACTCAGTCCATTCCCAATGAATTAAAAATTCCACTCCCAACTATCCTTTGAATTGGCCCATTACGGCCACTAAATCTCAATTATTAAATCATTAGCAAACAAAATATCATTTAATACTTCTTTATCCTTTGAAATGGAAGTACTTGGTGCGTCCAAAACTGTCACTGCCCACTAGATTACACAAAACTTTAAGGACGATTTTATATACTATTTTTTGAAAGAACATAGCTTCAACGTTCTTAAGTATTTTAGTTGTTTATATCACCCACCAATCCTATTCTTGTCATAGCTAATACTAGAGCAAGAGCAAGACTGAGAATAAACCTCGCTAAAGTTGGAATTTATTATGTGCATAATGAAAGCGAATTCAAAATTAATAATGCATTGGGAAAATTACTAATTCCATCATAAACTTATTGTACGGATGTCAATTTAGTCATAAACTTTTCAATTTTGCTAATGCAGTCCTAAATCTTTACGCAAAATCTTAGTGTAATCCTTCTAGCCAATTGCCACTGAAAATTATTGATGTGGCGCAAGTAAAATTGTTCACATTAGTATGGCATGCCTAACAGTCGGCAATGATTAGATGTTACGTTAGCAATTCCTAGTACCAATAGGTCATAAGGACAATATTAAAATTTTGTGCGCAAGTTTAGGACACATTAATAAAATTGAAAATTTTATGATTTAATTGACATTTGTATAATAGATTTAGATCTGATTGAGTAATTATTCCCTCCCTTTAGAACAATAGTTTAGCCAATAGTTCTAGTGGCCTCAAAATTCAACTAGTGCATATTGGCACCCAACAATTTGGGATTTCCGAACTCGAAAATTTTGCTAATCAATTACCACGCTTGGTAATTAAAAAAATGGCAAAATTCAATACTTTGAACGTG
Organism: Eucalyptus fibrosa; assembly: GCA_017140475.1. Lineage (NCBI taxonomy): Eukaryota > Viridiplantae > Streptophyta > Magnoliopsida > Myrtales > Myrtaceae > Eucalyptus > Eucalyptus fibrosa. The sequence continues at coordinate 15,196,254 of CM029509.1, forward strand.
AAATCAGCAAAAACCCAGTAATCGTTAATCAAATTTACCAATCCAAAGATAGCTTACTATGTCTATCACATATATATTTCCTTTCCTTCTTTCTCGAATTATTAAGTATTACTTTTATAGCAATATTAAGCTGCTAAAAAAGTCGGTCAATTTCTTATGAAATTTTCTTTTCTTGAATGATACCGCATGGCCCTTTTGGCTTTTGTGATTCTATCATTTTATTATTTTTACTATAAATATCATCATCATCATCGTCATTATCATTATTCCTTCTCGGTCCTTCTTTCCAGAACATGCATTTCTGCAGATTTCCCTGACTTCCTCTTTCCTTATATTTACTCTCTCCCTCCATTATTTCCTGAACACACAAGCTTTGGTCTGGTCTTCTTCCGTTACTATTCACGACCAAGCTGTTCAACCTAAAAGCTCAACAGTCACCATTGATGTCCATCCTTCGCCTTAAGCAACAAAAGCCCGTGAGCATTTTGCCCAAGAATGACATTTACAAGCTTCATACAGAGGGCTAAACATGTCTTGCTCCACCAATGATTAACTCCAGTCACCACGTCAATCCATACAAACATCCGCCGCCACCACACATGCACCCAATCATAATGCTCCCGGGGGGGAAGGGGGAGGGGGGAGAGACGGAGCACAGAAATAGAAAACGGAGGGATAGTCACTTCGAAGGCTTGGCCATGACTTAAAATGAATGGAACCAGAAGCAAGACTGGCGAAACATATGCAGGTATCATGATCTGAGTATGAGACAAACGTGTATGCATTCAATTCTAAAAGAAGCCTCTCGAATAAATATGTGATCTTGATCAAGCAATTTCACGAACACTTGGTGATCGCTTCAAACACAAAGCATAGAAGCATCATCGAAGTACTAATTCCGATCCAGACGATTTCAGTGACATTAAAGTGTGCTCAGACTACTATTTTATTCCTAATCTGTACTCGAACTCAAGCTTAAATTACAACGTTCGGACTCAGCTTACTAAAAAATAGGGCAATGATGTACATACCTTGGAGGTGCAGCCTCTGGCCACGAGTGGCGATCGAACAGATAACCGAACCCTTAGAGTCGTCGACTCAGATGGTTGGCACCAGCGAAGAAGCTTCGTAGGAGGACTCAAACTCTTGGCATTTCTCGGCCTAGAACAGAGCCAAACGATTCGGGAATGGCGAACAGCGTCGACCGGCGGCCTGAAATCAACGAATGAAACCTATAAGTGAGAGAAAATCGATGAGAGGAGTTCGTATTAATTCAGTCTCGGTGGTTCTTGGCGATCTCTGTTCCTTGGTGCGTGTGCACTATTTTGCCGCGAATCAGCTCGAGTGGCTGGCATGGCCGACGGCGATTGGAGGTGGTATCAGGAACTTATTCATCAATTAAGGGTGTCAGGAACTTATCTTTTACCGTGACTTTGTTCAAGGCGCGGTAGTCAACGCAAAAACGCCATGTCCCATCATTTTTTTGACAAGAATCATGAGAGAAGAATACGGACCGTTGCTTGGTTGAATTATTCCGCTTCTTAGCATTCCCTCAACTCGTCTTTTGATCTCTTGTTTTTGGAAAAAATGGGTAGCGGTAAGAGCGCACGTAGACGTGACCCTTTCCTTCCGCGATAGTAATGCGGTGATCTTGGCTTTGTGACGGTGGTAGACCCTTGGGCTCCATGAAAACCGTGGGATACTCCTTCTCGAACCATTCTCAGTTCTGTCCTAGTTTTGTAGTCGGTCTTGCCGGTGGATTTTGGGTCCGCTGCCACCCCCGAATCAGCCTCTATCCGAAGGAAAAAACCATGCACCCATGATTGCCCAATCTGTCAACGTAAGTTTTCGGCGTTGATCTCCTTTGCTTCCTCCTTCTCCATCCCAATTAATCTCACATTCTTCCCATGACACCGGAAACACATTTCCATAGTCTTGAAATCTCATAAAATCGGGCCAAGATTCCGAAGCCATGATGTCCCAAGTACTGCATCACATCCACAGAGAAATAACGTGGAAATCAATCGCAAATATGGTATCTTGGATGGTTAATTCCACCGCGTGACAACTCCCCATGCTTGCAAGCCTCTCGCCGTTAGCCATCGCCACACTCAAATTACGTACTTCTGTATGGTCAAGGCCAACTTGCGTGCCGTCGTGGTATTGAGGAATTTGTGTATGCTCCCAGCGTCGATGAGCACACCAAGAGGCTGTTTCTTCACTGTGGTCCGGACTTGCATGGTCTGTGGAGTGGTGACTCCCGCAATTGCATGCAGCGAGATTTCAGGGATGTCTCCCCCCTTCGCGTCTGCTGCTTCACGTTGCTCCTCGAATGCCTCCGCTTCCTCTCCCATGGATTCTTCCTCCCCAACCTCAATTAAGAACAGCCGCTTGCACCTATGTCCGGGGGTGTAAATCTCGTCGCAATTGAAGCATAACCCGCGGTTCTGCCGTTCCTGAGCCTCCATCGATGTTAAGCGCTTGATGGGTGCTTGGGATATGGTAGGACTGATATAGCTAGTACGAGTACCTAGAGGGGGGTGAATAGGTATATAAATGATTTTTCTCGATTATTGCGCAATACTTAGACAGTTAAAGGATTTGCGATAAGTAATGATCAACGTAAGACTAAGTAAAGGAAAGAGAGAAATAAACACGCGGTTTATAGTGGTTCGGCTTGATCCAAGCCTACGTCCACTCTTCTGCACTGACAGCCAATTGGCTGGATTCCACTATGAACAAAGAGATATTACAGTGTTGATATTCCTTGATTTCTAGGTGTAGATGATCTACCACACTCGCTCAAGGTATCACCAAGTATAGACACTCTCTGTGTATACAATTTCGCTCAAACTGAATCGACTAATAATCAATGAGCTTCAGACTCTGGAATTTCTCTATCGATCACGTACTCAAACAACTAGAATGACTTCTCTTTTATACTCCTTTATGCCATCATACCCATTGGCACTTTCCAAAGGAATTCCTCCAATCTACCCGTTGGACGGAATCAATCAAGAAGATCATTCGAGCTATTAAAGGAACCTGACGATAGCCCATCAATCCTGTTCGCCCATACAATCAGGATCTTAGTTTCCAAGAATAGAACATTCCAAGAATACTTCGTTGACCATCGGATCTTCAATTGATCTAGATACGAACAAAAGAATCCGTTATGTTTATCCAACCAAAAAGATCTTCTCAAGACAATAGGATCAAACCCTCAACCATATACTTGACTCTGGATTTCCTTCGTCTTTGGATCGAAAGATGTCAATGAGAATTGTCTTGAGTCTTGAGTCTTAAGTCTTGAATCTTGAGTCTTGAATATTGAGTGCGGTAATCGAGAAAGTCTTGAGACTTTAAATTAGACGATCTCCAGATATCCATACTAGATCGAAAGAAACGTTTTGTCGCTTCAAAATATTACGGAAAGATTTCTCCAACAATCTCCCCTTTTTTATGATGACAAAACTTTCCTGTAGATTTGAACCTCTTTGACCTGCAAAAACATTTCTCAAGCAATATGGCTATCTCATAAAGATCAACAAAACAACCAGACTCTGCATCCACAGAAAATTGGTTAGTCACAACCAGACTCTGCATCCACAGAAAATCGGTTAGTCTTTCATGAGAAATACCATATAACAATACTTGAAACAAATGCAAACAGTCAAGCATCTAAATCCACAGTCAATTCAGTCAGATTCAAGTTCTCATCCAAGTTCACTCAAGTAAAAAAAAAAACAAACACATTCAAAATAAATTTAAAGAAGGTTGGTTGGTTCAAATTGCTTTCTCCCCCTTTTTGTCATCATTAAAAAGGTGAGAAAGATGTCATGTCTGCTTGGGAATGCGCACAATCTGGAAATCTCCCATGGACTGGACTACTCCTTCTAGCTTCTTCAAGTCTTCCCTTAGTTGAGCTACCTCTTCTCCCTTGGCATTGGCTTGAAGTTGCGAGCGAGGTCTTTCATTTTATCCTCAGTGGCGAAGATGCTTGTCCAGCATTCTTCAAGGCTTGAATTTCACAGTCCAGAGCATAGATTTGGCCACGCATTTCCAGAAGAATATCCATGATACGACGAAAATCTGCAAAATTGTCCGTCTGAGTACTTGCATTTGCTCTTTCCGATGGAGTGAATGCAAACGATGGCGCTTCTGTATAGTCTTGCAGATTTGGTTCTGATGTATCGTGACCTTCTTCAGGCAATTGAGAAGCCTGAAATTCTTCTGGGGCTGCTGGAGATTGTCGTAGACCTTCACTATTGGCAGCATGAGGTGAGGACCTTTCTTGCTCGCCAACTCCCCCTGTCTCTAGGACATCAAGAGGGGAAGAGTGATGATCATGCTCTTCTGTATCCTTCTCTCCAGATTCAGCTGCAGACTTTTCTTGCTCTTCTTCTCCTTCTTCTTCAACTTTTTTCTCCTTCTCTCTCTGCTCTTCTTCTTCTCTATTCTTGTCTTTTTCTTCTTCTTCTCTCTGTTTCTTCGGCTGTTCTGTTGATTGGGAAACAGAACGTCTTGTCCTTATTAAGGCAGTGATTGTGAGATCTTCCTCCTCATCTTCATCCTCCAAGATGAGAGTTCTCTTCTTTTTGGATGGGGCACCAATAGCTTCCTTTCCCTTTCTTTTTGAAGTAGATGGAACTGGAGTCTTCACTCTGAATTTCTCCATTGCCTTAGAAAGTTCTTTTAGACGCATCTTTGTCAACATCTTTAAACCTACCACCATCTTATTGCACGGTCGAACACAGAGAGTGTGTGGAGGTTCAATATTCATGTGTCTGAAGATCCTGGTCACCAGACCTGGATAAGGCAATTGTCCCTTGTCTTTCGACATTGCTCTGTACATGTGAAAGAGAATAGTGTGAGGGAGAGAGAACTTCTTCCCTGAGTTGATTGCGTACATCAATTTTGCTTCGGAATTAGACACATCAGTCTTTGATGTAGACTTTGGCCTAATGCAATTGATAACAATTTTGTGTAACACAATATTGATGGCACGCATCCTTGAATAGATGATTTTTCCCTCAATATCTCTATCCTCGACAAGGTCCATTGTGGCACGAGCAACTGAGACTTTGACTGGTTGATATCGTGCCCGTTCAACTCCAAGTATGTCCGCCAACATGTCCACATCCAACACATAATCCTGATCTCGAACACTGAAAGATATTCTATTCGCATCGATAAAGCTAAGATTTGAATAGAAATATGCAGTCAGTTGTGCATATCCGTCCGTGGTGTCAGTGCAAAAACGTTCCAGTTGAAGCAGACTGAACTTTTCTCTCAAGTTCATATTCACAGCATCCAGGAAATCGAAGTCGACACTCCTAGGGTTTATCACCCCTCGTTTCAACAGTCTGAAAAACAAATTTTCCTGTTCTTTCGATTTGAATAACTCCATCCTCTTTCCCTTCACCTTCGCAGCAACACCCAATCTCGGTTGAAAATCAGTGAACATTTTGTCATCGTCATTCCCATCAGTCAGATTTGGTCCCGACATACGAGGGTCACTTGGAATATTCGCAAGTGCTTTCTCTGCTTTACCTTTGGGAGCAATTCCCAAATCCTCCATTTTCTTCAGAAAAATGTACTCATTCCCATAGTTCTTATCTTTGAGAAAATCATCCACGTATTTCAACGGAGTCCCAGTACTTTTCAATGCACGGTAGAGTTTGTAAATATAAGAGGGTTTTTGGACTCTTACAGGGTCTGCGTCCTCGATTACCTCTTCCTCCGGATGTTGACCCGCACCTTGTGGGGTAGAAGGCGTTCAGTGACAAGGTGGAGAATGAGTCGGGTTCTGATGCTGACTCGATAATTCTTCCTCTTCTGTGAGATCGAAGTGGGTAGGTCCCTCCTTCATCCTCTGTGGTCCCCTTGTCGCGATTCTTGAGGACTTCCTCGAAGACGACATTCTTCTTGTCTCTAAAAGATTTCTTTGATTGCTTTCCCAAGAAAAGATGACAACTTTCTCAAGGATGAACTCGAAGTAGAAACCAGTTTGAGAGGAGAATGCTTTTAGGGTTTTGAAGGTTGAAGGTGAAAACTGTATATATATAACTCAGTTTTAAAAAGGGGAAGTTCAATTGGTACAATGAAAGTGTACGTATACCTCTTTTCAAAATCGATAATTGCCAAAATTAATCCTTTTGAAAAGACAAGTTTTTCGATTTTCACGGAGACTATAAAATAACTAAACGAAAGATCATACCTTTTCGAGTTTAGATAAAGTAACAACTTACAGTCTATAGTCATCAACGTACGAGTCCGAGAGATTTGAGTACGAGAGATTCAAGTCGAGAGATTTGAGTACGAGAGATTTGAGTCTCGATGGTCATCAACTTTCTCGAGTCGAAGGTTGGAGAGTCTCTAGACTTTAACTTCTTCGAGCTTCAAAATGTTGAGTGCGGAACGGATAAAGTCGAATTGATTTTTCTCCAAAGGCTTTGTGAATATATCCGCTAGTTGACTTTTTGAATCAACAAATTGAATCGAGATTTCTCCACTTTGAATATGATCTCTAATGAAGTGATGTCGAATTTCTATATGCTTTGCTCTTGAATGAAGAATTGGATTTTTGGTGAGATTGATTGCTTATTTGGTGTTGTCACATTTGATTTTTGTGCATAAGTCTTCAATCCCAAAGTCTTGTATTTGTTGTTTTATCCATAGAATTTGTGAACAGCAGCTTCCAAGGGCTACATACTCGCTTCGTTGTTGAGAGAGCTACGGTGCTTTGTTTCCTTGAAAACCAAGACAACATCACCTTCCAAGCAAGCTGGCAAGTTCCGAGGTACTCTTTCTATCGACTCTACAGCCGGCCAGATCTGCGTCGAATATCCCCGGAAGATTAAAGTCTCCCTTCTTAGGATACCAAAGACCGATGCTTGAAGATGAAGCAACGTATTTAATGATACGTTTTGCAGCACCGAGATGGGATTCTCTAGGATCGATTGAAACCTAGCACGAGATACGAGACACTCAACAAAATATCAGGTCTAGAAGAGTTAGATAAAGAAGTGAACCGATGATGCTCTGTCTGACTTTTGATCAACTTTCTTCCCTTCTTCATCCTTGTCTATCTTCAAAGAACTTGACATTGGTATATCGAGTCTTCTTGCAATTTTCCAATCCAAACCTTTTGACAAGATCATTAGCATATTTTTCTTGGAAAATGAAAGTTCCTTCCTTCAATTGCTTTATTTGAAGTCAAGAAAGAATGTTAATTCTCTCATCATACTCATTTCAAACTCATCGCATAGGCTTAGAAAATTTCTTGCAAAGACTTTCATTAGAGGATCCAAAAATAATGTCATCCACATATATTTGAACGAGTAAAAAGCTTTTGTTTTCCTTTTTGATAAATAGAGTAGTATCTACTTTACCTTTGACAAAACCATTCTACGTAATAAGGACTTACTTAGTACGTCGTACCAAGCTCGAGGTGCTTGCTTTAAACCATACAAGGCATTTTTCGGTCAAGAGGCGAGTCTCGGCTTCTTTGGGTCTTCAAACCCGAGGCGGTTGTTCCACATAAACTTCCTCTTGGATAAATCCATTTAGGAAAGCACTTTTGACGTCCATTTGGAATAACCTGAAATTTTTGTAACAAGCAAACGCAAGTAATAGACGAATAGCTTCTAACCTTGCTACAGGAGTGTAAGTCTCATCATAGTCTATTCCTTCTTCTTGCATGTATCCTTTGGCCACGAGTCTTGCTTTATTTCGTACGACTTTTCATTTTTCATTCATCTTGTTTCTGAATACCCATTTGGCTCCAATAACAGTTTTACCTTTTGGTTTAGATGTCAATTCCCAGACATCATTAATATTGAACTGTCTGAGCTCTTCTTGCATAGCTTCGATCCAGCTTTCATCAGATAAAGCTTCTTCTATGCTTTTTTGTTCAATTTCATAAATGAGAGCCACAGCACTAGACTCTTCACGTCTTTTGGATCTGGTGCGAATTCCTTCATTAATTTCGCCGATAATGAGATATTTGGGATTACTGGACTTATGCTTCCAGTTACTGGTTGATTTGTCTGGATAATGATCTCTATCTTTATTTGAATCTTCATGAACATCTTGATGCTGGTCTTCCAGAGTCTGAGATACTTCTTGAGTTGTGAGCTTTGGAAGGTCTAGAGCAGATTCAGACTCTTGAACTGAGTCTGACTGGATTCATCTTGCGTAGAGTCTTGAAATTTGACGTTCATTGACTCCTCTACTGACTGGCTCTTCTTGTTGTAGACTCTGTAAGCTTTGCTTGATGTAGAATATCCAAGGAAGATGCCTTCATTTGATCTTTCTTCAAACTTACCAACTCGATCTTTTGCATTTTTCAATATAAAGCATTTGCAACCGAACACATGAAAGTATGAAACAATGGGCTTCTTACCTTTGAATAATTCATAAGGGGTTTTCTCAAGAATAGGTCTTAGGAAGACTCTATTGATGATATAGCATCTTTGTTGAAACGACTTCAGCCCAAAATCGTGAAGAAATTTTACTTTCAATTAAAAGAGTTCTAGCCATTTCTTGAAAAGATCTATTCTTCCTTTCCACAACTCCATTTTGCTGAGGAGTGTATGGAGAGGAGAATACATGTTTAAAACCATATTCATCACACAATTTTGTGAAATCTTGATTTTCAAATTCACCTCCATGATCTGTTTTTATACTTGAGATAACACATCCTTTTTCATTTTGAGCCTTTTTAGCAAATTTTTCAAAATAGGAAAAGGTTTCTGACTTACTTGCAAGGAAATATACCCAAGTAAAACGGGAGTAATCATCCACAATTACTAGGCAATATTTCTTACCTCCAATACTCTAGATTCTGGTTGGTCCGAAGAGATCCATATGCAGCAACTGAGGTACATGGTTAGTAGAGACATGATTTATTGGCTTATATGAATTTCTTACCTGCTTTCCCAGAATACATGGAGTGCATGGATCGGACTTTTGATACGGTAATTTGGGTAGACCTCGAACAAGTTGCTTTGATGAGATTTTGGCTAATTGCTTCATATTGACATGGCCAAGCTTTCTGTGCCATAAGCTTGCTTCATCTTGGATTGAAATTAGGCATTGAGATTCATTCAATTTCATGTCTAAGAGGTAGATGTTTCCATGTCTTCGACCCATGAAAGACTGAGTAGAGTCTTTACTAATTCCATAGCAAATTCCTTCTTGAAAGGAGATCTTGAAACCAGTGTCACACAATTGGCTAATGCTGAGGAGGTTATAGTTGAGTCCTTCCACTAGAGAAACATTGCTTATTGTGAGATTTCCAATTTTCACAGTTCCAAATCCCACAATGCTTCCTTTGCCATTTCCTCCAAATGAAACATTTCCACCGTTTACTTGAACAAGCTTTATGAAGCACTTTGAGTCTCCTGTCATGTGTCTTGAACATCCGCTGTCAAGATACCACTTTACCTTTTTCTTGACAGAGACCTGCATTTAAAAGAGAGTCTTAAGCTTTCTTTGGTACCCAAATTTTCTTGGGTCCTTTGGTGTTAGAAGGATAAACATTATTAGGCCATACTTTCCTAACAGGCTTCCAAACCATAGGACACTCTTTTTCAAAGTGATCCTTACTGTTACACTTTGAACACCTTAGAGCATTTCGTCCTGAGACTTTACAAAAACTTTCTTGAAATGATTTTTGTAAGCCTCTCTCGACGGTCTTTTCTTAATTCTTTCTTTTACTTTAGGAAAATCAATCAAGGGAATTGTTTCCGCTGTCATGCCTAGACCAGACTTATTGAAGTAAGGTCTTTGAACCGAAAGAACTTTTTCAAGCTTTTCGGATCCTATCGAAAATTTCTTTGAAATATTTGATAAGTCCGTTTTTAAGAAAACATTTTCTTTCAAAAGATCATCTTCCTTTTCTTTAAGAGCAGAAACATTCAAGTCTAAACTTTTAACTCTTTCTTCTAAAATATTTTCCTTTTGTTTTAGAACGAGTTTTCCTTTTTAAGTTCGGAAATTCTTTTGAGAGAAGTCTTAAGACTAAAACATAGTTCATCAATGTATTTAGAAACTTTGACAGGAATTTTAAAATCACTTACCTCAAATTCGTTCGAGTCGATCTAGAATACGAGTCGAGTTTGAATGTGCCATCGGACATATGTTGGCATATTCATTATCACTTTCTTCACATTCGTATTACTCCAGGTGTTTCGGCTTTGAGAGCTTTTCAAAACTTCTCAGCTTTTCCTCTTTTCTTCTTCGAAGAGGACAGTTAGGTCCGATGTGTCCCTTTTCTTACATTCGAACGAGACTACATCTTTGTTTGGTTCCTCATCATCAACGAGACTTGGTCTGCTGTCTCGGAAACTTTGTTTCTTTGAGTTGAACCTTCTTCCTTTTCTATTCAGTTTTCTGAATCTTCTTATTATGAGAGCAAGCTCCTCGTCGTCCATATCATCTCCGAATCGTATCATCGAATCATCATTTGATTTTAATGCAATGGATTTCTTACCTCTTGGATCTTCGTCTTCATTAATTCGTTCCACTTCATAAGACTGAAGGGTTCCAATTAGCTCGTCGACAGATAGAGGCATGATTCTTTGCGTCTCTCTTATTAAAGTCTTGATATGATTCCAATCCTTGGAGAGTCCACGTAGTAGCTTGTTCACCTTCATGGGATCAGAAATTTTTTGTCCTTGGTTCTCAAGACCATTGACAATATCTGTAAAACGACTAAACATGTCAGTTATAGATTCTCCTAGTTTCATTTTGAAGGCTTTATATTGACTGAGGAGAATGTTGATTCTGGTCTCCTTCACTCGATCTGTCCCTTCATAGGTGATATGTAATCTATCCCATACTTCTTTTGCTGTAACACAAGAAGATATTTTGTTATATTCAATTGGAGACAAGGCACAATATAAAGAGTAAATTGCTTTTGCATCGAGTGCTTGTCTCTTGTTTATCTCTTCCTGAGTCATTCCACTGGCATCGACAGTTTCTTTCCCTCTTTCAGAGACTGATGCAGCAGTAGGAGTGATTCCTCTTTCCACTACGTCCTATTCCAGAGGATCCTTTGATCGTAGGAAAGCTTTCATCTTGTTCTTCCAGATGTTGTAATCCTTTCCATCAAAGTAGGGTGGTCAGTATTGCTTTGCCCTTCCACCAGCCCTGGTGCTAGCATACTAGCCATGGATCTTTTACTCTGAAGTAAAACACTTCAAATAAAGTAAGAACACGAGCTCTGATACCAATTGATATAGCTAGTACGAGTACCTAGAGGGGGGGTGAATAGGTATATAAATGATTTTTCTTGATTATTGCGCAATACTTAGACAGTTGAAGGATTTGCGATAAGTAATGATCAACGTAAGACTAAGTACAGGAAAGAGAGAAATAAACACGCGGTTTATAGTGGTTCGGCTTGATCCAAGCCTACGTCCACTCTTCTGCATTGACAGCCAATTGGCTGGATTCCACTATGAACAAAGAGATGTTACAGTGTTGATCTTCCTTGATTTCTGGGTGTAGATGATCTACCACACTCGCTCAAGGTATCACCAAGTATAGACACTCTCTGTGTATACAATTTCGCTCAGACTGAATCGACTAATAATCAAGGAGCTTCAGACTCTGGAATTTCTCTATCGATCACGTACTCAAACAACTAGAACGACTTCTCTTTTATACTCCTTTATGCCATCATACCCGTTGGCACTTTCCAAAGGAATTCCTCAAATCTACCCGTTGGACGGAATCAATCAAGAAGATCATTCGAGCTATTAAAGGAACCTGACGATAGCCCATCAATCCTGTTCGCCCATACAATCAGGATCTTAGTTTCCAAGAATAGAACATTTCAAGAATACTTCGTCGACCATCGGATCTTCAATTGATCTAGATACGAACAAAAGAATCCGTTATGTTTATCCAACCAAAAAGATCTTCTCCAGACGATAGGATCAAACCCTCAACCATATACTTCGGCTCTGGATTTCCTTCGTCACTGGATCTGAAAGACTGTCAATGAGAATTGTCTTGAGTCTTGAGTCTTAAGTCTTGAATCTTAAGTCTTGAATATTGAGTCTGGTAATCAGAAAGTCTTCAGACTTTAAATTAGACGATCTCCAGATATCCAGACTAGACTGAAAGAAACGTTTTGTCAGCTTCAAAATATTCTGGAAAGATTTCTCCAACAAGGACTAGGCTTTCCAGTATTATTTATTGCTCGGTTATCCCATGGGGCCTAAGGTGGTCCCGTGTTGGGGTCGTAGCGGAATCAGACAGTAGTTGTGGCCCTTCGTAAAGCATTGCTCCTTTCGTTGAAAATTCGAGCCAAGCTAACTGCTTTCAAAAGTGTTCTTGGGCCTACAGCACACACATCAGATTTTACAAATTCTTTAAGGCCACTAACAAAACAACTTACTACTTCCGCTGGAAAGAGTCGCATACCGCATCGCCCAAGCAGCCGTTAGAACTGGATTTGGTAATCCTTGAGAGTTCCGGTTTGTGTTAAACTTTGTCAACTCTCCAAAGAAATCATTGAATCGAGGGGGGCCGAACCTTTCCAAAAATATGAAGCGGAAATGCTCCCATGGTAGATAATCATCCGCCTGTAGTGATTGGACCCATAATTGGGCTTCCCCTTCAAGATGTATGGATGCAAGAATGAACTTCTCGTCTTCTGGAGTTTGATTATATCGAAATATTGGTTCCTCTCTCCCTATCCAGGTTGTTGCATTGGTGGTTCAGTTGAATCGAGGAATATCGGGATGATACCATCAGTGAGATGGGCCGCTCGCCCCTGACCTTCCTCAAGTTCCTCTTGGTCCTGCAGGTTCTGGTTTACAAACCCCTGCATCGAGCCTTGGCTCCGGCTTCCACCGTGCCCCTGGTTCCCTTCTAGCGTTGTGAGACACTGCTGAATGTCCTGCAAGGCTGCCAACACTTGTAGCTGTAAGTCTTGGGGTTGGTCTCTTACGCCATTGATTCCGGCTTTGATACCAAGTTGTTAGGAGCGGAATTCCTAACGTGGTTTCTTCTCCTTCGTGGACGCGTTTTTCTATGGGATGTTTCCACCAAAGAAATCTCAAACGCTTTGATTTTGTTTCATTACTTCAAAGCATAATTCCTCATAGGAGGTACAATTTATAGTTTTCATACATTGAAGGAATTTTATTATAAAAGGAAATGGAAAAACTAATAATGCAAATTGACCCAGCTATAATGCTAATTGATTCAGCTAATAATTCTTTTCCATTTTAAGCTTCCCTTGATTCTTGCTTCCATCCTGAGAAATCATCCTCCCTTCAATTTTGGTCCGAAAATTTTCATTCTCTGCCCTAGATTCTTATTTTCCACTTTGGATATGTATCTTGACCATGACACGATTATTGGTCCTATTAATTTCTTTGCCTAGTTATGATTCACTTTATATTCCTCAAGAATGTTCCACTATTCTGGTGTGTTAAAGTGATCTTTATATATATATATATATTTGGTCGTATGTTAAAGTGATCTTTGAAAAGGATTTTTTAAGAGTTTTCTTGAAGTAGATGACTGTAAATCAATCACGATATGTACATCAAATTCTGTCTAGAAATATGACAGCAAGGGGATGGTAGATGGTTTATTTTACATTCATCAAGTATTTTTACTATTGATTTCTTTCCTTCTTTTAGAGAAATATGAAAAACAAGGGAATGTTCTAGAAGTTGGAATCTCCAACAAGGAGAAACATTGTGCGAACTTGAGAGGGCTGTTCTTTGGGTAAATGATGCCTTTGTTATTGGCTAAATAGTTTCCATATTAAGGAGCTTTGCATTTTTGTTTTTCAGTGTCCCTCCTACTTTAAGCTTCCGTGAATATCTATGTACTCATGATTTTCCTTCATGAGATGATAGACTATGGCAACCTTAAACCATGTCATGTAACAATGGGCAGATAGTTTTGCTTGAGAGTACAAGTAAAATACCGCAGGGAGTTATTCTTGTTCTAGCAAGTTTCAACAATTGGGTTGATCGATGCAGTGAGGATGGCATCTTGCCACTTGACAGGACTTGAACACTGTATTTTCCTTCTTGGAATTCTTGAACTCCTTGTTGTGCTTGCAAGATGCATTAAAGCAAGGGACTGGTGGATGGAAAAATCAAAAAAGTCGTTGCTGCGTTTGGGGAGGAGATTCTACAAGCTGATGGAGAATTTGATAGGCCAAAGTTGGGCCAAATTGTCTTTTCTGATCCTGCAATGCGTCAGGTTTTGAATAGGTAATGATAAATCTGAACTAAACTTGCTGTACTAGTTCTAGCTTCAAAATGGGGATCGAAGCATGCTGGAGACAACGGCAAATTTACCATGCATAAGTACAGATGCACATGATTCTGCTCGACTAGAGAAATTTCTTGCTCTAATGAAACAGGGGATCAATTCTAATTTTTGAGTTCTTTTTAACCCATCATGGATGTAGTCGCTGTCTGTAATTTGTGATATCAGTTCGAATTTTTTGCACCTTCATTGCCCTGGTCTTAGCTGAGTTATTCATTCTAAAGCCAATGACGCCCCTTGGATTTTTTTCACGTTCGTTTAAATGATGCCTTAACACTTGCATCGGACTTCAAGAGAAGAAACCTTCTAATCTTCTAACTTCCTGAAGCTTTGTGTTCTTACTTATGTTTAGGCTGCTCGCTCCTTACATATCATCTGACATCCTCCAAGAAATTTTGAAACTTCGGTTGAGAGGACATAAGGTTATTTCTCTTGACATCCCATTGTTGTTTGAGGCAAAGATGGGCAAGTGGACGAGGCCCATCGTTGCCGTCTGAGTTGATCCAGAAACTCAGCTTCGACGGCTTATAGCAAGAGACAGAACAAACAAGAAAGATGCTAGGAACAGGATGAATGCTCAGATGCCGTTGGACCTGAAAAGGTCTAAGGCAGACCGAGTAATTGACAACACTGGATCATTAGAGGACTTAAATGAGCGGTTCCAGAAGGCACTGTTCCAAGTCACGAGGCCCTTGACATGGACAGAATTTGCACATTCTAGACAAGGAGTTTATTGGCTTTTCTCTCAATCACCGTCAGTGTTCAGGCATTCAGGAAAGCATCATCGCAAAGGTGATTGCCTATTCAAGCTACAACGGAATGTCCAATTCGTCAATGGCTGTTTGATATCGGAAATTTGTCGCAAATTTTTTTGGTGCTAAAGCAAATAATTCAATAATAAAATGCGCAAGTCTCATCTTCATTATGAATAGGATGCACATGCTATTTGTGAGTACATAGCATACACACATTAATGCAGATATATTGGACTCATATGTGATAGTTCTCGTGACTTGCTTATTATTGTCCAGTGAGTTTCTCTATCAGGAAATATTCATAGGTATAGCTCATGAATCTAAAACACCGTTGCCTCTAATCAATCTACTCAAGTTTACATTTCCATTTTGTTGACAAGTTCCACTCCTTGCCAGATCTTATTATTGAACTCATAGATTTGTGTCGACCCCCTGGGTGGGCATATCGTTTGTTGATTTGTGTTCTGTTAAAGGTACTGATTAAGTCAGCGTGAATGTTACAGCTCCAAACCTCTCACAGATTGATGGCTAATCTACTAGGCGTTTCGTGAAACTAGAATTTTGTGTAAGAACTTGATCAACTCCTGGCAACGAACTTATCTGCGGTTGTAAAAGTAAAATAGTCTGTTTGATGTAGGTGTTTTGGGGTATATGTGCATTGAGGATTGCTTCCTTGAGTCTTTGTTGATTGTCAAAGAGATCTATATGCGTTCATTGTTAAATTGAAGGCCTTTCTTGACTGAGGAAATAGTTAGGAATGGTTCATCACCACAATTAGAATCAAGTCCACTTCAGTGACTATATATCTTTTCCTTTGATCAAGATGACTAATGTCCATCTCTATTAAGTGAAAAAAACAATGTTAACCAATTAATTTAATATTAAAAGTTTGCTTAAGGTAAGTTCAACTGCAATGTCTTCTTTTTATATTAGTTATCATATTATTTTACTCTGTTAGAAAGAAGAAGAAGAAGACAATAGGGTAGTTTAATTTTTGAGAATAAGGACTTGTTTGATAACATTTATGTTTCGGAAATATTTCTATTCTGAATAAAAGAACACGTTTGGTAATTACACCAAATTTCTATTCTCATAATAGAAAAAAGAATAGGAATGCATTTAATGCGACCCAATTTTTTTTTTGTAATGTATAATTTCTATTTATTTTTTAATATTTTTTTCTCCCTCTCTTCTTCTTCTTGCTCCTCCTCTAGCCGATAGTGGCGACGGCCGACAACCAATGGTGACTGGCAGTGGATAGGAAACGGCAGCAACCGACAACGATTGACGGCGGCCAACAATAGTAACCGGGCGGCAATGGCTCACGGCAGGCGGTGAGGAAGAAAAAAAAAAGAAAAAAAGAAAAGAAAGAAAATGACTTAATTTTAGAAATTGTTCTTGAAAACAAGAAACTATTTTTTTTCTACTTTTTATTTCTATTCCAAATCTAATCCCCAAGCTACTTTTCTATTCCGGGGGATAGAAAAATTAGTTGATGTTATCAAACGAATTTTTTCTTTTTTTGTTCCAGGGAGCAAAGGAATTTAAATTGAGAGGAATAGAAACGCTATCAAACAGAGCCTTGATCGTTGTCTTTTCTATTCTCAAATCCATTGGTCGTCTTCTTTGTCTGTGTCCATGCTGTTAGTTTTCTTTCGTTCGATTGTGCCAGCTATTGTATACTGTTGTTTACATCATTAGTAAAACCTGACAAGGAAAACATATTTTCCGGTAGGTCGCGCTGCATTCTGATTTTGCAATTACCTTGTTTGGTATTCTCAATCTATTATGGCATTTAAGATTTAATTAGAAGTTGTCAGTAACATATTATAGGCTGGTTAGAAATTCATATATTTCGGTTAGAAATCCGAATAAGATGGGGGAATCCATCTTGCTCTTGCAAACCAGAGATTTGAACGCGGGATATGCCAGATCAATTTAACCACCACGTTGAGAAATGTACTCAGTATCAGTCACTTGCTTAACTCCGATCTACCTATAATTCCAAACTATAGAGCTCTCCTTTCAGAGCTTAGCCTTTTCAATGGTGTCCATTTCTCCGAAGGATCGACTCTTCATTTATATAAAAGCATTTGACCTTCTATACAGCTAACCACGCAAAAGTACGAGAAGTGCTCGTATGTAAATAACTTCAACACGGAGAGAGGAGAGCCTCGAGGGCATGCTTGTGGCGCTTGAGCTTGCGAAGCTCTCTGACGATGCGGTAGAGCTCGTAGTTGCGCACCGCTGCAACACCGCACTGCGCTTCACGTACACCAGGCTCAGCAGCCTCTTCCCGAGCGTCTCCACCTCTTCTCTTCAACGCCATCCCCGAGGTAGAGGTGGAGGCGGCCGACGGGCTCCCTGCCGAGAGCCTTCACAATTGGAAGAAGACAAATTTAACCAGGAGTGATATATAACTCTCATATAATTCTCCGAACTTGTCCGTAGCTTCAGTTTGGAAGCACCACATGCTTTGCGAACCCTAAAACTCACTCATAACCCAGAAGAAGAACCCTTAATTTAGATAGAATGATTAGGAAGGGGAAAAAATACGTGAGATGAGAAACACTCGCTGCAAAAGGAGTTAGTAATAACAAATAAATTCAAGAAAACAAGTCTACACAATGGAAATAGAAAGATGCAAAAATCGAGCATTTTCTTTTACTAACCATAGATTATATTTCACTGAAACGATAGATTTTCGCGTAGTTACTACTACAAAAGTAGATTGAAAGACACTATTTACATGAACGGTCCCGTATTATGAAAACTCTTTTCAGAATGGACATACTAGTTTAGTAATAGATGCGACCGTTGACCAAAAGACGCCACTCTTGTAAGTAATTTTGAAACACAATAGTTTGTGATGATAAATAATGTAAAAACGCATTTGAGCGAAAATTATGTTGAAATGTTGTGCCTCCTAATACGATATATGTGTAGATGGTAAAGATAAATAAATAAATAAATTGGAATATTTAATATTGAAATTTATTGAGTAGTTGATATTGCACTGGCACAAATCAACTCTTTTAAGTGTCGCGATCCTCCAGAAGCGAGCGTTATGCATTGGGGAAGCAGAGGCAATGTCGAGCGGAGGCAAATGGCGATCGGACAGTAACAGAGCTCTGAGAGGCGTTGACTCGGATGGTCGGCACCGGCAAAGAAGCTTCGAAGGAAGACTCGAACTCTCTGGATTTCTCGGCCTCAAAGCGGACTAGAACAGAGCGAGACGATTCGGGAATGGCAAATGGCATCGACCAGCGGCCTAAAATCAATGAAGGAAACCTATAAGTGAGATAAATCGATGAGAGGAGTTCGTAACAATTCAGTCTTGGTGGTTTTTGGCCGTCTTTGTTCTCTGGTGTGTGCTCTGTTTCTGGTGCGAATCAGCTCAAGCGGCTGGGATGGCCGAGGGTGGTTGGAGGTGGTGGACAGTGGATTGGTGGTGAACGAAAGGAAATCCAGAGGAAAAAACATTGGTTTGCTTCGCGCGTGTGCTCATTTCTTTGCTCCAACTGCTTCGCTCCCCTCCTCCATGACGTGTGAGTCTCAGCTTTACAGGCGAAAGAGAGAAGAAGAAGAAGAAGAAGAAGAAGAAGAAGAAGCAAGAAGGAAAGAGGCCGGGCTTGTATATATCCATGGCCGGGCTTGTATATATCCATGGCCTCCTCTGCTGGACCCTCCATGAAGTCATATGGACTTCAATTCACTCCATGAAGATAATTTTTAAATTCAAAATAGTACGATAAGAGGAATGTATGCTCTATATTTCCCTATTTACAGTACAAAGTAAACACACAAAGGGTTACATTATTGATAGTGTCCGATAAGCATTTGATTACATGTACTCTTTTATCGTTCAGTATCTTCCTCATCTTTTCTATCATTTTGCCATTTTCTTGGAGCAATGTAAGAACCACCTACTCTTCTCATCAATGATCAAGTTTCCCAACGCAGCACCGATCAAAAACCCAACTCCAGCACCAATTAGCACAAATTTCCCATCTGAGTTAAACAGAGACCCTTTGCGAAGTTCTTCCTGGGGAGATGGTGGTAATGGTAAGTTATCCCCAAACGCTGTGCATTTTTTTGGCAAAGGACTTCCACATAACCTCTCATTCGTGGCAAATGAATCAACCGTGAATGTGTTGAACTGATTCCCCCGTGGTATTGGTCCTGACAATTGATTATCAGAGACATTGAAAGATGAAAGAAATGTAAGTTGGGCTAGCTTTTGAGGGATCTCTCCTGAGAGCTTATTTCGAGAAAGATCTAGGGATTCCAGCAACGTTAGATTTGCTAAGGATGGCGGGATGGAACCGGTTAGAACATTGTTTGAAAGGTTAAGCAGAATAAGTGACTTCAAATCTCCAATGAGATTAGGTATGTGTCCTTCAAATTTGTTATTGGAGAAGTCAATTTGCATAAGTGCAAATGGAACCTTCAAGTATTGCCTTTCTACGCCTTTGTTCATCAATGTCATTCCATACTCGACAATTATACCATATCCACCTGTTTTCATATATTCCAACCGATCTTGACTAACAATCTCTTTCATGGCATGGAAACTCTGCAACAACTTGGAAGGAAGTTTACCACTGAAACTATTATATGAAAGGTCCATGATATGCATATTGCTGAAGTTAAATTGGCTACGATATGCTTCTATTGGACCATGGAACTTATTGGATTTCAAGATAATAGCTTTCAGCTCGGTCAACTTTGATAGCCATAAAGGGAAACCATCAAGAATTTGATTGTGAGCAAGGTTCAAATACTCTAACATTGTACAATTTGCTAAGGATCTTGGGATAGGCCCTTGCAATCTATTCTCTGTGAGATCTATCATCTTCAACACACAGCCTTTTGGGTATGCACGGGGAATCATGCCCTCAAGTTTATTTTTCCCAAGATTCAGAAATGACAAAGGATAAAAATTTCCCACACATGAAGGAATTGTGCCATTCAAATTATTATTGGACAAATCCAAAACGACGAGGGATCTCCAACTACAAATAGAATGGATTTCTCCAAAGAGAAAGTTGTTGGAGATATTGTAATGAGTTGTTGATCGAGGTGGACTAAGGAGTTTTGCTTTGAATTGATTAGAACTAATATCAAGATAGACCAAGTTGGGTAGTGACAGATCAGTCTGATTATTTTCCAAGCCAGTCAAAAAATTGTGGGAGAGATCCACATTGTGCAATGATTCTCTACTACCATTCAACATCCACATTGGAATACTCCCTCCAATTTTATTGTATGAAAGGTTTATCAACCCTAATTTCCTTTGGTAGCCTAAAAACTTGGGGAACTCATGTAAGTTGCATGAGTCTAAATATAAAGTGGAAAGTTTTGGAAGAGTAGCATTGATCTCAGCCTTGCTGACAAAAGATATGTTGTTGAAGGACAAATATAATCTTTGCAATTTCTTGAGTTTGTGTAAATCCACGGTGCCACTCAAATTATTCCCATAAAGATCAAGAATTTCAAGATCCTTGAGTTCCCATAATGAGTTTGGAATTTCACCTTGCAAATTGTTGTAATAAAGTTCAAGTGAAACCAACCGTGTCAAGTTCTCAAATGAAGAGGTAATAGGACCACTTAGCTGACAACCTGTCAAATGTAAAGAAACAAGGACTGTGAGTTTGGCTATAAATTGAAAATTGACATTTCATATTTTCTCTCATTAAAGAACATTGCTATTAGATGAATTATTACCTGCAAGGTTCAAATGGGTGAGTTTCGCCAAGTTGACAAACCAATGCCCAATACCACTGCTAAAATTATTGGAATAGAGATATAGAGATGATAGCTGGGTAAGATTGGCAAAGGAAGTGGGGATTTGACCATGAAATTTATTAGATGATAAATCCAGATAAGCAAGCTTAGAAAGATTACCCATTGAAGTGGGAAGTGAACCTGAGAAATTACAATATCCAATTGATAATTTATTCAAGAAAACAAGGTTTCCGATCGAAATAGGTATTTCCCCTGAAAAATTCACTCCCCAAAGAGACAATGATTTGAGGGGATTACCCCAATGTAAGTCAGGAATAAAACCAAAAAGGTTGTAATTTTCGCTAATGTCGAGGACTTCCAGGTTTGGTAGCTGAAAGATGCTTACTGGAAATTCTCCTTGCAATTGGCAATATCTAAGTTTAAGCGACTTCAAAGATGAGAAGTTTGTGAGTACATGAGGGAATGGTGATGAAATGTTTATCCCAGAGAGATGAAATTCTCTAAGCATAGTTAAGTTTTGAACAAAATTGTCTATGTTGGGCATCTCAAGACCCCACGTATTATCCAAATCAAGAGAAACTAATCTGGAGAGCTGTGAGATATCCGATGGGACCTTTCTCGAAAATTCTGAATAGGAGAGATTAAGATACTGTAACCTAGAAAGATTGCCGAAGCCGTATGGGATGGAGGAAGAGTTGAAGTCATTGCAAGCAAGATTAAGTGATTCCAAGTGGAGTAGGCCAAAGAGGCTAGTGTTAGAAGATAAAATACCAAAGAGACAACTGTTGCTAAGGTCAAGGCCTGTCACATGACCGGTGGCCTCATCACACTTGACGCCATCCCATGAACAGCAATCTTCACGTGCATCTAGTGACCATGATTCAACCTTTGGATAACCACACCTAAAAGTTGTTATGTCGGTTTTGAAACTTCGCTTGAATTCCATCAAGGCTGACCTCTCATCCGGATGGCATAGTGGCTTAGCAAGTGAAGTATGAATCATCACGAGAAGGACAATCCATGTACGAAACACGAAGAATAGTGAGGGTGCCATATTTTTGTTTTGTTATTGTGCTTTTTGGTGGAGTTGGTTGGTTTCCAATAGAGAAGCTTTTTATAGGCAACGACAAGCAATTCGATCGTGGAAATTTCATTGGTCATTCCAGCACCAAACCCATCTGAAAAGACACTTGGGTTTGATTGAAGAAAGAATCACTAAAGAAATTAAATACCCATTAGACCCGTGCTATACACGGCCAAAGTCTTAGGATGTGGATTGGCGGAAATAATCATTTCATTGCTTGTATGCTTTCGAAGATGTCGACAGTTTGTACCTTCTGGATAGTGTGTTAATTAACACATTTTCAATCCTAATCCCAAGGATTGGATTTCTGGTACCCAAATCCACAAGAAGAGAAGATCGTAATCATCGATTGAAAATAATTTCAGATTTCATATATCACCACCTCGTTATATAAAACTAATGGTAACTTATACATAATTAGATGAATTACGAGCAAGTATAAATCTTGTAGGAACAATAAAAGCTCCAATGGATAGTAAGCACATCAAAGGCAGAATTAGCCGATAATGTAACCCATTTATACATTGAAATGGATGTCATGTTTGTTGTTCAAGCAATTACAGGCACTCATAGGCATAATTTACTAGCGGAACCCCTTTTGGCTGAATGCAAGAAATTGCTTGCAGAGTTACGGAGATACAAAATTGAGCACATATTTAGAAAAGCATGTGGTTGCACGGTGCTTTAGGCCGCTAGGAAAGGAACAACATTTGCAATTTGTTATTTATTCCTCTGTTCCAGATGTTATTAAAGACCTTTCATATAATGATTCTACTGGGAGCACATACATTTTAGACAATGTAACCAGACTTGTCTTGTCAATGTAATTATGACATTCGTCGAAAAGAAAGAGAAGAAAAAACTTTATCTTCAGTATATATAGGTATTTGTCAATTCTTTTTTATCCTTTTTGAACGTATGTTGGCCATTGTCACGCGAAAATAGAATTTTTGCAAGTGAATAGATAATTTTTTATGTGAGACTATTCGATTTCCATTCTTCACTCTTACTATGTAACAATACTAGCATTGCGATCCACGCGATGCCGGTTTGCTTGAAATAACATCTTTGAAAATCTTTAATATTTATTTATGCCGCCATGGAAGCTTATATTGTACCGTGAAATTGTAAGCGAAAATTATATAACTTACTTCATGCAATGTTACCTGTAGGAATTGAATTGTTTGTGGTTTGCACCCGCATTCTAACTTGGCAACTCGCGATGGTTCAAAAAGAAGAGACCAGCGAGAACACGTGATGCGCGCGCGAATGGGCAAAGGGTCATGCGGATCACGTGGCGCGGCGCTACTGCCGAAGGTGGGACCGAACGCGCTTTCCCGGGGTTGGCCGTTGCCGTCTCGTGCTTGGGTTTAGATGGGGCGGAGACTCCTCTTTCGGGCTTTTCCTACCTTGTACTAGTAGGATCGGGATGCTTCCTTTGGACAGGGATAAAAATGAAAAAAGCACCACGACTGGCTTTTCCAACCTCCAAATGTGAACACTATAGTCCTTTTGGTCAAAAAGAAAGAGAACACGAGATTGTTATGTCGTTGGCATCTGAGTTTATAACGGAATCTCACCTTTTCCACGAAAGGACCAAAATTGAGAGGTAGGTGAAAAGAATTTTGCCCATCTTTTCCAATTGACAAACCTGAGTCATTTTATTATTTCTAAAAGTATTTATAATCCTCGAATCACAAAAGAGAAAAGAAAAAAAAATCAACCACCAATTTAAAATATTTTCAAATTGTATATATTGTCACCTCATCTTATATATTAATAATCATAAGATATGCCTCATTACAATGAATTACTTAATGTGCATAAATTTCTCGGAAATTATAGAAGTTCCACTAAATGATGAATGAATTGCGGCAGAATTGTGGCGCCATGTGATGTCCTTAAACTAGAAGTAGCCAATAAGGTTACCCACTTGCACATTGAAATGAATGTTGTGTTTGTTATACAAGCACTTATAAACACTCACATGCACATTTATTGATGGAATCTCTTTTGACTGAATGCAAGAAAGTGCTTGCAGAGTTGCAGAAATACAAAATTGGCTTGAGGTAGGGCTGACAAGGTCGAGCCTCACCTAACCATGGCCATGCCTCCCCAAGGTTGTCGAGGTCCCTTTTTGGTTGGTGAGGTTGAGCCTCGCCCAACCTCTAGCCTCATCAAGCCGTCCGCTAGGTTGGGGAGGCTGGGGAGGCTCACCCTCGCTAATTAGGATGACCAACGTTCATGTTAGCTCCGGCTAATCAAAATTGATTGAATATAATGAATTAAAATAAATTCATGAGGTTTATAATTCAATTAGAAAAAACAAAAAAATGTTATAACTGATTGGGCACAATTGCAATAGTTTTATGACATTTTTTGATAATTTTTTCAAGCTTCTTGTATTGTATGCATATTTATCTCTGGCTCAGATTGGATAAGCTTAGTGTCTTGTTTCTTACCTAATTTATGCGATGTTACCTATGGGATCTTAACCAAGATCTTTAAAAAAAAAAAAAGCAGGTTTGTACCAGCGTTCAATTTTAACAAGAGTCGACTGCTCAGGGTTTGTACCAGCTGTTGGAGAAATCTTTCCAGAATATTTTGAAGTTGACAAAACGTTTCTATCGCCTAGTGCGGATATCTGCAAATCGTCTAGTTTAAATTCTGAAGACTTTCTCGATCACTAGACTCAAGATTCAAGATTCAAGACTCAAGACTCAAGACTATTCTCACTGACAGTCTTTCTAATCCAGTGATGAAGGAAATCCAGAGATGAAATATATGGTTGAGGATTTAATCCTATCCTCTGGAGAAGATCTTTTTGGTTGGATAAATATAACGGATTCTTTGTTCGTATCTAGATCAATTGAAGATCCGGTGGTCGACGAAATATTCTTGGAATGTTCTATTCTTGAAAACCAAGATCCTGATTGTATGGGCGAACAGGATTGATGGGCTATCGTCAGGTTCCTTCTATAGCTCGAATAATCTTCTTGATTGATTCCGTCCAACGGGTAGATTGGAGGAATTCCTTTGGTAAGTGCCAATGGTATGATGGCATAAAGGAGTATAAAAAGGAAGACGTTCTAGTTGTGGTGGGAGTGTGATCGATAGAGAGATTCCAGAGTCTGAAGCACCTTGATTGTTAGTCAATACAGTTTGAGCGAAATTGTATACACAGAGAGTGTTTGTACTTGGTGATACCTTGAGCGAGTGTGGTAGATCATCTACACCAAGAAATCAAGGAAGATCAACACTGTAACATCTCTTTGTTCATAGTGAAATCCAGCCAATTGGCTGTCAGTGCAGAAGAGTGGACATAGGCTTGAATCAAGCCGAACCACTATAAACCGCGTGTTCAATTCTCTCTTTCCTTTACTCAGTCTTACGCTGATTATTATTTATTGCAAATCCTTCAACTGTCTAAGTATTGTGCAATTATCAGAAAAATCTTTTATATACCTATTCACCCCCCTCTAGGTACTCATACTAGCTATATCAATTGGTATCAGAGCTCGTGTTCTTACTTTATTTGAAGTGTTTTACTTCAAAGTAAAAAGATCCATGGCTAGTATGTTAGCACCATGGCTGGTGGAAGGACAAAGCAATACCAGACCACCCTACTTTGATGGAAAGGATTACAACATTTGGAAGAACAAGATGAAAGCTTTCCTACGACCAAAGGATCCTCTGGAATGGGACATTGTGGAAAGAGGAATCACTCCATCTGCTGCATCAGTTTCTGAAAGAGGGAAAGAAGTTGAAACCAGCGGAATGACTCGAGAAGAGATAAACAAGAGACAAGCACTCGATGCAAAAGCAATTTACTCTTTATATTGTGCTTTATCACCAATTGAATATAACAGAATATCTTCGTGTGTTACAGCAAAAGAAGTATGGGACAGATTACATATTACCTATGAAGGAACAGATCGAGTGAAGGAGACAAGAATTAACATTCTCCTCGGTCAATATGAACCTCGGTCAATATGAAGCCTTCAAAATGAAACCGGGAGAATCTATAACTGACATGTTTAGTCGTTTTACAGATATTGTCAATGGTCTTGAGAATCAAGGTCAAAAAATTTCTGATCCCATGAAGGTGAACAAGCTACTGCGTGGACTCTCCAAGGATTGGAATCATATAAAGACTTCAATAAGAAAGACGCAAAGAATTATGCCACTATCTGTCGACGAGCTGATTGGAACTTTTCAGTCTTATGAAGTGGAAAGAATTAATGAAGACGAAGATCCAAGAGGTAAGAAATCGATTGCATTAAAATTAAATGATAATTCTGATGATGCAAATTCAGGAGATGATCCGGACGATGAGGAGCTTGCTCTCATGATAAGAAGATTCAGAAAATTGAATAGAAAAGGAAGAAGGTTCAACTCAAAAAACCAAAATTTCCAAAGACAGCAGACCATGTCTGTTGATGATGAGGAGCCAAACAAAGATGTAGTTTGCTTCGAATGCAAGAAAAAGGGACACATCAGACCCAACTGTTCTCTTCTGAAGAAGAAAGAGGAAAAGCTGAAAAATTTCGAAAAGCTCTCAAAACCAAAACCTGGAGTGATACAGAGTGTGAAGAAAGTGATAATGAATATGTCAACATATGTTTGATGGCACACTCGACTCGACTCGATTGGATCGACTTAGACAAGCGAATTCGAGGTAAGTGATTTTAAAATTCCTGTCAAAGTCTCTAAATACATTGATGAATTGTGTTTTAGTTTTAAGACTTCTCTCAAAAGAATTTCCGAACTTAAAAAGGAAAACTCAGCTCTAAAACAAAAGGAAATCATTTTAGAAGAAAAAGTTAAAAGTTTAGACGTGAATGTTTCTACTCTTAAAGAAAAGAAGATAATCTTTTGAAAGAAAATGATTTTCTAAAAACTGACTTATCAAATATTTCAAAGAAATTTTCGATAGGGTCTGAAAAACTTGAAAAAGTTCTTTCAGTTCAAAGGCCTTACTTCAATAAGTCTGGTCTAGGTATGACAGCAGAAACAATTCCCTTGATTGATTTTCCTAAAGTAAAAGAAAGGATTAAGAAAAGACCGTCGAGAGAGGCTTACAAAAATCATTTCAAGAAAGTTTTTGTAAAGTCTATAGGTCGAAATGCTCTAAGGTGTTCAAAGTGTAACAGTCAGGATCACTTTGAAAAAGAATGTCCTATGGTTTGGAAGCCTGTTAAGAAAGTATGGCCTAATAATGTTTATCCTACTAACACCAAAGGACCCAAGAAAATTTGGATACCAAAGAAAACTTGAGACTCTCTTTTAAATGCAGGTCTCCGTCAAGAAAAAGGTAAAGTGGTATCTTGACAGCGGATGTTCAAGACACATGACAGGAGACTCCAAGTGCTTCATAAAGCTTGTTCAAGTAAATGGTGGAAATGTTTCATTTGGAGGAAAAGGCAAAGGAAGCATTGTGGGATTTGGAATTGTGAAAATTGGAAAACTCACAATAAGCAATGTTTCTCTAGTGGAAGGATTCAACTATAACCTTCTTAGCATTAGCCAATTGTGTGATACTAGTTTCAAGATCTCTTTTCAAGAAGGAATTTGCTATGGAATCAGTAAAGACTTTACTCAGTCTTTCATGGGTCGAAGACATGGAAATATCTATCTCTTAGATATGAAATTAAATGAATCACAATGCCTAATCTCAATTCAAGATAAAGCAAGCTTATGGCACAGAAAGCTTGGTCATGTCAATATGAAGCAATTAGCCAAAATCTCATCAAAGCAGCTTGTTCGAGGTCTACCCAAATTACCATACCAAAAGTTCGATCCATGCACACCATGTATTCTGGGAAAGTAGGTAAGAAATTCATTTAAGCCAATAAATCATGTCTCTACTAATCATGTACTACAGTTGCTGCATATGGATCTCTTCGGACCAACCAGAACTCAGAGTATTGGAGGTAAGAAATACTGCCTAGTAATTGTGGATGATTATTCCCGTTTTACTTGGGTATATTTCCTTGCAAGTAAATCTGAAACCTTTTCGTATTTTGAAAAATTTGCTAAAAAGGTTCAAAATGAAAAAGGATGTGTTATCCTAAGTATAAGAACAGATCATGGAGGTGAATTTGAAAATCAAGATTTTACAAAATTGTGTGATGAATCTGGATTTAAGCATGTGTTCTCCTCTCCATACACTCCTCAGCAAAATGGAGTTGTGGAAAGAAAGAATAGATCTCTTCAGGAAATGGCTAGAACTCTTTTAATTGAAAGTAAAGTTTCTTCATGATTTTGGGTTGGAGCTGTTTCAACAGCATGCTATATCATCAATAGAGTCTTCCTAAGACCTATTCTAGAGAAAACCCCTTATGAATTATTCAAAGGTAAGAAGCCCATTGTTTCATACTTTCATGTGTTCGGTTGCAAATGCTTTATATTAAAAAATGCAAAAGATCGAGTTGGTAAGTTTGAAGAAAGATCAGATTAAGGCATCTTCATTGGATATTCTACATCAAGCAAAGCCTACAGAGTCTATAACAAGAAGAGCCAGTCTGTGGAGGAGTCAATGAATGTCAAATTTCAAAACTCTACGCAAGATGAATCCAGTCAGACTCAGTATGAAGAGTTTGAACTTGCTCTAGACCCTCCAAAGCTTACAACTCAAGAAGTATCTCAGACTCTGGAAGACCAGCATCAAGATGTTCATGAAGATTCAAATAAAGAAAGAGATCATCATCCTAACAAATCAACCAGTAACTAGAAGCATAAGTCCAGTCATCCCAAAGATCTCATTATCGGCGAAATCAATGAAGGAATTCGCACCAGATCCAAAAGACGTGAAGAGTCTAGTGCTGTGGCTCTTATTTCTGGAATTGAACCAAAAAGCATAGAAGAAGCTTTATCTGATGAGAGCTGGATAGAAGCTATGCAAGAGAAGCTCAAACAGTTCAACATTAACGATGTCTGGGAATTGACATCTAAACCAAAAGGTAAAACTGTTATTGGAGCCAAATGGGTGTTCAGAAACAAGATGAATGAAAAAGGTAAAGTCGTACGAAATAAAGCAAGACTCGTGGCCAAAGGATACACGCAAGAAGAAGGAATAGACTATGATGAGACTTACGCTCCTGTAGCAAGGTTAGAAGCTATTCGTCTATTACTTGCGTTTGCTTGTTACAAAAATTTCAGGTTATTCCAAATGGACGTCAAAAGTGCCTTCCTAAATGGATTTATCCAAGAGGAAGTTTATGTGGAACAACCACCTGGGTTTGAAGACCCAAAGAAACCAGACTCAATCTTTAGATTGAAAAATGCCTTGTATGGTTTAAAGCAAGCACCTCGAGCTTGGTATGACAGACTGAGTAAGTTTTTATTACAGAATGGTTTTGTCAAAGGTAAAGTAGATACTACTTTATTTATCAAAAAGGAAAACAAAAGTTTTTTACTTGTTCAAATATATGTGGATGATATTATTTTTGGATCCTCTAATGAAAGTCTATGCAAGAAATTTTCTAAGTCTATGCAGGATGAGTTTGAAATGAGTATGATGGGAGAATTAACATTCTTTCTTGGACTTCAAGTAAAGCAATTGAAGGAAGGAACCTTCATTTACAAAGAAAAATATGCTAATGATCTTGTCAAAAGGTTTGGATTGGAAAATTGCAAAAGACCGATATACCAATGTCAAGTTCTTTGAAGATAGAAAAAGATGAAGAAGGGAAGAAAGTTGATCAAAAGCTGTACATGAGCATCATCGGTTCACTTCTTTAGATCGCTTCTAGACCCGACATTTTGTTGAGTGTTTGCATCTGTGCTAGGTTTCAATCAGATCCTAAAGAATCCCATCTCAGTGCTGCAAAACGTATTATTAAATACGTTGCTTCATCTTCAAGCATTGGTCTTTGGTATCCTAAGAAGGGAGACTTTAATCTTCTGGGATATTCAGACGCAGATCTGGTAGGCTGTAGAATCGATAGAAAGAGTACTTCAGGAACTTGCCAGTTGCCTGGAAGTAGAACAGTGTCTTGGTTTTCAAGGAAACAAAGCACTGTGGCTCTCTCAATAATAGAAGCAGAGTATGTAGCTCTTGGAAGCTGTTGTTCGCAAATTCTATGGATAAAACAACAGCTACAAGACTTTGGGATTGAAGACTCATGCACATAAATCAAATGTGACAACACCAGCGCAATCAATCTCACCAAAAATCCAATTCTTCATTCAAGAGCAAAGCATATAGAGATTCGACATCACTTCATTAGAGATCATATTCAAAATGGAGAAATCTCGATTCAATTTGTTGATTCAAAAAGTCAACTAGCGGATATATTCACAAAGCCTTTGGAGAAAAACCAATTCGATTTTATCCGTTCCAGACTCAACATTTTGAAGCTCGAAGAAGTTAAAGTCTAGAGACTCTTCAACCCTCAGACTCAGAAAGTTGATGATCATTAGACTCTAATCTCTCAGACTCTAAATCCTCAGACTCAGACATTAATGGCTATAGACTGTAAGTTGCTATCTTATCTAAACTCGAAAAGGTACGATCTTTCGTTCGGTTATTTTGTAGTCTCCGTGAAAAACGAAAACTTGTCTTTTCAAAAGGATTAATTTTAGCGTTATTGATTTCGAAAAGAGATATTCGTACACTTCCCTTGTGCCGATTGAACTTCCCTTTTCAAAACTAAGTTATATATATATACAATTTTCATTTTCCAATCTTCAAAACCCTAAAAAGCATTCTCCTCCCAATCCGATTTCTACTTCGTGTTCATCTTCGAGAAAGTTGTCATCTTTTCTTGGGAAAACAAGTAAAGGAATCTTTCAGCGACAAGGAAGGATGTCTTCTTTGAGGAAGTCTTCAAGAATCGCGAACAAGGGACCACAGAGGATGAAGGAGGGACCTACCCATTTCGATCTCACTGAAGAGGAAGAATTATCGAGTCAACAACAGAGCCTGACTCACTCTCCACCACGTCACTCAACGCCATCTACCCCACATGATGCGGGTCAACAACCGGAGGAAGAGATAATCGAGGACGCAGACCAAGTAAGAATCCAAAAACCCTCGTTTATTTACAAACTTTGCTGTGCGTTGAAAAGTACTGGGACTCCGTTGAAATACGTGGATGATTTTCTCAAAGATAAGCATTATGGGAATGAGTACATCTTTCTGAGAAAAATGGAGGATTTGGGAATTGCTCCCAAGGGTAAAGCAGAGGAAGCTCTTGCGAATATTCCCAGTGACCCTCGTATGTCGGGACCTAATTCGACAGAAGGAAACGACGATGATAAAATGTTCAGTGATTTTCAACCTAGAATGGGTATTGCTGCAAAGGTGAAGGGAAAGAGGATGGAGTTATTCAAATCAAAGGAACAAGAGAATTTGTTTTTCAGATCACATCGTAACGAGGGGTGATAAACCCTAGGAGTGTCGATTTCGATTTCTTGGATGCCGTTAACGTGAACTTAAGGGAGAAATTCAAACTGCTTCAACTTGAGCAATTCTGCACTGATACCATAGACG
Organism: Eucalyptus fibrosa; assembly: GCA_017140475.1. Classification (NCBI taxonomy): domain Eukaryota; kingdom Viridiplantae; phylum Streptophyta; class Magnoliopsida; order Myrtales; family Myrtaceae; genus Eucalyptus; species Eucalyptus fibrosa. The sequence goes on from CM029509.1 coordinate 15,227,647, forward strand.
GTTATGCACAATTGACTGCGTATTTCTATTCGAATCTCAGTTTTATAGATGCGAATATAATATCATTCAGTGTTAGAGACCAGGATTATGTGGTAGACGTGGACATGTTGGTGGACATAATTGGAGTTGAACGAGGACATTATCAACCAGTCAAAGTCTCAGTTGCTTGTGCCTCAATGGAACTTGTTGAAGATAGAGATATCGAGGGAAGAATCATTTATTCAAGGATGCGTGCCATCAATATTGTGCTGCACAAAATTGTTATCAATTGCATCAGGCCCAAGTCTACATCAAAAACTGATGTGTCTAATTCTGAAGCAAAACCAATGTATGCAATCAACTCAGGGAAGAAGTTCTCTCTCCCTCACACTATTCTCTTTCACATGTACAGAGCAATGTCAAAGGACAAAGGTCAATTGCCTTATCCATGTCTGGTGACCAAGATCTTCAGACACATGAATATTGAACCGCCACATTCACTTTGTGTTCGACCGTGCGATAAGATGGTGGTAGGTTTAAAGATGTTGACGAAGATGCATCTGAAAGAACTTTCCAAGGCAATGGAGAAATTCATAGTGAAGACTCCAGTACCGTCTGCTTCAAAGAGAAAAGGAAAAGAAGCCATTGGTGCCCCATCCAAAAAGAAGAAAACACTTATCTTGGAGGATGAAGAGGAGGAGGAAGATCTCACAATCACTGCTTTGATAAGAACCAGACGTTCTGTACCTCAATCGACAGAACTTCAGAAGAAACAGAGAGAAGAAGAGGAGCAAGCCAAGCTCAGAGAAGAAGCAAAGCAGAGAGAGAAGGAGAAAGAAGCTGAAGAAGAAGGCGAAGAAGAGAAAGAAAAGTCTGTAGTAGAATCTGGAGAGAAGGATAATCAAGAAGAGCATGATCATCACTCTTCCCCTTTTGAGGTCCTAGAGACAAGGGGAGTTGGCGAGAAAGAAAGGTCAACATCTCATGCTGCCAATAGTAAAGATCTAAGACAATCTCCAGCAGACCCAGAAGAATTTCAGGCTTCTCAATTGCCTGAAGAAGGACACGATACGTCAATTCTAAATCTGCAAGATTATACAGAAGCGCCATCGTCTGCATTCACCCCATATGAGAAAGCAAATGCGAGTACGCAGATAGACAATTCTGCAGATTTTCGTCGTATTCTTGATATTCTTTTGGAAATGCGTGGCCAAATCTATGCTCTGGACTGTGAAATTCAAGCCATAAAGAATGTTGGACAAGCATCTTCAGTTACCCTGGAGGACAAAATGAAAGACCTCGCTCTACAACTTCAAGGCAATGCCAAAGGAGAGGAGGTAGCTCAACTAAGGGAAGACTTGAAGAGGCTAGAAGGCGTAGTCCAGTCCATGGGAGATTTCCAGATCGTGCACATTCCCAAGTAGACATGACTCATTTCTCACCTTTTTTTAATGATGACAAAAAGGGGGAGAAGCAATTTGAACCAACCTTAAACTTTGACTTTAAATTTGTTTTTGTGGTTGAATATGTTTGTTTTTGAGTATGACTTGAGTGAACTTAGGTGTGAACTTGAATTGACTGTGGATTTAGATGCTTGACTGTTTGCATTTATATAAAGTGTTGTTATATGGTATTACTCATGAAAGACTAACCAATTTTCTGTGGATGCAGAGTCTGATTGTTTTATTAATCTTTATGAGATAGCCATATTGCTTGAGAAATGTTTTTGCAGGTCAAAGTGGTTCAAATCTACAAGAAAGTTTTGTCACCATCAAAAAGGGGGAGATTGTTGGAGAAGTCTTTCCAGAATATTTTGAAGCTGGCAAAACGTTTCTATCATTCTAGTCTGGATATCTGCAGATCGTCTAGTTTAAAGTCTGAAGACTTTCTGATCACCAGACTCAAGATTCAAGACTCAAGACTCAAGACTTAAGACTATTCTCACTGACAGTCTTTCTAATCCAGTGATGAAGGAAATCCAGAGCCGAAGTATATGGTTGAGGATTTAATCCTATCCTCTGGAGAAGATCTTTTTGGTTGGATAAATATAACGGATTCTTTGTTCGTATCTAGATCAATTGAAGATCCAGTGGTCGACAAAATATTCTTGGAATGTTCTATTCTTAGAAACCCAGATCCTGATTGTATGGGCGAACAGGATTGATGGGCTATCGTCAGGTTCCTTCTATAGCTCGAATAATCTTCTTGATTGATTCCGTCCAACGGGTAGATTGGAGGAATTCCTTTGGTAAGTGCCAACGGTATGATGGCATAAAGGAGTATAAAAAGGAAGACGTTCTAGTTGTGGTGGGAGTGTGATCGATAGAGAAATTCCAGAGTCTGAAGCACCTTGATTGTTAGTCGATATAGTTTGAGCGAAATTGTATACACAGAGAGTGTTTGTACTTGGTGATACCTTGAGCGAGTGTGGTAAATCATCTACACCAAGAAATCAAGGAAGATCAACACTGTAACATCTCTTTGTTCATAGTGAAATCCAGCCAATTGGCTGTCAATGCAGAAGAGTGGACGTAGGCTTGAATCAAGCCGAACCACTATAAACCGCGTGTTCAATTCTCTCTTTCCTTTACTCAGTCTTACGCTGATTATTATTTATTGCAAATCCTTCAACTGTCTAAGTATTGTGCAATTATCAGAAAAATCTTTTATATACCTATTCACCCCCCCTCTAGGTACTCGTACTAGCTATATCACCAGCACCCCTGGCTTTTTTTTTTTTTTTTCTGTAATAATGTTAAGAGTTAAGTGCAAGTAGGAAATTGTCTTTTATTTCTAAAGGGAAAAAAATGGTCACGCATGCACAAGGTATAAACTAGGTCCAATTCTCATAATTTTATTCACAAAAATTACCAAAATTGAGAGGCCCATCAAGACTTTCGCCCATCTTCTAGATTGATGAATTGGAGTCTATCTACAATTTCTAGGAGTATTCGTAGTCTTCGAGTTACCAAAAAAAAAAAAAATCTTAATCATCGATTGAAAATATTTTCAGATTCTATATATAATTAGCCCATTATACGTACGTACATACATATATACATATATATATATAGACACACGCAATCATGACAGACTCCTAATGAGCATGGATCTCTCAAGAACTATAGAAGCTTCAAAGAACAGTCAACATACGCAGCATAAATATGGTGCAAAGACGAGGCCATATAATAGAATTAGCCAGTAATGTTATCCATTTACACATTATCCATGCCTGTTGTTCAAGCAATTACAGGCACTCGTAGGCATAATTACTGACGGAACCTCTTTGAGTTAATGGATAAAAGAAGTCTTCTAACTCTTCCCCTAGCCTTAGAAGACTTCCACTAGTTGAGAATTTAATGTGACCACCTCAACTTTGACAACATAAAAAAAGCAAAAGGACCAATTTTACTATAATCAACAGTGCGACTCTTGATAGTTAATGTACTTAATCGGGTGTTTGAGCTATGAGAGAAAAATCCGTATTATTTTAAAAAGAGTGTTGAGAGACTTTGAAATTGGACCGATATTCCTCTCCCAACTAAAATTACATGATTTTTTGAGACTATTGTCATCTTTTAAATTGACGAACATGAGTCATTTACAATTTTCAGGAGTATTTTTTTTTTTTTTTTATGATTCAGGAATCGCCGTCGGCTGGCAGCCTAGACATAAACCCGAGGCAGACTAAGCCATCACCACGCACCCAGCCGCATTTGAGTCGCGCGAACGCGACACCTCTGCGATTCGAACCACTCCTCTTCATGAGGGGGAGATGGCCCGAAGCCAGCTACGCCACCGCGAGCGGTGGTTTTCAGGAGTATTTATAATCCTCGAATCACAAAAAAGAAAATTGTAATCATCGCTTGAAAATAATTACAGATTTCATATATCATTACTTCGTTTTATATATAAAAGTAATGGTAAATTTTACATAATTAGATAAATTATAAACCAGCATTCTTGTTCGGTTGCTTCTTCGCACTTTCCGATAGACCTAACTAAAACTCTCAGCTCAGGGTAGCTCCCGTAATTTCATCTGGCTTTGGACTCGTGTTAAACGGTTTGACCAAAAGATGGCCCCCACGTGGCGTGGTGAACTCGCGATGGGTCAAAAAGAAGAGGAGGCGAGCACGCGCGGTGCGGTGGGGCGGAGGCATGCGCGGCGAATGTTGGCATGGCGCTGTTGCGCGGGGACCCGCAAAGAGGGTCATGCGGATCACGTGTCGCGCAAAGAGGGATCTTAAACCAGATCTTAGACAAGGAGGTTTGTACCAGCATTCAATTTGAACAAGAGTTGACTGCTTAGGGTTTGTACCAGCACTTGTTTGGTGGCTTGTCGGCAATTTTCGATAAATCTAATTACAGGGTTGTTCTCGTAATTTCGTCTGAGAGTTGAACTCGTGTTAAACGGTTTGACCAAAAATGACCCCATGGGGCGTGGCGATTGGGACAAGAAGGAGACTTAAAAATCTTCCAAGTCTTCCACTAGCTGAGAATCTAACATCACTACTTCAACTTTGACGACATGGAAAATGCATGAGAACCAATTTGACTATAATCTAACCGTGGTTGTTAATAGTTAATGCACTTCACCAGGTCTTGGGCAAATATTATTTTCCTAATGATAGGAAATTACATTATTTTTCAAGACTCTTGCCCATCTTTTATATTGACGAACTGGAGTCATTCTACAGTTCATAAGAGTATTTCTAATCCTTGAATCACAAAAAGAGAAGATCATAATCATCGATTGAAAATGTTTTCAGATTACATATATCACCACCTCATTTTATACAAAACTAATGATAAATTCTACATGATTAGATGAATTAAGAACAAGCATAGATCTCGTAGGAACTATAAAAGCACCAATGGACAGTAAACACATCGAAGGCGGAAATATGGCCCCAAGACACAGCCTTACATTAGAATTAGCTTATATTTTTACACATTTACACATTGAAGTGGATGCCGTGTCTGTTATTCAAGCGACTACTTGCACTCATAGGCATAATTTACTTACGGAACTCCTTTTGGCTGAATGCAAGAAATTGCTTGCAGAGTTGCAGAGATACAGAATTGAGCAAGTATTTAGAAAAGCATGTGGTTGCACAGATGCCTTAGCCTGCTTGGAAAGGAACAACTTCTACAATTTGCTATTTATTTCTCTGTTCCAGATGTTATTGAAGACCTTTCGTATGATGACTCCACTGAGAATAAATATCTTTGAGACAATGTAAGTAGACTTGTTTTGTTTATTTAATTATATTATTCGTGGAAAAAGAGAGAGAAGAAAAAAAGCTTTGTGTATAGTTATTCATCATTTCTCTTTTCTCTTTTAAACATCTTTCGGTCATTATTGTGCCAAAAAGTAATTTTGATGTGAGAATATTTGACTTCAATTTTCCACTCTTACAGTGTAACGATAATAGCATTTTGGTCTGCGCAAAGCCGGTTTACTTGAGATAACATATTTGAAAATCATTAGTATTTATTTATTTCAGCATGGAAGCTTATATTGCACTGTGCAATCGGAGACGTAAGTTATATAACTAACTTTATGCGATGTTGCCTGTAGGACTTGAATTTCTTAGGGTTTGGTTGCTCGTTCGTACTCTTTGAGACATCTAACTAAAAATCTCGACACAGGTTGTTCCCGTAATTTCATCTAGAGTTGGACTCGTGTCGAACGGTTTGGCCAAAGAGGGTCCAACAAATCACGTAGTCAATTTAGTCGTGCTTTTGATTCAAACGCGCAAAGCTGAGGAGAATTGGGAAGCTTCGTTTGGACAGAGCTTTTCGAACCTCCAATTGTGAACATTATAGTCCTCTTGTTCAAAAAGAAAAAGAGCACAAAATAGTTACGTCAAAGGCGTGTGAGTTAAAGATGGATTTTTTTTTTTTATATGTTTTCCACGAAAGAAAGACGCGTGAAAAGACTTTTTCCCATCGTTTTAAATTGACGAGTTGGAGTCATTTCACAATTTTTAGGAGTATTCCTAATTCTCAAATCACCAAAAAAGAAAAAGATCAATCACCGATTCAAAATATTTTCAATTTTTATATATTGTCACCTCATTTTACATATAAATAATAATAAAATATGCGTCATTACAATGAATTACGAATAGGCATAAATTTCTTGGGAATTATAGAAGTTTCAATGGTGAATACATCGTGGCAAAAATGTGGCTATCTAATGTCCGTAGACTAGAAGTAGCCAATAGGGTTACACACTCACATATTGAAATGGATGTTATGTCTGTTATTCAAGCAATTATAAATGCTCACAAGCATCTTTACTGATGGAACCTCTTATGGCTGAATGATGCAACTGCTCACAGAGCTATGGGAATGCAAAATTGATCACATATTTAGAGAAGCAGACAGTTGCACGAATTTGAATTTTTTATTTATTTTATAAATGAATCCACAATCAACATGGAAAACCTTATTGATAATCAATTGTATTATTTGTGTATGTCTTGCCATAGACGTGTTGCAATTTTAAAATATTGCTCAAGTCTCCTTGCTTTTTTGTGTTGTTGAAGTAATGTTAAAGTTATCAACAAATAAGCATTTTTTTTTTTCAAAAGGGAAAATGATCACGCATCCACAAGGGCCAACTTAGGTCGATTCTCGTGCATGTCATGATTAACGGTTCATGTGTAGTCATAATCGCGTAGTTGGTAGTCTAAAATGGCATCTCACATTTTTTTCCAAAACGACTGACCTTGAGAGGCAACCGAAAAGACTTTTGCTCATTTTTCACATCAACAAACGGGTCGTTCTCCAATATTAGGAGTAGGAGTAGCCCTCAAATCACGAAAAGGAAAGATCATATAATCATCTATTAAAAATATTTTTCAAATTTCATATATCGTCACTGTTTATCTAAAATAATGATACATTATACACAATTAATATAAAATTACAAATAAACTAAGGGTGCGTTTGGTTCAGTATTTTGAAAGCCCATTGGGAAAATGCAAAGTAGTTTTAGTTTAAAGGACTTTAGGCAAATGCAAAGGCCGTTTGGTAAACTATGCTTTGAGAAGCAATTTTAAGAAAAATGCCATTTGGTAGAAAACACATTTGAAAAGCTCTTTGGGTGATTAATATTATTTTTAAATTTTAAATGTTTAAAATTGAAAAATAATAATGTTTGTAACTTTTTAAATATAAATTTTGACAATAATACTAAAAAAATTGAATACATAGATATATATATATATATATATATATATATATATATATATTTAAAAAAAAGGACCAAACCCTTCATTGGAATTTTTAAATTTTTATTTGCTTAAAATTGAAAAAAAAATGATGTATGCAACTTTTTAAATATAAATTTCCACAATAATGCTAAAAAAAATCAAATACACACACACACACACATATGTATATATGTATGTATGTGTGTGTCTATATATATAATTAAAAAAAGACCAAATCCTTCTTGAAATTTTTTTATTATTTTTTTTAAATTGAAAAAATAATGTATGCAACTTTTTAAATATAAATTTGAAAATAATGCTAAAAAATCAAATACATATATATAATTTTTTAAAGAAAAAATACCAAACCCTTCATCATAAATTTTAACTTTTTAATTGTGTAAAATTGAAAAAAAAAATAATGTATGCAACATTTTAAATATAAATTTTGAAAATAATATTAAAAATCATATATATATATATATATATATTAAAAAACACCAAATAATGTATGCGACTTTTTAAATATAAATTTGAAAATAATGCTAAAAAATCAAATACATATATATATATATATATATATTTAAAAAAGACCAAACCTTTTTAATTTTTATTTCTTTTAAATTGAAAAAAATAATGTATACAACTTTTTAAATATAAATTTTGACAATAATGCTAAAAAATCAAATATATAAATATTTTTTTAGAAAGACCAAAATATATTTAATTTTTTTAGCATTATTTTGGCATTTAAAAAAATAGTGAGGGCAAAATCAGAAATTTAAAGAATGAGTGATGAGAGTTTTGGAAGAAAAAACTAAGTTTCAGCATTTGACCAAATGCTGAAAGCTCAAAATTAGTCCCTACTTGCATTGGGCTTTTAGCATTCCCAATACTGACTTTCACTGCAAAACTACTTCAAAATGCTTGCCAAACAGTTCAGCATTTTTCCAAGGGGCTTTGGAAGCTGAAAGCTCCTTGGGAATATTGAACCAAACGTACCCTAAATCTCTCGGGAATGATGGAAGCTTTGATAGAAGATGAATACATTAAAGTTGATTAAAAATATTAGGGATGCTGGAGAGACAACTGCGATTGAGGTCTAAGCCGATGATGTGACTGTTGAATTTGTCACGTTCCACACCCTCTCTTGATCACTAATCTCCATTTCCATCCGGCGACAATCATGATTTGAATTAATGATAAACGCAAGGAGAATTCACTTGATTGGTTTCGAAAGACCCCTCTTAAATCATATCAAGGCCGAACTCTCGTCATGACATATTGGGTTAGCAAGGCATGACGGACCACCGAAAAGAAAACTGAACCAAGTATAAAAGCATGTACACTAATGACGGTGACATAAAATTGTAGTCTTTTATTTTTACTTTTATATTTTGTGTTTGTACTAGAGCACGTATGTCATAGAAGAGCCGGAGGAGACTGTGATGCTGCAACTTTTCTGGGGGCAATTTTTTAGGATAGGAATTATGGGGCTTCTTATTAACCACTCCAATTTATTATTTATTAATTCTTCAGTTTTAGTCTCAAATAACCTACCTCCAATTAGATCAAAGGCGCAAATTTAATTTGTATGCAAAATTTGACTCAAGATATCACTGATATAAACAAGTGAAAAAGTTAGATATCTTGAACGTAAATAACTAGCACGTTTGATTCCTTGATGGTTCACTATTTCCATAGCTTCTTACAAACCAATTTACAATCAACATGAAAATTGAGGTACTAGTCAAGTGACAATTAAAAGTAACATACTATATATGTATGTCTTGCTGTAGATAATGTGCAGCTTCATAATATTACCTAATCCTCCCTGCTTTTTCTTTTTGGAAGAAAAATTTAATGTAATGAGTTATAAGCAAATAATCATTTTCTTTTTTCCAAAGGGAAAGAAATGGTCACGCATTCACAAGGTACAAATTTAGTCATCTTCTCATGCATGCTGTGATTGATGGTTCATGTACAGTGATAATCACATAGTTGGTCCTCAAAAATGACATCTCACATTTTTTCCACAAAAAGACCAAAATTACAAGACCCGTGAAAAGAGTTCTGCCCATTTTTCAAGTTGACAAACTAGGATGTTCCTAATCCTAGAATCAGAAAAAGGTAAAAAAGAAAAAAAGAAAAAAATCAACCCCCGGTCCAAATTGATGGAACCTCTTTTGGCTGAATGCAGAAACTTGCTCACGGAGCTGGAGGAGTAGAAAATAGAGTACATATGCAGAGAAGCAAATGGTTGCACAGATGCTTTCATATGAGAATATTCGATTTCCATTCTTCACCCTTACTGTGTAACAATACTAGCATTGCGATCCACGCGATGCTAGTTTGCTTGAAATAACATCTTTGAAAATCATTAATATTTATTTATGCCGCCATAAAAGCTTATATTGTACCGTGAAATTGTAAGCGTAAATTTTATAACTAACTTCATGCAATGTTACCTGTAGGAATTGAATTGCTTATGGTTTGCAACCGCATTCTAACTTGGCAACTCGCGATGGTACAAAAAGAAGAGACCGGCGAGAACACGTGATGCGTGCGCGCAAATGGGCAGAGGGTCATGCAGATCACGTGGCCTGGCGCCTGCTTCCGAAGGTGGGACTAATTGTGCTTCCCGGGCGTCGGCCTTTGACGTCTCGTGTTTGGGTTTAGACGGGGCAAAGACTCCTATTTCGAGCTTTTCCTATCTAGTGCAAGTAGGATTTGGATGCTTCGTTTGGACAGGGATAAAGTGAAAAGGGCACCACGTTTCCCTTTTCCAACCTCCAAATGTGAACATTATAGTCTCCCGGTCAAAAAGAGAGAACACAAAATAGTTATGTTGGAGGCATCTGAGTTTATAATGGAATCTCTCATGTTTTCCACCCAAGGACCAAAATCGAGAGGTGCGTGAAAAGACTTTTTCCCATATTTTCAGATTGACGAACCGGAGTCATTCTATAATTTCTAAGAGTATTCCTAATCCTCGAACCACAAAAGAGAAAAAAAAATTAATCACCAATTTAAAATATTTTGAAATTGTATATATCGTCACCTCATTTTATGTATAAATAATCATAAGATATTCCTCATTACAATGAATTACGAATATGCATAAATTTCTTGGAGATTATAGAAGTTCCACTAAACGATGAACAAATTGCAGCAGAATTGTGGCGCCATGTGATGTCCTTAGACTAGAAGTAGCCAATAAGGTTACCCATTTGCACCTTAAAATGAATGTTAAGTCTGTTATTCAAGCACTTACAAACACTCACAGGCACATTTACCGATGGAATCTCTTTTGACTCAATGCAAGAAACTAGAAAGTGCTCGCAGAGTCGCAGATATACAAAACTGAGCACATATTCTTTTTTTTTTTTTTAGTCGGTCCTATGCTAAGCCTACTCTAACACTTACTCTAAGGCTTTTGCCATGTCTCATTGCAGGACTTGAGAGTCGAAACCCACTCCTTAAATGAAATCGTCCCCACCCCAATCCCCCTGAGAATGTGGGGATTTAAACCCCTCACCTCCCCTTCCAAATTGGAAGGGTGGCCACTGGAGCGAACCCCTAGTGGTTGAGCACATATTTAGAGAAGCAGATTGTTGCACGGATGCTTTGGCCCTACTGGGAAAGGAACAGCATCTTCAGTTTGTTATTTGATACTCTCTTCCAGGTGTTATGAAAGACCTGATGCATAATAACTGTTGGGAGCACATATATTTCAGACAATGTAACTTGACTTGTTCCGTTTAATGTACTTACGGAGAGAGAGAGAGAGAGAGAGAGCTTTATATCCTGTTATAAATGCTCATCAGTTATTTTTTTTTTCCCTTTTAAACATTTGTTGGCCAGTGTCACGCCACATGGTAATTTTTGGGTGACAATATTCCATTTCCATTCCTCACTCCCAGTGAGTAGCATTTGAGCCCGTGCTGCTCCATCATATTTAGTTCCATAACACCATTTGGCTTCAAACACGAAAGGGACGAAACAAAGGAATCGAAGACCCGCCAAAGACATTTCTCCTGAACCTACAACGTAAAAATTAGTGAAAGACTGGATTTATTGATCGAAATCCAAATTAATTTAAATCTTTTAATGTTTCCACTGTCCCACTCAACCTAATTACGGAATAAAAAATTCATCTACATTTTAACCGAAATTGAGTTGACTAAGGGGTTATGGTAAACCTCAATTAGCTAGGTTTCTAAGTTTGTTGGGGAAAATTACAAAAAAGTCATAAACTTATTGTAATTGCATCAATTCAATTCTAAACATTTTTTTTTGGCAAATTGAGTCTTAAATATTTTGCATTTGTGCCAATTTAGTTCATTTGGCCAATTTTGGCTGGTCGATTAACTAGTCGGCACTAATATGGACACATGTTGAACAATAAAACAATTTTTTTCTTTCTGTGTTCCTTATTTTTACAAGAATATAACCACGCATATATACACCGACGTAACCATCCTAGAATCTCCTACAAACTGGAGATCTCCTATAAATCACTACAAATCGGAGATCTCCTACAAATCGAAGATACATATGTATATATAAAGACCTTAAATAGAAAAACTCTCCTATTGAGGCCCTAATTGATAGCTCATATTAACACTCCCCCTCAAGCTGGTGAGAAAATATCTTTGATACCCAGCTTGACAAGTGAGCTGTGGAAAGCTCGACTCGATACAACCTTTGTAAGTATGTCTGCCAACTGGTCTTCAGATTTGATAAATGAAAAACTCACCACCCTATCATCCAGATTTTGCTTGATAAAATGCCTATCAACTTCAACATGTTTAGTGCGGTCATGTTGAACTGGGTTGTGGGAAATTTGAATCGCGGCCTTATTATCACAAAACAATTGCATTCCTAACTTAGGTGGAAAACCAAGTTCTGTCAATAACTTCTTTAGCCACAAAAGCTCAGATAGTCCTTTAGCCATCCCCCGAAACTTAGCTTCAGCACTTGACAAAGCTACTACCTTTTGTTTCTTGCTCCTCCATGTAACCAAGTTTCCTCCCACAAATGTGAAGTAGCCTGACGTCGATCTCCTATCCGAGGTATTGCCAGCCCAATCGGCATCTGTAAATCCTTCCGCCTCATGGTGATTATTCTTCGCAAAGAAAAGTCCTTTTCCTGGTGCTGACTTCAAATAGCGTAAAATTCGAACTATAGCATTCATATGATCTTCACTAGGAGCGTGCATAAATTGACTTACAACTCCTATAGCATATGCAATGTCAGGCCGAGTGTGCGATAAATAAATTAATCTCCCTACCAACCTTTGATATCGGTCCTTATTGGTCGATACCTGATTAGGGAAAACTCCAAGTTTATGATTCTGTACTATAGGGGTATCAGCAGGTTTGCAATCCAACATCCCCACCTCAGCCAACAAGTCCAATACATACTTTCGTTGAGACAAGAATATACCCTCCTTTGATCTAGCCACTTCAATACCCAAAAAATATTTTAGGCCCCCCAAGTTCTTCATCTCGAACTCATTTGCCAGTTTCCTTTGAAGTTCTGTGATCTCCTCAAGGTCATCCCCTGTGATGATCATGTCATCTACGTATATAATCAATGCCGTCACTTTGTTATGCTGCCGTTTCAGGAACAATGTATGGTCTGAATTACTTTGAGTGTACCCATACCTTTTCATTGCAGAGCTAAAGCGACCAAACCAAGCCCGTGGTGATTGCTTTAATCCGTACAACGATCGCTCAAGTTTACATACCACTTCCGATTTATCAGCACACGCATATCCTGGTGGGATTTCCATGTAGATCTCTTCTTCCAAATCTCCATGTAAGAACGCATTCTTTACATCAAATTGATGTAAGGACCAGTCCAAATTTGCTGTAAGTGATAACAATACCCGCACAGTGTTCAGTTTTGCAACTGGAGAGAATGTTTCCTGGTAGTCCACACCATAGGTCTGGGTATATCCCTTTGCTACCAAACGTGCCTTGTACCTCCCAACAAAACCATTTGCTTTATATTTGATGGTGAAGACCCATTTACATCATACTGCCTTCTTTCCCTTCGGTAACTCGACAAGTCTCCAAGTCTTATTTTTCTGTAAAGCCTCCATCTCTTCTTGCATTGCTTGAACCCACTTGGGATCCCTCAATGCCTCCTGTACTCCACTAGGAACTCTACTTGCAGAGACATTCGAGACAAATGCCTTTAAAGGTCTTGACAACTGCTTTGTCGAAACATAATTAGTAATCGGATACTTTGACCTTCGTTCTTCTACATATGGAGAGTACCTATTAGGAGCCTTGCCACGATTATGTCTATCGGGCAATTTATAACAAACAGCTACATCGGTATCACCGAGACAAATTCTGTGTGGTAGAAGAACTTACCTCAGGAGTATCCTCAGGAGAATTGTCAGGTACTAAAAAGGGGTTATTTTGAAGTGAAGGGAGCTGGTCTTGAGATTGTTTGTGTGTCTATTGCACCAAATCAACCTGATGATCAGATTCCTTAGTGTACTTCTGCTTATTCTCCATTGTCCCACCATGATCCGTGACCACACCATTGCTAGCCAATATGTGAACCCGCTTGTCAACTTGCACCTTAGCTTGTGTGTTACCAGTCCTTGTGTCACCAGGTGTTGGCATTGCAGGGTCATTCTTTTTTAAAGCAAAATCAGTCGCAACCCCTGCCATCACACCACATTCCCACCAATTTTTCCTTTCACTAGAATTCTCCCCCTGAAAGGTACAATTGGGTGTGGGAAAAATAATTCGGACTCAACGAATGTGACATCCATTGTGATGTGGGTTTTCTTGGTAGCTGGATTGTAACAACGGTATCCTTTCTAATGAGTGCCATAACCAAAGAAAACACACTTCACCGCACACGGATCAAGTTTTGTCCGTTGGTTCTTGTGAAGATGGACGTATGCCACACACCCAAACACTTTGGGAGGTAGTGTCATGATGGAAGGAAGAGAAACATAGGATGCAAGTGCTTGAAGTGGGGTCTGAAAATTCAACACACGAGATGGCATTCTATTCATCATATGTACCGCTGTAACCACGGCGGCATCCCAAAAACGAGATGGAACCTGACCACCTATGAGGAGTGCCCGTGCCGTCTCGAGGATATGGCGGTTCTTCCTTTCAGCGATACCATTCTGTTGGGGTGTTCTAGTGCAAGACGTTTCATGTATAAGCCCGTGATCCTGAAAGTAAACTGCAAGATGTTGATTAATATATTCCCCACCATTGTCGCTACGAAGGACTTGAATTTGAGTCCCAAACGTGTTGCAATCATCCGATGAAACATACGGAATATTGTTGCCACTTCATCTTTATGCTTCATTAAATAAACCCAAGACATCCGGGTACAATCATCCACAAATGTTACAAACCAACGAATCCCAGATAAAGTAGTAAGCGGTGAAGCGCCCCACACGTCCGAATGAACCAAAGAAAATGGCCTGATGCTTTTATTAAAACTCAAAGGAAAAGAGGCACGATGACTTTTTGCCAAAATACATGTCTCACATTGGAATTCAGTATCTGGCAAATTATGAAACAAGTCTGGAAATAAATGTTTTAAATACCCAAAAGACGGGTGTCCTAAGCGACGATGCCATAACCAAATCGCTTTCTCTTTATTAGTAGTCCCACTACTTGTGTGATGTGCTCGGCCTGCTTGAAAGTCATCAACATAGTACAGCCCCCCTTTTAGTAGCATGACCAATAATCTCCTTCGTGAGGATATCCGAAATAAGCAAAAAGATGGATACATAAGAACACAACACTTCAAAGCATCGGTGAGTTGGCCAACAAGAGAGTAACCGGTTAGACAGAGAGGGCACTAATAAAGTGTGAGACAATGATAAAAAAGGTGTAAGATCAACATTGCCAACCCCAGTGACAGGGTAACTAGTGCCATTCGCATTATATATACTCTGTCTCCTCGGAGTGGTGTAGCATATAATATCATTACGATTAGGTGTCATGTGATCTGTTGCTCCGGAATCAACAATCCACCCCTCCCCGCCACACTGAGAATTACTAACAAGTGCACACCCAATGTTACCTTCAGGAGCCGCATCAGAAGTATTGGTAGGGTCTACCTACGGTACCAAGGAAAGGGGTGAGGTCTCGGTAGCCAATGATGCATGCCCTCGTCCTATAGAACTTTCTGTCTTTTTCTTGTCCTGCAACTCCTTCCACCAATCCAGATAACCGTGCAATTTAAAACAGGTATCTTTTGTATGTTTAGTATTACCACAATGAGTACAACCTCCTGGATGTTGTGGTTTAGCCTTCAAACCTTTGTTAGTCCTCCCTCCACTAGACGCGGTATTAGGAGGGACCATTTGGAGAGCTTTGGACTCATTGTTGGCCTCGAGAAAGTGTGAGATAACATTTCCACCACGCGACACCAAGGCTGCCGCGATGCTAGATGGCTCAATTGAAGATA
This sequence comes from Eucalyptus fibrosa, assembly GCA_017140475.1. Classification (NCBI taxonomy): domain Eukaryota; kingdom Viridiplantae; phylum Streptophyta; class Magnoliopsida; order Myrtales; family Myrtaceae; genus Eucalyptus; species Eucalyptus fibrosa. The sequence continues at coordinate 15,243,312 of CM029509.1, forward strand.
ACATAACAGCTTGACGTACATCCTCTCGCCTCACCCTGGCATACGCTTGCTCCACCGTCGGGAGGGGATGCATCTGTAGAACATCAGCCCTGACTTTGTCAAGGCGGTCATCGAGCCTGTCAAGGAAAAGATATACACGGTCTTCTTGCACAAGAGCGTTGTAGCACTCGATATCACGAGGACAAGTCATGGGATTAGGCTGTCGAAAATCAACCTCCCGCCATAAACCCTAAAGATCATTATAATACTTTTCAATCGGGCCGCCTGCCTGCTTCAGTCGCGACAAACGTCGCTTTAGATCATACACTTGGGAGACATCGGTGCCATCAAAGAACGTAGTAGCCACCGAATCCCATACCGCCTTTGCTATAGGGAAACGGATAAAATTCCCAATCAACGCCGGGTCCATGGAATTGATGAGCTATCCTTTAACTGTACTGTCGTCAATCTTCCACTTCCGAAAATTAGGGTCGGTCGGAAGTGGGGGTGGAAAATCCCCATTGATATATCCCAATTTGTCTTTCCCTGAGATATACATCTCGACAACTTGGGACAAAAGGCCATAATTACGGCCATCCAACTTGACTGCAATTGGTGGGGCGGAGGTTTCAGCATGAGAAGGTGAGGCTTGATGGTGAGACAAGATTTGTGTCAACTTGGACGTCAAGGATTCAAGGAGTGCATCAGTAGTGGAAGTACCTCCCAGAGCCTGATGCGGGACTACAGTGCCTTCCGCTGGAGCCGAAGGAACTATCTCGATGGGTGTCTTGTCATCCGCCATGAATCCCGATAAAGGGTGCAGTCAGTGTGGCAATCCGCACAAAACCACCGCGTGACTACGCCACAACAAGGAATTTGGATCGTGATCAGAACACAGAGTCCCTAGATCATTTGCTCTGATACCATGTTGAACAATAAAACAATTTTTTTCTTTCTGTGTTCCTTATTTTTACAAGAATATAACCACGCATATATACACCGACGTAACCATCCTAGAATCTCCTACAAATCTGGAGATCTCCTATAAATCACTACAAATCGGAGATCTCCTACAAATCAGAAGATACATACATATATATAAAGACCTTAAATAGAAAAACTCTCCTATTGAGGCCCTAATTGACAGCTCATGTTAACAACACAATGGGTTCTATGTGACATCACCAGCATGAACATGAATAATTTTTAATAATATTTTAATATTTTTTTTCAAAATTTTTATTTTTTATTTTGTTTTCACTTCATTCTTCATCCAGCCATTCGTCAACTCACAATTAGCCTTAAGCAGGGCCGACAAGGGACCTCACCAACCTCCGAGAAGCAAGGCCATGGCTAGGTGAGGCTCGCCTAGCCATGGCCATGTTTCCCCAAGGCTGGCAAGGTCCCTTGTTGGTTGGTGAGGTTGAGCCTCGCCTAACCTTAGGTCTTGTCAAGCCGCCCATTAGGCTGAGGAGGCTTGGCCTCGCTGATTAGGATGACCAACGTTTATGTTAGCTCTAGCCAATTAAAATTGATTGGATAAACTGAATTGATATAAATACATGAGGTTTAGGATTCAACTAACAAAAACAAAAACAAAAATGTTTATAACTGATTTGACACAATTGTAATAGATTTATAACTTTTTTGGTAATTTTTTCAACATTTTTGTATCATGTATGTATTTATCTTTGGTTCTGGATGAATAAGCGAAGTGTCTTGCCTCTTACCTACTTTATGCGATGTTACCTATGGGATCTTAACCAAGATCTTAAACAAGCAGGTTTGTACCAGCATTCAATTTGAACAAGAGTTGACTGCTCAGGGTTTGTACCAGCACCCCTGGCTCTTTTGTTTTTCTTTACTAATGTTAAGAGGTAATGCAAGTAGGAAATTTTCTTTTATTTCTATAGGGAAAAAAATGGTCACACATGCACAAGGTATAAACTAGGTCAAATTCTCGTGTACGCCAGGATTGACCGTCCTATGCAATCATAATTGCTTAGTAGGTCAACAAAAATGGATTCTCATAATTTTATTCACAAAAACTACCAAAGTTGAGAGGCCTGCCAAGACTTTCGCCCATCTTCTAGATCAGCTCATTATATATATACACGCAATCATGACACTCCTAATGAGCATGGATCTCTCAGGAACTATTACATGTGCAATTCCTGACCAATCAGTGGCTTCCTGATCTTTTCCATGCTTTTTGCTACTCTATTGGAGGAGCGCAAGGATTCCAACTCACAAAAACTTCTGACCACGAAAGCTTTGGCATTGCTGTCTGCTCTTCTATGACATCGGTGCTCTAATAACAAACACAAATTTTTTTGAAAAGAAAACAAATGAAGGACAATGTCAGGTCACTGTCATTAGTCTGCGTGCTTTATATTTTTGGATCATTTTTTTTTTTTTTTTAATCTTAGTGTTTCATACATGCTCTGCTAATTCAATGTGTGATGCCGATGGGAGTAAATGAGGGGGAAGACGAGACATGTCAAGATAAAATTCCAAAATCTAAGTGTTTTTTCTTCTTCTTTTTTGTCATTAACTTTTGAGGCCTGAGAAAGCACTTATATATGAATTCTTTAGTTTCAATGTCAGTGACCTATCTCCAATCAGATCAAACAATAAAATTCATTATGTATGTGAAATCAAAATCAAGATATTACCTAATACAAATTATAAAAAAAATAAATCCAAATAATTTGGGTATAAATAACATGCACCTTCAATTGATCTAGCCATTTGACTATCTAATGGGTTAATGTTTCCATAACTTCTTATAACTGGATCAACAATCAACTTGAGAAACCTTTCTAGTAAAGTGATGATTAAGATTGACCATCTATTTGTGTATGTCTTGCCATAGATGTTTTGCAATTTCAACATATTTTTGCAGAGGAAAAATTGAGTCACATTCTCAGGCATGCTGTGATTAATCGTTCATGTGCAGTCATAATTGCATAGTCGGTCCTCTTAAATGGCATCTCATATTTTTTCCACAAAAAGACCAAAACTTTGAGAGGCTAGCAAAAAGTCTTTTGTCCCACTTTCACGCCGATGAAGAGGAGTCATTCTCCATTCCTAGTTGTAGTCATCGAATCATGAAGAAAACAAGATCATAATCATCCATTGAAAATATTGTCAAATTTTATATATTATTATCTCATTTTATAAAAAAATAATGATGTAATATATGTGATTACGGTAAATTATAAACAAGTATATATCCCATGGGAACTCTAGAAGTTCCAATAGAAGGCGAACACGACGAAGTGGATTAAAAAGACTACTGGCACTAGATAGACAATTGCAACTGAAGTCTAGGCCAACAACGCGACTGCTTAATTTAGTATAAACGCAAGGAGAATATGCTCGGTTGATTCCGAGAGATTCCTCTTAAATCATTTCAAGGCAAAGCATGTATGAAACACCGAGATAAAAATAAAAAATAAAAAATGATCCAAGCATATAGCATGCACACTAAGAACGGTTGCATGATATTGTCTTTTTTTTTTTTTAATAATTTTTGTGTGTGTTTGTTTTCTAAATAATATTTTTGTGTTTGTTTTATGGCAATTTTTGTGGATAGGAATACTGGGGTTTCTTCTTAGCCACTCTATAATATTATGTGAATACGCGGGAGTGACTAAAGGCAACATGACTGTTTTTTAAGCTCGGGACTCTTCTTTAAATGACTTATAATCTTCACGTAATTAGGTTCATCGTCATTTATGGCCTAGTGTAAGAAAGTAATCCTTAATGAACTCTTCAATTTCAGTTTTAATCACCTACTTTCAATTCCGACAAAAAAAAAACAAAAAAACAAAAACTACTTCCAATTAGATCAAAGGGGAAAATTCGATTTTGATGTGAAATCTAACTCCAGATTTTGCCTGATACAAATAAGAAAAAATATTTAAATATTTAGGCTCCGTTCATTTTGCATAAAATAATTTCCGGGAAAACATTTTTGGGATTTTCCGGCATTCATTTCACGAAAAATGAATTCCTTGGGGAAAATGTTTCCATGAAAGGAAAAAAAAAAGTTTTCTAAATTAAGGGAAAATGTTTTCCACTTTTGAAAAGTGGAAAACATTTTCTTCACTTGATCTCTCTTATCTCACATTCTACAAATCCTCACTTCCTCCTCCCTTTTTTCTTCTTCTTCTTTTCTTTTTTTATTCGAATTATTTTTAATTTCCTCTTCCTTTTCTTTTCTTTTCTTTTCTTTTTCTTTTTCTGTTTCTTTTTCTTTTTCTTTTCTTTGTTTCTCATCTTCTTCTTTATTGGCTAGTCATCGACCGTTGCTAGGCGAATCTCAAGCTCGCACTTTGCACTCTTGCTTATCATTTTCTTTATTTATTCTACCCTGCAGTTATACATTGCTCAAGCAAAGAGCTCTACATGCTTTGCTTCTTTTTTCTTTTGTTTATTAGAACACAAAAGACACAGGAAGAGAACAGGCAACTCGACTGAAAGATTCTCATTAAGGCTGTACATACTTTGCTTCTTTTCTCTTTTGCTTCTTTTTAAAATCCATAGGAACATTTTCTAGAGTAGATGAGTGTTTGGCGACAATGAAGGAACAAAGATATGAAGCAAGTTTGCCCGGATTTAAAGGCAAGTTCATATTTGATGGATTTATAGGTTGATAAGTGATGCATGCCTAAGTGGTGAAATCTTAGAAAATATTTTCCTTACCGAACACCGAAAAATATTTTCCAAAACATTTTTAGGTTTTGGCCGAACACAAGAAAATATTATCATTTTCCTGGAAAATGACTTATGGGAAAATATTTTCCGGAAATGACCCATTTTCCGTGAAATGAATGGACCCTTAGGGTATAAATGATAGGCATATTCTATTGGTCTAGCCACTTGACTTTGTAAAAGGGTCACTATTTCCATTGGTTCTTATAACTAAATATGGAACATAATAGGTATGTATGTTTTACTGTAGATGTTGTGCAATTCCAACAAATTGCTTAAGACTCCATGCTTCTTCTTTTTTTTCATTTATTTAAGTAATGTTAAGAAAATAGGCATTATTTTTTCAAAAGGGAAAAAAGTAGTCATATAATGACAAGGTCCAAATTAGGTCACATTCTCATGCATGCCATGATTGACCATTCATGCTTAGTCATAATTGTATTGTGGTTGTCGTAAATGACATCTCATATTTTCTTCCACATAAGAAACAAACTTGAAAGACCTGTGAGAAGACTTTTGCCCATCTTTTATATGGATGACTAAGAAGTTTCCAACGATATACGTCATAATTATTGATTAAAAGTAGTTTTAGATATTATATATCATCCCTAAGTATATAATATCGGGGGTTACGATATCGCCTGATACAAATAAGAAAAAGTATTTAAATATTTTGGGTATAAATGACAGGCATATTCTATTAGTCTAGCCACTTGACTTTGTAATGGGTCACTATTTCCATAGGTTCTTATAATTAAATATACAATGAACATGAAAAATTGAGGTACGGACAAAGTGACAATTAAATATGGAACATAATAGGTATTTATGTTTTACTGTAGATGTTGGGCAATTTCAACAAATTGCTTAAGACTCCATGTTTTTTTTTCTTTTTCATTTATTTAAGTAATGTTAAGGAAATAGGCATTTTTTTTTTCAAAAGGGAAAAAAATAGTCATATAATGACCTATGTAACACCGACATGGACACGCGACACACGACACGACACGACACAACATGCCGACACATCATTTCTTAAAAATAGAGAATTCCGACATGTTCGACATGTTATATATTGAATATATTTTTATATTTAAATACATAAATAACTAATAATAAAAGTAGCCTAGAATTAACTTGCACAAAAAATATTAATTTAACATATGTTAATATCATTCATTATTTTAATTTGTTACAATAATACATAAAACTTAGAGGAAAAAAAAACATTGTTTAAAGAAAAATGCTGAAATGATATTTTTAAATTTATTTATTTATCATATATAGCATTTTTTATTACTTCTTTCATAGTAAAAGGCTTTTGAAAAAAAATAAAACAATTCTAAAAAAACAAAACTGAAAATAAAAATTTGACCCTGTGTGGGTATATTTATAGCATTGTTTATTACTTCTTTTATTACTTCTTTTTTGTATATTTATATTTTGAACCCTCAAGTATTATAAATTTTTAAAATTGACCCCGTGCGTGTCGGAATCGCGTGTTGGAATTCCAAACTTGCGTGTTGGAGTGTCGGACATGACACGAAGGCTCTTGGAGAGTGTTGGTGCTACATAGATAATGACAAGGTACAAATTAGGTCGCATTCTCATGCATGCCATGATTGACCGCTCATGTGTAGTCATAATTGTATAGTGGTCCTGGTAAATGACATCTCATATTTTCTTCCACATAAGAAACAAACTTGAAAGACCCGCAAGAAGACTTTTGCCCATCTTTTATATGGATGACTAAGAAGTTTCCAACGATATACATCGTAATTATTGATTAAAAGTAGTTTTATATATTATATATCATCCCTAGGTATATAATATCGGGGGTTACGATATCACCCAATACAAACAAGAAAAAAATATTTAAATATTTTGGGTATAAATGACAGGCATATTCTATTGGTCTAGCCACTTGACTCTGTAATGGCTCACTATTTCCATAGGTATTGGCTCACTAAATATATGATGAACATGAAAAATTGAGGTCCTGACAAAGTGATAATTAAATATGGAACATAATAGGTATGTATGTTTTACTGTAGATGTTGTGCAATTTTAACAAATTGCTTAAGACTCCATGCTTTTTTTTTTTTTCACTTATTTTACTAATGTAAAGGAAATAGGCATTTTTTTTTTCAAAAGGGAAAAAAAATAGTCATATAATGAAATGGTACAACTTAAGTCTTATTCTCATGCATGCCATGATCGACCACTCATGTGCAATCATAATTGTATAGTCGTCGTCGTAAGTGACATCTCATATTTTCTTCCACATAAGAAACAAACTTGCAAGACCTGTGAGAAGACTTTTACCCATCTTTTATATGGATGACTAAGAAGTTTCCAATGATAAACGTCGTAATTATTGATTAAAAGTAGTTTTAGATATTATATATCATCCCTAAGTATATAATATTTGGGGTTACGATATCGCCTGATACAAATAAGAAAAAATATTTAAATATTTTGGGTATAAATGACAGGCATATTCTATTGGTCTAGCCACTTGACTTTGTAATGGGTCACTATTTCCATAGGTTCTTCTAATTAAATATACAATGAACATGAAAAATTGAGGTACTGACAAAGTGATAATTAAATATGGAACATAATAGGTATTTATCTTTTACTGTAGATGTTGTGCAATTTCAACAAATTGCTTAAGACTCCATGCTCTTTTTTTTTTTCATTTATTTAAGTAATGTTAAGGAAATAGACATTTTTTTTTTCAAAAGGGATAAGAATAGTCATATAATGACAAGGTACAAATTAGGTCGCATTCTCATGCATGCCGTGATTGACCACTCATGTGTAGTCATAATTGTATAGTGGTCCTTGTAAATGACATCTCATATTTTCTTCCACGTAAGAAACAAACTTGGAAGACCCGCGAGAAGACTTTTGCCCATCTTTTATATGGATGACTAAGAAGTTTCCAACGATATACATTGTAATTATTGATTAAAAGTAGTTTTAGATATTATATATCATCCCTAAGTATATAATATTGGGGGTTACGATATCGCCCGATACAAACAAGAAAAAATATTTAAATATTTTGGGTATAAATGACAGGCATATTCTATTGGTCTAGCCACTTGACTCTATAATGGGTCATTGTTTCCATAGGTTCTTATAACTAAATATATGATGAACATGGAAAATTGAGGAACTGACAAAGTGATAATTAAGTATGGAACATAATAGGTATGTATGTTTTACTGTAGATGTTGTGCAATTTTAACAAATTGCTTAAGACTCCATGCTTTTTTTTTTCACTTATTTTACTAATGTAAAGGAAATAGGCATTTTTTTTCAAAAGGGAAAAAAAATAGTCATATAATGAAATGGTACAACTTAAGTCTTATTCTCATGCATGCCCTAATCGACCACTCATGTGCAATCATAATTGTATAGTCGTCGTCGTAAGTGACATCTCATATTTTCTTCCACATAAGAAACAAACTTGCAAGACCCGTGAGAAGACTTTTACCCATCTTTTATATGGATGACTAAGAAGTTTCCAATGATATACGTCATAATTATTGATTAAAAGTAGTTTTAGATATTATATATCATCCCTAAGTATATAATATTCGGGGTTACGATATCGCCTGATACAAATAAGAAAAAATATTTAAATATTTTGGGTATAAATGACAGGCATATTCTATTGGTCTAGCCACTTGACTTTGTAATGGGTCACTATTTCCATAGGTTCTTCTAATTAAATATACAATGAACATGAAAAATTGAGGTACTGACAAAGTGATAATTAAATATGGAACATAATAGGTATTTATCTTTTACTGTAGATGTTGTGCAATTTCAACAAATTGCTTAAGACTCCATGCTTTTTTTTTTTCATTTATTTAAGTAATGTTAAGGAAACAGACATTTTTTTTCAAAAGGGATAAGAATAGTCATATAATGACAAGGTACAAATTAGGTGGCATTCTCATGCATGCCGTGATTGACCACTCATGTGTAGTCATAATTGTATAGTGGTCCTTGTAAATGACATCTCATATTTTCTTCCACATAAGAAACAAACTTGAAAGACCCGCGAGAAGACTTTTGCCCATCTTTTATATGGATGACTAAGAAGTTTCCGACGATATACATTGTAATTATTGATTAAAAGTAGTTTTAGATATTATATAATGGGTCATTGTTTCCATAGGTTCTTATAACTAAATGGGTCATTGTTTCCATAGGTTCTTATAACTAAATATATGATGAACATGAAAAATTGAGGTACTGACAAAGTGATAATTAAATATGGAACATAATAGGTATGTATGTTTTACTGTAGATGTTGTGCAATTTTAACAAATTGCTTAAAACTCCATGCTTCTTCATCTTTGTTTCATTTATTTTAGTATTGTTAAGGATATAGGATTTCTTTTTTCAAAAGGGAAAAAAATAGTCATACAATGAAAAGGTACAAATTAAGTCTTATTCTCACGCATGCCAGGATTGACCGCTCATGTGTAGTCATAATTGTATGGTGGTCCTTGTAAATGACATCTCATATTTTCTTCCACATAAGAAACAAACTTGAAAGACCTACGAGAAGACTTTTGCCCATCTTTTGTATGGATGATTAAGAAGTTTGCCAAGATATATGTCGTAATTATTGATTAAAAGTAGTTTTAGATATTATATATTAGATATTATATATCATCCCTAAGTATATAATATTGGGGTTACGATATCACCCGATACAAACAAGAAAAAATATTTAAATATTTTGGGTATAAATGACAGGCATATTCTATTGGTCTAGCCACTTGACTCTATAATGGGTCATTGTTTCCATAGGTTCCTATAACTAAATATATGATGAACATAAAAAATTGAGGTACTAACAAAGTGATAATTAAATATGGAACATAATAGGTATGTATGTTTTACTGTAGATGTTGTGCAATTTTAACAAATTGCTTAAAACTCCATGCTTCTTCATCTTTTTTTCATTTATTTCAGTAATGTTAAGGATATAGGATTTCTTTTTTCAAAAGGGAAAAAAAATAGTCATACAATGAAAAGGTACAAATTAAGTCTTATTCTCACGCATGCCATGATTGACCGCTCATGTGTAGTCATAATTGTATGGTGGTCCTTGTAAATGACATCTCATATTTTCTTCCACATAAGAAACAAACTTGAAAGACCTACGAGAAGACTTTTGCCCATCTTTTATATGGATGATTAAGAAGTTCCCAACGATATATGTCGTAATTATTGATTAAAAGTAGTTTTAGATATTATATATCATCCCTAAGTATATAATATCAGGGCTTATGATAAATTAGGAGCGAGCATAAATCTCTCAAGAATTATAGAAACTCCAACAAATGAGGAACGCATCGTGTCATAAACATGGCTCTAAAAGATGGTCTTAAATTAAAAGTAGCCAATTATGTTATCTTTTTACACGGATTTTTTTGCCCTACTTGCAGAGGAACAACATCTGCAGTTTGTCATTTATTTTTCTGTTCCGGATGTTAATAAAGACCTTTTTATATGTAGACTCTACTGGGAGTACATATACTTAACACTATGAAACTTGACTTGTTTTGTTTAATGTAGTTATGTTATTTACCCAAAAAAAGGGGGAGGAGTTCTTTTTTTTTTTTTTTTTTTTTTTTTTTTTTTCAGTAAATAGGTATTCATCATTGTTTACTCCTTTCTAAATATTCCTCATCCACTATCACATCAAAAGTTAATATCAATGTCGGAAAATTACATTCCCATTCTTCACTCCCATTGTATAATGACACTAGCATTTTAGTATGCATGATGGCAGGTTACTTGAAATCGCATTTGTTGCTACGTTTGTCAAAGAGAACTAATGGATTATGAAGCAAGCACAAATAGTTACATACGTTTGTTGTGATGGCTGGTTACGTTCAATGTATGTAACCACAATTCACCTATTCAATTGAAATTCAATCCAACCAAAAGCCTCAGAAATTAATCACATACCAATGTATTTGCATGAATCATGAAATTCAACCTCAAATTATCTCCATCAATTTCCTTGAATTTCATGCCTAAACCGAGACCCTCAATGAATTTTAGCATGCATTGCTGGCAATTAACAGGACAAGCGACCCTTAAACACGCTCAGAAGGCAATAAGATGAATAATACGTTAATCCCTGATCACAAATGAATGAGAAAGTATAAACAAACCAAGCCAAACACACTCAAAGTAACAGTCAAATAGCATTTTCCAGCAATGTCCAACATTCAAAATTGGCAAATTGCCCATGCCAATGAACTGTGAACGTGTGGTCACTAGATAGATAATCAATCGTGCATTGGCACTACGTTATGGACAATCGATAGAACAATCAGACAAAGCCGAAACCATTCTAATTCATGCCCAAATACTATCACCAAGCAACATTCAGAATTGAGTACTAATACCAAGCAATACTCAGAATTGATTCAGGGGCATTCACGACTGAAATTCGTGATTATTTGGTGATAAATTGACATGAAATTGATGCCATATCTTCCTGCAATTGTATGTGAGTTCACATGATCAAATCAACAACTAATTGAACGACGCCTGAATTTCGCCAATGATTTGAAAATACATTTTTTGAAGACGATTAATACAAAAATTGGGAACATTATGATGTTGATACCTCGGGCCCAACATTAGCAGTCCAATCTGACGTTTGCAGTAAGGCCCAATTGAATTTTTTGGCCCGATAAGCATAATTTCACGACACGCCAACTCCGCCTCGCCAGCCACCACTTCCCTCACCTTCAACATCCGGCCACTGTGTCACCGTCCAACCTCCCTCCACTCTCCGGCGAGCCTAACCTCCACCATTTTTGGTTTCCATCTTCATCTTTTCCTCCTCCATTCTCTCCCCCAGTTGTTTGCGTAACCAGTCACAGTACATCAAGCCTCACCTCCACGATCATACTTCGCTCGTCCGTATTCTCGGTTGCTACTGTCACCGCCTTCAACTCTCGTTCACTCTCTCTTCACTGGTTCCAATACTCCGTGTCGCCGCTACAGGGGCCTCCTCCTTCTGATCCATTCGTCAATCACGTCCAGTCACTACTCTCACTCAAGGTAAACTCTAGTACTCTGTTTTGTGAGGATCGAGAGCCTTTGCCTTCGTCAGAGTGAAAACCGGTTGCGTTCGTCTCGTATCTCTCAATGACCTTTTAGGGTGATGTGTTGCCTATTTTGATCTGGCCATTACTCCTTCCCAATCACTTTTGCATCTAGAGTGCTCCCCTCCTTGTTGGAACCGAAAGCCTTCACTTCACGAGTGTTCGTTTGATTACCCTCGTCAACACGGGTCCATCTTATTGCTGGTGTGTACTTTTGACTGTTGGCTTCATCGCGAAACTTGAGTTTGGACTTGAGGGGTTAATGTTAATCACTCTTGCTCGTACCGGTTGGACACATTCGTGTAATTTTAGGAAGGCCATTAAGCGTGTGATTTCGCTGGTAAATTCAATTAGTATTTTGGGGTGTTCGTTTTGCATCACGTTAACAAGCCTGTTTTGCTTTGAACGTCTGATAACTTACCTCGTCTGATCGTTCCTCCAGTTAAATTCAAATGAACAACATCATAATAAGAGGAATATTGTATGCTCTATATTTTCTTATTTATCTTACAAACCAAACACAAAAAATATAGTGTCATATAAATATATGATAGCATGTGCAGCTCCTTATTGTTCTATGCCTTCTCGATCTATTCAATTTGTTGACATCTAAATTTTGATAACTCAATTAGTTATTTATTGCATATACAAATTATGGATCAACTTCAACCCCTAGCAAAAATATTAGTTAAATTGTGTATAGTTTTTGGGAGCATATATCATAATAGCTTAGCTCATTTATTGCATTAATTGGACCGGCAGTGAATGGGCCTGAGTGAATAGTTTTGAGCCTAATTAATTTATTTGAACTGAACCCGCGGGAGCTAAAAATTGGCCAAAAGCCCATTTGATCAAATAGCATAGACGTGGAGATTTCTTCTCCACGACATGACCAGACAAATGAAGCAAGAAGGAAATAAAATAAAGAAAGAAAGGTACAAGATACAAGCGTCCGCACAAAGGAAATTAAAGAGGGCAAGAAAAGATTTGGAAAATAAGAGGTAACGTTGCACACGTTGGGGCATATATTTGGTGTTATCTTTGGGCAATATATATTTTGAAAGAAGCGGTACACTAGCGTAAAGAAAGAAATCTTTTCATGCAAAGGGGCAATATGCGTACAGAGGGAAGGAGGAAAGGAATAAAATATATTCATCTAAAGAAAAGGAAAGCTGGACAAAAAAATGCAAACTATTACTGGACAATAATGGGGAGAGGCTCTCTTTTGGTCTGACAACATATATTTGGCCGTGTGTCTCCACGACCACAACCGAGCTCCTCAACCCTCGACGACGACCCGAGGCTGTTTTTCCTTGCTGCGAAGCTCTGTTGCCGCACCAACGCCATTGCTCTCTGAACCACTGTCGCCGATCATGCATCAGCAAACGCCGCCTGTTGCCACTCCGTGAGTTTCCCCCATGCTAAACCGCGACGTTTGCTGCTGTGGTGCTTCGTGGCTGTTCCTTAGCTCACTGCCGCGCCACTTGACTGAGACGGCGTCATTGCTGTTGCTGTGTCCGACACGCGACGATGATTAGTTGCTTCACCAAGTTCCGCAAGCTGCCTTTGTGTTGTGTCCTCGTACTGTCAGTTACCGGACGACAAAGGTACTGCCTTGACCAGTCCGTTGCCGCTTTATTGCTGACCGATCTTTACTGACGACGGCCACCCGAGATTCCAGAGTTGCTGTTCTGGCCATCGTTGGTTTTGCATCTTATTTGCCGAGCCCCTTCATAGTTCAAGAATTCTTTGTTTTTTAGTGATTCCAGGTGGCTACTCCTGCTAGTTTTGGGACACGTTACTCGGTCCTTTGTTGTTGCACTCATCTCGTCCTACATTTTTGGAGTTCGTGGGGTTTCTAGTGAGTTATTCAAATAGATTTTAGTCCCAACGAAGCAACGCCATAGCGTGCACTAATGGCGAACGCCATCGAGTTATGTCGGCAATCCTCGTTGAGTTACCATCGTCGAGCGTCGCAAGCCATTGTCGAAAGACACCGCGGCATTCCTTCCTCGACTGAGAACTACGACAAACCGAGCCGTCACGGTGAGCCAGCCACTAAGGCTCCGTTCCTTCCTTGATTGAGAACTACAGCAAACTGAGCCATCCCAGTGAGCCAACCACAAAAGCTCCATTTGGTAACATTTCAATTTTTAAACGTCAGTTAATTTTTCTATTTCGAATAGAAAAGTGGTTAGGGATTAGATTTGGAACAGATTAAAAAAAAAAGGAATAGATATGGAACAAAATAGAAAAAAGTAGATTCTTATTTCCGGGAATAATTTTTGGAACAAGTCATTTTCTTTCTTTATTTTTTTCTTTTCTTTTTCTTCCTCTTTTAACCGGTCGTTGGAGCCTCACTGCCCACCACCCACTGTCCACCGGTCTCTGCCATCTACCACCATCTATCGTCTGTTATGGCCTCCATCACCACCGAGCGACCAACTAGGGGAGGAAGAAGAAGTATTTTTAAGGTTTGCTTGTTTCCTTTGTTGTAGCAACCCTTGTGTACAAATTGCACGAGAATTTCATGACCAAAAAAAAAAAAAGGGTTAATACCTTGAAAAACCCTAAACTGGTACACTTGTGACAAATTTACCCCAAACTATTTTTTTAACCACAAAAAACCCCAAACTGGTATACATTTGACAAATTTACCCCAAACTGATACACTTGTAACAAATTTACCCTATGTTAGTTTTCGTTAAATTTTATTCTCAAATTATTAAGTTAAACGACACGTGACAGTTGACCGGTATACCAATTTAGGATTTTACGCTCTATTTGTCACCGTTTAATATTTTTGTGATTTTTTTGTGGTATTAATCCACTTTAGCATAGGGTATATTTGTCACAAATTTATCATTTTGGGGTTTTTTGCAGTCGAATAAATTAGTTTGGGGTAAATTTATCATAAATATACCAGTTTATGATATTTTATAGTCCATCGGGATAAATTTGTCACAGGTATACTGGTTTGGGGTTTTTCATGGTCAAAAAAATAATTTAGGGTAAAATTGTCACAAGTGTACCAATTTTGGGTTTTTCAGGGTATTAACCCAAAAAAAAAAAAAAATAAGAGAGTTGAGAGTTTTGTCCAAGGACATAAGCACATTGCTGAATCGTGTTCTTTTTTGTGATTGCCTTACTAAAATTCAACATGGTATTAAAGGAGTTTTTTGTGATTGCCTTACTAAAATTCAACATGGTTTTAGAGGAGGTTTGATTCAGCTTGTGATTTTTTGGGTTTGTTTTTTCTGCACATCGATTGTCTTGATTTGCTTATGTTCAGTCCGTTCCTATTCTACGACGATTTGTGTTTTTCGATTAGTGCTTCTTCCTCTCTTTGTTGCTATCATATCCTTGTCATTATGAGCAACACATCATAGAGGGGTCAAAGAAGTTAGGAGATGTATCCAACGCAGTAAAGGTGCAAGAGACAAACAAGTGGTTGACTTCATTGTTGCTAAAAGAAAGAAATCACCTTCCTTGGTCACGAGCCATAACAATTGTTCTTGGGGGTAGATCGAAGCTTGGTCACATCAAGGGGAAGATTAGAGCCCTTCCCACGACAGATCCCAGATTTGATGAATCGCTAGCAAATGACCACAATATGATGTCTTGGATATTCAATTCCATGGAACCAAAGATCTACGAGATATTTGCATATTCAGAGTTGGCCAAGGCATTGTGGGGTTCGATATACAAGATGTATGGTCAAACCAAAAATGCATCTCAAAACTTTGAGCAACAACAAGGACTTGCTCGTTCTAAGCAAGGCGCAACACAATCTTTCACTGAACACTTGGGAAAAATAAAGAAGCAATGGGATGAGCTTCGTCAGTATAGACCTACGACCCAAAATGTAATGGATTATGTCAATTGAGAAGAGCAAGATAAAATCTTTTAGCTATTAGCAAGCATTAGGCCTAAATTTGAGGACACTAAACATCAAATTCTTATGAGTTCTCAACTGCCTACTTTCAATGAAGTTTGTGCCATAATCCAAAGTGAGAAAATAATGAGAGATGTCATGCCTTTAGCCCCAATAGCATCGGGAGAGCTTAATGAACAATCAGCCCACAATGCTATCAACATGAAGCAAGGAGACTCCATTGCTTGGTTTGCCAAAGGAAAATCTAAGAAACCAGCACAGTTCCATTGTGACCATTGCAATTGCAATGGCCATTCCAAAGAGAGGTGTTGGGTTCTTCATCCGCATTTGCGTCTTTTTGAAGACACATTGTGACCATTGCAATCACGATGGCCATTCCAAAGGGAGGTGTTGGGTTCTTCATCCACATTTGCGCCTTTCCGAAGACAGGGGTTTGGAAGCTAAGGTGCAATCCAAAACAATCTGAATGGTTTTCAATCCAAGTTGGAGGCTTTGTCTCAACAAGTTCAACAATCACTTTAGATACATGGCAACAAAACAAACGCCCGCACCGAAACTAGAAATTTGGCTATGACATCTGGTAATGTTCATGCTTTCACAGCTTTATCCAAAAGTCAATTTATTATTGACTCTGGACCAAAATGATGCACAAGCTTCTGTGACAACAATGTCATTAACGGACAATGTGACGACAGAACCAGGGGCGTCCAGAGCTGCCGGCCTATGTGCAAAACAGGTCACGAGCAGTTGGGGTTGCTACGAGAATTGCGATCGGATATGACCTTGTCGACAGTGGCTTGACCTGTTGATGGAGGTTGATAGATGAGGGGAGAGTGGTTGTGGTCTGTTCTGGACGTGCATTACCAAAGACTTTTTTATTAAACCCGTCTCTCGATGTTCCCCTCTCTTTGTGTTTGCTTCTCTCTACTATTTTTATGGAGATGCCGCCTATTCCACCGGATTCACATTCACGGTATTCTTCTTTAATGCCACCATTCATGGGATTCTTTTTGGAGTATACATAATTAGTTGGATGAAACAAATTGTTTAGATTGAAGTAAGCTTTTGGATCAAGATAATGAAATTGATCACTGTATATGATCAAATCTGAATTATTATATGATTTCTAACGCACCAAATCAAGACAATAAAATCAACACTTCAAAGCAAAATAGTATTAAAGTAAAATACGAGAATATACACCCTATAAGATGTCGGGTAAAAAATATATATGACATTGTTAATAAGGCCCGGAACATGAGCCACCATAAGCTAAAGACGCCACAATCATAAAGAGACTTAAAGAGAGCTGTTTACTGAAAGGATTCTTGTTTTATTACCATTCTAAAACTCAGTAAACTAAATTCGCCCACTATCATATGCAGACCTAACTATTTATGCAAAGGAAATTACACTAAACAATATTAAAATGACATGAAATGGATCCTTTTGCGTATGTACCTACATGAACTAGCAACTTAACCCCTAAATCACTGCAATCTCTTCCAAGATCAAAGCGTAGATCGAAACCACCAGCAACATTCGACACATGGAACCCACAATTTACCTATTCAATTGAAATTCGATCCAACCGAAAGCCTTGGAAATGAAATGCATACCAATGTATTCGCATGAATCATGAAATTCAACCTCAAATTATCTCAATTAATTTCCTTGAATTCATGCCTAAACCGAGACCCTCATTAAATTTTAGCATGCATTGCTGGCAATTCTCAGAACAAGTGACCTTTAAACACGCTCGGAAGGCTGAGATTGATAATACATTAGCCCCTGATCACTGGTGAATGAAGGTATAAACAAACCAAGCCAAACGCACTCAAATTCAGAGTCAAATTGCATTTTCCAGCAATGTCCAACATTGAAAATCAACAAATTACCCAAGCCGATGAACTGCGAAGATGCGGTTACTGGATAGATAATCAATCTCACATTGGCACTACGTTTAGACAATTCATAGAACTACTAAACTAAGCCAAAACCATTCCAATTGATGCGTGGGTACTAACACCCAGCAACATTCAGAATTGATTCAGGAGCATTTAAGACTGAAATTTGTGATTATTTGGTGATAAATTGATATTAACATTGATGCCATATCTTCCTGCAAGTGTATATGAGTTCACATGATCGAATCAACAAAAAATTGACCGGCATCCGGATTTTGCCAATGATTTCAATTACATTTTTCGAAGAAGATTAATGCACATATCAGAGACAATAAGATTTTGATATCCCAGGCCCAATAATTAAAATTTTGAAAAACGAGTATCAAGAGCCGGTCAACTTTCGCAGTCCAGTTTGACATCCGCAGTAAGGCCTAATTGAACTTTTAGCAAGAACCGAGCCCAATAAGCATAATTTCACGACACCCCAGCCACCTGGGCCTGGTAAAGAATCTATGAAATATTCAGGTGAGTTCGAACCTGGAGGCCCGGTTCGGCCCAGCCCACGAAGTCGACACCCTCCTCATCTCACTTGTACACCTCGCCTTATAAATTATAATTTCTCTCTCCTCTCCTCTCTGACATATTCATCTCCAGCTCGTGCCCTCGCCAGTCACTACTTCCCTCACCTTCAACCGCCGGCCAATGCATCACCGTCCAACCTACCTCCACTCTCCGGCTACTGTAACCTCCAGCATCTCTGGTTTCCATCTTCATTTTTTCCTCCTCCATTCTGTCTGCCGATTGTCACTGTAACCGTTCACGGTACATAGAGCCTCACCTCCACAATCATACTCCGTTTGTCTCTGCTTTCGGTCACTACTGTCGCCGCCTTCGATTCTCACTCACTCTCTCGTCATCGCTTCCAATTCTTGGTGTCGCCACTTCAAAGGCCTCCTCCTTCTGATCCACTCGCCAATCACGTCCAATCACTGCTCTTACTCAAGGTTAAAGCCTCGTACTCTGTTTTCGTGAGGTAGAGACCAAGAGCCTTTGGCTCCGCCGGAGTGAAAACCGGCTGCATCCAAGGCTGTCTTGATGACCTCGAGTGTGCCGCATTGCCTTTACATTGATCTGGCCGTGACTCCTTCCCTGTATCTTTTGCATCTAGTCTCTTATTCGATTGTCTTCTGTGTGTCTGATGGTTTTCCTCAATTCCCAGTCATTTTTCAGTATACTGAGACTCGTGTGGAAGTATTTTCGAATTTGGAAGTCTTGTATTCCCTTCCATGTTATCAAGAGTGCTCCTTTGATTACCTTCGTCAATGCAGGTCTGGTGTCCCCAGTTTTGATCTCTGGACGCTTTCGTCTTAATGCTGGTGTACACTTCGACCGTTGACTTCATCGCTAAATTTATGTTTGGTCTCGAGCGATTCATGTTATCCCCTCTTTGCTCGTGCCAATTGCATACATTCAAGTCGATTTTTGGAAGGCCATCAAGCGTGAGATATTGCTGGTAAATTGAGTGTGTTATTTGAGGTGGTTGCTACTTATCACGTTAATTTGAAGGTCAGAATTAGTTCTGCTTTGAATGAGGATTGTTTGGCCTTGCTCTTGTGTCTTCACGTCTAATGGTTCACCTAGTGTGATCGTTCTTCCAGTTAATTTAAAACGATTAATGTTTGGTAGACTCGGAACTCTTTTCAAGATTTAAGAGAAGTAATATAGGATTATCTCATTCTCAATTAAGATCGGTATAACTCCAAAAATACATATCATTTATCCAATACTAAATATGTATAAACATTTATTACACAAATGATTGAAATGCCAATATTTGATAGAGGTAGAAGAATATATAGTGGACTGTGATCTTATTGAGTGACTCTAGATTCTCAAGCCCGGTCTTCATTCAATTAACTTCGATCAACGCTGAAGATTAAGTATAGAACCAACCCATATACCTCATTATTAAACAGACTCAGTCCATTCCCAATGAATTAAAAATTCCACTCCCAACTATCCTTTGAATTGGCCCATTACGGCCACTAAATCGCAATTATTAAATCATTAGCAAACAAAATATCATTTAATACTTCTTTATCCTTTGAAATGGAAGTACTTCGGGTGCGTCCAAAACTGTCACTGCCCACTAGATTACACAAAACTTTAAGGACGATTTTATATACTATTTTTTGAAAGAACATAGCTTCAACGTTCTTAAGTATTTTAGTTGTTTATATCACCCACCAATCCTATTCTTGTCATAGCTAATACTAGAGCAAGAGCAAGACTGAGAATAAACCTCGCTAAAGTTGGAATTTATTTGGTGCATAATGAAAGCGAATTCAAAATTAATAATGCATTGGGAAAATTACCAATTCCATCATAAACTTATTGTATGGATGTCAATTTAGTCATAGACTTTTCAATTTTGCTAATGTAGTCCTAAATCTTTATGCAAAATCTTAGTGTAATCCTTCTAGCCAATTGCCACTGAAAATTATTGATGTGGCGCAAGTAAAATTGTTCACATTAGTATGGCATGCCTAACGATTCAAGCAATGATTAGATGTTACGTCAAGCAATTCCTAGTACCAATAGGTCATAAGGACAATATTAAAATTTTGTGCGCAAGTTTAGGACACATTAATAAAATTGAAAAGTTTATGATTTAATTGGCATTTGTATAATAGATTTAGATTTGATTGGGTAATTATTCCCTCCCTTTAGAACAATAGTTTAGCCAATAGTTCTAGTGGCCTCAAAATTCAACTAGTGCATATTGGCACCCAACAATTTGGGATTTCCGAACTTGAAAATTTTGCTAATCAATTACCACGCTTGGTAATTAAAAAAATGTCAAAATTCAGTACTTTGAACGTGAAATCAGCTAAAGCCCAGTAATCGTTAATCAAATTTACCAATCCAAAGATAGCTTACTATGTCTATCACATATATATTTCCTTTCCTTCTTTCTCGAATTATTAAGTATTACTCTTATAGCAATATTAACCTGCTAAAAAAGTCGGTCAATTTCTTATGAAACTTTCTTTTCTTGAATGATACCGCATGGCCCTTTTGGCTTTTGTGATTCTATCATTTTATTATTTTTACTATAAATATCATCATCATCATCGTCATTATCATTATTCCTTCTCGGTCCTTCGTTTCCAGAACATGCATTTCTGCAGATTTCCCTGACTTCCTCTTTCCTTACCTTTACTCTCTCCCTCCATTATTTCCTGAACACACAAGCTTTGGTCTGGTCTTCTTCCGTTACTATTCACGAGCAAGCTGTTCAACCTAAAAGCTCAACAGTCACCATTGATGTCCATCCTTCGCCTTAAGCAACAAAAGCCCGTGAGCATTTTGCCCAAGAATGACATTTACAAGCTTCATACAGAGGGCTAAACATGTCTTGCTCCACCAATGATCAACTCCAGTCACCACGTCAATCCATACAAACATCCGTCGCCAGTGCACATGCACCCAACCATAATGCTCTCGGGGGGGGGGGGGGGGGGAGGGGAGGAGACGGAGCACAGAAACAGAAAATGAAGCGATAATCACTTCGAAGGCTTGGCCATGGCTTAAAATAAAAGGAACCAGAAGCAAGATTGGTGAAACATATGCAGGTATCACGATCTGAGTGCAAGATAAACGTGTATGCATTCAATTTCTAAAAGAAGCCTCTCGAATAAATATGTGATCTCGATCAAGCATTTTCACGAACACTTGGTGATCGCTTCAAACACAGAGTACAGAAGCATCATCGAACTACTGATTCCGATCCAGACGATTTCACTGACATCAAAGTGTACTCAGACTACTATTTTATTCCTAATTGGCTTCTTGTTGGCATTTTTCGATAAATCTAATTGTCAATCGCAGCACAGGGCCACGCAGATCACGTAGCGGCGCCGCCTGCTTCCGAAGGTGGGACCATAAAGCTTTCACAGTGTCGGCCGTTGACGTCTCGCGCTTGAGTTCAGATCCTCTTTCGAGCTTTTCCTACCTAGTACTAGTAGGATTGGGATGCTTCGTTTGGACAGGGATAAAAGTGAAGAGCACAAGTTTGGTTTTCCAACCTCCAGACCAAATGTGAACATTATATTCCTCCTGGCCAAAAAGAAAACAGAAACACCAACTAGTTATATCAAAGGCATGTGAGTTTATAATGGAATCTCTCATATTTTCTACGAAAAGACCAAAATTGAGAGACCCGTGACAAGGCTTTTGTTCATCTTGTAAATTGACTAACCGAAGTCATTTTACAATTTCTAGGAATATTCTTAATCCTCAAATCACGAAGGAAAAGAAAAACACCAATTATCAATTCAAGTTATTTTCAAATTTTATATATTATCACCACCTTTTCTATATAATAATAATGAAACATGCATCATTACAGTGAACTATGAATGCACATAACAGGAACTATAGAAGTTCCGACAGACGGTGAACTCATCGCGGCATATATGTGGTGCTACGTGATGTCCCTCGACTTGAAGTAGCCAATAAGGTTACCCATTCTTACATTGAAATGGATGTTATGTCTGTTATCCAAGCAGTTATGAAAACTCATGAACATATTTACCGATGGAACCTCTTTTCGCTGAATGCTGGAACTGCTTACAGAGCAGTAGGAATACAAAATTGATCACTTATTTAGAGAAGCAGATGATTGGACGAATGCTTTGACCTTGCTTGGAAAGGAACAACATACGCAGTTTGCTTTTTGTTCCTCTCTTCCATATGTTATGAAAGACCGTTTGGATAATGACTCTGCTGGGAGCACATACATTTCAGAGAATGTAACTTTACTTGTTCCATTTAATGTAATTATGTTATTTGCTGAAAAAAGGAGAGAGAGAAAAAAAGAAAAGCTTTATCTCCGGTTATCGGTACTCATCAATCTTTTTTCCTTTTTAAAATCTATTGGTCATTATCACGCCAAAGGGTAATTTTGATGGGGGATTATTTCATTCCCGTTCTTCACTCCCAGTATATAATGGCATTTTAGCCCCCATGGTGCCATTATATATAGATCCATGAAACCATTTGGCTTCAAACGTAGAACAAACAAATCGAAGACCCGCCGAAGACATTTCTCACAAAATTTCTCCAAAAAAAATTAGAAAAAGATTGGATTTATCGATCAAAATCCTAATCAAATTTTGATCTTTCAATGTTTCCACTGCCCCACTCAACCTAATTATGGCATAAACTATTCATAGAATATCTATCCTATGGTTAGCTAATATCTTACAAGTTACCCTGTCTACTTGGCTGTTAACTTTATCTTTCATTTCATCAACACATAGAACTAGCCACAGGTTTCTGAGGTTTTGTTCTGTGTACGTATTTGTTTTTCGTTCTGCATTGAAAACCAGCGTTATAATAGGTAAAATCGGCGAACTCTCATGGTTATTACCTACTTTATGCTGTCTTAGCTACAGGATCTGAAACAAGCAGGTTTGCACCAGCATCCAATTTGAACAAGAGTTGGATTGCTTAGGGTTTCTGCCAGCATTATCACTTGGGAACTCAAGATGAGCACAAAAAGAAGAGGCCAGCGAGCACACGTGATGCGCGCGCGGCCGTTGACGCCTTGCGCTTGGGTTCAGACGGGCAAAGACGTGCAGATCAGGTTGTTATGTCGAAGGAATGTGAATATAAAGATGACAGAATAAAGCTCCAACTGTGGTCGCTTCGTAGCCTCTTGTATGCGTGGCAGTAAATGCTTCCGGTATTCGGTTTCCTAAGATGACACCGATGTACCATTTATGAAGAAAAGCAATTCCCACTACATTTGAAAAATGCGACTGGTGACAACGGTGTGACAGATTCATTAAATTGAAGGGAAATTTCAGATAGGAGACCTGGAGGCCTTTTTCTCAAAAGATAAGTCAGCGTAGACCTTATATCAAATAAAGGTCTGAATTGAGATTTATGAGCATTCACGTTGGGAAAGGAGATGGCACCACGGTGTGGGCAGTGATGGGGCTCACTATGGTCCAAAACCTTAGTGAAGTTGGAATTTATCATGTGCATATTGAGAAAATTACCAATTCAACCTTGAACTTATTGTACAGATATCAATATAGTCCTAAACTTTTCAATTTTACAAATAATGTAGTCCTAGGCATTTATGCGAAATTTCAATATAATCATTCTAGTCAATTGCCACAAAAAATTACTGAGTTTGCGCAAGTAAACTTTTCCATATTAGCGTGCCATAGCGGATACTCAATAATGACTAGACACCATGTCAGTGATTCCTAGCGCCAATAGACTATAAAGACTATATTAAAATTTTGAGCAAAGGTTCAGGAATACGTGAGCAAAGAGTGTATAACATGAATCACTCGAGACCAAACTCAAATTTAGCAATGAAGTCAATAGTTGAAGTATACACCAGCAACTGGTTTTCACTCCAGTGGAGGCGAAGGGTCTCAGTCCTTGCCTCACGAAAACAGAGTGTGAGAGTTTACCTTGAGTAAGGGCAGTGACTGGACATGATTGACGACTGGATCGGAAGGGGTAGGCCTCTGAAGCGAAGACGCTGAGAATTGAAACTAGTGAAGAGAGAGGGAACAAGAATCAAAGGCAGTGACAGTAGTGATAGAGAACAGAGATGAACGGAGTACGATTATGGAGGCCTTTGAAGTGGCAACACCGAGAATTGAAACCATTGAAGAGAGAGTGAATGAGAATGTAAGGCAGTGACAGTAATGACCGAGAACAAAGAAGGAGTATGGTTGTTGATGTACCGTGACCGGTTACAAGTTATGACAAGAATTGGCAAAGAAAATAGAGGAGGAAAAGATAAAGATAAAAAAAACCAGCAAGCCGGAGAGTGGAGGTAGGTTGGACGGTGATGTAGTGGCCAGAGGTTGAAGGCGAGGGATGTGGTGGCTGGCGAGGGGAGGAGCTGGAGATGAGAGAGAAGAGAGAAATTCCTAGGCGAGGTGTCCAAGTGAGATGAGGAGGGTGTTGACTTCGTGGGCCGGGCCGAACCGGGCCTTCGGGCCTGAACTTGCCTGAATATTTCTTACATTCTATACCAGGCCCAGGTGGTTGGCGTACTGTGAAATTATGCTACTGGGCTCGGCTCCAGCCGAAAAGTCAATTGCCTTACCGCGAGAGTCAAAACTCTCGATCCTCCGTTTTTCAAAATTTTAATTGTTGGGCCCGATATATTGATATCATAATATATGTATATTAATCTTCTTCGAAAAATATAATTTGAAATCATTGGCGAAAATCGGATGCCGGTCAATTTGTTGTTGATTTGATCATTTGAACTCATTTACACTTACAGGAAGATGCGGCATCAATTTTCATGTCAATTTATCACCAACTAATCACCAATTTTGGTCTTGAATGCCACTGAATCAATTATGAATGTTGCTGGATGTTATTAATTAGGCGTGAATTGAAATGGTACTCCGGTGTTTCTCTCGATTGTCCATAACGTAGTGCCAATGTGAGATAGAATATTATCAAGTTACCAGCATTTGGCTTAATTTGTTTGTCCTTTCATTTTCCTGTGATCAGGACTCAACATATTATTAATTTCATAGCCTTTCGAGTGTGTTTAAAGGTCATTTGTCATGACAATTTCAAGCAACGAATGCTGGAAATTATTGAGGGTCTCGGTTTAGGCATGAAACTGATGGGCATTGATGGAGATAATTCGAGGTTGAATCTCATGATTCACATCAATGCATTGGCATGCGATACATTTCCAAGGCTTTTGGTTGGATTGAATTCCATTTGAATGGGTGAATTGTGGATTACATGTGTTGAACGCTGTTGGTGGGTTCGGTTTAGGCATAGGCAAAGGATCCATTTCATGTCCATTCAATGTTATTTAGTGTAATTTCCTTTGCATAAATAGTTAGGTCCACAGATAATGGTGGGCATCTTTAGTTTACTGAGTTTTAGGATGGTGATAAAACATGAATCCTTTTAGTGAATGTGTCTCATTTAAGTCTCATCACGATTGTGACATCTTAGCTTACAGTGGCTCATGTTCCGGGGCTTACTAACAAGGCTATCTATATTTTTTAGCCAACATCTTATAGGGTTAATTTTCTCGTACTTTACTTTAGTACTATTTTGCTTTCAAGTGTTGATTTCATTCTTGATTTGGTGCATTAGAAATCATATAGTAATTCAGATTTGATCGTAATCATATACAATGATCAATTTCATTAATTTGATCTAAAAGCTTACTTCAATCTAAACAATCGCTTTCATCCAACTAATAGTGTTTACTCCAAAAAGAATATCATGAATGGTGGCATTAAAGAGAATTCCAAGTTGCAATTAGTACAGGCTTGGAAGAGCCCGTAATAAGCTATGCACCATCTTTTTCAATAGTAACCGTTTGTGCTTACTTGATACTTCATTGGCTTTTCTCAGGGAAGGTCGCGACAAATGCTATTCCAAGTAACTTGCCATCGCGTGCTAAAATGTTATTGTCATTATACTATGGGAGTGAAGAACATGAATGAAATTTTCTCATGTTGATGATAACTTTCGATGTGATAATGGACGACGAAGGTTTAGAAATGAATAAAAAAAAGATGACTACCTATTCATTGAAGATAAAAGAACTTTCTCCTCCTTTCTTGGGTAAATAACATAATTACATTAAACAAAATAATTCAAGTCTCATGGCGTGAAGTATATGTACTCCCAGCAGAGTCTAATACAAAGGTCTTTAATAACATCTAGAACAGAAAAATAAATGACAAACCGCACATGTCATTCCTTTGCATGTTGGGCAAAACAATCCATGTAAAAGACTAACATTATTGGCTAATTCTAATCTAAGGCCATCTCTTAGCGTGATGTATTTATCACGATACATTCACCATTTGTCGGAGCTTCTATAGCTCCTGAGAGATTTATGTTCGCTTATAATCTGTCCTAAGCATGGATATTTTGTCATTATAAATCTGGAGATGATATATAAAATTTAAAAATACTTTTAATTGATAATTACGATGTATACAACTAGAACTTCTTACTTGTTAATTTTCAAGATGGGCAAAAGTTTTCTCACAGGTCTCTCAAGTTTGGTTCCTCTGTGGAAAAAAGCATGAGATGTTACTTATGAGGACCAACTATGAAATTACGATTGCACATGAACGGTCAATCACGGCATGTAAATTTGTACCTTGTCGATATATGACTATCTTTTCCCATTTGAAAGGAAAAAAAGGCCTGTTTCCTTGTAACTCTGAAAATTACTTAAATAAATAAAAGCATGGAGGCTTAAGCAATATGCTGAAATTGCGCAGCATCTACGACAAAACATGCATACATAGTCTGTTCTATCACTTTGTCAGTACCCAATTTTTCATGTTCATTGTATGTTCAGTTATAACAACCTATGAAAATAGTGATTTATTCAAAAGTTAAGCGGTTAGAGCAAGTATGGTTGTTATTTACCCCCAAAATATCTAAATTTTTTGCTTGTTTGCATCAGGCAATATCTTAAGTAAGATTTCACATCAAAATTGAATTTGTCATTTATTAAGATGCACGTGTGAGTGAGTTGTAGTAGATAAATCCAACATCAGAAAATTAATGTGATGTAAAACGTTAGCCCCTAATCACTGGTGAATGAAAGTATCAACAAACCAAGCCAAATGCACTCAAATTCACAGTCAAATTGCATTTTCCAGCAATGTCCAACATTGAAAATCGACAAATTACCCATGCCAATGAACTGCAAACATGCGGTTACTGGATAGATAATCAATCTCACATTGGCACTACGTTTGGACAATTCATAGAACTACTGAACTAAGCCAAAACCATTTTAATTGATACGTGGGTACTAACACCCAGCAACATTCAGAATTAATTCAGGAGCATTTAAGACTGAAATTTGTGATTATTTGGTGATAAATTGATATTAACATCGATACCATATCTTCCTGCAAGTGTATATGAGTTCACAAGATCGAATCAACAACAAATTGACCGGCATCCGGATTTTGCCAGTGATTTCAAATTACATTTTTCGAAGAAGATTAATGCACATATCAGAGACATTAAGATTTTGATATCCCAGGCCCAATAATTAAAATTTTGAAAAACGAAGTATCAAGAGCCGGTCAACTTTCGCAGTCCAGTTTGACATCCCCAGTAAGGCCCAATTGAACTTTTAGCAAGAACCGAGCCCAATAAGCATAATTTCACGACAGGCCTGCCACCTGGGCCTGGTAAAGAATCTAGGAAATATTCAGGTGAGTTCGAACCTGGAGGCCCGGTTCGACCCGGCCCACGAAGTCGACACCCTCCTCATCTCACTTGTACACCTCGCCTTATAATTTCTCTCTCCTCTCTCTCCTCTCTGACATATTCATCTCCAGCTCGTGCACCTCGCCGGCCACCACTTCCCCCACCTTCAACCTCCGGCCACTGCATCACCGTCCAACCTCCCTCCACTCTCCGGCTACTGTAACCTCCAGCATCTCTGGTTTCCGTCTTCATTTTTTCCTCCTCCATTCTGTCTGCCGATTGTCACTGTAACCGTTCACGGTACATAGAGCCTCACCTCCACAATCATACTCCGTTTGTCTCTGGTCTCGGTCACTACTGTCGCCGCCTTCGATTCTCACTCACTCTCTCGTCACCGCTTCCAATTCTTGGTGTCGCCACTTCAGAGGCCTCCTCCTTCCGATCCACTCGCCAATCACGTCCAGTCACTGCTCTTACTCAAGGTTAAAGCCTCGTACTCTGTTTTCGTGAGGTAGAGACCAAGAGCCTTTGGCTCCGCCGGAGTGAAAACCGATTGCGTCCAAGGCTGTCTCGATGACCTCGAGTGTGCTGCATTGCCTTTACATTGATCTGGCCGTGACTCCTTCCCTGTATCTTTTGCATCTAGTCTCTTATTCGATTGTCTTCTGTGTGTCTGATGGTTTTCCTCAATTCCCAGTCATTTTTCAGTATACTGAGACTCGTGTAGAAGTATTTTCGAATTTGGAAGTCTTTTATTCCCCTCCATGTTGAAACCGAGAGCCATCAAGAGTGCTCCTTTGATTACCTTCGTCAATGCAGGTCTGGTGTCCCCAGTTTTGATCTCTGGACGTTTCCGTCTTATTGCTGGTGTACACTTCGACCGTTGACTTCATCGCTAAATTTATGTTTGGTCTCGAGTGATTCATGTTATCCCCTCTTTGCTCGTGCCGATTGCATACATTCGAGTTGATTTTTGGAAGGCCATTAAGCGTGAGATATTGCTGGTAAATTGAGTGTGTGATTTGAGGTGGTTGCTACTTATCACGTTAATATGAAGGTCAGAATCAGTTCTGCTTTGAATGAGGATTGTTTGGCCTTGCTCTTGTGTCTTCACGTCTAATGGTTCACCTAGTATGATCGTTCTTCCAGTTAATTTAAACTGATTAATGCTTGGTAGACTCAGGACCCTTTTCAAAATTTAAGAGAAAATATAAGTAATATACGATTATCTCATTCTCAAATAATTCCAAAAATACATATCATTTATCCAATAATAAATATGTATAAACATTTTTACACAAATGATTGAAATGCCAATATTTGATAGAGGTAGAAGAATATATAGCGGACTATGACCTTATTGAGTGACTCTAGATTCTCAAGCCTGGTCTTCATTCGATTAACTTCGATCAACACTGAAGATTAAGTATAGAACCAACCCATATACCTCATTATTAAACAGACTTAGTCCATTCCCAATGAATTAAAAATTCCACTCCCAACTATCCTTTGAATTGGCCCATTACGGCCACTAAATCTCAACTATTAAATCATTAGCAAACAAAATATCATTTAATACTTCTCTATCCTTTGAAATGGAAGTACTTCGAGTGCGTCCAAAACTGTCACTGCCCACTAGATTACACAAAACTTTAAGGACGATTTTATATACTATTTTTTGAAAGAACATAGCTTCAACGTTCTTAAGTATTTTAGTTGTTTATATCACCCACCAATCCTATTCTTGTCATAGCTAATACTAGAGCAAGAGCAAGAATGAGAATAAACCTCGCTAAAGTTGGAATTTATTATGTGCATAATGAAAGCGAGTTCAAAATTAATAATGCATTGGGAAAATTACCAATTCCATCATAAACTTATTATACGGATGTCAATTTAGTCATAAACTTTTCAATTTTGCTAATGTAATCCTAAATCTTTACGCAAAATCTTAGTGTAATCCTTCTAGCCAATTGCCACTGAAAATTATTGATGTGGCGCAAGTAAAATTGTTCACATTAGTATGGCATGCCTAACAATCGGCAATGATTAGATGTTACGTCAGCAATTCCTAGTACCAATAGGTCATAAGGACAATATTAAAATTTTGTGTGCAAGTTTAGGACACATTAATAAAATTGAAAAGTTTATGATTTAATTGGCATTTGTATAATAGATTTAGATTTGATTGGGTAATTATTCCCTCCCTTTAGAACAATAGTTTAGCCAATAGTTCTAGTGGCCTCAAAATTCAACTAGTGCATATTGGCACCCAACAATTTGGGATTTCCGAACTTGAAAATTTTGCCAATCAATTACCACGCTTGGTAATTAAAAAAATGTCAAAATTCAGTACTTTGAACGTGAAATCAGCAAAAACCCAGTAATCGTTAATCAAATTTGCCAATCCAAAGATAGCTTACTATGTCTATCACATATATATTTCGTTTCCTTCTTTCTCGAATTATTAAGTATTACTCTTATAGCAATATTAACCTGCTAAAAAAGTCGGTCAATTTCTTATGAAACTTTCTTTTCTTGAATGATACCGCATGGCCCTTTTGGCTTTTGTGATTCTATCATTTTATTATTTTTACTATAAATATCATCATCATCATCGTCATTATCATTATTCCTTCTCGGTCCTTCGTTTCCAGAACATGCATTTCTGCAGATTTCCCTGACTTCCTCTTTCCTTACCTTTACTCTCCCTCCATTATTTCCTGAACACACAAGCTTTGGTCTGGTCTTCTTCCGTTACCATTCACGACCAAGCTGTTCAACCTAAAAGCTCAACAGTCACCATTGATGTCCATCCTTCGCCTTAAGCAACAAAAGCCCGCGAGCATTTTGCCCAAGAATGACATTTACAAGCTTCATACAGAGGGCTAAACACATCTTGCTCCACCAATGATCAACTCCAGTCACCACGTCAATCCATACAAACATCCGTCGCCGCCACAGATGCACCCAACCATAATGCTCCCGGGGGGGAAGAGAGGGGGAGGGGGTGGAGGGAGAGACGGAGCTCAGAAACAGAAAACGAAGCGATAGTCACTTCGAAGGCTTGGTCATGACTTAAAATAAAACGAACCGGAAGCAAGACTGGCGAAACATATGCAGGTATCACGATCTGAGTATGAGATAAACGTGTATGCATTCAATTTCTATAAGAAGCCTCTCGAATAAGCTCGAGTGGCCGGCATGGCCGACGGGGATTGGAGGTGGTATCGAGAACTTATTCATCAATTAAGGGTGTCAGGAACTTATCTTTTACCGTGACTTTGTTCAAGGCGCGGTAGTCAACGCAAAAACGCCATGTCCCATCCTTTTTTTGACAAAAATCATGAGAGAAGAATACGGACCGTTGCTTGGTTGAATTATTCCACTTCTTAGCATTCCCTCAACTTGTCTTTTGATCTCTTGTTTTTGGAAAAAAAAAAGGGTAGCGGTAAGAGCGCACGTAGAACGGTAGACGAGACCCTTTCCTTCCGCGATAGTAATGCGGTGATCTTGGCTTTGTGACGGTGGGAGACCCTTGGGCTCCATGAAAACCGTGGGATACTCCTTCTCGAACCATTCTCAGTTCTGTCCTACTTTTGAGTCGGTCTTGCCGGTGGATTTTTGGTCCGCTGCCACCCCCGAATCAGCCTCTATCCGAAGCAAAAAACCATGCACCCATGATTGCCCAATCTGTCAACGTAAGTTTTCGGCGTTGATCTCCGTTGCTTCCTCCTTCTCCACAATTAATCTCACATTCTTCCCATGACACCGGAACCACATCTCCATAGTCTTGAAATCCCATAAAATCGGGCCAAGATTCCGAAGCCATGATGCCCAAGTATTGCGTCACATCCACAAAGAGAAATAACGGGGAAATCAATTGCAAATATGGTATCTTGGATGGTTACCTCCACCGCGTAACAACTCCCCATGCTTGCAAGCCTTTCGCCGTTGGCCATCGCCACACTCAAATTACGTTCTTTCTCTATGGTCAATGCCAACTTGCGTGCCGTCGTGGTATTGAGGAAATTGTGTATGCTCCCGGTGTCGATGAGCACACCAAGAGGCTGTTTCTTCACTGTGGCCCGGACTTGCATGGTCTGTGGAGTGGTGACTCCCGCAATTGCATGCAGCGAGATTTCAGGTATGTCTCCCCCTTTCGCGTCTGCTGCTTCACGTTGCTCCTCGAATGCCTCCGCTTCCTCTTCCATGGATTCTTCCTCCCCAACCTCAAATTAAGAACAGCCGCTTGCACCTATTTCCGGGGGTGTAAATCTCGTTGCAATTGTAGCATAACCCGCGGTTCTGCTGTTCCTGAGCCTCTGTCGATGTTAAGCGCTTGATGGGTGCTTGGGATATGGTAGGACTAGGCTTTCCAGTATTATTCATTGCTCGGTTATCCTATGGGGCCTAAGGGGGTCCCGTGTTGGGGTCGTAGCGGAATTGGGCAGTAGTTGTGGCCCTTCGTAAAGCATTGCTCCTTTCGTTGAAAATTCGAGCCAAGCTAATTGCGTTCAAAAGTGTTCTTGGGCCTACAGCACACACATCAGATTTTACAAGTTCTTTAAGGCCACTAACAAAACAACTTACTACTTCCGCTGGAAAGAGTCGCACACCGCATCGCACAAGCAGCCGTTAGAACTGGGTTTGGTAATCCTTGAGAGTTCCGGTTTGTGTTAACTTTGTCAACTCTCCAAAGAAATCATTGAATCGAGGGGGGCCGAACCTTTCCAAAAATACGAAGCGGAAATGCTCCCATGGTAGATAATCATCCGCCTGTAGTGATTGGACCCATAATTGGGCTTCCCCTTCAAGATGTATGGATGCAAGAATGAACTTCTCGTCTTCTGGAGTTTGATTATATCGAAATATTGGTTCTCTCTCTCCTATCCAGGTTGTTGCATTGGTGGTTCAGTTGAATCGAGGAATATCGGGATGATACCATCAGTGAGGATGGGCCGCTCGCCCCTGACCTTCCTCAAGTTCCTCTTGGTCCTGCAAGTTCTGGTTTACAAACCCCTGCATCGAGCCTTGGCTCCAGCCTCCACCGTGCCCCTGGTTCCCTTCTACCGTTGTGAGACACTGCTGAATGTCCCGCAAGGCTGCCAACACTTGTAGCTGTAAGTCTTGGGGGTTGGTCTCTTACGCCATTGATTCTGGCTCTGATACCAAGTTGTTAGGAACGGAATCCCTAACTTGGTTTCTTCGCCTTTGTGGACGCATTTTTTAAACGTCTATTGGATGTTTCCACCGAAGAAATCTCAAACGCTTTGATTTTGTTTCATTTCTTCAATGCATAATTCCTCATAGGAGGTACAATTTATAGTTTTCATACATCCAAGGAATTTTATTATAAAAAGAAATGGAAAAACTAATAATGCAAATTGACCCAGCTATAATTCTAATTGATTCAGCTAATAATTCTTTTCCATTTTAAGTTTCCCTCGATTCTTGCTTCCATCCCGAGAAATCATCCTCCCTTCAATTTTGGACTGAAAATCTTCATTCTCTGCCCTAGATTCTTATTTTCCAGTTTGGATATGTATCTTGACCATGACACGATTATTGGTCCTATTGATTTCTTTGCCTAGTTATGATTCACTTTATATTCCTCCCCTATTCTGGTGTGTTACAGTGATTTTTTTTTTCGTCATATGTTTAAGTGATCTTTGAAAGAATGTTAAAGTGATCTTTGAAAAGGATTTTTTTAGAGTTTTCCTGAAGTAGATGACTGTAAATCAATCACGATATGTACATCAAATTCTGTCTAGAAATATGACAGCAAGGGGATGGTAGATGGTTTATTTTACATTCGTCGAGTATGTTTACTGTTGATTTCTTTCCTTCTTTAAGAGAAATATGAAAAATAAGGGAATGTTCTAGAAGTTGGAATCTCCAACAAGGAGAAACATTGTGCACACTTGAGAGGGCTGTTCTTTGGGTAAATGATGCCTTTGTTATTGGCTAAATAGTCTCCATGTTAAGGAGCTTTGCATTTTTGTTTTTCAGTGTCCCTCCTACTTTAAGCTTCCGTGAATATCTATGTACTCATGATTTTCCTTCATGAGATGATAGACCATGGCAACCTTAAACCATGTCATGTAACAATGGGCAGATAGTTTTGCTTGAGAGTACAGGTAAAATACCGCAGGGAGTTATTCTTGTTCTAGCAAGTTTCAACAATTGGGTTGATCGATGTAGTGAGGATGGCATCTTGCTACTTGAAAGGAATTGAAGACTGTATTTTCCTTCTTGGAATTCTAGAATTCCTTGTTATGCTTGCAAGATGCATTAAAGACAGGGACTGGTGGATGGAAAAATCAAAAAAGTCGTTGCTGCGTTTGGGGAGGAGATTCTACAAGCTGATGGAGAATTTGATAGGCCAAAGTTGGGCCAAATTGTCTTTTCTGATCCTGCAATGCGTCAGGTTTTGAATAGGTAATGATAAATCTGAACTAAACTTGCTGTACTAGTTCTAGCTTCAAAATGGGGATCGAAGCATGCTGGAGACAACGGCAAATTTACCATGCATAAGTACAGATGCATATGATTCTGCTCGACTAGAGAAATTTCTTGCTCTAATGAAACAGGGGATCAATTCTAATTTTTGAGTTCTTTTTAACCCATCATGGATGTAGTTGCTGCCTGTAATTTGTGATATCAGTTCAAAATTTTTGCACCTTCATTGCCTTGGTCTTAGCTGAGTTATTCATTCTAAAGCCAATGACGACCCTTGGATTTTTTTTCATGTTCGTTTAAATGATGCGTTAACACTTGCATTGGACTTCAAGAGAAGAAACCTTCTAATCTTCTAACTTCCTGAAGCTTTGTGTTCTTACTTATGTTTAGGCTGCTCGCTCCTTACATATCATCTGGCATCCTCCAAGAAATTTTGAAACTTCGGTTGAGAGGACATAAGGTTATTTCTCTTGACATCCCATTGTTGTTTGAGGCAAAGATGGGCAAGTGGACAAGGCCCATCGTTGCCGTCTGAGTTGATCCAGAAACTCAGCTTCGACGGCTTATGGCAAGAGACAGAACAAACAAGAAAGATGCTAGGAACAGGATGAATGCTCAGATGCCGTTGGATCTGAAAAGGTCTAAGGCAGACAGAGTAATTGACAACACTGGATCATTAGAGGACTTAAATGAGCGGTTCCAGAAGGCACTGTTCCAAGTCATGAGGCCCTTGACATGGACAGAATTTGCACACTCTAGACAAGGAACTTTGTTGGCTTTTCTCTCAATCACCGTCGGTGTTCAGGCATTCAGGAAAGCATCGTTGTAAAGGTGATTGCCTATTCAAGCTACAATAAAATGTCCAATTCGACAATGGCTGTTTGATATTGGAAATTTGTCGCAAATGTTTTTGGTGCTAAAGCAAATAATTCAAGAATAAAATGCGCAATTCTCATCTACATTATGAACAGGATGCACATGTTATCTGTGTGACTACATAGCATACACACATTAATGCAGATATATTGGACTCATATGTGATAGTTCTTGCGACTCGCTTATTATTGTCCAATGAGTTTCTCTATCAGGAAATATTCACAGATATAGCTCATGAATCTAAAACACAATTGCCTCTTATCAATCTACTCAAGTTTACATCTCTATTTCGTTGACAAGTTCCACTCGTTGCCAGATCTTATTATTGAACTCATAGATTTGTGTCGACCCCTTGGGTGGGAATATCGTTGGTTGATTTGTGTTCTGTCAGAGGTACTGATTAAGTCACCATGAATGTTACAACTCCAAACCTCTCACTGATTGATGGCTAATCTACTAGGCGTTTCGTGAAACTAGAATTTTGTGTAAGAACTTGATCAACTCCTGGCAACGAACTTATCTGCGGTTGTAAAAGTAAAATAGTCTGTTTGAAGTAGGTGTTTTGGGGTCTATGTGCACTGAGGATTGCTTCCTTGAGTCTTTGTTGATTGTTAAAGAGATCTATATGCGTTCATTGTTTATTTGAAGGCCTTTCTTGACTGAGGAAATATTTAGGAATGGTCCATCACCACAATTAGAATTAAGTCCACTTCAGTGACTATATATCTTTTCCTTTGATCAAGATGACTAACGTCCATCTCTGTTAAGTGAAAAAAAGAAAGAAAGAAAGAAAGAAAAAAGCAAAGTTAACCAATTAATTTAATATTAAAAGTTTGCTTAAGGTAAGTTCAACTGCAATATTAGTTATCATATTATTTTACTCTGTTAGTGCCACTAAAAGTGGAAAAAAGAAGAACACAATAGGGTAGTTTTATTTTTTTAAGAATAAGGACTTGTTTGATAACATTTACGTTCCGGGGAATATTTCTATTATGAATAAAAGAACACATTTGGTAATTATACTAAATTTATATTCTCAAAATAGAAAAAGAATAGGAATGCATTCAATACGACCCACAAATTTTTTTTGGAACGTATAATTTCTATTACTTTTTTAATATTTTTTTAGATTTTTCTTTTTTTCCCTCTCTTTTCTTCTTGCTCCTCCTCTAGTCAATAGTGGCGACGGCCAGCAACCAGTGGTGATCGACGGTGGCTAGGAAACGGCAGCAATCGGCAATGACTGATGGCGGCCAGCAGCATGTAATCGGCAACCGGCAACGGTAGACGGCGGGCGGCAAGGAAGAAGAAGAAAAGAAAAAGGAAAAGAAACAAAATGACTTATTTTTAGAAATTATTCTTGGGAACAAGAAACTATTTTTTTTTCTACTTCTTGTTTCTGTTCCAAATCTAATCCCTCCGGCTACTTTTCTATTCCGGGGAATAGAAAAATTAGTTGACGTTATCAAACGGATTTTTTTTTTTTTTGTTCCAGGGTGTAAAGGAATATAAATTGGGAAAAATAGAAATGTTATCAAACGGAGCCTAAGTGACGATCGTTGTCTTTTCCATTCTCAAATCCATTGGTGGTCTTCTTTGTCTGTGTCCATGCTGTTAGTTTTCTTTCGTTCGATTGCGCCAGCTATTGTATACTGCTGTTTACATCATTAGTGAAACCTGACAAGGAAAACATATTTTTCAGTAGGTCGTGTTGCATTCTGATTTTGCAATTACCTTGTTTGGTCTTCTCAATCCATTATGGCATTTAAGATTTAACTAGAAGTTGTCGTTAACATATTATAGGCTGGTTAGAAATCCATATTATACGCCGGTTAGAAATCTGAATAAGATGGGGGAGTCCATCCTACTCTTGCAAACCAGAAATTTGAACGCGGGATACACTAGATCAATTTAACCACCACATTGAGAAATGTACTCAATATCAGTCACTTGCTTAACTCCGATCTACCTATAATTCCGAACTATAGAGCTCTCCTTTCAGAGCTTAGCCTTTTCAATGGTGTCCATTTCTCCAAAGAATCGACTCTTCATTTATATAAAAGCATTTGAGCTTCTATACGGCTAAATACGCAAAAGTACAAGAAGTGCTCGTATGTAATTAACTTCAATACGGAGAGAGGAGAACCTCGAGGGCGTGCTCGTGGCGCTTGAGCTTGCGAAGCTCTCCGACGATGCGGTTGAGCTCGTAGTTGCGCACCGCTGCACCACCACACTGCGCTTCACGTACACCGGGCTCAGCAGCCTCTTCCCGAGCGTGTCTCCACCTCTTCTCTTCAACGCCATCCCCGAGGCGGAGGTGGAGGCAGCCGACGGGCTCCCTGCCGAGAGCCTTCACTATTGGAAGAAGACAAATTTAACCAGGAGCGATATATAACTCTCATATATTTCTCCGAACTTGTCCGTAGCTTCAGTTTGGAAGCACCACATGCTTTGCGAACCCTACAACTCACTCATGACCCAAAAGACTTTAATTTAGATAGAATGATTACGAAGGGGAAAAAATGCGTGAGATGAGAAACACTCGCTGCAAAAAGAGTTAGTAATAACAAATAAATTCAAGAAAACAAGTCTACACAATGGAAATAAAAAGATGCAAAAATCGAGCATTTTGTTTTACTAACCATAGATTATATTTCATTGAAACAATAGATTTTCGCATAGTTACTTGTTCAAAAGTAGATTGAAAGACACTATTTGCATGAATGGTCACGTATTATGAAAACTCTTATCAGGATGGACATACTAGTTTAGTAATAGATGCGACCGTTGACCAAAAGACGCCACTCTTATAAGTAATTTTGAAACACAATAGTTTGTGATGATAAATAATGTAACAACCCATTTGAGCGAAAATTATGTTGAAATGTTGTGCCTCCTAATACGATATATGTGTAGATGGTAAAGATAAATAAATAAATAAATTGGAATATTTAATATTGAAATTTATTGAGTAGTTGATATTGCACTGGCACAAATCAACTCTTTTAAGTGTCGCGATCCTCCGGAAGCGAGCGTTATGCATTGGGGAAGTAGAGGCAATGTCGAGCGGAGGCAAATGGCGATCGGACAGATAACAGAGCTCTGAGAGGCGTTGACTCGGATGGTCGGCACCGGCAAAGAAGCTTGGAAGGAAGACTCGAGCTCTCCGGATTTCTCGGCCTCAAAACGGACTAGAACAGAGCCAGACAATTCGGGAATGGCAAATGGCATTGACCGGCGGCCTAAAATCAATGAAGGAAACCTATAAGTGAGATAAATCGATGAGAGGAGTTCGTATCAATTCAGTCTCGGTGGCTTTTGGCCATCTCTGTTCTCTGGAGTGTGCTCTATTTCAGGTGCGAATGAGCTCAAGCGGCTGGGATGGCCAACGGTGGTTGGAGGTGGTGGACAATGGATTGGTGGTGATCGAGAGGAAATCCAGAGGAAAAACATTAAATTGCTTCGCCCGTGTGCTCCTTTCTTTGCTCCAACTGCTTCGCCCCCCTCCTCCATGACGCGTGAGTCTCAGCTTTAGAGAAGAAGAAGAAGAAGAAGAAGAAGAAGAAGAAGAAGAAGAAGAAGAAGAAGAAGAAGAAGGAAAGAGGTCGAGCTTGTATATATCCATGGGCTCCTCTGCTGGACCCTCCATGAAGTCATATGAACTTCAATTCACTCCATGAAGACAATTTTTAAATTCAAATGAACGATAGTACAATAAGAGGAATATTGTATGCTCTATATTTCCCTATTTACAGTACAAACTAAACACACAAACGGTTACATTATTGATAGTGTCCAATGAGCATTTGATTACATGTACTCTTTTATCATTCAGTATCTTCCTCATCTTTTCTATCTTTTTGCCATTTTCTTGGAGCAATGTAAGAACCACTTACTCTTCTCATCAATGATCAAGTTTCCCAACACAGCACCAATAAAAAACCCGACTCCAACACCAATTAGCACAAATTTCCAATCCAAGTTGAGTAGAAACCCTTTGCGAAGTTCTTCCTGGGGAGATGGTGGTAATGGTAAGTTATCCCCAAATGCTGTGCATTTTTTTGGCAAAGGAGTTCCACATAACCCCTCATTCATGGCAAATGAATCGATCACGAATGTGTTGAACTGACTCCCTTGTGGTATTGGTCCCGACAGTTGATTATTAGAGACATTGAATGATGAAAGAAATGTAAGTTGGGCTAGCTTTTGAGGATCTCTCCGAGAGGTTATTTCGAGAAAGATCTAGGGATTCCAACAATGTCAGATTTGCTAAGGATGGCGGGATGGAACCGGTTAGAACATTGTTTGAAAGGTTAAGCAGAATAAGTGACTTCAAATCTCCAATGAGATTAGGTATGTGTCCTTCGAATTTGTTATTGGAGAAGTCAATTTGCATAAGTGCAAATGGAACCTTCAAGTATTCCCTTTCTACGCCTTTGTTCATCAATGTCATTCCATACTCGACAGTTCTACCATATCCAACCATTCTCATATATTCCAACCAATCTTGACTAACAATCTCTTTCATGGCATGAAAACTCTGCAACAACTTGGAAGGAAGTTTACCACTGAAACTATTATATGAAAGGTCCATGATATGCATATTGCTGAAATTAAATTGGCTACGATACGCTTCTATTGGACCATGGAACTTATTGGATTTCAAGATAACAGCTTTCAGCTCGGTCAACTTTGATAGCCATGAGGGGAAACCATCGAGAATTTGATTGTGAGCAATGTTCAAATACTCTAACATTGTACAATTTGCCAAGGATCTTGGGATAGACCCTTGCAATCTATTCTCTGTGAGGTCTATCATCTTCAACACACAGCCTTTTGGGTATGCACAAGGAATTTTGCCCTCAAGTTTATTTTTCCCAAGAAGCAGAAATGACAAAGAATCGAAATTTCCCACACATGAAGGAATTGTGCCATTTAAATTATTATTGGACAAATCCAGAACGACAAGGGATCTCCAACTACAAATAGAATGGATTTTCCGAAGAGGAAGTTGTTGGAGATATTGTAGTAATCTGATTGAGGTGGACTAGGGAGTTTTGCTTTGAGCCGATTAGAACTAATGTCAAGATAGACCAAGTTGGGTAGTGACAGATCAATCTGATTATTTTCCAAGCCAGTCAAAAAATTGTGGGAGAGATCCACATGGGACAATGATTCTCTACTACCATTCAACATCCACATTGGAATACTCCCTCCGATTTTATTGTATGAAAGGTTTATCAACTCTAATTTGCTTCGGTAGCCTAAAAACTTGGGGAACTCATGTAAGTTGCATGAGTCTAAATATAAAAAGGAAAGTTTTGGAAGAGTAGCATTGATCTCGGCCTTGCTAACAAAAGATATGTTGTTGAAGGACAAATCTAACATTTGCAATTTCTTGAGTTTGTGTAAATCCACGGTGCCACTCAAATTATTCCCATAAAGATCAAGAATTTCAAGATCCTTGAGTTCCCATAATGAGTTTGGAATTTCACCTTGCAAATTGTTGTAAGAAAGTTCAAGCAAAACCAACGCGTCAAGTTCTCAAATGAAGAGGTAATAAGACCACTTAGCTGACAATCTGTCAAATGTAAAGAAACAAGGATGGTGAGTTTGGCTATAAATTGAAAATTGACATTTCATATTTTCTCTCATTAAAGAACATTGCTATTAGATGAATTATTACCTGCAAGGTTCAAATTGGTGAGTTTTGCCAAGTTGACAAACCAATGCCCAATACCACTTGCTAAAATTATTGGAATAGAGAGATAAAGATGATAGCTGGGTAAGATTGGCAAAGGAAGTGGGGATTTGACCATGAAATTTATTAGATGATAAATCCAGGTAAGCAAGCCTAGAAAGATTACCCATTGAAGTGGGAAGTGAACCGAGAAATTACAATATCCAATTGATAATTCATTCAAGAAAACAAGGTGTCCGATCGAAATAGGTATTTCCCCTGAAAAATTCACTCCCGAAGAGACAATGATTTGAGGGGATTACCCCAATGTAAGTCGGGAATAAAACCAGAAAGGTTGTAATTTTCACTAATGTCGAGGACTTCCAAGTTTGGTAGCTGAAAGATGCTTACTGGAAATTCTCCTTGCAAATGGCAATATCTAAGTTTAAGCGACTTCAAAGATGAGAAGTTTGTGAGTACATGAGGAAATGGTGATGAAATGTTTATCGAAGAGAGATGAAATTCTCTAAGCATAGTTAAGTTTTGAACAAAATTGTCTATGTTGGGCATCTCAAAGCATCCCCCATATAATCCAAATCAAGAGAAACTAAACGGAGAGCCGTGAGATATCTGATGGGACTTTTCCCGAAAAATTCTAAATAGGAGAGATTAAGATACTGTAACCTAGAAAGATTGCCGAAGCCGTATGAGATGGAGGAAGAGTTGAAGTCATTGTAAGCAAGATTAAGTGATTCCAAGTGGAGTAGGCGAAAGAGGCTAGTGTTAGAAGATAAAGTACCAAAGAGACAACTGTTGCTAAGGTCAAGGCCTGTCACATGACCGGTGGCCTCGTCGCACTTGACGCCATCCCATGAGCAACAATCTTCACGTCCATCTAGTGACCATGATTCAACCTTCGGATAAACACACCAAAAAGTTGTTCTATTGATTTTGAAACTTTGCTTGAATTCCATCAAGGCTGAGCTCTCATCCGGATGGCATAGTGGCTTAGCTAGTGAAGTATGAATCATCACGAGAAGGACAATCCATGTGTGAAACACGAAGAACAGTGAGGGTGCCATATTTTTGTTTTGTTATTGTGCTTTTTTGGTGGAGTTGGTTGCTTTTCAATAGAGAAGCTTTTTATAGGCAACTACAAGCAATTCAATCGTGGAAATTTCATCAATATTCAAGCACCATACCCATCTGAAAAGACACTTGGGTTTGATTGAAAAAAAGAATCACTAAAGAAATTAAATACCCATTAGACCCGCGCTATACACGGCCAAAGTCTTAGGATGTGGATTGGTGGAAATAATCATTTCATTGCTTGTATGCTTTCGAAGATGTCAACAGTTTGTACCTTCTGGACTAGTGTGTTAATTAACACATTTCGATCCTAATTCCAAGGATTGGATTTCTAGTACTCGAATCATAAGAAGAGAAGATCGTAATCATCGATTGAAAATAATTTCAGATTTCATATATCACCTCACCACCTCACCACCTCGTTTTATATTAAACTAATGGTAACTTATACATAATTAGATGAATTACGAGCAAGTATAAATCTTGTAGGAACAATAAAAGCTCCAATGGATAGTAAGCACATCAAAGGCAGAATTAGCCTATAATGTAACCCATTTATACATTGAAATGGATGTCATGTTTGTCATTCAAGCAATTACAGGCACTCATAGGCATAATTTACTAGCGAAACCCCTTTTGCCTGAATGCAAGAAATTGCTTGCAGAGTTACAGAGATACAAATTGAGCACATATTTAGAAAAGCATGTGGTTGCACGGTGCTTTAGCCCGCTAGGAAAGGAACAACATCTGCAATTTGTAATTTATTCCTCTGTTCCAGATGTGATTAAAGACCATTCATATAATGATCCTGCTGGGACCACATACATTTTAGACAATGTAACCAGACTTGTTTTGTCAATGTAATTATGACATTCGTCGAAAAGAAGAGAGATGAAAAAACTTTATCTCTAGTATATATAGGTAT
Source organism: Eucalyptus fibrosa (assembly GCA_017140475.1). Taxonomy (NCBI): domain Eukaryota; kingdom Viridiplantae; phylum Streptophyta; class Magnoliopsida; order Myrtales; family Myrtaceae; genus Eucalyptus; species Eucalyptus fibrosa. Next base: position 15,286,264 of record CM029509.1, read on the forward strand.
TTGTCATTCTTTTTTGTCCTTTTTGAATGTCTGTTGGCCATTGTCACGCGAAAATAGACTTTTTGAAGTGAAAAAATAATTTTTGACGTGAGAATATTCAATTTCCATTCTTCACTCTTACTGTGTAACAATACTAGCATTGCGATCCACGCGATGCCGGTTTGCTTGAAATAACATCTTTGAAAATCATGAATATTTATTTATTTCGCCATGGAAGCTTATATTGTACCGTGAAATTGTAAACGTAAATTAGATAACTTACTTCATGCCATGTTACCTGTAGGAATTGAATTGCTTGTGGTTTGCACCCGCATTCTAACTTGGCAACTCGCGATGGGTCAAAAAGAAGAGACCAGCGAGAACACGTGATGCGCGCGCGAATGGGCAGAGGGTCCATGCAATAATGCCGTGGCAAGAGGGTCATGCAGACCACGTAGCCAGGCGCCTGCTTCCGACGGGGGGACCGAATGCGCTTCCCCGGCGTCGACCTTTGACTTCTCGTGCTTGGGTTTAGACGGGGCAAAGACTCCTACTTCGAGCTTTTTCCTACTAGTGCAAGTAGGATCTGGATGCCTCGTTTGGACAGGGATAAAGTGAAAAGAGCACCACGTTTGGCTTTTCCAGCCCCCAAATATGAACATTATAGTCCTCCCGGTCAAAAAGAGAGAACACGAAATAGTTATGTCGGAGGCATCTGAGTTTATAATGGAATCTCTCATGTTTTCCACGCAAGGACCAAAATCGAGAGGTGCGTGGAAAGACTTTTTGCCCATATTTTCAGATTGACGAACCCGAGTCATTCTACAATTTCTAAGAGTATTCCTAATCCTTGATTCACAAATGAGAAAAAAAAATCAATCATTGATTTAAAATATTTTCAAATTGTATATATTGTCACCTCATTTTATGTACAAATAATCATAAGATATGCCTCATTACAATGAATTACGAATGTGCATAAATTTCTTGGAAATTATAGAAGTTACACTAAATGATGAACGAATTGCGGCAGAATTGTGGCGCCATGTGATGTCCTTAGGCTAGAAGTAGCCAATAAGGTTACCCACTCGCACATTTAAATGAATGTTATGTATGTTATTCTAGCACTTATAAACACTCATAGGCACATTTATTGATGGAATCTCTTTTGACTGAATGCAAGGAAGTGCTTGCAGAGTTGGAAAAATACAAAATTGAGCACATATTCAGAGAAGCAGATTGTCGCACGAATGCTTTGGCCCTGCTTGGAAAGGAACAACATCGTTAGTTTACTATTTGATACTCTCTTCCAGATGTTATGAAAGACTTGATGCATACTGACTGTTGGGAGCACATATATTTCAGACAAAGTAACTTGACTTGTTCCTTTTAATGTAATTATGTTATTCGCAAAAACACAGAGAGAGAGAGAGAGAGAGAGAGAGAGAGAGAGAGAGAAAGCTTTATTTCCTGTTATAATTACTAGTGAGTTTTTTTTGCCCCTTTTAAACATTTGTTGGCCATTGTCACGCCAAATGGTAATTTTTCTGGGTCATGCGGATCACGTGTTGCGACACCTGCTTCCGAAGATGGGGCCGGACGCGCTTTCGTGGTGTCGGGTGTTGACGGGTTGTGTTTGGGTTCAGACAAGGCAACGAGTCAAAGACTCCTCTTTCGAGAAGGGATGACACTAGTAGTGTTAAAAAAAAAAAAATCGAATCACTTAAATATCATTTTTTAAAAATGATTATTTAATTACCAACTCTAATCTGAGTCATCGAAAATCTTATATGGCTATATTTCATCTATTTCTTAGTCCTACGTGATTCATTGATATAAATAGTCAGCGTATAACTTCTAAATGATGCCGTGTAGACAAGTTGACAAGTAATTATTTGAGTGTCAATTGTTATTAAAAGTAATCACTTAAGTGTCAATCGTTATTAAAAATGATCACTACAATGCCAATCATTGTTAAAAAGTGATTACTTTAGTACCAATCTCAATTAAAAAGTGATCATGGTGTGATGTCATTTTGGATGTCCACGTTGATTGGATATTTTAAAATATATGCCAAGTCATATTAAAATTTTAATTATAAAGGCCAAGTAATCAATTTAGTGGGAATTTCCTGCTAGAGGCACTAAAATAATTGTTTTTTCTCCAATTTGATACTCAAGCGAGTCAACAAAAACTTTTGGTACTAAAGTAAGCGCTGTACATAATTTTTGACACTTTTAGTGTTCTTCTCTCTTTCTTTTGAGTTTTTCCTACCTACTACTAGTAGGATTGGGATACTTTGCTTAGACGAAGATAAAAGTGGAAAGAGCACAAGTTTGGTTTTCCACCCTCCAAATGTAAATATTTTAGTCCTAGTCAAATTGAAAAAAAAAAAAAAACACTAAGTAGTTATGTCGAAGGAATGTGAGTTTATAATGTAATCTCTCGTGTTTTCCAAGAAAAGACCAAAACCAAGAGACCCATTAGAAGACTTTTGCCCATCTTTTAGGTTGAAGAACCAGAGTCATTCTACAATTTCTAGGTGCATTCCTAATTCTAGAATCACAAAAGGAAAAAAAGAAAAAAGAAAAAACGAAGCAATCGTCAATTCAAAATGTTTTCATAGTTTATATATTGTCACCTCGTTTTATATTTAAGTAATAATAAAATATTCACTATTCAATGAATTATGAATGGACATAAATCTCTTGGGCATCATAGTAAGTTCTAACGGACGGTGAACACAACGCGGTAGAAATGTGGCGCTAGATGTCCTCAGACTAGAAATAGCCAATATGGTTACCTATTCACGCATTGAAATGGATGTTAGCTCTGTTATTCAAGCAATTATAAACACTCACATGCATATTTACTAATGCAACCTCTTCTAGCTGAATGCTGGAACTGCTCACAGAGGTGTAGGAATACAAAATCAGCACATATTCAAAGAAGCGGATGGTTGCGTGAATGCTTTGGCCATGCTTGGAAAGGAACAACATTCGCATTAGTTATTTGTTCCTCTCTTCCATATGTTATGAAAGACCTTTTGGATAATGTCTCTACCGGGAGCACATATATTTCGGGAAAATTGTCCAAAAAGTTCTAAACCTATTGCACTTTTGCCAATCCAGTTCTAAACATTTTAACTTTGCCAATTCAGTCCTAAACTTTTTCACTTTTTGCTGATTTAGTCCATCCAGCCAATTTTGGCCGGAAAATGCCGACGTGAACATCGGTGGTGCCACGTAGGATCGCCGGCGCTGATGTGGACAATTCTTAATGGCCACCGGAAAAGGCCAAGAAAAAAAGCCAAAAAAAAAAAGAAAGAAAAGAAAAAAGGGAAAAAAAGAAAAAAAATTCAAAAATTATTAAAATATTATTAAAAATTATCAACCTCAGCATTTTCCAGCCAAAACTGGCCGAATGGACTGAATCGGCAAGAAATGAAAATGTTTAGGACTAAATTGGTAAAGTTAAAAGATTTAGGACTGAATTAGCAAAAGTGTAATAGGTTTAGGACTTTTTGGACAATTTTTCCCATATTTTTCAGACAATGTAACTTGACTTGTTTCGTTTAATGCAATTATGTTATTCACCGAAAGATAAGAGACAAAAAAAAAAACCTTTATCTCCAGTTATAGGTACTCATCATTCTTTTTTTACTTCTTTAAACATTTGTTGGTCATTATCACACCAAATGGTAATTTTGATTTGATAATATTCCATTCCCGTTCTTCACTCCCAGTGGATAACGACACTAGCATTTTAGCCCGGGCGACGCCTGATATATAGTTCCATAACACCGTTTGGCTTCAAACACAGAACAAAGAAATCGAAGACTTCCCAAAGACATTTCTCATAAAACTACAACCTAAAAATTAGAGAAAGACTGGATTTATCGATCAAAATCCTAATTAATTTAAATCTTTTAATGTTTCCACCGTCCCACTCAACCTAATTACGGCATAAACAACTCATCTAAACTGAAATTGAGTTGACAAAGGATCATGGTAAACCTCAATTAGCTATAGGTTTCCAAGTTTCTGTGCTGTGTATTATCTTTGGTTCTGGGTGGAAAACCAACGTTATAGGCGAAATTCGGCGAAGTGCCTTGTTTTTTACCTACTTTATGCGATGTTACCTATAGGATCTCAAACAAGATCTTAAACAAGCAGGTTTGAAGCCGGCATTCAATTTGAACAAGAGTAGGACTGCTGAGGGATTGTGCCAGCACCTGTTTGGCTTCTTGTTGGCATTTTTCGATAAATCTAACTGTCAATCGCAGCACAGGGCCACGCAGATCACGTAGCCCTTATATCAAATAAAGGTCTGAATTGAGATTTATGAGCATTCACATTGGGAAAGGAGATGGCACCACGTTGTGGGCAGCGATGGGGCTCACTATGGTCCAAAACCTTAGTGAAGTTGGAATTTATCATGTGCATATTGAGAAAATTACCAATTCAACCTTGAACTTATTGTACAGATATCAATACAGTCCTAAACTTTTCAATTTTGTGGATGTAGTCCTAGGTATTTATGCGAAATTTCAACATAATCCTTCTAGTCAATTGCCGCAAAAAATTATTGAGTTTGCGCAAGTAAACTTTCCCATATCAGCATGCCACAGTGGATACTCAGTAATGATTAGACACCATGTCAGTGATTCCTAGCGCCAATAGACTATAAGGACAATATTAAAATTTTGAGCAAAGGTTCAGGAATACATGAGCAAAGAGTGTATAACATGAATGACTCAAGTCAACAGTTGAAGTATACACCCGCAATCGGTTTTCACTCCAACGAAGGCGAAGGGTCTCACTCTTTGCCTCACGAAAACAGAGTGCGATAGTTTACCTTGAGTAAGGGCAGTGACTGGACGTGATTGACAAGTGGATCGGAAGGGGTAGGCCTCTGAAGCGGAGACGCTGAGAATTGAAACTAGTGGAGAGAGAGAAAAAGAATTAAAGGCAGTGGCAGTAGTGATAGAGAATAGAGATGAACGGAGTATGAATATGGAGACCTCTGAAGTGGCGACGCGGAGAATTGAAACCATTGAAGAGAGAGTGAATGAGAATGTAAAGCAGTGACAGTAATGACCGAGAACAAAGATGGAGAATGATTGCTGATGTACCGTGACCGGTTACAAGTTATGACAACAATTGGCAGAGAAAATGGAGGAGGAAAAGATGAAGATAGAAACCAGCGAGCTGGAGAGTGGAGGTAGGTTGGACGGTGATGTAGTGGCCGGAGGTTGAAGGCGAGGGATGTGGTGGCTGGCGAGGGGAGGAGCTGGAGATGAGAGAGGAGAGAGAAATTCCGAGGTGAGGTGTCCAAGTGAGATGAGGAGGGTGTTGACTTCGTGGGCCGGGCCGAACCGGGCCTTCGGGCCCGAACTTGCCTGAATATTTCTTAGATTCTATACCAGGCCCAGGTAGTTGGCGTACTGTGAAATTATGCTACTGGGCTCGGCTCCGGCCGAAAAGTCAATGGGACCTTACCGCGAGAGTCAAAACTCTCGATCCTCCGTTTTTCAAAATTTTAATTGTTGGGCCCGATATATCGATATCATAATATATGTATATTAATCTTCTTCGAAAAATGTAATTTGAAATCATTGGCGAAAATCGGGTGCCAGTCAATTTGTTGTTGATTTGATCATTTGAACTCATTTACACTTACAGGAAGATGCGGCATCAATTTTCATGTCAATTTATCACTAAATAATCACTAATTTTGGTCTTGAATGCCACTGAATCAATTATGAATGTTGCTGGATGTTATTAATTAGGCGTGAATTGAAATGGTTTCGGCTTACTTCGGTGTTTCTCTCGATTGTCCATAACGTAGTGCCAATGTGAGATAGAATATTATCAAGTTACCACACGTTCACAGTTCATTGGCTGGATGTTGCTGGAGGCTGCAATTTGAGTGTGGCTTCGGAGCATTTGGCTTAATTTGTTTGTCCTTTCATTTTCCTGTGATCAGGACTCAACATATTATTAATTTCATAGCCTTTCGAGTGTGTTTAAAGGTCATTTGTCATGACAATTTCAAGCATCGAATGCTGGAAATTATTGAGGGTCTCGGTTTAGGCATGAAACCGATGGGCATTGATGGAGATAATTCGAGGTTGAATCTCATGATTCATATCAATGCATTGGCATGCGATACATTTCTAAGGCTTTTGGTTGGATTGAATTCCATTTGAATGGGTGGGTTACATGTGTTGAACGTTGTTGGTGGCTTCGGTTTAGGCATAGGCAAAGGATCCATTTCACGTCATTTCAATGTTATTTAGTAATTTCCTTTGCATAAATAGTTAGGTCCGCAGATGATGGTGGGCGTCTTTAGTTTACTGAGTTTTAGGATGGTGATAAAACATGAATCCTTTTGGTGAATAGGTCTCATTTAAGTCTCATTACGATTGTGGCATCTTAGCTTATGGTGGCTCATGTTCCGGGGCTTACTAACAAGGCCATCTATATTTTTTAGCCAACATCTTATAGGGTTTATTTTCTCGTACTTTACTTTAGTACTATTTGCTTTCAAGTGTTGATTTCATTCTTGATTTGGTGCGTTAGAAATCATATAGTAATTCAGATTTGATCGTAATCATATACAATGATCAATTTCATTAATTTGATCTAAATGCTTACTTCAATCTAAACAATTGGTTTCATCCAACTGATAGTGTTTACTCCAAAAAGAATACCATGAATGGTGGCATTAAAGAGAATTCCAAGCTGCAATTAGTACAGGCTTGAAAGAGCCCGTAATAAGCAATGCACCATCTTTTTGAATAGTAACCGTTTGTGCTTACTTGATACTTCATTGGCTTTTCTCGAGGAAGGTCGCAACAAATGCTATTCCAAGTAACTTGCCGTCACGTGCTAAAATGTTATTGTCATTATACAATGGGAGTGAAGAACATGAATGAAATTTTTCTCATGTTGATGATAACTTTCGATGTGATAATGGACGGCGAAGGTTTAGAAAGGAATAAAAGAACAATGACTACCTATTCACTGGAGATAAAAGAACTTTCTCCCCCTTTCTTGGGTAAATAACATAATTACATTAAACAAAACAAGTCAATCTCATGGCGTGAAGTATATGTACTCCCAGCGGAGTCTAATACAAAGGTCTTTAATAACATCTGGAACAGAAAAATAAATGACAAACCGCACATGTCGTTCCTTTGCATGTTGGGCAAAACAATCCGTGTAAAAGACTAACATTATTGGCTAATTCTAATCTAAGGCCATCTCTTAGCGTGATGTATTTATCACGATACATTCACCGTTTGTCGGAGCTTCTATAGCTCCTAAGAGATTTATGTTCGCTTGTAATCTATCCTAAGCATGGATATTTTGTCATTATAAATCTAGAGATGATATATAAAATTTAAAAATACTTTTAATTGATAATTACGATGTATACAACTAGAACTTCTTACTTGTCAATTTTCAAGATGTGCAAAAGTTTTCTCACAGGTCTCTCAAGTTTGGTTCCTCTGTGGAAAAAAGCATGAGATGTTACTTATGAGGACCAACTATGAAATTACGATTGCAATTGAACGGTCAATCACGGCGTGTAAATTTGTACCTTGTCGATATATGACTATCTTTTCCCATTTGAAAGGAAAAAAAAGGCCTGTTTCCTTGTAACTCTGAACATTACTTAAATAAATAAAAGCATGGAGGCTTAAGCAATATGCTGAAATTGCGCAGCATCTACGGCAAAACATGCATACATAGTCTGTTCTATCACTTTGTCAGTACCCAATTTTTCATGTTCATTGTATGTTCAGCTATAACAACCTATGAAAATAGTGATTTATTCAAAAGTCAAGCGGTTAGAGCAAGTATGCTTGTTATTTACCCCCAAAATATCTAAATTTTTTGCTTGTTTGCATCAGGCAATATCTTGAGTTAGATTTCACATCAAAATTGAATTTGTCCTTTATTAAGATGCACGTGTGAGTGAGTTGTAGTAGATAAATCCAACATTAGAAAATTAATGTGATGTAAAATAGTTAATATATAATGATTGGCCCATAACTCATTGGCTTATACCTTTGAGTGAAAGTGGATATTAACGGGCTCGGATTTGAGTTCTCCTTGGCAATCTCCTTGAGTGAAGGTATTGGCTTTTTGCTACACACTCCCAACAAATGTTATCGAAGCCAGGTTGTGAGTTCTGGATAGGTGGACGTTATGGTGTAGCCATGTGGGCCTAAAGTTGATGCCCTGAATTAAGGGAGAATGGACCTAACATTGAGCTCATAGATGAGGGAGAAACTGTTAGAATACACGTGTGAATGAGTTGTATTAGAGAAATCCCACATCGGAAAATTGATGTGGTGTAAACTAATTTGTATATTCTAATTGACCCATAACTCATTGACTTAAGTTTTTGAGTAAAGATGGATTTAATTGAATATATTAACAAGCTCGGACTTGAGCTCTCTCTTGGCGTCTCCTCATCTCAGCATTTCATACATGCTTCGCTAATCCACGTGCTAATGAGAGCTCGGCCTTGAAATGATTTAAGAGGAGTCTCTCGGAATCAATCAAGCATATTCTTCTTGCGTTTATCCTGAACTATTCATGTCATGCTCGACGTTGGGTGGAAATGGGGATTAGTGCTCAAGTGACGAATTCAGCGGTTGCATCATTGGTCTGGACCTCGGTCGCATTTATCTCTCTAGTACCACTAGTCTTTTTAATCTACTTTGTTGTGCTCACCATTCTGTTGGAACTTCTATAACTCCCATGGGATTTATGCTTATACGTAATTTATGGTAATCACGTGCATTGTATCATTATTTTTATATAATAAAATCTGAAATATTTTCAGAGGATGATTACCATCTTTTGTTTTTGTGATTCAAGGGCTAGGAATACTCCTCGGAATAGAGAATGGCTCCCGTTCGTCCGCGTGAAAGACGGGCAAAAGACTTTTTCGGTGGCCTCTCAAATTTGGACTTTTTATGAGAGGGCCGACTACGCGATTATGACTGTGCATGAACCATTAATCACGACATGTATCATAATGCCACCTAATTTGTCTCTTGACGTGTGACCATTTTTTTTCCCTTTTGAAAGCTGATGCCTATTTGCTTATAACTTTTAACATTACTTTAGGTAAAAAGAAGGAAAAAAAAAGCCGAGAGACTTAAGCAATATGTTGAGATGTATGGCGAGACATACACAAATAGTAAGGTTTCCATGTTGGTTGTTGATTCATTTATATGAAGCTATGGGAATGTTGAGCTATTTAGGAGTCGAGCGGTTGGACCAATAGAAGGTGCCTGTTATTTTTACATAAGATATTTATATTTTTTTGTTGTTGTTTGTATTAGGCGATATCTCAAGTCATGTACATAATGCATTTGCCTCTTTGATCTGATTGGAGGTAGGTCATTGACACTAAAACTGCATATTTCATTAGAAGTCGTGATTGAAAAAAAGAAGAAAAAATTAGATTTTGGAATTTCATCCTCACATTTCTCATCTTCCCCACCTTAACTGATTTCTCTTCACACCAGATTAGATTAAAAACCAGAAGAAGTTATGCTACTAAGGTCGAGGCCAACAATGTGTGTACGAAACACCGAGATCAAAACGACCCAAGTATAAAGCTTATACACTAATGAAAATGGCGTGATATTGTCCTTTATTTGTTTTTGTATTTTTATTTTCGTGGTCGTTATTAGAGCACGTAGGTCATAGCACAGCCAAGTCAATATCATGTCACCTTCATTAGTGTTCATGCTTCATACTTGGATCATCTTTTATCTACGTGTTCTATACATGCTTTGCCAATTAGGAAATAAATGACTTCAAGTTTTAAGTTGTAGTGACTACTTGTATTGATACTAAAAGAATATATCAAAGTCGAAATAGAATTTTGCTGCTAGACAATATAAGATTATCTTGCATCCATGATCGAAAGCTTGAGATTTGTTTTGTTAGCTGTTGTCTCTCAAATTTGAGAAGATATATGAAGGATGCCGGGGAAGCTAAGTTGAAATATAGAGTGCTTGAGTTGAATTATATAGGGTATGCGCCTTTTTCTTGGTTCCAGCTGAATCATTAACGGGCAACTAAATCTTTTTGTTGGGTTCTTCAAATGTATATGGCATTCTTGATAAACACAGAAAAATTTCTATGGTAACGGCTATTATGGTAGAACTAAAGTTTTTTCTTAGGGGAGAAGATTCTCATAGGAGCAAAGGGAAAAAAGGAAAAAGAAAATTCCTCAAATCCAATTGACTTTGAGTGTGATTTTTCGAATATTTTTCCTTTACGGACTTACCAGAATCAATTCGAATTGAGAAGTAAGCATGAAAGTTGAGTTAAAGAATGATGGTAATTCCAAAGACACAATTGGATTCGCTTTTGATTTATGCTTTGTCCTTGTATCAATCACTTACTAATCAATTCGAATAGACAAGCAAGCATGAAAGTTAAGTGAAAGATTATGCTTTAGGCACATGTAAATCATTTAATATAGGATTACGGAGGTAAAATCAATGCCAACTGTCTAAAGAGCTTAAACTTTTAGATAAGAGCATGGTTCAATATTTGAATATTCTATCACTCTCTCTTACATTTAGTCTGATATTTATTTACCTAGAACTAAGCAGTGGACATATTTAATTGGGAAAACAAATGAGGCCTAAACAATTTTGAGCTCAGGAGATCTAATTTTGATACTATAAGAGATTTGGTGAAATTACTGCCAGCTGCTATAAAAGTTTATGCTCTTAGATAAAAACGTGATTTAATATTTAAATATACTATGGAATACATTTATTTTGTATAATCCATTATTCTCTCGGCAGATTACATTTAATTTTCCTAGTGGAAAATGAAACTACTTGCATGATCGCTCAATCCAGAGACGAGGATAAAAATAGTTTTTAGGCCAACCGAGACAACCTGTGGACCTCATATTTTCACCTTGTATGGGAAAATGGTCCATTCAAGTTCGTAAGAAGAGGGAATATGTCACGGACAGAATGTAATGAGGTAACTAGCCCCACCCGTGCAATTAAAAGTGCTGCTTTTGTCGTCGTAAGCGTAGCTGTAAGCTTGAGGGCACTGGTCCTTGAAAATCTTCGAGTATTTCGTCGGCGGGCATGTCTCCGACGTGTTGTACGCCCCAGTGCAGCAGTACTGCGGCTGGTTTAACGCCAGGCACGCGCTCTTGCACGCCACGATGCTCCCGTCCGACCCCTTCACCGCCAGCTCTGACGGGCACACGGAGTTGACGTTGCCTTCGCAGCTGGTCGTGCTGCACGTACTGCCGCTACCCTGTGGGGTTGCAGAGAGGGGCAGGTTGAAGCCGTCCACGAGGCTGATGTCGTAGATGCTGTTCTCGACAGAGCCCGGTGCCTTGAGAGTGAACTCCGCCAAGGAGGCCGGCGGGATCGCCTCTGCACCGTTGCAGCTCACCTGGCCAGACCCACAGTCGGCGGTGGTACAGCTGAATTTGCCGGTGGCATCATAGGCGCAACCTGTTCGGCCCCAAACCCGGCCGGCTGTCCACGTGTCCGGGACATCATTGATCGAGAAGAATGCACCTTTGGCGAGCTCGAATCCGGTTGAGGATAGCTGCCCGTGGCCCCCACCGGTGAGCGTTCCGGGCCAGACCGTGTAGGGGCAGTTGTTGGTGAAGGTGAGTGTGGCTGCGCCGGCTCCTCCTGCAAGCATGCATGCAAGCCATAAAATTGATGTACGCGGATTAATTATTTTTCCTCCTGGGGTTTATCAGCGCGGGAATCTCCATAACAAAGATGGAAATTTGAACACAGGACTTTAACTTCCGAATCCCAAAAAACAAAAAATTAAACTTAGGATCTTATTTTCTAGTTTCGGAAGAAGGTAATGTTAATGTAGAAATTTGTAATAGTTGAAAATAGATAGATTATGATGACAATGTGCTTACTTGCGAGGAGGACTAGGAAAGGCAGGAGGAGGAAAAAAGATGCTCTTGTGTCCTGATCGAGAGCTTCAGATTTTTTTTTCCGTTTATTGTTTCTCTAGTGTAGGAGGTATATATAGAATGCCGGGGAAGCTAACTTGAAATGACTTTGGAAAGTATTTTAGACTGTGGAATAAATATACGGGAAATGAGAACGACTCTTGCACGCCAACGTGAAAGAGGGGCCAAAGGACCGTTGGCCGGCCTCTCAAGTTTGGTCTTTTCTTAGGAAATAAAAAATAAAAAAAACATGAGAAGATATTGAAGAGTATCGACTATGCAATTTTGACAGAGCATGGATGATTATTCACGACATGCATAAAAACCTAACCTCATTTGTCCCTTGTGGGTGTGTGACCATTTTTTTCTCTTTTGAAAAATGTATGCCTATATTTGCTTATAACTTTTGACATTACTTTTTTTTTGGGGAGGGGGAACATGCGGACTTAGGCAAAATATTGAAATTGCAAATTATCTATGGCAAGACAAACACAGATAATATGATCAATCTTAATCATCACTTTAGCAATAGAGTTTCTCTATTAGAGTAAAAATTATATACGAAAAAAAAAGGATCAAAATTAAATAAACCTCTAGCAAATGTTCGTAGGAAATTCACGGAAATTCAGTGAAATTATGGGTATACTCTACTAATCCAATCCCCTCGCATACTAATGGTGTATTTTAAATTAGAGGATTTGTATTAGATCTTGTGATTACCCTTTAGAAATGAACAATAATTCATTTTATATACCGTCTCCCATCAAAGTGATTATCAAATGGGCAGTTGTCACAAAAAGATATGAAGTGTGGATAAACTACATGTGGAATAATCGCTACTTTAAAGAGAGAATGTGAGTCCGAAAATGTGGGATCATGTGTGTGTGTGTGTGTGTGTGTGTGTGTGTGTGTGTGTGTGTGTGTGTGTGTGTGTGTGTGTGTAAAACGTTCTCCCCTTGATTCCAATATTTTCATCATACGGATTATCCGAGCAAATCCACTAAAACTTTATGCTTAAAGAAAAGAAACAAAACGCATGAATCATGGCGACATGTTCTCTAAGAACGAGTAATATCTTCCATGTATGACAACACATCTTAATGAATAAACCCTATATTTATTCAAGAACCAAGGATAAATGTTATTCTCATAAACAACAAAATGTGTACATCAAAAATTGAGAATCAACATCACAATAGAATAAGAGTTTCATACAACAAAAATCATCCATATGACAACAAATCACATAATGGGACTTATTCTCATATTAGTTACATGATCCTTATATTTCATTAGTGGCATGCCTTTAGTTAAAGGATCGGCTATCATCAATTTAGTACTAATATGTTTTATGATCATTTTATTCCCCTTAATACGTTCCCTTAAGGCTAAATACTTGATATCGATATGCTTACTTTGACTGCCATTTTTGACATTTTTAGCCATAAAAACTGTAGTTTAATTGTTACTGTTAAATTATGACTCGAGTTTTTCGCTGGAAAAGAGGAAATATAAAATAAAATATATTTAAGGAAATTTTCTTCTTGCGGAAACTTGCGGAATCCGAATTGCAAAAGAGGAAAGAAGCTTGGATGAAACCTTTGGCGAAGAAAGAAGTCCCTGTACGAAGAGGTCTCCTTTCTTGGCGTGAAGTCCATCTGCACAAAACAGAAAGTGGTGGGCCCAAGGTCAAACTTTTGACCTTGGGCCTTGGACACACGCACACACCCACGTATAAAAGGAAAAAGAAAAACCCTACCGAAGGCAGACGTGCGACGATCAGAGAAGCCGCTGAAGGAGCTGTGAAAGAAACCCTACGTACGTGAGAATCCGCACGTCCACTTCGCTTGAAGAAGATCCGCAAGATCTTGAAGCCTCGCGAAGCCGTACGTAGAGAGTTTTGTAGCGCGGTAATTTGTGCCGTGAGTTTATACCCAATTAGAGTTGTTATTTATACACTTAGGGTTTGGGGTTAAATCGAGGTGCGGGAAACACTTGAGCGATTGAGCGATTGTAAACTCTGATTCTCCGATTTTAGTGGATTATTTGCTGCTGGCTCTCCCCGTGGACGTAGGTACCGATACTCGGACCGAACCATGTAAATTTCTGGTGTCCTGATTTTTTCTCGTTTAATTCTCTAGCGATTTCGCGTTGACGTAATTTGCAAGATCCTATCGTTTCCGCGTATTATATCCCAACAATTGGTATCAGAGCGTGAGGTTGGATTTCTTGATTCTGATTTGGGGCTTTTGCTTGTCTGATTATTATCTGGAAATTCTGTTATTGCAATTATGTCTCGAAAGGAAATCGAGATTGAGAAGTTTGATGGGAGAAATAATTTTGTGTTATGGAGCATCAAGATGCGGGCTTTATTGACAACACAAGGTTTGGCAAAGGCGTTTTGGATGGTGAGGATGAGTTGCCAATTATAATGAAAGCCTCGTAAAGGGTAGAGCTTATGCAAAAAGCAAAGAGCATAATCCTGTTAAATTTGTCAGATGAGGTCTTACTAGAGGTTATTGAGGAGAAGCATGCTGTGGCATTATTGTCGCGACCTCTTTTTTCTCTGCGCCCGCAATCGGGTACGAGCGCCTGAGGAGGCTAATGGCTCGGCTGAAATTAATTATGCCCGGACTCTCCCAAGTCCACCAATTCGCAACTTAATGGTTCAAGTTTTTAACCTATAAATCAATTTTTAAAATGGAGTCGCCACTAATCAATTTGGGGTGGGTTGATTAGAAACCCAAGTGAAGTATCGGGAGAAATACTCACTCCTGCGCAACCAGAGAAATTAGGATCGGGGACTTGATTACACTAGTTAATCACTAATGCCCTTTCGGTACCTAATCTTGTTTAAACCCTAAGGCTTTTTGGATATTTGAGAGATTTTCCATGCATTTTTTGGGAGGAAAAACATTTTTTGAGTCATTTTCTAATTTTTTTTTTGGACACAGAAGGGATTTTTGGTATTTTTTGGAAAAATACAAGTCTTTTTGGCTTTTTCTGAATTTTTGGCCTTTTTTTGGAAAATATGAATTTTTTTTTTGATTTTTGATTTTTCGAAAAATAAAATATTTTTTAATATCTCTTGATATTTTTGGAAAATAAATTATTTTTTTTATTTTTCTCGATTTTTTTGAAATAAAATATTTTTTAACAATTTTTTAATATTTTTCGATTTTCTGGAAATTAAAACATTTTTTTAATATTTTTTTTTTGAAAATAAAATATTTTTAATATTTTAAAAATATTTATTATTTTATATAAAATAAAACCGACCCGGGTCGGATCCGCGGGTTGGGTCCGACCCGGCCGGCGCGACCCAATCGCGGGACGGAGCCCGCGTTGCGGGCCCGACTCGGATTTTTCGGCTTTTTCTCCCTTTTTTTTTTTAAATCAAAAACGACGCCGTGGCCGGGCGTTCGGAGACGCCGGCCCGGCCCGACGACCCGGTCCACGACCCGTTCCGCGACCCGGCTCCCTGCGAACCCTACCCGACCCGGATCCGATCGCGACCGGTCTTCCGCGCGCCCGTAATTCGTGGAATCCCTACCCGGTTCCCGATCCGGGTCCGACCCGACAACCCGGGATCGCGACCCGGAAAATCGGGAACCCTAGGGTTCCTGAATCGCGGCGCCGAGGCACGACAGCGGGGACGATAGCGACGGCGACGGCGACGGCAACGGCGACAGCGACGGTAGTGACGAGAGTTGGACTGCGGAGGGGGGGAAACTATGGCGACGGCAACGGCGGCGGTGGAGGTAGCACTACCTGCTGATGGCGTCCGGATGGTGGTGGATGGGCAACTCGGTTTCCCGATCTGGTGCGGCGTCGGGGACCGAGGCGAACGGGCCGGGCACACGCGTCCGGCGGCAACAACAACAAGAACAACTCGACGGACCCTCCTCGGCCTTGATTTCTCCTCACTCAGGCCAGATCCGAGCCTCCACCGGCCGGATCTGACCTTCTCGAAGTTACTCGCCGCCTGCCCTCCCCGAAGTCTCTCGGTGGAGGGTGGGCTAAGCTCGCGACTCGAGCTCTCTCTTGCACTCACCCTTCGATCCTTCCCGATGTCTCTCAGTGAAGGATTTCCGAGCTCGCCACCCCTCCGACGATGCTTGCGGCCACCTATTTATAGGTGAAGGAAATCAGGTCGGCGAAGGGCTTCGGTTGCCGGCATCCGGTTCCGCTCGGCTGAACCGGTGTCCCATCGAGCTCTTCCAGCAATGCTTGCTCAACATTAATGGCGCCTGCAATCTTATCTCCTCCGGCCGACGTCGGCCTACTCCCCTCGGCCGTAGGCCATCCTTCGCGCGCGTCGCCGGCCATCGCGCGTGAACTACAGAGGCGGAGAAAGAAGGAGCGAGGAAGAAGAAGGCAGGAGGAAGAAGAAGGAAGGAAAAAAAAGGGGGTGGGGCCAAGTCGCGCGGACCCACGTGGGGAAAAAAAAAGGGAGCTGGTGCTTTTTTCTTTTTGCTTTTCTTTATTTGTTTTTGTTTGTTTTTTTTTTGTTTTCTTGTTTATCAGGAAAGACAAAATTAAAAAATTAATTAATAAAACTAATTAAAATCGAGGTGTCAACAAGCTGCCCTCTTTGAAGGTGAGCTCGTAGAGGTTGCATTCAAAGACAGACCGATGCCTCAATTTTATCCATGCATGCGCAATAGATTATATTTTATTTAGGACCTATTACTCTATGCGGAAAAGAGCAATATAACATTACATATACTAAGACGAGATAAGAAGATACCTGTAGTTACTTACCGAGAGTGAGTGAGATAGGGTGTGAACCCCGAGTTTTGGCAAGTATCAAGGCATCACCTTACCTGTTGCATGAGGAGATTGCTTCTCCAGGACCCGAACCTTTCTTCGGTCGCCTGTTGGAGCAATAAGTTGGTTTGTCTAGGACCCGAACCTTTCTTCGGTCGCCTTGACGGGGAATTGCTTTCCCAGGACCCGAACCTTTCTTCGGTCGCCTGTTAGAGCAATAAGTTGGTTTGTCTAGGACCCGAACCTTTCTTCGGTCGCCTTGACGGGGAATCGCTTTTCCAGGACCCGAACCTTTCTTCGGTTGCCTGTTAGAGCAATAAGTGATTTGTCTAGGACCCGAACCTTTCTTCGGTCGCCTTGACAGGAGATGCACCGACCTTTCTCAGGGCATCTCATTTGTGGGTGCCTGATTTGTATCGAGGACACCAGTTGGTACCCGACCTTTCTCGGGAGATGCGCCGACCTTTCTCGAGCATCATGTTTTGTGGGGTGTCGACTTCATCAAAGACACAAGTTGGAACCCGACCTTTCTCGGGAGGATGCGCCGACCTTTCTCAGGGCATCGATTTGCGGTGTCTGACTTTTGTCGAA
This sequence comes from Eucalyptus fibrosa, assembly GCA_017140475.1. NCBI lineage: Eukaryota > Viridiplantae > Streptophyta > Magnoliopsida > Myrtales > Myrtaceae > Eucalyptus > Eucalyptus fibrosa. Next base: position 15,303,598 of record CM029509.1, read on the forward strand.
GACACCAGTTGGAACCCAACCTTTCTCGGGAGGATGCACCGACCTTTCTCAGGGCATCGATTTGTTGGGGGTGCCTGGACATTCACAAGCATTGAAAGAGTACCTGGATATTCACAAGTACTAACCTGGAGGATATTTGGGCCTTTGCAGGCGTCGAAGGGGTACTTGGATGATCGCAAATACAAACTCTTGGAGGTGCCTGGATTTTCGCAGACGCTGAAGGAGTACCTGATTGCTTGGATATTTGTGAAGGTGTCCCACCTCCTGGCAATTGGGAAATGTCGAGGACGTATGAAGGTCTCTCACCTCCTGGTAATGGGAATATCGAGGACGTGCCTCGCATATTCATGAAGGTCTCTCACCTCCTGGTAGTTGGGAATATCGAGGACGTACCTTGGATATTCATGAAGGTCTCTCACCTCCTGGTAATTGGGAATATTGAGGACGTACCTTGGATATTCATGAAGGTCTCTCACCTCCTGGTAATTGGGAATATTGAGGACGTGCCTCGCATATTCATGAAGGTCTCTCACCTCCTGGTAATGGGGAATATCGAGGGCGTACCTTGGATATTCGTGAAGGTCTCTCACCTTCTGGTAAAGGGGAATATCGAGGGCGTACCTGGATGGCCGCAGGCACTTAAAAGGGGTGGAACACCTGGATAGGTGCAGGCACACAAAGCAATGGAATGCTTGAACAGCTGCTATTATTTGGGGACAACTTGGGCAAGTTGAGTGTCATGAAAAGGAAGTACCTAGACAAGGGTGAGTACTTGATGATATGGGGATACCTAGATAGCGTAGGTATTCCAAGAGATACTTGGTCAATCACAAGTATCAATACTGGGGACAACTCGGACAGTCGAAGTGTCAAGAAGAGAGTACACAGACTGATGATAGGTACTTTAAGACAAATGGGGATAGAGATATGCTTACCTCGGCAATATCTACGATCTCTAAAAGTATGTCTGCTATTTGCATAGTATGCACACATGATTGTATATGCTGTAAATTTATGAGTTCAAATGAGATTCATGCATGATAATTTTGTCAGTTCTGCATCTTTTGATTTCCACTGGGGAAGATTTTGAAAGACAACCTTCATTTAGAATGTAGATGTCTTGAACATGCCAGATGAGGGACTTTCAGTCTGAAAGGACTTTTCACTCACTCTCTTGGAGAAGGCTATCCTGACCATTGATGCAGGATTTATAAGGACCACACTATCTTACCGTCATCATGTCAGTAGGGGTCCGAGTATTCTCGCAAGTGGTACGACTTTACCAATGTGAGAGGTCTTTGTTGAAATGAAGACTTGGTCAATAGCTCATCAAATGGGACCATTGAGGTCAAGGCTCATGAACAAAGTGCCGCACGATCATCTCCAGGTTTGCAAGTCAAGAGTCCGCGAAAAGAGATAGAATAGTCTTGCTCGTACTTCTTCGAGCGATGCTTATGCACATATGAAATCCTACGTTAATTGAAGTGCCCCTAGTCTGAAGAGACTTTTACAATGGGATGCAATGTTGGCTTGACTCATGTGTAAAAGGGCGAGAGCTGGTGATTGCCTTGGCATTTGTCACCGGTATTTCTTCTCACTATCAGATGGAGGCTCTATCAATTGAACCACAACAACAACTTTTTCTTGGCTGTATTTTTTTACTGGAGGGCATTGGCCTTGCTTTTACCAGGCACACTACTTTTTCATGCTCCTGTTTTTTATTCCAGTTCTTCATTTATGGGCATTGACCTTGCTTTTACCAGGTACACTGCTTTTTTATGCCCATGTTTTTTCATTCTTGTTGCTTGAGAGCTGATCTTGACAAGTTCAAGCAAACGCCTTTGTTAGACTATTGAGTCTTCATCTTTTGCCGGCACTTCTGATTATGCTACTCAAATGGCAGTAGCTTATGCTTTGCCTCCACGTGAAGGTGAATTTACAGACTCAATTGAGTTATATAATAGATACAAGTGCGTAAAGAAAGAATTGCTCTTCATGACTCTAGGGCACTTAAATTAATGCGAGTGTTCATATGCAATAAAGACACCCAAAGATTGATGCAAGTGCGAGCAAGAAAATTTCTATCTCTCTTCTCACTTTGTGATGCTTTGCTTCGCCTCCGATCTGCGATTGCCGGTGTGGGGTGGTTCTTGACAGAAATTTCATCAGTGCATGGGGCTCAATGGGGTGAGCGATGAAATGCCTCTCACTATTTTGGTTATCGTACCATTCGCGAGAGAACTCTTTACCCTGCAGCCATGGAATCTTCTGCACTCATCTCACAAGTGTATAGATGGGGGACTGTGTATAGGATATGGCTTGCCTTTCATCATCCTGACGCGCCTCATCCAGCATGCTCAATTAATCTTGTATTCTTCACTTAGCTGTCTATTCTAATAATTATCGATGGAATCTGTGATTTAGACAGACAAAATCATCATGCAAAAAATCCATTTGTAAAAGGCATGTAGTATTTTAAATATGATGGAGTTTGGATTCTTCAAAACAAGTGAATGGTTTTGGCTCAAAAAGACCTTCTTGGTAGCTTTAAAGGTCAACGAGAATAGTATTGTTAAGCTTTGGACATCAAAGGGTTATTCACAAAGGGGTGTCGATGGTTGTCCCTATTGATTAGGGATATGACACATGAATGATCAGCCGGGGTCGAGAATCTAATCGGGCATCTTTGTTTCTTTTTCCTTGCTTGGATCACTTGGTTTGCCTTGTTTAACCACTTGATCTGGCTCTTGAATTCCAATGCCTCCTGTCAATATGAGTTCAGAGAGTGAGTGTTAGAAATGATGCCAAATTACCTTTCCCCCAGAGTTTATTTGTGCTGGCTCTTAAAGATATTTGAATGTCGATGATGGCTTCTTTATCTTAGCATAGTTCAATGTTTCCTTCAATTGGCCTCCTCATTTATGACCATGTATGCATGATTGCTGGTCGTTGATTCATCTTCAGCACCTTCCTTCGTGGAATTTCTCCTTCTTTGTCTTTGACTATATGACCATTAGCAAAGATTGAGCAAAGTCATATACTTCAAGCTTCTATGGAATCGAGATGGACAATCAAAGCCTCCAATTCTCCAATGGTAATTACTTCTTACAAGAGCATGTGTCTAGAGCAAGAAGTGAGGCCTCCAAATTCTAAGGTTATTGATCGGGGAGAAGATTCATTTTGACCGATAGATTCTTGAATGACGCGTCCCTTACACCGAGCTAGGCGAAATTGACATGGATTATTCTTACGCGTCTGCTTGGGTAATGTCGATTTGCTCAAGTTATGCCATTGAGTTTGCTACTTGATTTTCAACACCTCCTTAAATGCTGATGATTACCATTCACTTTTCTTCATTGAGTCAACCCAAACACATGGTTTTGATGATAGTGTAAACACATCACTCATATATAAAGGTGCATAAGCATTTTCATTATGATAGAGAAATGCTTGGCAATACCAGACAGTGAACATCTTTCAAGGGTAGTACTTTTTCACAAAAAGCATCGGAATTAACCGGTTTAGTGAATTCCGCCCATCCATCTCGTCGAATCAAGGCTCCTCCGGGAAGTATCTTCTTTATTACATAGGGACCCTTGTAATTTGGGGCAAACTTGCCTCCAGGCTCTGGAAAGATTGGCAAGTATCTTTCTCAAGACTAGCTCGTTTACCTCAAAGTGCTTAGGTCGCACCTTTTGATTGAACGATCGAGCTACCCTTTGCTGGTAACACTGACCATGACAGAGTGCTTTCAGTCGTTTTTCGTCAATCATATTCAGTTGCTCAAACCTTTGTTGTGTCCATTCTTCTTTGGACAATCCGTCTCGTGATAAAATTCGCAAGGAAGGGATTTCTACTTCTACTGAGCAAAACCGCCTCCATGCCATAAACCAAGGAAAAAGGCGTTGCCCGGTGGAAGTTCGAATCGAAGTTCGATATGCTGTTAGTGCGAAGGGTAACCTCTCATGCCAGTCGCGGTAGTTTTCAGCTGTCTTGGATAGGATTCTCTTGATGTTCTTGTTAGCGGCTTCCACGGCTCCATTCATTTGTGGACGATAAGGGGACGAGTTCAGATGTCGGATTTTGAACTCAGAAAACAATTGATCAATCAACTTGTTGTTCAGGTTTGACCCATTATCGGTCACGATAGCTTCCGGTACGCCATAACGGGCGATTATGTCACGTCTGATGAATTTCATAACGTTTCGTGCAGTTATGCTTGCATAGGATGCAGCCTCGATCCATTTTGAGAAGTAGTCGATTGCGACCAAAATGAACCGGTGCCCATTTGATGCCTTTGGATTGATTGGGCCAATCACATCAATGCCCCACATTGAAAATGGCCACGGCTCGATAATCGATGCAATTCGGTTGGAGGGACATTTATCTTGTCCCCGTGGATCGACAACGATGACGGCTTCGCACATGGTGAGCACAATCGCTCTCTAAGGGGAACCAAGTAATAACCCAATCTCATTATTTTCTTGGCCAACATATGTCCATTCATGTGAGGACCACATACTCCCCATGTATTTCTTGCATTATTTGTGTGGCTTCGTTTGCATCCACACACCTTAGCGAGACTGAATTATATGATCTTTTGTACAAATTTTCACCGCTGACGAAGAACCTTGAAGCCATTTTCATAAGGTATTTTCGATCGGAGGGAGTGCTTTCTTTAGGGAATTCCTGCTTTTGGATGTATTTCATGATGTCGTAATACCAGGGTTTTCCATCGGGTTCTTCGGTTATAGTCATGCGGTGGGCTGTCTTGTCGGGACTTCAATCTTCAAAGGCTCTACTTCTAACCCCTTCGTTACTTGTAACATAGATGATAGTGTTGCTAGTGCATCAAAACTGGTTATGAATTCTAGGTAGATATTCAAACGAGATGTCCCGGAATTCTCCTACCAATTCCTCCAAGTAGTCGTGATAAGGCACTAGTTTGGCATCTCTTGTCTTCCACTCGCCCACGGTGCGGAGGATGATTAAGGCGGAGTCACCAAACACTTTTAGTTTTGACACTTTCATTCCAATAGCCGCTTGTAGGCCGAGGATGCATGCTTCATATTCAGCTATATTATTGGTGCACGGAAACATCAATTTTGCAGCCACGGGATAATGCTGCCCATTTGGGGATATCAAGACCGCCCCGATTCGAACCGACAAATTTACAGCTCCATCAAAGAACATAGTCCATGTGTCCTCTTCTTTCGTTGAAATTCGGTCATCTGGGGAATGATCATCGCGTACTTCTTTAGGGCAATCTGCTAACATGTCGGCAATCACCCGACCTTTAACTGATTTTTGCGACATCACCTGGATGTCGAATTCTGAAATTAGGATTTGCCATTTGGCCAATTTTCCCACCAAGGCCGGGCAACCAAGCAAATACTTGATTGGGTCACTCTCAGTTACAAGGAATGTTTGGTAATGCAAGGTATACTGTCGGAGTCTGTGCAACACCCATACTAACGCAGCACAGGTCTTTTCTGATTTGGAGTAATTTTGTTCTGATATTGTGAACTTTTTACTCAAATAGTAAATGGCTCGTTCCTTCCCATCATGGGGTCCTTTCTGTGCCAACATTGCACCTAGGGATTCACTGTTGATGGTAAGGTAGAGGGTCAAAGGGTGTCCTGGAGTCGGGGGTACTAAAACCGGGGGTTTCATCAGGTACCGCTTTAAATTTTCAAACGCCAGTCGGCAGTCATCATCCCATTTGATTTGTGCATCTTTCTTGAGAAGTTTAAAGAAAGGTTTTGCAGTTTCAGAAAGCTGGGAAATGAATCGTGCAATGTAATTTAATCTTCCCAGGAGGCTCCGGACTTCTTTTACAGTCGAGGGAGGAGGCATTTCAAATATCGCTTTAGTTTTTGACGGGTCCACTTCTATCCCTTTACAGCTCACAATGAATCCAAGTAATTTGCCAGAAGTCACCCCGAACACACATTTTGCTGGGTTCAAGCGCAACTTGAACCCGGCGAAGTCGATCGAATAATTTTTCCGGGGTCTTCACATGGTCTTCTCCATGTCTGGTTTTGGCGATCATGTCATCGACATATACTTCAATTTCTTTATGCATCATGTCATGGAAAAGGGTGACCATGGCACGTTGGTAAGTTGCTCCAGCGTTTTTCAGGCCAAAAGGCATGACCTTATAGTGAAAAGTCCCCCATGGAGTAATGAATGCCGTCTTTTCCTTATCTTCCTCCTTCATTTTTATTTGGTTGTATCCTGAGAACCCATCCATGAAAGAGAAAAGTTTGAATCCAGCAGTACTATCCACAAGAACGTCTATGTGAGGTAGTGGGAAATCATCCTTTGGGCTTGCTTTGTTCAAATCGCGGTAGTCGACACAAATCCGGATTCGACCATCTTTCTTTTTTACCGGTACAATGTTTGCCACCCAACTAGGATATTGCGAGACTTCGAGGAAGCCTACGCCGGGAGCTTCATTACTTCTTCTTCAATCTTTTTTGACAATTCGGGCTTAGCTCTTCTTAGCCGCTGCTTCTTAGGGGCCACATCAGGGTTGGTTGGCAAGCTGTGCTCCACGATCATTGGATCAAGGCCTGGCATATCGGCATAAGACCATGCGAATACATCTTGATATCTCTTTAGGAGGGCAATTAAGCTTGCGGCTTCTTCTTCGGGAAGGTTCGCGCCAATCTTTATCTCCCTTGGATCTTACGTGTTGCCTAAATTGACAATGATGGTGTTTTCGGTAGTAGGGGGCCTTGCTTCTTCGTGGCGCTTCCAATTCCATTGAATTTCGTCGGAATCATCAAAATCATCATCGAGTCATCGAATTGCTATCATGGCTACTTGTGGTCTTTGGTTTGGACCGTTCCCATACCCTCGCTTTGCCGCTATATTATTCTGTGTCATAGAGTAGATAGGCTAAGGGAACAAATAAGGTTAGTAGTATGCATGCTTCTTTTTGAAAATGTGATAAATTGCCTTTAAAGATTAAAGATAAGGAAACATGAGGAGACCCGGGCCTCAGATTTCTTCTTTCATTTGACGGCTGGCTATCATCAACGGGCCGGTTTGGTGTGTCTCCTTATGCCCTCAAAATGTTTTCAACTTTATTTATTAGTAGACGGATTTACAGGGTGGTTTCAAAAAAATAGTTCCTTGAGTGGAACTGTTGTTGAAAACAAAGCAAGCTAGACTTTAAGAAATATGTACAGGCTCCCACGTAGGGGAGCATGCAGAGGAGTTAAAAAGGATTCTACTCGAGCGGGCACCGCACCCATTTCCCCGACGGTCCCTCGTTGATAGCGCCCACGAAGAAGTCTTCATACCGGTTGCCGAGTCACGTCTCCTTGTGCTCCCGGCTTTGTGGATTTCGAGATCATCCACGTCTCCCCATCCATCGGGGACGATGTTGTGGTGATGATCATAGAAACTTTGGGAATTGAATAATTGACATAGTAGTCAAATTTACCACTTGGTTGGCCCAAAGTGTCTATGATTGCTTCTCCTTTATGTGCCTCCTTAGCATGCTCGGGAACATGGTACGGGTGTCTTGGGTACCACGAGGAGGTGATCATTGCCAAAACACAGCCATGGAGAGCGGAACGTGAATACCCTGACATCCAAAAGATCTTGGACCTTGTCTCTCGGGATGGTGCAATCATCTAGCGAGTGTCCTAATTCCCCTGAATGGTAATCGCATTGCTTGGATGGATCATAATCAACGAAGTACTCGGGGGTAGGATGGTTCAATTCTCTGCCGATTATCCCTTGCTCTAGGAGGATGGGGAAAATAATGGCCATTGATTTAGGAAGAGGCGAATATGGTCGTGTGCTTCTTAGGGATAAGGGTAGCCGTGCCCCTCGCCAGGTTGTGTCAGTAGGGTCCTCTTCATTTATCACCAGCTCCTCACTGTGATGAGAACGGAATGCACGGGTAGCTTGAGCAAAGTTTTCTGTCAAATGGTGTACGGTCTCGCGTAGTTCTTCGACTTGGTGTCAAGCCGGATGAACGAGAAGTTATCGCATGTCTCTTCTAATTTCTCTTCCTCAATGGCACCTATGAAAATATCCTCGAGCATGGTGGTCATGTCATCGGCCCCTCCTTTTTTATAAGTGAGGGCCAAGTTGTGTCTTCTGGGTTATGGGCAATTTCACACTTTCGGGGTTGAACCATTTTGGAGTATCCACTTCCTCTTCCTCATGCATCATCTTGGCTGGGCACGGGAAAGTTTCCTCGAGACGGGGATATACAAGGCCGACTTTTTCTTTGCTTTTCTATCTCGGGAATATCCCAAACCGACAAAGAGTATAGGGTCTTCTCCGAGCTTCAATAGGCTGACGAATGCCCTGGCCTCTCCTACCAAGCCCTTGTCCTGGAAGGAAACCGTGTCCTACCATGATTTTTCCTACCATGATTGCAGCACTTGATATCTCGGGGACGAGGGGCAAAGTCCCTCGAGTTTCGTGTATAGTAGACACGAGCTCGAACGATTGATAGCTAGCTTCGCTCTTGTCACTAGGTTCAACATAAGGAATGGCCGTCTCGTGGTAGATGCGGTGATCTTCTTCTCCTCGGACCGTGATCAGTTTTCCTCCAACCACGAACTTCACACTTTGGTGGAGGCTTGAAGGTACTGCTCCTGCGACGTGTATCCATGGGCGCCCTAAGAGGAAATTGAATACGGTGGGGACAATTTGAATGTCGAGCTCGATCTCTCCCACTGTTTCCTTCTTTGTTCCATCAAATGCTCGAACAGAAGTCTTGGGTACCTGGATCCATGATCTCTCTATTTTAAGGCGACAGAGTGTCGCTAATGGACATATGTTAAGAGCAGATCCGTTGTCAATCGGCACTCGAAGCGACGTGAGATGCGTTGCACTTGGCCCGATATGTAAAGGCCCTTGGTGTGTCCTCTACCCTCCTCGGGAATCTCTTCATCAGAAAATGCCATTTGATCCTTTAGAAGGATGCAACTGACAAATTCCTCGAGTTTGTCATGCTCAATAGTTTCAGGGACATGTACTTCACTTAATACTTTCATGAGGGATTTCTGGTGTTTGTGAGATGTGCGAAGCAATTCCGAGTAGAGATCTGCGCCGGTGATTTTCGTAACTGTTCCACCACATTATATTCGCTGGCCTTAACTACGGCCAAAAACTCCTTGGCTTCTTCGTCGGTGACGGGCTATGATGAGTATTTGCTTGAGCATAGGTTCGCCCGGATCTTGTGACCAAACCAACATCAAGGTCATAAGACCATGGTACCGCATTGTTGTATTTGTATTTGTAAGGTTGGGGAATCTCAATGACTATAGCTGTTTCTCGTTGATGCTTGAACAATGGCTCCTTTCCTTTCAAAGACGCTCTCGGGTAAGGTGGAATCATTCTTCTCCTTTTCCGCATTTAGTGCCGCAAATTCTTCCTCCCAATTGATGAGGACTTGGGATATGGTAGAAACTATGTTGGCGTGGCCGGCGTGCACAATTATTCCGGCCTCTATCATTCTTAATACCCTTTCCTCCATTATTGCGAAAGGCGGTATTTCATTGCCCGGATAATACCCGGTTTCTACTAGCCCTCGATAGATGTCGACCATATGTGCATTGACATTTCTGATTTGACCGGACGTAACTGAATATTATGTTTACTTTGTCGGCATGATCAGGGAGCGGATTGCTTTGGACATTCGGCTTCGCGGTTTGGAATGAGAAGGCCTTAGTATCCAGCAGGTTCTGGATTCGATGCTTAAGGACGAAACACTCATCAGTTGAATGGCCTACTTCTCCCATGTGATAGTCACATTTTTTGGACGGGTCATAGCTGGAGAAGTTTTCAGCATTGGGTCGTCTTGGCTCAGTTGAAAGGAGGCTCTTGTTTCGGAGGATTGCCAAAACATGGGAGGGAGATCCAGGAAGCGGAGTGAATTGTCTTCGGTTGTTGTAGCGCTGGGGTGGACGGCTATTAGTCCGTTTGCTGGCCTGCGTTTGTCCGACTTGATCGGGAGATGACCGGTGTTTGCGTGTACGTGGCATTGACATCGATCAAGGATTCTTTATCTTTTTTCATGTTGAGTCTTTGCGACGGGCGGGCTCGATTGAACCAGCCATCCTTAAACCTTTGTCTCAATCTGCTCTCCCTTTGGAATGAGTTGATTGAATGATTCAGCGATCGTAGTCACCATCCGATTGCGGTATTCGAAAGGAGGGTTTTGATGAACATTTTTCTCAATTCAAAGTCGGTTGGCTCGGGACTGATCGGGCGGCGAGATTCCTCCATCTAATGGCATATTCTTTGAAGGATTCTTGCTTTTTCTTTTCCGTGCGATCAAGATCCTCGCGAGAAGGTGTAATGTCCATTATGAATTTGTCTTGTTTGAGGAATGCTTCACTTGCTTCACTCCATGTCTCGATGAGGTTTATGTTCTTTTTTATGTACCATCTCGGGGCGGGACCTATCGGGCTTGGATTGGAACAATTTGGATCATTAAAGGTTCATTATTAACGTCTTGGGTCATTCGAACCAAGTACATGCGCAAGTGAGCTCTTGGGCGGTCGTGCCATCGTACTTCTCGAACTCAGGCATTTTGAATTTTTCCGGCATTTTGACCTTAGAGTAGATGGAGAGGTTTGTTGGAGTAGGATCTTGAAGGCCTTGCAATTGCTTTAGCCTCTCTTCAAGCTTCTCAAGGCGTTTGTCATGTTCAGTCTTAGACAAACTGTTGGGCTTTGCTTTCTCGACTACGATTTGGTGCGTATCATCTTCTAATTCGGGCATGTTATCATCAGTATCTCTTCCTTGATCACCTCGAGTAGACGATTGTGGTAACAATACTTCGATTGAGGCCGGGCGGGAGCTAATTTGCCTTGGATGGAATCTATCTGCTTTGAGAGTTCTTGAAGCACATTGAAGACTTGTTTCATTTCATTTTCCATAATCTCGACACGGCTTGGTACATTTTCTTCGGCCATTCTATCTTTTGGATTTGGCGAATACGACTATGAGCGTGATTACTGCATAAAGAAAATGGAGAGAATGTAAGCCGGGAAACGTATGGAACAACGGCCCATGGCAAGGGTCACGTCATTTTTATTTATTAACGGGAGATTTATACAATGCCAAAAGGGCTTTTTACACAAGTCAAAACGACCCTAGATATTAACATTAGGAATATTCACATCAAAAGTCCCGCTGCCCATTTTATATGCGATGGGAAGCTCCGGTCTTGTGAAGCCGCTTGCTTCTTCGTACTAACTTTGATACGTGTCTCTTGCTGGTCTCCAAGCTCTTTTCAAGAGATTCGATTCGCCCTTGCGGGGTAAGTTTATCAACTACATCGGGGATTCTTGGTTGCAACTCCTTGGGAATTATATGGTTGAGGATGTAGAATGTTGATGCATGATGAACTTTTTCTTGTTCCTTTAACCTTCGGGCACGATGATCTTTTCAGTGTGACATCTACTCCATGCGTTTTGAATTATGCGGATCTCCTCCAAGTAGTTGTAGTCCGTACGGGTGAAAAAGATTCGGAACAATCTGATTTGAGTGGTGGCGGGACTTCTTGAAGGACCTGTCGACGAGCCACCCTATATGGATAATATGAGGTAGCTCCGGAGAGGCCCAGCAACGGGATGGGGTTGTAATAATCAAGCGCAAAGCGCGCCTCTCCTGCAATGAACCATTTAGCTCGCCATAGGAATGTCTCAGGGACCGGGTTTTTAGCAAGTTAATCCATCGAGAATAATCTTCATTGGGAGAATATTTTTCCAAGATTTGAAACTTTTGCAATGGGTGTTTAAACTCGTTGATTTCAAATATTTGCATGAGGTGCCCAAATCCTTTGATATGGGAAAAGAACCACATTTGTAAAATTTCTGGAGCGGCCCTCATGATTTTTTCTTTTTGGTCCTTGAAACGATTAAGGGATAAAAACGTTTCAGCTAAAACCATATTCACATATCCTGCTCCAAAAATGACTTGATTTATCACCCATGTGATTGAAGGATCTATAGCATTCTTTCAATGGGGAAAGATAATAAAACCAAAGAATGCTAAGAGGAAGATCTTGGCTTTTTGGGTCATTGACTGTTTTTCAAAGCATTCAGTTAAAGATGATAGCGGAAAAGCATTATTGTTGGCTTGAACAATTTTTCTTACCGAATGATTTTTTAGAAACCGTGATAGACTAACCACAGGGTCAATGCCGATTGGCTTGACAAGCTCGCTTCCGGGGCATTCCTATGGCGAGGCTTGTACTCTTCTAAAGTCGGAGTCAGTTCAAATTTGCCGAACATGAAGGTGGATGTTTCGGGGACACCAGAAATGTGGTAGTGCTTGCATGACCCCAGTGGATATTGACTTGGAGCAATGGGAGGAGATGACCGATTCTTGATTTGACGCACTCTTGGCCGAGTTGATCTAACTGCTTCCACCATCTGAGAAGCTCTTTCTTTGGGGTAGGAATGGCTGGATATCAAATCTTCCCATCGCATATAAGGAAGGAAATACACAACGACCCTATTTTGCCATGAGCGAGAAAAGACTAAGTAAAAGTAAAGAAATCACTTTGCTTTTAAATAAAATGACAAGCACAAAGACATGCACATGAGATGTGTGGCTCGATTTCTAACTCAGAAGGATTGGTGAGATTAAAAGGATATCCGCCCGTCGCAGTCTCGCGTTAGCAGCATACCCTCCTAATCTCGGCTAAGGAATTCGGGGAAAAGAAAGGCAACCTCTACATCGCAGTCTCGCGTTCGAGGTCGTATCTTTCTTAACACCATCCTAGAAATCCTATGGCGGCCCAGGTCCGGCGGCCGGGTTGTGTGTGCCATGTGTAGTGTTTAAAACAGTAAAGCATGCATAACAGTTTATAATCACAAGATAATTTGCTTTAAGCAAGATTAAAAATCTAAGCCACTGACCTGCATATATAAAAAAAAACCTAAGTCAGTAAAGATATTAAACAAGACATAAAGGCCTAAGTCCTCAAAGTCCCCAGCGGAGTCGCCAAGCTGTCGCGACCTCTTTTTTCTCTGCGCCCGCAATCGGGTACGAGCGCCTGAGGAGGCTAATGGCTCGGCTGAAATTAATTATGCCCGGACTCTCCCAAGTCCACCAATTCGCAACTTAATGGTTCAAGTTTTTAACCTATAAATCAATTTTTAAAATGGAGTCGCCACTAATCAATTTGGGGTGGGTTGATTAGAAACCCAAGTGAAGTATCGGGAGAAATACTCACTCCTGCGCAACCAGAGAAATTAGGATCGGGGACTTGATTACACTAGTTAATCACTAATGCCCTTTCGGTACCTAATCTTGTTTAAACCCTAAGGCTTTTTGGATATTTGAGAGATTTTCCATGCATTTTTGGGAGGAAAAACATTTTTTGAGTCATTTTCTAATTTTTTTTTGGACACAGAAGGGATTTTTTGGTATTTTTTGGAAAAATACAAGTCTTTTTGGCTTTTTCTGAATTTTTGGCCTTTTATGGAAAATATGAAATTTTTTTTGATTTTTGATTTTTCGAAAAATAAAATATTTTTTTAATATCTCTTGATATTTTTGGAAAATAAATTATTTTTTTATTTTTCTCGATTTTTTTGAAATAAAATATTTTTTAACAATTTTTTAATATTTTTCGATTTTCTGGAAATTAAAACATTTTTTAATATTTTTTTTGAAAATAAAATATTTTTAATATTTTAAAAATATTTATTATTTTATATAAAATAAAACCGACCCGGGTCGGATCGCGGGTTGGGTCCGACCCGGGCCGGCGACCCAATCGCGGACGGGCCCGCGTTGCGGGCCCGACTCGGATTTTTCGGCTTTTTCTCCCTTTTTTTTTTTAAATCAAAAACGACGCCGTGGCCGGGCGTTCGGAGACGCCCGGCCCGGCCCGACGACCCGGTCCACGACCCGTTCCGCGACCCGGCTCCCTGCGAACCCTACCCGACCCGGATCCGAATCGCGACCCGGTCTTCCGCCGCGCCCGCAATTCGTGGAATCCCTACCCGGTTCCCGATCCGGGTCCGACCCGACAACCCGGGATCGCGACTCGGAAAATCGGGAACCCTAGGGTTCGCGAATCGCGCGCCGAGGCACAGCGGTGGACGGGGACGATAGCGCGGCGACGGCGGCGACGCGGCGGCGGCGACGGTAGTGACGAGAGTTGACCTGCGGAGGGGGAAACTATGGCGACGGCAACGGCGGCGGTGGAGGTAGCACTACCCGGCGATGGCGTCCGGATGGTGGTGGATGGGCAACTCGGTTTCCCGATCGGTGCGGTGTCGGTGGGGGCGAGGCGGCGGGCGTGGCACGGCGTCCGGCGGCAACAACAACAAGAACAACTCGACCAGACCCTCCTCGGCCTTGATTTCTCCTCACTCGGGCCGGATCCGAGCCTCCACCGGCCGGATCGACCTTCTCGAGTTACTCGCCGCCCTGCCCTCCCGAAGTCTCTCGGTGGAGGGTGGGCTACTTCGCGACTCGAGCTCTCTCTTGCACTCACCCTTCGATCCTTCCCGATGTCTCTCAGTGAAGGATTTCCGAGCTCGCCACCCCTCCGACGATGCTTGCGGCCACCTATTTATAGGTGAAGGAAATCCGGTCGGCGAAGGGCTTCGGTTGCCGGCATCCGGTTCCGCTCGGCTGAACCGGTGTCCCATCGAGCTCTTCCGGCGATGCTCGCTCAACATTAATGGCGCTGCGCAATCTTATCTCCTCCGCCGACGTCGGCCTACTCCCCTCGGCGGTAGGCCATCCTTCGCGCGTGTCGCCGGCCATCGCGCGTGAACTACAGAGGCGGAGAAAGAAGGAGCGAGGAAGAAGAAGGCGGGAGGAAGAAGAAGGAAGGAAAAAAAGGGGTGGGGCCAAGTCGCGCGGACCCACGTGGGGAAAAAAAGGGAGCTGGTGCTTTTTCTTTTTGCTTTTCTTTATTTGTTTTTGTTTGTTTTTTTTTTGTTTTCTTGTTTATCGGGAAAGACAAAATTAAAAAATTAATTAATAAAACTAATTAAAATCGAGGTGTCAACAATTATGGGCAAAACTTCAAACACTCTATGTGAAGACAGGTTTGAACAATCGCTTGTATATGCTAAAGAAGATGTTTCAATTTAGATATATTGAAGGTACGTCTATCAGAACCCACCTAGATGAATTTAATAAACTCATGTTGGATCTGAAGAACGTCGGTAAGATACTTGATGATGAAGAGCAGGGCATGATGTTGTTAGCCTCTTTACCAGAGTCATGGGAGCACTTTAGTGATTCGCTGTTGCAGGAGCGTACTACTATTACCTCAGAGGAGGTAAAGTCCGCCTTATTTTCTAAGGAGTGGCAGAGAAAGTTGCGAGATGACGGTCTCGCGAAAGGAGCAGCGCAAGCACTGACAATTCGGAGTAGAGAACAACATCGAGAGCCTAGTAGTAGCAGAGGTAAAAGCATATCAAAATCACGCAATAGAAAGTCCAAAGGACGCGTGAAGTGCTTTGAATGTCACGAGGAGGGGCACATCAGGAGAGATTGTCCAAAGCGGAGAAATAAAGTTGATAAGTAGAATGCTACAAGTAATGTGGCAAACGTTGCTAAGGGGAGCAATAGGGATGCAGAAGCTGTCTTATGTGTGACTGCTACTTCGTCAGGAGACGAATGGGTGCTAGATTCGGGGTGTTCTTATCATATGACGCCTCATAAGAACTGGTTTACTACTTACCAAACTGCAGATGGTGGTAGAGTTCTTTTGGGGAATAATGCAGTCTGCAAGGCTGTGGGGATAGGGACAATTCGGATCCGGATGCACGATGGGGTGGTTCGCACATTGACAAATGTGAGGCATGTACCGGAGCTCAAGAAGAACCTTATTTCTCTGGGGACACTCGATGACATCGGGTGCAGGTACACCGCTGAAGGTGGAGTGCGAAGGTCTCTCGAGGTGCTATGACGGTGATGAAAGGGAAGAAAGTGAATACTCTCTATCATCTACGGGAGAGACCGTATTTGGAAGTGCTATTTCATCGGTGAGTCAGACTCTAATTTGACTCAATTATGGCATATGCGTTTAGGGCACATGAGTGAGGCAGGTATGACGATGCTGAGTGAAAGGGGGTTGTTGAGTGGTCAGAAAACAGGAAAGCTGGACTTATGTGAGCACTGCATCTATGGGAAGCAGCACAGAGTTAAGTTTACAACAGCTATTCATTCGACCAAACGACCAGTCGAATATATTCATTCAGACGTCTGGGGCCCGTCTTCAGTTCCTTCAAAAGGAGGTGCCCAATATATGCTGACTTTTATCGACGATTATTCAAGGAAGGTATGGATATACTTTCTGAAGCACAAATATGACATGTTTGATCGGTTCAAGAAATTTAAGGCATTGATTGAGAAGCAGTCAGATAAGCAAATCAAGTGCACGAGAGCGATAATGGCATGGAATTACGTGGGTAAAGATTTTACCGAGTTTGCGAGAAAGAAGGTATTGTAAGACACCGCGACGCACAGGACACCATAGCGAGAATGACGTCGCAGAACGGAATAACAGAATCTTGCTTGAGCGAGCTCGATGCATGCTTTCGCATGCAGGAGTTGGTAAGGAATTTTGGGCTGAAGCAGTGAACATGTCGTGTTACCTGGTAAATCGATCTCCATCGTCTGCTATCGAGTGGAAGACTCCTGAGGAAGTATGGTCGAGGAAACCTGTTGATTATTCCGGATTATGAATATTCGAATGTCCTGCGTATGCTCATGCGAGTGATGGTAAGCTTGAGCCGAGGGCGAAGAAGTGCATATTTCTGGGTTATGCACAAGGGGTGAAAGGCTACCGGCTGTGGTGCACCGATCCCAGATCACCCGGTTTTCTAATCAGCAGAGATGTGATCTTGGACGAGACTGCAATGCTTCAACAGAGGAGTTCTGAGACACAACAAGTATCAAGTGGAGACTCCGGAGACCTCGAAGGTAACAGAGGTTGAGACTGCAGATGAAGCCGCAATTCCTGAAGTCGGTGATAGTGAACAATCAGCAAAGCCGCAGCAGACTATAGCCGCAGATAGAGAGAGAAGGCAAATTAAACCACCGGTATGTTATGGTTATACAGATATTGCTTATGCATTAACTGTAGGTGATGAGGTGGAGACAGATGAGCCTTCGTCTTACTCTGAGGCGATGGCTAGTTCGGAGTCGTCACAGTGGCTAGGGGCTATGAGTGAAGAGATGGAATCTCTCCATCGAAATCAGACATGGGAGCTGGTCAAAGTACCAAAGAGCCAAAAGATTGTCGGAAGTAAATGGGTCTTCAAACGGAAAGAAGGCATTCCTGGTGTCGAGGCAGCGAGGTATAAGGCGAGACTTGTGGCGAAGGGATATACACAGCGTGAGGGCATTGACTACAATGAGGTGTTCTCTCCTGTGGTAAGACATACTTCTATTCGTGTTTTACTTGCCTTAGTTGCTTCGCAGGATCTCGAGTTAGAGCAGCTAGATGTGAAAACTGCGTTTCTTCACTGTGAGTTGGAGGAGCAGATTTACATGAGGCAACCAGAGGGATTTGCTATTCCGGGTAAGGAAGATTATGTTTGCTTGTTAAAGAAATCTTTGTATGGGCTGAAACAGTCTCCTAGGCAGTGGTATAAACGTTTTGATGCTTTTATGGCTAGTCAAGACTATTCAAAAAGTCAGATGGACAGCTGCGTTTACTTTAGGAGATTAGAGAATGGTTCTTTGATTTATCTGCTTTTATATGTTGATGATATGCTGATAGCAGCTAAGAATATGTTTGATATTGATGTGCTGAAAAGGCAGTTAAATGCTGAATTTGAGATGAAAGATTTAGGTGCAGCAAAGAAAATTTTGGGTATGGAGATTTTGCGTGACAGGACTGCAGGAGTTTTACGTCTGTCTCAAAAGAAATATATTGAGAAGATTGTGGCGCGTTTTAACATGCAGTCGGCGAAATCTGTAAGTACACCTTTAGCGAAGCACTTTAAACTTTCAGAAAAATTATCACCGCAGACTGAGGAGGAGGAGGAGCATATGTCCCGTGTTCCTTATTTTAGTGCCGTGGGTAGTATTATGTATGCTATGGTGTGCACTAGGCCTGATATTTCACAAGCTGTGAGCGTGGTTAGTCGCTACATGAAGCGTCCTGGTAAAGCTCATTGGGAAGCTGTGAAGTGGATCCTCAAATATTTGAAGGGGACAACAGACGTGGTTATAGCATACCGGAGGGACAGCAATGGCAGTGAGACCACTGGTTATGTGGATTCGGATCACGCTGGTGACTTGGATGATTGCAGATCTTTAGCAGGGTACGTGTTTACGCTAGCAGGTGGTGCAATTAGTTGGAAGGCATCCTTACAGGATCACATTGCCTTGTCTTCGACTGAGGCAGAGTACATGGCACTAACCTTTGTAGCAAAGGAGGCGATATGGTTGCAAAGTTTGCTCTTGGACTTTGGGTTAGAACAGAAAAGTGTGGATATACACTGTGATAACCAAGGTGCGATATATTTGGCGTATAATCCAGTTTATCACGAGCGAACGAAGCATATCAACATCAGGTACCACTTCATCCGAGATGTCTTAGCTAAGGGTATTGTTATTGTTAAAAAGATTGCTACAGCAGATAACCCGGCAGACATGATGACTAAGTCTGTTCCTGTGACGAAGCTCAAGCTCTGCTTGAGCTCTATTGGCGTCTGTGGAGAGTGAGCGCCCGTCGGGGCGTTGGGAGAGCAGCATGGATGATGAGCACTATAACTTGGCTTCAAACATTGAGCCAAGGTGGAGAATTGTTAAATTATGACTCGAGTTTTCGCTGGAAAAGAGGAAATATAAAATAAAATATATTTAAGGAAATTTTCTTCTTGCGGAAACTTGCGGAATCCGAATTGCAAAAGAGGAAAGAAGCTTGGATGAAACCTTTGGTGAAGAAAGAAGTCCCTGTACGAAGAGGTCTCCTTTCTTGGCGTGAAGTCCATCTGCACAAAACAGAAAGTGGTGGGCCCAAGGTCAAACTTTTGACCTTGGGCCTTGGACACACGCACACACCCACGTATAAAAGGAAAAAGAAAAACCCTACCGAAGGCAGACGTGCGACGATCAGAGAAGTCGCTGAAGGAGCTGTGAAAGAAACCCTACGTACGTGAGAATCCGCACGTCCACTTCACTTGAAGAAGATCCGCAAGATCTTGAAGCCTCGCGAAGCCGTACGTAGAGAGTTTTGTCGCGCGGTAATTTTGTGCCGTGAGTTTATACCCAAGCGAGTTGTTATTTATACACTTAGGGTTTGGGGTTAAATCTAGGTGCGGGAAACACTTGAGCGATTGAGCGATTGTAAACTCTGATTCTCCGATTTTAGTGGATTATTTGCTGCTGGCTCTCCCCGTGGACGTAGGTACCGATACTCGGACCGAACCACGTAAATTTCTGGTGTCCTGATTTTTTCTCGTTTAATTCTCTGGTGATTTCGCGTTGACGTAATTTGCAAGATCCTATCGTTTCCGCGTATTATATCTCAACAGTTACAATATATTCTTAATGGCTTAGAAATAGAATAAACAATTCTAAGCCTAAAAATGAAACTCTTCAACCATACACCATGTGAGGTAGCCTCAATATAAGAAACAAACTCAGCCTCTATAATGGATATAGCAGTCAAAGTCTACTTTGCACTCCTCCATGATACGACTCTACCAACTAACATAAAAATATATCCAGATGTTGATTTTTAAAAATCAACGCAACTCACAAAGTCCGCGTCAGAATAAACGATTACTTCCAAGTTTTCAATTCGTCTATACATAAGAATGTAGCTTTTGGTACCTTGAATGTATTTCATCACTTTATTTACAACTCTCTAGTTGTCCATACTTGAATTATTTTGATATCTTCAACATTCCCATAGCAAAGGCAATGTCAGGTCGAGTACAAACCTGAGCATACATCAAGCTTCTGACAACAGAAACATTTGGAACGTTATTCATTTGTTCCCTTTCTAAATTATTCTTCGGGCACTAGTTCAAATTAAACACGCCACCCTTCATAAGGGGTGCTATATTTGGTGAACAATATTTCATCCAAAGTCTCTCTAGGACCTTATTGATATAAATTTATTGAGATAGTACTAAAATTTCTCAAAGTCTATCTTTATGGATATTAATGCTAGTGACATAAGATGCTTCACCCACATCCTTCATGTCAAAATTCTTAGAGATAAATTATTTCACCTCATGTAACAGCCCCTATCATTGGTTGCAAGTAGAATATCATTTACATATAGCACAAGGAAACAAATTTTGCTCCCACTAACCTTCTGACATTGTCACGACCTACCCTTGGGGGGGAGAAAACAGGTTTAGGAATATTGCTTAAATGACGGACCTAAAGTCCATGATTAGGCATGAGCTCTCCTAAGCCCATACCCCGCGTGACATTAGGATATTTTTAGGAATTTTGCAAAAATGAGTCATGCAAATTAAACATACGATATAATCAAAATACAAACAAATAAATGCCTAACTACACTATGAAGGCAAGATATGACAATTCCTAACCAAACCCCATTATTTTTGGAATTTCGAATTTTTTTTTATTTTTTAAATAATAATAAGATAATAATTTTTTTTCTATTTTTTGCGGCCGGATCGGGTTGAGTCCGGTTTGACCAAACCCAGGTTTGGCCCAGTTGGCGCGGGTTGGGTCTGGCAGGCCAAAATGGGCCCGAAGCTTGGGCCTAGCCCAAGAGTTCCCCCTCCTCTCTTTTTAAAACAAACCGGGCCCACAAGCCCACACTACACCAGCCCAAGCCCACAAGCTCAAAAGTTAGATGGCCCGAGTTATCCAAAAACCCTACCCGAGAACTTGCACCTAGCTTGACTCTTTTGACCCGATTCGTGCCTTCTTCTCCAGGGCTTCTTTGGGATGCTGGGGGACAGCAAGGGACATCGGCGACTCGGCAGCAACGACGTAGTGGGCGGCAACGGCGACTCGGAGGCGGCGACATGGTGGGCGGTAATGACAATGTAGCGAGCGACGGCCGTGGATAGCGAAGGGCGACGACGTCATCAAGGTCTACATGGTGATTGCAGCATAGGCGACATCGACAGAGTTGAGTAGCAACAGGGGCAACTGCGTCGGGGATGGAGACGAGACGGAGGCGACACCGATGGGCCAACGAGCAGCACGACGGGACTCGTGTCAAAGGCCAGCGAACGTGGCAACGAGCAACTCGGCATAGCATCAGGAGGATGGGCAGTGACAGCATCGGGCCCAGGTGTTATCGTAGTTGAGGTCGAAGGGTAGCAGCTCGGTGAGCAGCGACGATTCTGGAAAGGTGTGGCCTAGCAATGTCAACGATGACTGAACGGCGGCGGCGGTCGGCCTGGTGATGCGGCGAGGCTCGATCTACTCCCAGATCTAATCAAGCACAATCAGATCTAGGCCTTTGGCCAACCCCCTACCTCAGATCTTCAGACCTAAAAGTTTTCGAGTTCATCTTCCCACTCTCTCTAGTCTTAGTTGGCTCGGCTTTAGGAGTAGCGGCGACGGGTGCTATGGCTGTTGGCATCAGCAGCAGCGGTGTCGAGTGCAGGGGGGTCAGACGGCGGCAGCTCAAATGGCTTTAGGCTCGGAGGGCGGCGGCTTGGATGGCATCGGGCAACGTCGCCTCCTCCTCGGATCCTACAAGCTCTCTCCCTCTTCTCCACGTCGAATTATCCCCATGGCTACCATCCTGTGGATGTGGTTCAGTTTCTCTTCTAGAGTCACATTCTCCTAACCTCCATAGTATCCCGCTAGCACTAAGGACTCATATAACTTGGAAGCATCCACCACTAGAGGTTGTTGATTTGCCCACGTCTCCTCGGAAATTAAGTTCACTCCCCATGCATGATTTGGTAGAGGGTTTTGTTGCACGTTAAGCCGAGCCTCCCTGAAAGTCAAGATGTTCTTGTCTAGAAGTTGTTAAATTTTATATCTCAGTATGTTACAATCATCTACATTATGCCCCATTTCTCCCATGTGGTATTCGCAGATTTTGGTCATATTGAACCTGGCGAACCTTGAGGGATTGTCTCTAGGTACCTCCTTCGTGACCATCCTCTTTTCGAGAAGCATGGGCAACAACTTTGATAGCGCGCGTGGTAGTGGGGAAAATCCCTTTCAAATGGGCCTCTTGCCATTATCATATGCTCGTGACAAGCTACCTTGAACACTATAGGTTTGTGCACAAGTGTTGCGACCGGCTGAGGGAGAAATGGCTCTCGCACAAACGCTACTTTGACTGTGGCTTCCTTATCTTTTCTCGCTGTGAATTTCTTCGTGCCCCCAGTAGATATTTTTCCCTCAACAATTGCGCATTCGACTCCTTCACCTACCTCAATTAGTTGTAAAAACATCTGACAACCCGAGAACACTAACCCTTAGAAGTATTCAGGGGGCAATGTCTTGAGGAATAGCTGCTTCATCTCCTTCTCATTCAAGGCCGGTTCACTTGTGAGGCCATAGTCCTCCACCTTTGCGCAAAGGCCTTAAATGACTCATTCATCTTCTTCTCAATACGGGTCAACTCTTCTCTCGTGAGCGCAAGCTCGGTATTAAACCAATATTGCTGCAAGAACTCATTAGCTAAATCTTCCCAACTGGTGAATTTGTCAATGCCCAGTACGATGAACCACGTCAAGGCAATATTTTCCAAACTATCTTGGAATGTGTGTATGAGGAAAGACACGTTGTCAGCATAACGAGCCATTTTCCTCAGGTAATACCTAAGGTGAGTTGTGGGGCATCCCGTTCCATCATACTTTCTTGTGAATCCAGACTCTTGGAAAATCTCAAGGAAGTTTGTCTTGGTATATGAAGAAAACCTATCAAGTCCTTTCAGCACGTAACTTTGCAAGGCACACAGTCGCTCCTCCATCTTTGCCAAGCGTTTTTCACTCTCTTCACTTAGATGGGGTGTTGGGTCTTCCTTCGGAGGAGGGTCCAAATTGACAATGATTGGCATGACAGAAGAAGCCTCTCCAATAGTTTCTTTCTCAAGGAGATTAGCAATGTGCATGCCTCCCATTGACGGGGGAGCATGTCCTGATAACGTAGGAGTGGATGTTCCAGTGACAGCTACAGCGAGGGGCTTTTTAAGTTTCTGGCTTATTTCAAGCATCATTGCGGTGAGTTGGCCAGCTGGTCCGCCATCTTGGCCATGTGCATGTTGGTGTCCTCGTTCTCCATCCTGACTTTCACATGTGTGCAAATCGGAGATCTTCGCTTGGCCATGTCGACGATCGACAAAAGACAATTGATCGGCTAGTACATGATGCAAGGGTAAATAAACATATATAGGTACAAGTAATAATCAAGCAGTCGACCCACGACAAAAATATAATCACCCAAATTTGTTCGTTTCATTGAAAACCAGGTTGCCACTTAATGCAATAAAAAACATGAGAGAAAACCCTTGAACAACGAAGCTACTTTGAAGAAGGAAAGACACTCTCTTAACTCCCAATATTGAGACTCGAGACAAATTCTTTTAACATTGTAATGCATGTAAGTATGGTCCCGCTACAAATCGCATTTGAGTCAATCTAACTAATGAGGAAAATTTTCGCTCGTGGCAGCTCCACTAACTCGGGTTAACTTCAAAGCACACTCTTTGACCTCCTTGAGCTCCCTTTTGAGGTGCTTGATCTTAGCTTGGTGGATGATCTTCAATGGCACTTCAGGAATCTTCGAGCATAGGCTCTCCGAGATCTTATGCCTAAGGATGTACTCCTTCGAGGCATAGTAAGTCTTATCTTGCCCCTTCAACTCTTCATCAGGCTATATCAGCTTCCGAGGGTGGCACATATCCCACATCGATTTGACCAACGCAACAGAGTCTTCGTGATCTTGGTATCTATCAGGGAAGTCTATCCTAAGAGGGTCTTTCTGAATCGTCGGCGGAAGCTGTTGAACCTCTTGAAATTGAAGGTTGACTCAAGTCTGGTAATATTCGATGACTTCAGTGATTCCCAACAAAGGAATAGGTCCAGTAAGCCCACACACAAACTGCGCTTCTTGAACTCGGAGCCATTTGGCATGCCATTGGAAATCCTCAGGTCCAAGGTTGGTCATGAAAACTAACCACTCAAAATAATGATAATCAGGGGCAAACGTTTTCCTATCTCTAAACTTCAGGATGGGGTGGCTAGAGTCAGAAATGTCGCTTACAGTCATCAAGCCACCGAACCCCTTCCCCTTAATGTGAGAGAAGAACCAGCTTTGTAAGAGTGCGGGAGGAGCATGGAAAGCTCTGTCTTTATTTTATTTAAAACGAGTAAGGGAAATAAATGTTTCAGTCAAGATAGCATTAACAAAGCCCTTTGTCATACATACTTCACGAACTACCTATGCTACGGAAGGGTTAATAGCATTCCTACAGTGTGGGAATATCACAAACCCAAAGAAAGCTAGTAGGAAGATCCTATTCTTTTGGAAAGATTAGGGATTTTGAAAAAATTCATTTAGAAATGAGAATGGATAGGTTTTGCGATTGGCTTTCAAAACTTTTCTCACGTCCTCTCCCTTGACTTTAAGGAACTCAGATAAGGTTGATGGCTAACTAACTCCAACACTAAGGGCTTTCCAATGGTAATATTGTATCCTCCAAGATTGGAGTGACTTCATAATTACCGAATATGAACGTGCAAGTTGCAGGGCACCAAATATGTGCTAACGCTCGCACAACACCATAATGAGTCTCTATCTCTAAAAAGAGGAGTGACTGTCTGATGTAAGATCGCACCCAGTCACGGCCAGTTAGATCCAGTCTATCCCACCACGTGCGGAGCTCGGCTTTTGGGATGAAAATGATGTGAAGCTCGGGTTACCCCCATCGTATGCCAACCAAAGTTATGACAAACCTAATTTGTCATTGACCAACCAAAAAGAAAGCGAATAAATAAATTGTGCATAAAAGGATTTGAAAAACTTACCATATTCATTGAGTAGCAATGCAAATAACATAAACATGCGCATGGGCGGTGGTTCGATTTCTACTCTAGACGGCTCAAAATAAAGTCATAGGATCATTGGATTGAACCAACAAGATTGCGGTTAGGTCGTGTTACTCATGACTCCGGCTTTGTCAAAGAACTGACCTGTGTCGCGCGATTGCAGATCAGGGTGGGTACCTTCGACATGAAGAAAGAAATTTTGGGGTAGAGATGGGCAACTCATACTACACGGTTG
The DNA here is from genome assembly GCA_017140475.1 of Eucalyptus fibrosa. Classification (NCBI taxonomy): domain Eukaryota; kingdom Viridiplantae; phylum Streptophyta; class Magnoliopsida; order Myrtales; family Myrtaceae; genus Eucalyptus; species Eucalyptus fibrosa. The sequence continues at coordinate 15,328,810 of CM029509.1, forward strand.
TAATCAGAGTGGTATCTACCTCAATACCATCCTAAGTGATCCTATGCGGCCTAGGTCTGGTGGCAAATAATGTGTGCTACAGTATAGTGTAATGCAGGGGAAGCACGCATGACAATTGATTAGCAATTAGCACTCCGTACATAAAAATAAATCATACATTCCTACAGTTCCCTACAAGACAAATGTGAGCAAACACTTCCCCTTACACCTCTCATTCAGCATGAACATTAAACAATCGACCTGTTAGAGATATACTTCGGATCATCACTACCAAACAATAATATTTTTGAACAAGATCAATTTTGGCCTAAGTCCTCTAAGGTCTAAAACCAAGTCCCCAGTGGAGTCGCCAAGCTGTCGCGACCTACCCTTTGGGAGGAGGGAGTAGGTTTAGCGGTATTGCCTAAAGGATGGGCTTATGGCCCTTGATTAAGCACGGGCTCTTCCAAGCCCATACCTCGCGTGACATTAAGATATTTTTTAGGAATTTTACACAAAAGGAGTTGCCACTAATCTATTGGGGTCGGCTAGAAACCAAGTAGGACATGAGAGTATGCCTCGTTTCCTACAAAACCAGAGAATCTAGGGTCGGGGACTTGATTACACTAATTGACCAATTAGTACCCTTTCGGTACCTAATCTTGTTCAATTAAAAAAAAAATGATTTTTGTCAAGGAGTTTGGGTTGATTTTATACCTATCCACTAACATGTGAGGTGATCATGTGAGTGTGCAATCATTAACATAATAGTCATAGCTACCCAGATCATAATTGTAACAAAATTAAACATGTGCAATTAAATATAATTGGATATGCAAATTACACGTGCGATATAATCAGCATACAAGCAAATAAAAGCCTAATTACACTAAAGTGGCAATACATAGCAATTTCTAACCAAACCCTACAATTTTTGGATATTTGAAATTTTTAATTCTTTTTAAAAATAATATTCTGCAATTTATGGTAATTTTCCTGCATTTGACACATTTTCCATTTGAATGAATATCTTCAACCCAACCCGCACTTACTCTCATTGGTGTCTAAATCAACTCTCAGCTACATTAATGCATGTACCCATCGATTCACAGTGTAATGTGTGAAGACATTAATGAAATCATCGTGCAGACATAAGATCGATATTTCTTGTGAACACGATGAAACGTGCAAGTGGAAAGTTTTCCATCACAAGAAAAAATGAGGGACATGGAAAATTCAAAGAAGTTCAATAGCATAAATTTCGCCTTATGGAGTGTGACCGCAAAAGCAAATTGCCAAATCATAGAGGTCAGGTTCTCAGTGTCGGCAGGAAAAGGAATTGTCTCCAGAGACTTCCGTAGTCAATGCATGCATGCATGTTTCTTATCGTAGAACATTACCATTGGCCAAAGATGGTCCCCTCGTTGCATACTTGACTTGGCGGTCCTTGTCGAGTTCAAGACTTAGCGTGCCAACAGTAACTAAAAGGTGAAACATCGTATCATCTATTAGGAAGTAATGTCATGGTGTAGTCGTTTCAGTCACTATTCTTTTCAGATGGATTACTACCTCATCAGCCCAGTATTTCACTCTAGCAATGGTTCTGTATTCTTGAGTCAAAGCCAAAAACGATCATAGGTTAATGTCAAAAAAATAAATTAAAATCAAACAAGTCAAAGCCTCAAGGGGTCATTTGCTCACCCTGAGATATGAGAGGTGGGGACGAAACGGATAATGACTAATTTGTCATCCCTCAACAGAGGAGCAAGAAAGTTATTCACGATCAGAACTCACAAAGCAAATATCCCAAAAAACAGAGGGTCTAAAAGAAAAACTTGAACAGCCATTTGTTGACACATAAATTTTGACTAAGTACCATTAAAGGAAAGGGTTGAGTTATTCTCGCATACCTTCATCTGGTGGCAAGAGTTGAGCATCACACTTGAAGATTGTAGAGCAAATCACGACAAGAACAATGCAGTCAATATCTCCGGAAACTGAACCCAGAGGCTCCCCCGTCGTTAACTTCTGCTTACCTGCACAAGCGACACCGACCCAACTCCGACCTCAATTCCCTCGCCACTGGCCGGCGAAAGCCAGCCTCACAATTGGCCAGCGGCGATCAGCCAAATGAAGAAAGAAGGTGGGAAAGAAAGGAAAAAAAAAGGGGGGGGGAAAGAAAAGAAAAGAAAAGAAAAAGAAATGGAATAAGAAAAAAAATAAAATATTATTTAAAAAATTGTTCGTGTCAATATTGGCCAAACTACCAATGCTGGCTAGTTAAAACTAGCCGAATAGACTAAATTAGCACAAATGCAAAATATTTAGAATTAAATTGGCTAAAAAAAGAGTTCGGGACTTTTTTGGTAATTCTCCCTCAAAATAAGTGGTGGACCTCATCTATTCATATTGTCTTTTAATCCTTGTCATGGGATGATGACATGTGCATTTAAGATCAAAATAAATTAGAAAATATTAAGATTAGGAACATGTAAATCGAACTGGAATATAAGAAAGGAATAGAGAATTTAAATACGTACCAGTCATCTCAAAAAATAAGATGGATCACATTAGACGCTTCAACTCATGTTATTTATATGCTGAAAATCATATTTTGCCATCCCAATATGGTAATTTTCCTGCATTTGACACATTTGCCAATTGAATGAATACATTCGACCCAACCCACACTTACTCTCATTGGCGTCTGAATCAACTCTCAGCTACATTAATGCATGTACCCATCGATTCACAGTGTAATGTGTGAAGACATTAATGAAATCATCGTGTAGATGTGAAGATCGACATTTCTTGTGAACACGATGAAACGTGCTTGTGGAAAGTTTCCTATCACAAGAAAAATAGAGGGACATGGAAAATTCAAAGAAGTTCAATAGCATAAATTTCGCCTTATGGAGTGTGAACACAAAAGCAAATTGCCAAATCATGGAGGTCGGGTTCTCAGTGTCGGCAGGAACCAATAATTATCTCTAGAGACTTCCGTAGTCAATGCATGCATGCACGTTTCTCATCGAAGAACATTACCATTGGCCAAAGATGGTCCCTTTGTTGCATGGTTGACTTGGCGGTCCTTGTCGAGTTCAAGACTCAGCGTGCCAATAGGAACTAAAAGGTGAAACATCGGATCATCTTTAAGGAAGTAATTTCATAGTGTAGTCGTTTCAGTCGCTATTCTTTTCAGATTGATTACTACCGCATCAATACAGTACTTCACTCTAGCAATGGTTCTGTATTCTTGAGTCAAAGCCAAAAACGATAATAGGTTAATGTCAAAAAAATAAAATAAAAATCAAACAAGTTAAAGCCTCAAGGAGTCATTTGCTCACCCTGAGATATGAGAGGTGAGGACGAAATAGATAATGACTAACTTGTCATCCCTCAACAGAGGAGCGCGAAAGTGATTCACGAGAACTCACAAAGCAAATATCCCTAAAACAAAGGGTCAAAAAGAAAAACTTGAACAGCCTTTTTTTGACACCTAAATTTTGACTAAGTACCATTAAAGAAAAGGGCTGAGTTATTCTTGCGTACCTTCATCTGGCGGCAAAAGTTGAGCATCACACTTGAAGACCATAGAGCAAATCACGACAAGAACAAATTAATAATGTAATTTTTCTGATAATTTTAAATTGGAAATCACTAATGTGGCAGTCCATTCAATGTCTACTGTCTAATGTGAAATTAAAACAAATTCAATTTTTTAATTAATTTATTAAATTTCTTTTTTTTCCTTCTCAAGATCAGCAAGGCAACTGGTCGAGGGTTACCAAGCCTTATCGACCCCTTGCAAGCATCGGGAAGTCCTCACCAATTGTGAGCGAGGGATGCTACCCTCATGGGATTTAAGCAAGGGCTTTGTGGCCCTTGCTCACCCTTGCTATGGTTGGCAAGAATTGGGCGAGTGTCTTGGCACCCTCGCCAACCATAGCAAGGCTCACGAGCCCTCGCTAGATCCGACGGGGACCACAACCAATGCTTGTGATCGGCAAGGGCTTTGCAATCCTCACCTTTGGGCCGGCAAGGGTTGCCAACCCTCGGCCAATAGTTTGCAACCTCGCTTGCCATTGTGAAGGAAAAAAAAAAAAGAGAGAGAGAAAATAAAAATGAAAAAAAGAAAATTTAATAAAAATTTAATAATTTTTTTAAAATTAAAAAATTTCCATGCTAGTGCCAACGGCATCACATACAATGGTTGACAATAAATGGATTTTCATGTCAACTATTTCCAACTAAGATTAGCTGGAATGAATAGATTGGTAATTCATTAAATGGTTTAAGATTATATTCATAAATTTATAAAATGTTTATGGCCGAATTAACAAAATTAAAAGGGTTATAATTAAATTGATAAATTATCGAAAGGTTAAGGACTAAATTGGCATAATTGATAGGTTGAGGACTAAAATAACCACCATATAATAAGGTTAGGATTTTTTTTTTTAATCAATTCTTTCAGTTAAAGGGAGATTATAAGTATTTAAACATCATATAAACCCCATAAATAAATGTTGTGGGATTGTTTAGCATCATATTTATTTATCGTAACTTGTTTATAGCTTTAGTAAGGAAGTACCACGTGAACATTGATACTCACTCATCGCTCAAAAGACTGACACTCAGCGTGGATGTAGTGGTTAGTAACGAAAAATAATATAATTAAGAGAGAAAAGAGGAGAAAGGATTTCAAGGGATTGAGTTATTGAGATATTTGGATGCTCGCGAGAAAAAATAGAGGAAAATAAGGGTTTAAGTGAGAAAGAAGAATAATTGTGTTTATTAATAGATAAATCCCTCCGAATCCTTTCGAATTGCTCCATATTTGAAGAGATTTGAATAGATTTAGAGAATATATATATATATATATATATATATATATATATATATATTTATAACCAAACCAATTCTTCCTAATATCTCCTAATTCTTTTAATCTTTAACCTCCGTTTGTTTCCCTTCATCCAAACGCGATTATGCTTTTAGTACCATTTTTCTTGCCTCCTAATTCCACTTACAAATACGTGTAATTGCTTGTTTGTTTGAATTTAATAGACTTTTTACACTCGCCTGCCAAAATTTAGATTTTAATCATTTTTTTTTTCAATCAAAGAAACATTTCATATAACATATACACAATACAAAAACGTGAAGTGATCAGAGTTTTCTTTTGCACCATTTTAGTACCTTTTTTTTTTCAAATATTATGATATTGAGGTGATCGATTGTAATGTTATGACATCAAAGTGAACGGCTTTCGGATGCATTTATGCGACCTGACCACACTAACGCATATCAACCATCAATTTAACGCAGCGCTACGTGTATTTGTGAATTTACGATTGGTTTCGGGATAATTTGGGGGATCTTTTGCGTGTTTGATGAGGTTCGGTGGGTCTTTTGTGTCGTGGGATTTTTGTTGGCAGTGAATGCGGACGAGTGCTTGTTGACAATGTCTTTGTCTTCTTCACCGTCCCGGCAGGGAAAGACATGTACTCCGTCGGTGGGGAAAAACCCTATCACATGTCTCCTGAAACATGTCATGTCCATTCCAAGCACGGAACTGTTCGTGGAATCCAAGGACGCGGAATCAACTTTTTACCCTTTAGTCAGTTGCTTGCTGTTTCCCAAAATTATATAGAAGGCCTCTCTTCATACATGGAGCCATCTTTTTTTTTTGGTAAGATAAGATGTATATTCACTTTTACCAACAGAACTTTACAAAAGGTAAGACTCGGCACCAAAAACTTACAAACAACAGGTCACCGTGAGTGGAAGGGCACCGAGAGTAAAACAAAGAGGAAGGACTAAAGGAACAACAATCCTCTAGCAAGAACAAACAAAAACAAACACCTACGAAGAAAAAAGAGAGGGATCTAGTACCCAACTTCTTTGTGATCTTCTATTCCTCAGAGTGTCTACCACATGCTTGAAAGTGAGAGCCTTGTCCTTAACAACTTTGGTAAGGTGATACTTTAAAGCTGGCACAACCAAAGTCTGCCCACGGAACAATATATTATTCCTAGCCTTCCAAATTATATGACAAAGAGCAGCAAAAGAGAACCGAGCAATAGTATGGTAGAAATCATCACCTGAGAGGAATTTAATGGCCCAACTAAAATTCTCCACCCATGATCTATTCGTCCACGGGAGGTTGCAGCAGGAAGCCCAAAAAGTTGCCAGGCCAGAAGAGATATGGCACTCAAAAAAATAAGTGGTCTTTAGAATGCGGAGTGGAGTTGCAAAGCCCACAAGAGACAATGGCAATTTGACCATAGGATAGCAGCAAAGCCTAAGTAGGTAACCTGTTCCTAGAGATGAGCCATAAATGGAATCGGTACCGGGGGATAAGTGTTTTATGCCAAACAAAAGAGAACCAAGGCACCACATTGCTCTTTCGGTGAATGGTTTCCCAAGCCAAAGAGATCAAGAAAGTACCCAATGAGTGCTGAAGCCATATTAGCCTGTCAGGAGCCTGATTGAGGATAGGTAAGGGGTGCATCCACGATTGGAGAAACTCTTTGGTCTCTCGGCCTGAGGCGGAGAATAAGTCCGCTAGTTTCGCATGCTTGGGGAGCCCCGATCAATAAATAAAGGAGTCCGTGACGAACAAATTTAGAGGACCACAAGGATGCCAGGGATCAAACCAAAGAGAGATGGACCGGCCATCCCCCACCTGCCATTTAAAATATTGTTGGAAGTCACTTCTAAGATCCAATAATTTCCTCCATGCCCAGGAACAATAGGTATGCTTTTTAACTATCCAAAAGTTCTAGAAAGGTTGACTAGGTATGCTTTTTAACTATCCAAAAGTTCTAGAAAGGTTGACTGTATCCATTTGCATCAAAGGGATTCCTTATCTGTAAATAAGATCCATATATGTTTCAACATTGCTGTTGTATTACAATCTCGGAGATTGCGGATGCCAAGGCCTCCTTCTTGTTTCAGGAGACAAACATCTACCCAAGCTACTTTCGCTCCCCCCGCCTCAAGGCTAGGGCCTTTCCAAAGAAATTGTCAAAGAACTTGCTCAATACGATCTAACACAGCTCTAGGTAACATGAAGATGTTAGCCCAATACACTTGCATCGAGTGAAGGATTGACCTGATTAGTTGAAGTCTACCCGCAAAGGAGAGAAAGCGTTGTGCCTAGGATTGGACTCTCGAAGTTATAAGGTTTACCAAGGCATTGCAATCAGACTTGGTATGACAAGATGAGACGATGGGAACTCCGAGGTAGCGGACCGGGAGTACACCTTCCCTAAATCCGAGAGTCTGAAGAATAACCAACCACGAGTGAAAGGTGCCTCCTGCAAGGAAGACTTCACTTTTGTTGAGGTTTGGTCTTAAACCACTTCAAGAGGAGAGAGTGAGAAGTCCTTCTTTAAGAGAAGCCATTGAAGCCATATCAGCTTCGCAAAAGAAGAAAACATCATCCGGAAAAAATAGGTGGGAAAGGCAAGTATGCTTACACCTCCAAAAATATTTAAACCCTTGTTGTCTAGATTGACAATAGAGAATCCCAGAGAATACCTCCATCATTAGAGTAAACAAATAAGGTGACATCAGATCTCCTTGGCGAAGGCCCCGTCCACTAGAAAAGAAGCCATTGAGCTCCCTGTTTATTGAGATAGAGAACTCAGGAGTTCGAACATAAATCATAATAAGGCTAATCAAGTGCTTAGGAAAGCCAAAAGCTTGGAGTGTTGCTTCCAAAAAGGCCCAATCAACAGTGTTGTAGGCTTTCTGGAAGTCAACCTTTATGGCACACTTCGGCAAATACAGATCAACATGGAACCCACTATATATCTCTTGAGCTAGGAGAATGTTGTAAGTGATTCTTCTGCCTTTGACAAAGGCATTCTAAGAGGGGCTGATCAAAGATGGTAATAAGGCCACCAATCTGCTAGCTATAATCTTAGTAATGACTTTGTAAATGGTGTTACAACAAGGAATTGTCCTAAAATCAGAAACTGATGATGCATTAGGAGTCTTAGGCATTAAGGCAATAATAGTATTATTCACCTCATGCAAAAGATTCCCAGAGCTGAAAAAATCCTTTGACCGCTTCCAACACTGATAACCCAACTACGTCCCAATTAAGCTTGAAGAAGTCGACATTAAAACCATCAGGACCAGGGGCCTTCCCCATGGTTGAAGAGAAGAGGATGTCACTTATTTCCATCTCTGAAACTAGATGGGCAAGAGAGCTAACCTGCTCGTTGCTCAAAGACTGGCGCACAATCCCTCGAATCTCCTGGACAGAGGGGCAAGAAGTAGAGTCCGAAGAGGCCAAGAGATTTTGAAAGTAAGACACAAAAACCTGTTGTACAGCACTATGATCATTCACAAGATTGCCCGAATTGTCCATTACCAAGAGAATTCTATTCTTGAAGTGTCTTTTAATGACAAAGTGATAGAAGAATTTAGTATTTTGATCACCCTCTTTCAGCCACCTCACTCTCGACTTTTTTTTGTAAAAAGACTCCTCCTGCATTCTAAGATCCGAGAAGTTCTGGAGCTGACTCATTTCCATATCCGCAAGCGACTGGTTGGTCGGATCAAGAATTAGAGCCTCTTAAGTGATCTGTAATGCTTGTCTCGCATTCGCCGCTCTAATGAAAATATCCGAGAAGGATTCTCTATTAAACTGCTTCAGGTGGCCTTTTAGATTATGAAGCTTGCAGCAAAGCTTAAACATGGGCGTGCTAGATCCCCGAATGTCCCACACATGAGCAAGAATACTGCTGAATTCCGGATGCTTCATCCAGAAATTAAAAAACTTAAAAGGTTTCCTTGAAGAAGAATAGGCCGCAACTTTAAGAACCATAAGAGTATGGTCCGAAATGCCCGGAGCTAGAAATGAAGCCTCCGAATAAGAGAAAACTTGGGACCATTTAGTGTTAACGAGCACCTTGTCTATTTTCCTCAATTTTCTGTTAGCACCCGAGGAAGATGACCAAGAGTAATGAAAGCCAACATACCTTAAGCCTTCAAGCTTCGCCTGGGCTAGACATTGCCCAAACTCATCAAAAGAAGGAATCCATGAGGTAGAGCTACCTACACGATCTGAAGGGTCCCTGATGGCGTTAAAATCCCTGACCACCACCCAAGGACGATCCAACCAGCTGGAACTGAGTTGAATCAGCTCCTCCCAAAGCGACTGCTGAGCAACAAAAGTGTGTTCCCCATAAATGATAGATAAACAGAATTCTGAATCAGTGTTTAAAAATCTAAGATTACCATGTATCGCCTAGGCATTAGAGGAGGAGAGAATAAATCTCACCAGACTTGGGTTCCAGCCAACCTATACTCTACCCCTAGGGAAGTATCCATAGTTTGAAATCCAATTCCAGCCCACCAAAAGACACGCTGAGATGGAGGGGAATAGAGACTCAGGAATTTTGGTTTCCAAAATACCAACACAACAAATGTTATTGGTACTAACAAAGCTTCTTAATTCAGCTTGTCTAAGAGGGCCCATAAGACCCCTCATATTCCAAACTCCTACATTCATATGTTAATATATACAAGGAAGGAGAAGGGTTTTACTGCCTCTTAGCCACCCGCTTCCTACTGGTAGCCATCTTCGAAGAGGATTTGGGAACAGAGGACACCGGGGAAGGGCCCTGAGACAAGCCAGGCAGCTGGTTGGAAGCCTTTGATGCATCAGTTGACTTAGGAGATTGAGACGGAGGTCCAGTCTAGGGTCCTCCTCAACCTCCTCATCCGAACTACTAGCATTGCTAGCTTCTTCTATAGAATCTTCAACCAAGCTTGGTGAAGAGATTGGGATGGTTGATTCTGTTCGAAGAGCATCACTGGAAGAAGCAAGCGGTGCCAAGACTTCATCAAGCTGGGACAAGATTTGCTTCTTCTGGATCACCTTGGAGGCCGGGGGTTGACCCAAGCAAAGACGCTTTTCCCTCAGGGAGAGAAGGGCCTGCTTCCTTTGATAGGTGCTTCTTCTTTTTGGTAAGTGCTAGTTGCCATCCCTCCTCTGCAGCAATCGAGACCGACGTAGCAGGAGCTGGATCATTCACCGGCAAAGGAGCAGCTCCCAATAAGGCTTGTAGAGGGGCCTAAACAGGGTTAACTTCAGGAGCATGGGCACCATGGTCAGCCTATGTCTGTTAAGGAATCTTAGGAGCCGGGGGGGGGGGGCTCTTGGGAGGGACACTTGTGGCCGAAGGTGTCACATATAAGAAAGGACACAGGACGCCATTCGTATTCAACAACAACAGATCAAGGCTCCCCATTAACAATAATATCCGCTGAATCGCAGCGTTCATCCTTTGCAAATATCTCTACACAAACCCTTACAAATGAAATCATTTTCATCTGCTCAGTCCTATGATCAACATATAAAGGTTTCCCAATGGCACTAACAATAGTGCTTATCCCAAGAGCCGACTAGAAAGCATAAAGGACGTTTTTCAATTTTACCCACACGGGAACGGAAGAGTGGTCATCCTTTTTTAGCTCAAGGAGCAGATGCCATTGTTGAAGAATGAGTGGAACTCTAGCAATAGTCAGAGGTCCATCTTCAAGGACTTTCCTTCTAAAATCTTGGTATGGAATGTGAAAAAAGAAAAGGCCTTGGTCATTGGCCATGACATCATGGAGATGATGTCCCCAAGTGTGTTTTAGAGCAACTTCAACAAGTTTAAATGGAAGTCTCTTTCCCACAAAATAACCCACAAGACATTCATTCCACTTTGGATCTATGGCGTGCAGGATATCATCCGAAAGAACAACCACCGGTTTCCTATCAACCAGAGAAGGAGCTACATAAGAGAGATTGTACCCTTTAGCCGCAACCTTGGCAACATTGGCCCACGACCGAGCTGGAGGGGGCTTTGAGCCTCTTGCCTGCTGTCTTTGGGTCTGGGATTTCAAAGAGCGAGCAGCAGCAACAGTCGAGTCCAGAGCAGAACCCGAAGGGTTCGAGTTTCCAGCTTCAACTAAAGACTTCCCCCTATCCGTAGGGGGACGGGATCTTCTACCTCGACTCCGACCCCGAAACCCAACTTGTTGGGCCTCCATTGCTATCCCTTTCTCTGTCGTAGGCGTGTCCATACCCAGGTCGAGCCCAGCACACCAGCGAAGAAGGAAAACGGAAACCCTACTTGGAGATGACCATAGTTACCTGAAGAGAGCACGCCACTGAAAAGGCTTCGGTGAAGATGGAGGAAGGCTCCGGCGCGTCCCCCCACCGAAAAATCAGAGCAATCGGTCCAGCGGATCAATCGGGCTCAGCAAAACAGCCGCACAGATGAACACTAACCAATTCGCCCAGCTAGAGAGGAGAAGGTGAACAGTATACCGAGAGGGTAAAAGTCATTTTCTGTTTGTGGAGCTATCTATTTCATCATTTCAAATATCCAAAAATCAAATCTATCATTTTATTTACAGATTCCGAACCAATTGCAATCTTCATACCACAGACATCTTTTATCTTAGAGAAAATAACGAGTAACTATAATAACAGGACATTATACAAAGCATTTGTACTCTATTGTCTCCCAAGCTTTCCTCATAATTCATCCATAATTCCTATGGGCACCATAGTGAATCAATGACAACGCATTGTATCCCCCGCACCATTTTAGCAAATTTTTTTTTTTTTAGGTTATAATACTTAAAATGATCGATCCAAATGTTATGACATCAAAGTGAGTGTTGTACGCAAATTATGGTACTATAGTATCATTTTTCCCCACTATTGAATAATTAACTATGAGAAAGTCCACCACGATCAATTTAATATTTAATTTATTTGTATTCATTTTTTTTAAATAAACTTGGAGTGACACTCCCTGATAATTGCCACCACCGCCAGCACCGTGACAACATCTCCTTCCCTTCTCTAGGAGATCCTGATGCACACAAATCTGGCTGAAAAACTCTCAATGTTATCAATATTCCAAGGGTGAGCAGTTTTTCTTAATGATAATATAAAAATTGTATAGACTGCAAAACCTTATAAACTCATAGAATATTAAAAATTAACAATGGGAAACTAAATAAAGAGTTATATGTAGAGTCCTACAAAATAAAATACCCACTGTGTTTCTCCCACCATTTAATGTCTGTTACTTCGTCTATATTGTTTGTGACATAAATCCCAAGAAGGAAATTCAAAAAGAGAAGAATCGTTTTGGTAAACCAAATTAGTTTTCTTGGTCATTCTTTGAAACCGGCCGAGGATAACGTTGGACTTTCAAGGTTGAATGCCATCTTTGGTTGTGTAAGTCCTTCACAACTTCAGGTGTTCCACGTTGACGGCTCTACAATATGAAATGACATTCTCCTATTTGATAAAAAAAAAAATTTAACAATGAGTTCATAGCAGGCAATTATCTTCTGCAGATTAGAGAGCTTGGACAATCACTTTTTTTTGGGTTGCTTGATGTTCCTTTCTACAGAGGTTCTCTAAGTCATGCACATTTAATTTATACCATAAAATAATTCGGATATAAAGAAAAAAGGAAGTTGGAATGTGGAATATGTCCTAATTCAGGGGTACTAAATTAACTTAATTCACCTCAAGACAGCAATACAGTACTCTGATGGAGGTCTTGATCTAGGATTAGCTATAATGAGAATACAATTTGGTGGATGATATAAATAAGAGAAAATGACATAAATGATTGATAAACTTAAATCCAATGGACAATGTGGTCCATGAACTTTTTGATTAATGTGGCACCTGAACTTTTGATAAATATTCAATTTAGTTTCTAAACAATATGAAAATGTTCAATGTTATCCATGAACTTGAACTAACAAAAGGGCAGCAATTAACATTTTTACATATTTTAGGTACTAAAATGAACATGTATCAAATTTTCATGAGCTACCTTGAATAAACTAAAAGTTCATGGACCACATTGCATATTTGGTAAAAATTTAAGGATCATTCGTGTCATTATCCCTATAAATTACTTAAATGCCTAAGGAAATATGATTTATGTGCCTGCAGATAATAGTATATAAAGTCTTTTTTTTTTAAATCTGATTCACTCGAGTAAGTCCGTATCAGATCAAAGTTCCGTGTCCGCTTATTGCGCAGTGACAGTTGGTATTAATTGATAATTTGTTTAGTAATTATTTAAGAATTAAGATTTAGTAGCCACACCGGGCCGATTCGATGGATAGTGACCTTCATGCGTAATGTAGCTGGGAGTGGAATTTTTAATTCATTTTGAATGAACTTAGTCTAATTTAATCATGAGGGATATGGTCGGTTCTATATTTAGTCTCCAATATTGATTGGAGTTAATCAAATCAAGACCGAGCTTGAGTATCTAGAATCTCTTAGTACATCATAGTCCATAAATTCTTCTACCCCAATTAAATATTGTCACTTATATTTTAACCCCATTTTGATATTGATTGGAGTTAATCAAGGGGTTCGGTCCAAGAGATAAAATATCGTGGCCGATGATGTAATTGTCCCTATGACCATTCAAAGACAAATATCGTTTCCCTCAAAATCAATATTTCGGTTGAAATTCCCAGATGCCACAGAATACCTTCCTTTCCCACTATTGCCTGGGTCATATGCCAAAATTAATTTGTGCTAGTACATGTCATGATAAATAACTAGAAATACCGCACGTCATATTATTGTATATAATAAAAATTTTCCAAAATTAATACAAGTTCATTAAAGTGGATTTTTTTTCTTTAAAATTGACTCTTGGAGACAGAAAAGAAAATACATTCAAAACAAGGGAAAATTACACATTCAATCCTAAAGCTACTGTGCAGACATCAACCGAGTCTTAAACCTTTTTAGCGAACCAATGTAATCCATAAATAATACCGCTTAATTTCACCAAAACTTTTATTTAATAGTAATTCTCAGACATCAGAGAGAAAATACAACCAAAAACCAATATTAGTCCTGAAGTTACCATTTTATCAGAGCGAGTTCCTTTAGAACATCAATAAAACAAGGTGTTGGTATTAAATTTGTGCACTCCTTTTTTTTTTTTTTGTTGGGGGGGGGGGGGGGGGGTTGGGGTGGGGTTTAAAAAGGAGGAAATTGTGCATTTTAAAATGGTAGTTAAAAATGATCCCAGAAAAAAAGGAATCTTAGAGTTAGGGGACTGTCGAACTTTACTATAGATCTAAAGCAATCAACCTACAAAAGCTTAGAGTATTTAAAAGTCATTGTAAACGTGAATATTATAAAAGTGTAAAAATATATGTATGACGCAAGTATGGCGCTGGTTTTGACATATGATGTGGTTAAAATTCAAGGTGATCAATGAAGATAAATATGTTCTTCTGCATTCTGCACTCGTGCCCTTAAATTATAAAAGAAACATATTATGGAAAACAAATAAGGTAAGCTAGATATATTCTGGAGGAACTGAATGGAAATATTATTTTTGATCGACAGAACATTATTACACCGGGGAAAATAAATTAAAGTACTTCAGTAAAAAATATTTAAAATATTGCGTGTACAATGTGAGTATGCGTATATGAACTCTAAAAGATTTTAAGATCATATGAGGAAGCTAGGCTATTAGTTAAGTGGTTGGAGGTGAATTAGAAGACCACTATCAGGGACCGGTGAGAGATTGTAGATGATCTCCTCATCCGGAATGACCTTCTCAAGCTTGAATTATGTCGAAAGATTATGTATGAAAACAAGTATCCAAGCTGAGCATACTCTTTCCCAGGACACTTGCAAGGTCTGCCTCCAAAAGGAACATAGGTAAAAGGTGCAGGTCGAGTTCCTTCGAATCTTGAGGGATCGAATTTTTCAGGATCAAGTATCTGGGATTCTTGTGAGATGTATGTACCGTCCAAAATGTCTGTGAGAAAAAAAAAGTTGAAGAAGATCAATGCATATTATCAGAAGTTGACCCTATGTATTGGGTAACCATGCGAAGAAAAGGGGTAGTAAGTAAACAATTACCTTTCATCTCTTTGGAATTGTGTAACCGGCAAAAGTAAAGTCAGTAATTGCCTCTCTAAATGCCCCTTGTGCGGGAGGACTTAGCCTCATTGACTCACAAGCCACGTTCCATGAATATTTCGTCTTTTGGATATCATCCCAATTCAGTAATTCACCCGGGACTTTAGACTTTGCAATCTCCATTTGCTCTGTTGGTGCGACGCAAGTGAGTTAAATATATGTAAACAATGTTGGTTTCGCTTGAAAAGAACACCGCAACTAGAATACTTACATTTGTAAATTTTCTCATAAATGTGGGGGTAAGGAAGCTAAATAGTTCACTATCACAGTGATGGATGTACTGGTGGTGTAATGGCTTGCAATAAGTTATCCGATGATCTTGTTGGAGACATCCATTTTGTAATAGACACTACCGTCGTCAGCCGCTTCGGTAAGCAATCGAGACAACAAGTTCCTTGACTTTGCATCTTTTCCCTCCCAAATCTCCTTCTTCCTTTGTCTGATGATGTTAAGAAGCTCTCGCCTTATGACTTTTCCTCCTTCAACTGCTTTGTTGAATGGCGTGCCAGGAACATTGATAGGCACCAAAGTGAATCCCGGAGCAATACGAGCAAATGGGTTGGTGAATTTCGACAAGACCTTAGGGTCCTTAATGTTCATGAACAAACGGCATGCCGAAGCAAAGGTGTGGCTCTTTGTCAAGGGAAACACCTTCACTTCCTTATAGGGAGACCAGTCACTCTCCAAGTGCTCCCTAGTCATGGAGTCTATGATAGGTATGTAATGTTGGAGTGCCTTGGGTTTTAGGAATTCCAGCAAGAAGCTGCGCATTTTCTTGGGATCATCCTTGTTGAACTTTCCCATGGTCTCGGGGAAGATGGTCACCTTCTTCATGGAGGTGGGCCACCAGGTGGCAATGTACTTGTTCTGGCCAGAGAACAAGAACTTATTGCCGGCGGCCCCACAGAACACGGCCACGTCCTCGCCGAGCAACAAGGTATGGAAGACATCCGGCAAGTACTTGGTGGTTCGGTCATTTATAAATTTCTCGGGACAACCACTCTTCGCAGCACGAACAAAATCTAGGGACTTGCCGATGATCGGCCATCCTCTTTTGCTGGGCAGCAGGTTAGGAGCGGAGGTTTTCTTTCAGAAGACGAGGAAGAGAAAGTACAGTGAAACATAGAGGACGGCGAGGTAAAGAAACAGTTGGGAATAGAACTCCATCTTCTTCTCAGTCAGGGAGACACAAAGCTAATACTGAGGGCAAAGATGGCCGAGGATGCGATGGAGAAGGACCACCACGGATTGTCCCTTTATATAGAGGAAGATGGCATTGCCTTGCAGTCAATTCATGGGGGCTTTTTCTATAAAAAAAAAAAATAATAATTATTGAGCTTAGGTTACGTGCTTTGTCCTCTTCCGCATGATAAATTTTCATGACTTGATGTAACAGACAGTGATCGGTCTCCAAAGTTGAAACTGCCTGGAAACACGGCCTTCGTTTCCTGGACCAGGTAAAAGAAACAATATAATCCAAAAGGTCCAAGAATTACTGCTGCGTCGTTGAGGATAACTCGGAGGTGTACCCGGTGAAGGGAGATCTTATTGAGGACTGCCCTACGGTTTGTGCTAGTCATATTAGTATTATTTGGTCAATATTTGTAACCCTTAAACTCGCAACAGCTAAATAAATAAACACGACAGTAATGACAAGAATACTTATGATTTTCCGCAGAAGCTGCGGTTTTTGTGGCGGCATTTCAACATGATAGAACGTCATTGAATTTATATTTCGAATTAGGTTTTTTGACCCATATATTAGCTAATAACACATCCCCAAAGCGATGGAAGCACTAAATGTTTTCCATATATAAATTATATCTATCAAACACTTATGTTTCGAAGTGATATTTTATTAAAATCATAAAGTGTCATCACAGGGTCAAAGAAGTTAGGAGATGCATCCAACGCAACAAAGATGCATGAGACAAACAACCAACGGTTGACTTCGTTGTTATTAAAAGCAAGAAATTACCTTCCTTGTTCACGAGCCATAACAGTTGCTCTCGTAGGTAGATCAAAGCTTGGTCATGTCAAGGCCCTTCCCATGACAGATCCCAAATTTGATGAATGGCTAGCAAATGACCACAATTTGATGTCTTGGATATTCAATTCCGTGGAACCAAAGATCTACAAGATATTTGCATATTCAGAGTCAACCAAGGCATTGTGGGGTTCGGTATACAAGATTTATGGTCAAGCCAGAAATGCATTTCGGTACTTTGAGCTGTAGCAAGGACTTGCTTGTTCTAAGCAAGGCGCAACACAATCTTTCCCTGAACACCTAACAAAAATGAAGAAGCAATGGGATGTGCTTCGTTAGTATAGACTTGCAACCCATAATGTGATGGATTATGTCAATTGAGAAGAGCAAGATAAAATATTTTAGTTGTTAGCAAACATCGGGCCGGAATTTGAGGACACCAAACTTCAAATTCTTATGAGTCCTCAATTGCCTACCTTTAATGAAGTTTGTGCCATAATGTAAAGTGAGGAAATGAGGAGAGGTGTCATGCCTTCAGCTCCAATTGCATCAAGAGAGCTTAATGAACAATCAGCCCACGATGCTATCAACACGAAGCAAGGAAACTCCACTACTTGGTTTGGCAAAGGAAAATCTAAGAAACCAACATTGTTCCATTGTGCCCATTGCAATCACGATGGCCATTCCAAAGAGAGGTGTTGGGTTCTTCATCTACATTTGCATCTTTCCGAAGACAAGGGTTTGGAAGCTAAGGTGGCAATCCAAGACAATCCGAATGGTTTTCAATCCAAGTTGGAGGCTTTGTCTCAATGAGTTCAACAATTACTTCAAATACCTGACAACAGAACGAACGCTTTTGGCACTGCAACTACAAATTTGGCTATGACATCTAGTAATGTTCATGCTTTCTTAGCTTTATAAAAACCTCAGTTTATTATTGACTCTAGGGCTACAGACCACATGTGTAGTTTTCCAAAATTGCTATCCAATATTACTTAAGGTGTGTTGTATCCACCTATTACTATAGCTAATGGTGGGCAAGTTCCAAATAGTGGTGTTGTACAAATTAAATTTTTCTCAAATGATTCTAAAGCATTATTGGTACTTGAATTATCCTCCAATTCAATGTCAGTTAGCAAATATTCTAATTAGTGAAATTGCAATGTTATTTTTACTCCTCAAAAGGTGTTTTTTTCAAAATCGAAACCCCAAGAGGATAATTGGTGAAAGGTGGTTGTAGAATGGGCTGTATACGGTGGACCTTAACTACAAAGTGTTGATGGTGCAAAGGAAGACTATTGACACTTCTTGGTTATGGCATTGGCATCTCAATCATCCATCTGATTAGGTGTTACATGCTCTTGATATGACTTTAAGTTATGATTCCAATTGTTGTGATCCTTGTCATTATGCTAAGCAACATAGGTTACCTTTTCCACATAGCACACATAAATTAGAACAAGTTTTTTTTTTTTTTATTTAGTTCAATCGGATGTTTGGGGGGCTTCTCCTATTGACTCTAAGGAGGGGTTCAAGTATTTTGTTACATTTATAGATGATAAATCTTGAGCTACATGGCTTTGTTTACTTAAATCTAAAAGTAAAGTATGACCGTGTTTCAAGATTTTTGTAATATTATGAAAAATCAATTTAACACTCTTGTGAAGATTTTTTTGTGTAGACAATGAAGCTGAATATACCAATCAAGCTCTTCAAATGTTCATGCGTGGCCTAGGAGTCATTCACCAAACCTCCTACATGGGAACTCCACAACAAAATGGAGTTACAAAAAGGAAAAATAGGCATCTACTTGAGGTTACTTGAGCATGTTATTCTGGGGAAATTTTCCCAAGACATATTGGGTGGATGCAATCCTTACTAACTGCTACTTAATCAACCGTTTGCCTAGTAAGGTTTTGGGGTAAAGTTCCAATTGAAAGTTTTTATATGGCCAAAAATTTGGTATCTCCCACCTACGAATTTTCGGATATGTGTGTTAGGTGCATTCTTAATCTGGTGACAAGCTAGATCCACTGACTCTAAAGTGTGAGTTTGTGGGATACTGAAATGTCAAGAAGGGATAAAAATGCTATGAACCAAGTACTAGATGTGTTTATATTTCTCGTGATATTGTCTTTGATGAGGTGCACAAGCATTTTGCTAGGAATCAAATTCAAGATGAGCAAGATGACTATTTTGAATTTTTGCTTCCTGTCCTACCTGTCGGGAATTCAATGTTGGATTAGGAGGAAATTTGAACAACAGTTGTTCAAGGGAGTCGACCTGCCCCCAATGTCGCTACCATTCCTGATACAATTGTCATTACAATAGATGCAAGTGATTTGGAAGCTAGGGCTGAAAATGCAATAGAGGTAGCTCCAATAGTTGCAACACCCATTATCTTAGCCTCAACCTGCTGGTTATCACACATTCTAAGGCCTTCAACATGACTCCGTGATTTTTCAATGTATTGTAATGCTTAGCATCCCATTTAGGATTTTATTGGGTATGATAGAATTTCTTATAAATATCTAAGTTCTTATTTGCCATTGAAAATCAATGATAACCTAATACTTTCTTGGAAGCATGAAAAAGCAGTGTGTGGGTGAATACCATGAAAGATGAGCTTCAGGCATTGGATCATAAACATACTTGGGAACTTGCTAAATTGCCAAATAGGAAAAAAATAGTTGGATGCCAGTGGATTTACAAGATCAAATACAATCGTGATGGTTTGATCGAGAGGTACAAAGCTCGGCTTGTCGCAAAAGGGTATACTCAAACCTATTGGATAGACTACAAAGAAATATGTGCTCCTGCAGTGAAAATGAAAGTTGTTTGTGTCCTTCTATCTATGGCAGTTAATTGTAGCAGGCCATTGTTTCAAATGGATGTAAAGAATGCCTTCCTCCAAGGAGACTTGCAAGAAGAGGTTTGCACGGATCTCCTTTCAAGACATCCCTTAGAGAATAATAAGGGCATGGTTTGCAAATTAAAGAAGGCAATATGGTCTCAAACAGTCACCTAGAGCATGATATGGCAAACTGAGTTTCACACTCATTAGATTTGGTTTCAAAAGGAGTATAGCCGATTCTTTGACGTTTACTAAAGCAACTGGTGAAGGTATTGTTGTTATTCTCATTTATGGTGATGATCTTATTATTACTGGCAGTAACTTAAAGGGTATTGTAGAACTTAAACAGTTGTTGAGCAATGAGTTTGACATTAAAGATCTTAGAAAATTAAGGTATTTTTTTTTTGGCATAGAGGTAGCAAGTTCTGATAAAGGTATGTTCTTGACTCAGAGGAAATATGTCCTAGATCTACTAAGGGAGACTAGTAAGTTTGGTGTTAAACCTGGTAGCACTCTTATGAATTACAACAATAAGACCATGTCTAAGGAATCACCCTCACAAGATATTAGGCAATTTCAGCGTTTGGTAGGGAGATTGATTTACCTGACATTACTTATTTTGTCAGCTATGTGAGCCAATTTATGTAGAGACCTACACAAGGGCATATGGAGTTGTTAAACCAACTCCTTCGATATCTAAGAGCTTCTCCAAGAAGATGAATATTGTTGAAGAATAATGGTAATATAGCGATTGTGGGATTTACTGATGCTAATTGGGCCGAGAACCCCATGAATAAAAAACCTACTGTAGGTTCTTGTACCTTTGCTAGTGGAAACATTGTTACTTGGAACAGTAAGAAGCAAACTGTTGTGGCTAGATCCAGTGTAGAGGCTGAATATCGAGCCATGGCTACCGCCGCTAGTGAGATTGTATGGCTCCATCTATTACGAAGATATTCGGTGATAATTAGGTGATAACACACATTGCTTCAAATCCAATCTTTAATGAGAGAATCAAACACATAGAGGTCAGTTGTCACTTTGTAAGGGAAAAGGTTCAAGACAAAACAATAGAGACACCATATGTTTGTAGTAAGGATCAACTTGCTGATGTATTTACCAAAGCTTTATCTAAGGGAGTATTTCAGGATATGGTGAACAGGTTGACATCTGACAATGTCTTCGCTCCAACTTGAGAGGGAGTATTGGCAATATTGACAGGATTTGCGCTCCCATTCAAGGAAAGGAGAGATTGTAGGCTAATTTATATATTAATAGTTTTCCTAGTTTTCGGTTTGGGTTTGCATGTAACACTTTTATGCAAATTGCAGAAGAATGTCATGACAAAAAAAAAAAAAAAAGTTGAGAGTTTTGTCCGAGAACATAAGCACATTGCTAAACCTTATAATCCTTGGGTTCTTTTTTTGCGATTGCCTTACTAAAATTCAACATCCAGGTGATGATGGGCCATCCTTTTTGCCAGGCGGCTGGTTAAGAGCGGAGGATTTATTTCGGAAGCCAAGAAAGAGAAGGTCCAGTTGGGAATAGAACTCCCATCTTCTTCTCAGTAAAGCAGACACAAAGCTTATGCTGAGAGGAAAGATGGCTGAGGATGACGATGGAGAGAGGCCACCAGGGATTGTCACTATTTATAGGGGAAGATGGCATTGTCATGCAGTCACTTCAAAAATAAAATAATAATAATAATAATTACCGAGCTTAGGTTAGGTGCTTTGGCCTTCTCTGCGTTATAAAGTTTCATGACTTGGTGCAACAGACTGGGATCGGTCTCCAAAGTTGAAGCTGCCCTGAGAACACGGCCTTCGTTTCCTGGACCTGGTAAAAGAAATATTAATAATTCAGAAAGCCCAACAATCACTACAGTTTCGTCGAAAAATAAATCGGAGGCGTACCTGGTGAAGGGAGATCTTATGGAGGACTGCCCTAGCGCTTGTGCTGGTCGTAATAGTATTATTTGGTCAATATTTGTAAGCCTTAAGCTCGTAACGGCTAAAGAAATACCTACAACTACATTGACAGGAACACCAGCGATTTTCCAGAGTGTGCCAGCATTTCAACATGATAGAAATGCAGTTGTATCTCCTGTTTTGAATTTGGTTTCTAGACACGTATATTAACCAAATATGTTAGGATCATCCTACATCGATTATGGAAAGGATAAATGATCAGGATAATTCATCCCAAAACAATGTAAGCATTCAATGCTTTAGAGTAGTCAATTTTTTTTTTTTTTTTTTGGTGAACTAAGTCAATTTCATTGCCCATAAATTTGGAGGACCCTTATGTTATGAATGTTTTTATTTTATACTCGAATTATGCTCTCAGAGAACCTATTGGGACAGCAAGACAAAAAGACAACCAAAAAGCCGTCGCAACATATTCTCTCTTATTCTAACAGTCAAAGTCGACGTGCATATAAAATCTGATGCCACACGACGTCGCTTTTTCAGCATCAAGTTAGTTTTAGCATTGACCATGGACAAGAACAACATTTCGTGATCTTGGAGGTACGTCGTCAACATCGAACACCTGAAGAAGGCGAGGTCGTCCAACCTTAAAGCCCAGCTTCGTCCTCGGCGAGTTAAAGCAGAATTCCTTACTATCGATATGATGCAAACTTGTTATAATTCTATAATTCGAACATTTCTTCTAGCCGGCCTAACATATTTTGATATAAAATAGCTACTTACGCAGTAATTCGAAAACTTAAAAAGTTATCTACTACTTTTTTCTCCAAAAGTAGTTGAGGATACTTCTTTATAGATCTATATTGAAAATGAGGATGTTAATATTATTGCATATCATGGAATTAATCTTATTGGTAGACATAGGAATTACCAGATAATACTTGGTATTAATTTGGCATTTTCATTGTAATTCACATTAATAATTGATGAAAGAAATTAATTTTCATCGATGTATAATATAATGAAAAGTACAAGAAGTGCTCGATTATATCGGACTAATTGTAAAAGGAATATAACATTTCTTCTGGGTAAGTATACTATAAATGCCAAAAGTTGTGTACGGCGCTCACTTTGGTGCCACCAGCGAGAGATTCCGGCCAAAATAATTACATGGCTTTTATATTTTTTCTAAAAAATCGACATGGCTTTTAAATGACGTCATTTTCCGTCATCCTTAAGAAAACGACATCGTTTTGCCATCATATGTGGATGGCCTCACAAAAATGATACGGCACAGCTCATATGGGATTGAAATTAGGGTTTTTTTGGTCGATCCTCGCCCAACGCCAACCTAGCTCACTTGGCCACCGTCACTCAACCACCGTGCTCGGCCATCGTCGCTTAGCCTCTATCGTAGTTGCTTGACTAGGTGAGTAAGGAGAGGCTGAGGTTGTTTCTCGAGCAAGAAGTGACGGGAAGAATAGGAGGCGACGGCGGAGGAGGAGGAGGAAGAAGGGGGGTCGAAGGTGGAGAGAGAGAAGACAAGGAGGGCGAGGGAAACAAGAAGGGTGCAGATGGAGATGGTGGATTGGGCTCTACTCAAGGAGCGGCTGAAGTGGGTCCTTCTAAAGGGGGAAGGAGAAGGAGGAGGAGAGGAGCTTGGGCTTGTCAACAATGTCGGACGAACCAGAGACGGAGTTGTGCTAGTGCTAGTGTCGGTACCACTGCAAGTGTCGTTGCTAGTGCTAGTGCTGGTGTTGTTCTTCGAGGAAGAAGACGATGGGGAAGCCCTGCCATGCCCTCTCTCTCTCTCTCTCTCTCTCTCTCTCTCTCTCTCTCTCTCTCTATTTGGGGATTTAGGGTTCTGACTTGGGGAAAAGACACTAAACGACGTCGTTTTGTGGTTTAGATGTTGACTGTACTCTCCAGCGAACCACATCAACTTCAAAAATTAATAAAAAAGTGTCATGTTAGATTTCCGGTCAATCAGATTAAAGTTAGCACTAAAATGATCGTTTTTAAAACTTTTTGGCACTTAAGTAATCCAAAATAAACTTTTGGCACTAAAGTGAGCATCGTACATAACTTTTGACACTGATAGTGTACTTACCCCATTTCTTCTTATCAGACGACTACATTATATGTATTTTATAATAGGACTGTCCACATATTACACTATGTCTTTAATGTATGTCAGATAGATAGATTTAATGTCTATAATTCAAATAAATTAGATGGTAATTTGCATAAAGCATTTTGAATTCTTTTAGAATCTAGAGTCAAGGTAATTTGATAAGAGCAATGGCCAATATGCTGCCGCTAATAGTAACTAAATCTCATTTTGATAGATCTGGGTGCACGGTAGTATTAAAACATCTCTCCATCTCATTATTAGAGTAAAAAATAAAATAAAAATTCCATCATCTTTCCAGATCGGTCATGGTCTTCAGAACTCTGATTCTAACTTTCCATTAATTTTTCGTTTATCACATTCAATTAAATATAAATTAAAGTTGATTATGTCATTTAATTTTACTGGAATAGAGGAGTTGCGGACGGCGGGAGAGGGGGGTCGAGAGAGAGAGAGAGAGAGAGAGAGAGTGCGGGCTTGTATTTTTTGGGCCTCGCATGTGGCCTCAAGTAAGATGGGCGGTCGATTCCTAATTGGACTGAGTAAGTCTTTCTTTTCTTTCTTCCTCATTTCTTTTACATTTATTTATTTGTTTGTTTGTTTCATTATTTGTTCTTTTTGCTATTATTGTTATCTTTTTGCAAAAGTGTACGCTCAGCAAAATTGAGGTGTCAACGCCATCCTTGTGGAGAGACCTCTTGCGTTCTCTCCAAGCATCTCTACACTAACTATTCATGAAGAAGGTCCCTAAATACAGTTGGAGCTTTTGTGGATCCTTCGAATTAGCCCAACCGATTCCAAACATCCACAAGTTGGATTTTATGTTTGTTCAGTTTCCCAAATGGCAGGTCTCTTGACAGATTGATGACATAGACAAAGTGCTCAACTTTTTCATGTTCTTCAACTAAGCCAGGCAATGTTCCTTCGCAATGCTTCATCCTCGATTTCCCACTTATCAATACCATTTTTCATATACAGTTCTTCAACCAAGCTTTCGAGAATGCTAGGTTCGATAACTTTGAGCCTAGTGCACCTTGTCAAGTTCAAAAATCCCAACTCTGTTAGTTCACCTATTTCTTTCGGCGGCCAAGCGGTTGTAAAGTGTAAGAAAGTTAGGAGCTACAATTCTTTCAGCTTTCCAAGAGCAATTACATTCTTTCATTTTTATTTTTTTTACCCTTTTATTATTATTACCTTTTTTTCTTTTTTACAACAAAGTATGTTTGACGTGTCGGCACAAAATAACGTGTCAACATGAGCCTTGATGAACTGCCCATTGGGCCAGGCCGGACCTAAATATATATACATCCACAATTGAAAATGTTAAGAACTCAAGTGCATTTCATGTCATTTAAGTACACCCACAATTAATGCCTCTCTCTCGTCTTATCGAGTTTTCTCTCGTCTTGTCGAGCTCATCTCTGTAGTTCTTCCTCGTCTTGTTCTTCCCCCTCGGATTTCTTCGTCCGAATTTCTGGTTATGCGAATGGCAATCCTTCCCACTTTTGTCTTCCGTCCCTCTTCCACAGATCTGGTCCAGTAACCCCTCCTCGCCTTACTTTTGTCCACCTTTTTCTCATTCCCGCTCTTCTTCCCTCCCTTAACCTTCCTCCTTTTTTCTCCATCTGCATGTCGATAATTCTGATGACTTCGACATTCTTCCGTTAAGCCGTCCATCTCTTTCGTCCATGGCTACTGACGATGATCCTGATGCATCACGAATTGCAGCAATTTGTCAAAAACTGGGCCGCTTATCTACAGAAAAAGAAATCGAGGAATTGCGAGTTGAACCCTCACCTGGTGCACTAGAGGAATGCAAGCTACTGTTGGTTGGTAAAGTTCACTCTAACCCTTCCTTTAACTTCCAAGCTTTTCAGTCAGTCTTGAAGCGTGCATGGCGGTTGGATCAAGCTGAAATCATTCAGAGAGAAGCTGGAATTTATTTAGCCAAATTTAAAACCCATGCCGACAAACAGAGAATTCTTGATACCGGACCTTGGCAATTTTCGGGACATCTCATCAACTTCAAACCATGGATAGCCAATACCCCTCTACACTGCTACGACTTTACTACCTGCGCATTCTGGGTCCAGGTGATTGGGTTACCTTTGGAATGTTGTACTGCTGAAATGATCCGCAAGGCTGTGAGCACGGTAGGCACTGTTTTGCAAGTAAAATCTGAGTTCGCCACTGGTTCCACTCTGAAAGCCTGTCGAGCTCGTGTTGAGTTAGATTTATCTGCACCATTACAAGTCGGTCGACTCATAAAACTCACTAATCGAACTCTGTGGCTGGATTTTCGGTACGAAAGATTACCTCATTATTGCTATTCTTGCGGACGACTAGGGCACTATACCGATTCTTGTCCATCCATCCCTTTTGAGGAGAAAATGATCACTGAACCTGACTCTACTCCTTACGGTCCCTGGTTAAAAGCCGAAGTTCAGAAGTATAGTCCTTATTGGCAGTGTTATTATGGCCAATCAAAGTTGGATGAGGACCGAGAAGAAGCAATACCCGAAACTCCTCCATCTGAGATCCGCACTCTTCCTCTTATTCTACCACCAATCCCTGTATCAACCTCTCAGTCACAAGTTATTGCTCCCATCTCTTCACAGACTCTAACTGATACATCTACTATACCTATATCAGAATCTCATACCTTAACCACAGCTTTAATCCCAGCTACAGCAAAGATGAAAGGAGTGCAATTGCCTACTTCACCTAACCAGGCAAGAAAAGGCCTCAGTATTCGACCAGTAAGTAAGATAAGTCCCGCGAAGAAACCAAAGCGCTATAATCCCTATGACTTACCAGGAGGATATCCGGGGGCTTATGATGATTCCCTATTGTTGGATGCACCAATTATGGAGGCGTCAGAAGTAACTCTACGGGCGACGGTGGCGGCCCTAAACGATCACCAAATCAAAGATGAAGATCATATTTGGGAACTGTCGGGTTTGGGCAATCCCCGACAGTCCTATCCTTAAAAGCCCTCTTGGCTAAGGAAAAGCCCGACTGTGTTTTTTGATGGAGACGAAGAATGTCGATGCTCTTCTCCTCGGTTGAAACGGTCTTACGGTGTTTTGCATCACGGACTAGTCACCCCCGTTGGTTCTTCGGTGGCTTAGCTCTTTTTTGGAATGCAGGGATCTCTCTGTCTGACTTCTCCTCCTCTCCGCATCATTTGGACTTCACCTGCCTTGACATCTCTGAGTCCAGATCCATGAGGATCTCTTGTATTCATGCTCCTGCAGTTTATCATGATCGTCAGCATTTTTGGCAAACTGTGCGTCATATTAGTAATCTTAATGCCTTACCTTGGTTATGCTTCGGCGACTTTAATGAGATTTTGCACCGATGGGAAAAAGTAGGCTCTCGACCAGCGGACTCTTATCGGCTATCTTCTTTCGAGAGAAGTTCTCAATGATTTGCAGTTTGATGGATCTTCCCTCCATGGCTGTGCCTATACATGGTCCACTAACAGAGAGGCTGAAGCTTTGGTGAAGGAGCGTTTGGATCGCGCCGTTTGCACTGCCGAATGGCGTATCTCTTACCCCAGAGCTCAAGTGATAGCTCTACCTGCAGTTGGGTCCGATCATAGTCCACTGGTTATCCATACAAATCCCTCCTTGGCTCGTCGAAAGAGATGCTTTACCTTTGAAGCTTTCTGGAACCAAGAACTTGGCTGTCAATCCGTGATAGAGTCTTCCTGGAACTCAGCCTCGCGACGGGACTCCCCTCTCTCGGTCAAGCTTCGAGCAGTAGCCATCGCTTTATCGAATTGGAGTCGCCAGGTTTTCTCGCATAACAGACAAAAGGCACTGGAATTAGAACACAAGCTGACCACTTTATCCAACCAGTTTCCTACTTCTCTAAACCTATCACAGCAACAGAGAATTAAAACAGAACTTCATCAAGCATGGCAGAGGGAAGAGCAATATTGGGCAATGCGCTCTAGAATCAACTGGCTTCAGTGGGGCGACCGAAACACTAAATTTTTCCATGCTACCACTCTGCAAAGATGTCAACGTAATCAGATCACTCTCTTAAGAGATGAAAATCAGCAATGGGTTAGGGATCCGGACCAAATAAAACAAATGATTTCTACCTACTACTATCAGCTTTACTCTACTTCAGGGCCTAGACATTATGCGCAGATATTAGAGCAGTGTCCTCAGCTTGTGGATGCAGATATGAACGCAGACCTCCTCGCTCAACCCACTCTTGAAGAAGTTCGCGTTGCCACTTTCCAGCTCGGTGCGTCAAAGGCACCAGGAACCGACGGTTTGAATGGCTTGTTTTATAGAGCGCATTGGGAGATCATTAAAGTGGATGTTCACCGAGCTGTACAGCAATTTTTTCAGAATGGAATATTACCCCCCTCTCTCAACAGCACCGCTATTACCCTAATTCCCAAATCC
The DNA here is from genome assembly GCA_017140475.1 of Eucalyptus fibrosa. Lineage (NCBI taxonomy): Eukaryota > Viridiplantae > Streptophyta > Magnoliopsida > Myrtales > Myrtaceae > Eucalyptus > Eucalyptus fibrosa. The sequence goes on from CM029509.1 coordinate 15,357,126, forward strand.
CATAACCCAGAAAGCTTGGACCAGTATCGCCCAATAAGCTTATGCAACTTTGGCTTTAAAATTTTTGCTAAAGTGCTTGCTAACCGATTGAAACCCATATTGCCTAATCTGATTACTGAGGAGCAGAGCGCCTTCGTTGCTGGTAGACAAATTCAGGATAATGTCCTAGTTGTACAGGAGATCATTCACCAACTCAGAACAAGAAAACGGAAAAGGCATTTTCAGGTTATTCTCAAGGTTGATATGCAGAAAGCCTATGACTGTGTAGAGTGGGACTTTCTACGAGACTACTTACTCCGCTTGGGATTTCACTCTCATTGGGTCAATCTGATCATGCAGTGCGTCTCAACGCCATCTTTCTCTATTAAAATGAATGGCGAATTGTTACCAACTTTCCACCCTACTCGTGGGCTAAGGCAGGGCGATCCATTATCCCCCTACCTGTTATCATCATTGTAAATCTATTATCCCTTCAACTGAGGAACGCTATGCATATGGGCTCTATCAAAGGTATCCAGCTGAACCCAAGATGTCCTACTCTATCGCATCTGTTTTTCGCCGACGATGCTGTATTCTTTCTGAATGGTACCTTATTGGAGTGTCAGAATCTGTCTAACATTCTAAATCAATACTGCTTAGCATCAGGACAAAAAATCAATCGTAACAAATCAGGAATTTTCTTTAGTTCCTCTTGTCCTATTGTACTTCAGGAAAATTTAGCTGCTGAATTACGGGTACCAGTTTTAAATAGTTGTGGGAAGTATCTTGGGATACCTACTGAATGGGGAAGATCAAAAAAAGATATGTTTTCATGGCTGCTGACTAGAGTTCAATCGAAACTAGAAGGTTGGAAGGAGAAAATGATCTCTAAGGGAGGGAAAGAAGTTCTCTTAAAGGCAGTTATCCAATCTATCCCTCAGTATGCAATGTCTGTGTTTAAAATCCCTATCTCTTTATGCAAAGTTATTGAAAAAAGAATGGCCAAATTTTGGTGGAACAACGATACAAGCAGATCTGGTGTACATTGGCAGAGCTGGAGAAACCTCCAGAACCGAAAGAATCAGGGTGGATTGGGTTTCAGGAATTTAGTCACTTTTAATCATGCCATGCTCGGTAAGCAAGCATGGCGCATTCTAACTCAGCCATTATCTTTGTGGAGCAAGCTTTTCAAGGGCCTTTATTTCCCTTTTTCTACATTTTTACAAGCCAACAAAGGCCCTCGCCCGTCATGGGGCTGGCAGAGCTTACTTTGTGGAAGAAATTCAATTGAAACACATGTCAGATGGTCAGTAGGAAATGGAAAGAGCATCAACATAAGACAAGACAGATGGCTCCCAATGGGTATTCTATCTGGACCTAAAGCTCCCGAAGAACCTACACTAGTAGCTGATCTTATTGACCCTGCTACCAGTTCATGGAAAGTTGAATTATTATCCAGGTTTTTTGAAATGCCAATCATTCAACAGATCACAAGCATCCAACTCAGACCAAATTACACCACAGATGCACTTATCTGGACAGCTACCACACATGGCACATTTACAGTCAAGTCTGCATATCATGCAATTACCCAATCACAATCACACACCTCAGACTCAACCGCATCATCCTCATATCAAATTCCTACCTGGTTATGGCGTTCTATATGGCAAATGCCCTTTTGCTCCAAAAATTCGCGCCTTCCTTTGGTCTATCTCGCAACAACGCCTTGGCTACGAGAGAGAATCTGCACAGAAGACACATATTAGACAGTCCTTGTTGTTCTTTGTGTGAAAACAGATCCCCAGAATCTTTAGAGCACTTATTCTTACTTTGCTCATGGACTCAGGAAGTTTGGACGCATCCCCGCATCCGTGTTTCGATTGATCCCACCCACATCCATCGCCTGGATTCATGGATCACCTCTACGATCAAGACAGAGCATCGATTACCTCGGCTGGCCTTACTCTCTCATCTCCTGTGGCAGATCTGGAGGGCTCGGAATGCCTTCGTCTTCCGTGGCTCAACTCCTAATCCAGATCAGGTAGTAGACCAAGCACCGACGGCGCCCAAGCGGATCGGGTTTCTTCCCCTCAAAACCGCATCGAACAGCTCTGTCACCAATAGATCTCACCTATGGCGTCCTCCAGATCCCGGGATTTTGAAAGCTAACGTCGATGGCTCTTATCATCAAGGTAGCAACACCGGAACAATCGCTTGTATTTGTAGAGACCATCAAGGCCGACTTACCGATGGGTTTTCGGTAGGAGTTGCGGCAGCATCTGCTCTTCAGGTTGAGATCCAAGCTTTATCTCTCTTGCTTCACCATCTTCTGCATCAAGGCCTTCAGACAGCAAAGATCGAGGTCGAATCTGACAATCTCTCCATGGTCGAAACCTTGATTTCTCATTCCAAGCCGCCATGGCCGGATCGCCCTCTTTTCGCTGAAGCTGCTTTCCTCCTAACCCTATTTCCCAATCTAACTCTAGGGTTTTGCCGAAGACAAGCGAACTCTGTCGCTGACTGGGCTTGTAAGGCCCATCATCTTAACTCTCTCTCTTGTAATTGGGCCCATCATCCCCCCCTGCCCTCTTGAACTTGCTTTGCGCGGACGCTCTTGCCGCGGGTTGTACGTGCTATTCATTTTAATGCGATGAGGGTTTATGTTCAAAAAAAAAAAAAAAAAAAAAAAAAAGTACACCCACAATTTAGAATGTTAAGAACTCAATTGTGTTTCATGTCATTTATCAGACAATTTATTACACTCCTTAAGTAATCAATTGCCAGCTTTATATAGTGCGAAAACAAAATCGCGATGTCTTATATTCGGTTCCTTAAATTCTTCTTGCTAGCCCATTAAAAAATCTCTCTTTTGGTTGCTAGCCCATTAAATGGTCTCTGTCTCATGTGGCCATACAGAGTACTCAATTTGGGGATTTGATCCACGTGGAATGTGCTGGGTCTTCACATAATGAGAAAGTAACGATCTTCTGAAGAGTGATTATGCACACTCCGTAAAAACGTTTTGCCGTGAGATTATTATCCGAGTAATCAAGAGGATCTCAAAGATTGTCCATAAGAGTGGCATCACTTAATCATGAAATACCTAACAATATTTCATGGTAGAGATTCATACACGAAGATCTTAGACATTGGGCACATGCACAAAGTTCTAGGGTTGCAATTCCACAAACGAATTTAATGAACGCACCACCTTAGGGATCAATCTGAATGCTCTGCGTCTTATCTTCAATTCAAACCTGATGTCCAAACTTTCCTGAAATGATTGTGGACAGGACTTACCGAATTCGTCATTTTGTTTCATATTGAAGTGAAAAGTAAACGATGAAGACTGAAAAAGTCAAAGCCTGGCTTGTAGCTAACAAGTCGCCTTTCAATCTCTCCAACCTTATCTTTGGCCGCAGATCGCTCTCATGACCAAGAAAAATAGGACTTGACCAAGAAGAATGTTAGATAATATAATATTTTATGATCTAATTTTCCACATTGTATACCACTGGATTCTTTTGGCTGGGTGAAAGAAGACCTACTTTGTCTTTCACTCGTTTACTCCGTAAGATTTCTTACTCAATTGGTCTCTTCATGTTTCAAAGTGTAATATATTTGTTATAGTACATAAAAAATTATTGAATTGTTTGCCTATTTTAGCGGCCATTGTCATTTATAAATGGGATATATTAAAAAAAAAAAATAGCTCCTAAAATATTGTAGAATAGGCCACTTATAATGAGGACCCGAATAATTTCTTAAATAATGGTCGTGTGGCAACTTTAGACGTTAACCTAATTAGTCGGATTCTGTTTCCAGGCTTGAGACTTTTTGCATGGTTGCAAATTGGAATGCGAATTGAAGTGGTCCAGAATTTTGCTTTTAACCAGAATAAAATAATACCCTTTTGTTGACCCGACTTGACGTAGCAGGTCAATAACATTTGATTAATTAAATGAAATCTTATCTAGGTGAAATTAAGTTTCTTAATTAAAATTTTGAAAAACTACCCTCACTTTTTCCAATGACACTTTATTGAAGTAATACATACTTTCTCTAACTTGGACGTGAATTTGTTCAATCCATGCCTCATGCGCCATGTATCGTTTCCTGAAAAAATAGAATTTGGTGGAGACTCATTCTCTAGGTGATATATCATTAGATCACCGTATTAAATTGAGTTTTGTACTTAAAAGCTGGATCCATATCCGAAAATTATAATTATTTAAAAGAGATCTTATAAAATTTTATAGACAACTGCTAACTGCTTTAAAAATTTAATATTTAAATGTTTTAACAGATTCATCTTAATCATGACTTCATGCAAATCGAGATGTAGCATGAAAATTTTAGTTGTATGAAATAATTAATCGTGCAATATCTCTAGTTATTCCTTGTCACATTAACGCAAGTAATCATGGAATTTAATTTTGGCATACGTGTGAGGTGATCACATTTTTTTTAAGCGGTTACATTTTTAAGATGAGAAAATGATTAAACAAAAACCACCTCGTAGTACAACGGAAAAATAGTGGGAAAAGGAAGGGGTTCCATCGTGAGTTGAGACTACATATAGAATTTTAATATCACGGAAATTATTTATTTCTGTAATAGATAATAATATGGTTTATGTGATTGCACAGCTGTCACCAATGAGAAGGTCACTGTCTGTTCAACGATCTGGGAGGCGCCCCTGGTGAGTATAAAATTCAAAAGAAAAGGACTAAAACCATGTGCTTGTGTGTGTTCATAAGGTATTAGGTCAATATTTGCAAGCCATAAACTTTGAAAATCCTCAAAATTTGACAATGCTGCCTGAATTATTACTTACAAAATTTCCCGGAAAATGCAGATTTTGGATACATGCATCTCCACATCAAACGGAAAACGTGGCTGATTAATTGCATCAATTTTTAGGGCTGCATTTCTGGAAGGCATATATCATACGTTACCCAAAGATCATGTAAGGGTTGAAAATAAAAACCATCTGTCATAACTTGTTTCTCAATCACTCGTCTCCATCAGAGTCATATGCGATTTTCTTATGTTATTCACGAATTATTTTTTGCTAGAAATAACTAAACCTAATTAGCTAGAACCTGCCTAATGTGTGAACTCGTGCGTTGCTCTTCAATCATCAAGCCAAAGTTGACAATTGATTTCATGAGGTATGAACTCATATTCAACACTATTTTCAATGACAAATATAAGCATGCGTCTATTCAGTTTTGTCAGTTTGCTATCTTTTATAAAGCTTAGTCTATTATAAGCGCATGAAGAAAACGACGCAGTGGACTGAATCTCACCTACGGGCGTGACGTGATTGAGAAAGCGGGACATGCTTCCGTCATGCTCTGCATCATTAATTGAAGTGATGCGCGAATATGAAAGGATGGCAAAGCTTATATTCAGAAACGTGGAAGAGAAGTGGGGAGAGCGAGCATGCGGGTCACTAAACCCTTCGAATCGATGGTGTCGTGTGTTGCCTTTCATCTAATACTTCATTGTATTTGATGTCACAAGTTTCGCATCTTGTGGCAAATGCCAAATTTATGTCTGATACAGTCCATTTTATGTCGATTAGCATCTTGATCTACGTTTTCTTGCTTATCTGTGGTCGATTTGAGGATGACCACCTCGAATGGCCTCAATCCAAGGTCACCGGGCCATGTTCAAGGAGCCAGAAGCATCGAGGATCGTGGTTATGGTCGAGGGTCGAAGTGATAAGGCCGACGGGTGAAGAGAAGAGAAAGGAAATGAAGGGAAATATAGCAACTTCTTGTTTGGTTAAAAAAGATAGGCATATAATTATATCTTTATGACTAGCATACGGAAAAAGACATTAAAAAACTACACATTCATATTAACAACATAAAATAAATTACAATGGGCATATCCACATGTAATATTTTCAAAATTGTTCACCTTTATTATTGAGAAAATTCTAATAAGAATTCTCCACTTGCCATGGTAGTAAATATCATGATAAATATATGTTTATGTAAAATTATAGGTTACTTGCGATGCAGTGAAGAGTTAATATTAGTTTCGTGAAAAATATGCAGCAGGGAAAACATGTGTGCTGTGAACGATTAAAGTACACATTAATTTCATGTGATCAGTATGAAAGATGAAAAAGCACACATTAACAACAATCATTAAAACAAATGTCATGTTTAATATTTACAGTCTAAAAATTTATTATAAGAGTACTTATTTAATCAAACAAATGAAAAGGCAGAGTATACTATGACTTATTTGAAAATGATTAAAAGATATGGACAAAGTTATTGGAGATACTTCGTCCATAACAAGATAATTTAAGGATCACAACATCGCGAGTTTAAAGAAGAAAAACATGAAAGAAAATGAAAATTAACAAGGGAAATTGTTGTTTACTCTTCGTGTTCTTTTTTTGGGGGGGGGGGGGGGGGGGGGCTAGAAGTGCGTTTTGCTTGTTAAAAGGGAACGCATGTTCCAATGACAAGTTTATTTTATTTTGTAGATATAACATAGGGCATACATGGAAGAAAGAGAGGAAAAAAAATTGTTCCTCCTACAATCCCTCCAGATTTAGAGTTATTCAAGGGGATTAGAAAAAGTAAGGAATTTGGGATCGTAATCCCGCAAATTCACTCCAAATCCCTTCATCTCAATCCCTTCTACCACAAAGGAAATACTTATTTAATATTTTATCTTGCTCTCTAATCCGTCCTAATCACTTCATCCAAACTTGTAAGAAAGAAAACAAGCATGATACTACAAAATTTGAGAGAATTATCAAAAAAAAAAAAAAGTCTTAAATCTATTATAATTATACCCACTAAGTCCTAAATCTTTTAATTATGTTAATTGAGTGTCAAACTTTATCACATTTTATTAGTTGAGTGAATTCGATTAGTTTTAGCCAAAAATCGCTGACGTGGATGCTAGCAATCCTATATGGCACAAATAGCACTGTAGTAGATCTTTTCTAATAATATTTTAAAAATATTTTAAATTTTTTTATAATTGTTTTCTTTTTTGTTTTCTCTACTTTCTTTTTCCTCGGATTTAGGGCCAGCAAGGATCGTCCATCATAGGTGAGGGACGGGACGCCCTTACCCAAATTTTGTCACCCAATGAGCTCAATACCTTATTTGAGACTAAGGCTGCATTTGGCAACTTGTCAAATAGTAGAAATTTCTATTCTTTTGTTCCCGATAGTAAATTTAGAATAGAAATTTATTTAGTAATTTTTTGTTCTCGATAATAGATTTGGAATAGAATCAAGAAGTAAAAAAAAAAAAAAAATTGATTTTTTGTTCCCAAAAACAATTCCAAAATCAAGTAAATCCAATTTTTCTCTTTTCTCTTCTTTTCTTCTTGTTCTTCTTCCTTTCTCTTTTTCTTCAACCACCATTGCCATCAGCCGTCACCACCACCACCATCTGCCACCATTGGTAGCCAGTGACTAGTTAGGTGATGTCTGATGAGCCAAGGTGAGGTATGGCAAGCTCACTAGTGGCTCACCCAATCATCAGCGAGGTCAACCCTCATCGATAGCTAGGCAAACCTCGCCTGAGCCTCTCCAAGCCACCAACTAGCTTTGCCTAGCTAGGCAAAGCCCAACCTCACCCAAATCTAGTGAGGCCAAGCTCGCCCCACCATTAGCGAGGCTCGACCTCATCGGGTCACCACGAGGTCGATATCGCCTGGCCAAGGCAAGGCTAATCTCTCGGTGGCCTGGCGAGGTCGAGCCCAACCAGCGATTAGGCAAACTCGGTTGAGCCTCGACCAGTTGCTGGGGAGGCAAGATAGACAAGGCGTGGCCTCATTGAGGGCCAGCAATGCTCCAGCATGGTCACGGCCCTCGTCTAGCTGGTTGACTGGTGAAACTGGCAACCAACAAAGCTTGAAGAAGAAGAAGAGAGACATGAAAAAAATGAAAAGAAGAAAAGAAAAAAATAAATAAAATTGTTTTAAAAATTAAAAGAAAATGATTTGTATTAGAAATTTTTAGAATTGTACTAAACGCAATTCTATTTTGAGAATAAAAATTTTGGACAATTATCAAACATTTTAAAATACTTAGAAATTATTTTTGGGAATAAAATAAAATGAATTATTTCTTATCAAAAATTATTTGTGGGAATAGAATGGTTATCAAATGCATTTATCTTATTTGCGGGAATAGAATGTTTACCAAACGCATCGTAAATAAACAACTTTAGAGCTTTATTTAACACAAATTCCACTTTAGGTTATTGTCTTAAGAAAATGACCTCATTTCTGACAATTCTTTGAAGTTTTCTCTAAATCTTTTAAAAGGAAAACAAGTACTTGCCTGATTGACAGCAAGCGTCACAGAAGCTACCATTTCGCACAATTTGAATTTTGAGGCCTCTAGGATTGGTGATGGACTAATGGTCAAGATCCAAGATGACAGAGGCGACCATCATAAATCCAAATTGATGGATGTGACAATTTGGAATGTGGTCGACATTTATCCTGAGAAAAATTCGAGTGAAATATGAGAAACCCAAAGAGTAAAAAATTGATTTGACCGGAACCACCCTAGTGAAAAATTTTATTGGGCAATTTTCTAACTAAAGATATAATTGGAACAAGACCGAGAAAAAATCTCGCTAGAATAGAAAGATAATAAGAAATTGGAGCTTCCTTCCGGTCGAAGTTAGAACTTCAGGCTCAATAAAATGATCAAGTTGAAAAGCCAAAAAAAAAAAGTTGGAAAATTGATGCAACTAATTGGTGGTCCTTCTCCCCGACATTTAGGAATTGACAAATATGCATTTAAATTGCTGTTGTATCTAAACATGTTAACAACATACTTTTTTATCAACATCACAGCGATTGTTTTGGCCAAGAAGCATAAACCACCGTGCGTTGAAACTAACACCAAAGGGGCATTTAGGTTCAACGTACATTGGTAAACCTAGAGTGAAGTTAAATACAAACATTTGAGCTTTCACCAATTGTCAAAGAACTAATTAGCCTTAATTTAATTAAAATAATTTAATAGATAGGCACAGGTCACAAGAAAGAAAAGAATGAAGAGGTGAGTAAAGATATTTAATAGTTAGATATATTTAACAGTTCATAAAAATTCATTGATTAGATAGTTTAAAGACTGTACTATATGGCAATGCAACGAAGCAAAGTCAGGCAAAGAAAAAAAACAGTAAGGTGAGGGAAGAGCAAACTCCCATAAGTATACCAGATAATCTGGAGACTTAGGAATTGGTTTTACATAGAAAACCCTGGAACTACATGATTTTCTCTCAAGCCGACTGGGTTCAATTCAGCCCTGAAAATTACTGCATTTTTCTTATACTTGTGTTTGCTTGGTTGAGTATGATCCGATATAATATGTATGTAAGTAGTTAAGGAATGCTTGTATTTGTACATGGAATTCTTAATTCTAATTATGATATCCAATGATTTGGTAGATAAGATAATCATTTTCTTAAAATCGAAATAGATGTCCCTTCTGAATGAGTATTCCCCGAAATATTCTTCTTCTTCTTTTCTGTTATTTTTTACGAAGAGTTTCGTATTCATATGCATGAAATATATGTGCTCATAGCCTCATACTGGCCGCTCATTTGATTACTTCTGGGTCAAACGGACAGGAGAAGATATATGTGCTCAACGAAAGTTACTATAGAAAGTTTCGACTGATTTCATATAATTGAGAATTACATATCCACATTGTACATCACTTCCATTAACTTTTACTAGATCGACCGAGCATTTATTAGTCTAGGGATGAAGAAGAAAAAACTCAACTAGAAAAACAATGGCGTGCTTGCAGCACACATATAGATTCGTATACAAGTTCTTCCATTGTATGAAGATTGCATAAGTAAGCTTAATTCTTAGTTATGGGCTCGGAGGCGAATAAGAAGACCATTGGCGGGGACTGGAGAGGGATTGTAGATGATCTTTTCATCTGGGATGACCTTCTGCAGCTTGAATTTAGTCACCAAATTGTGTATGAAAACAAGTATTTCGAGCCGAGCATACTCTTTTCCAGGGCACATGCGAGGTCCACCTCCAAATGGAACGTAGGTGAAAGGCGCAGGTCCATTTCCTTCAAACCTTGAGGGGTCAAATTTCTCCGGATCGGGGAAGTACTTGGGATTTTTGTGAGTTGTATACACTGTCCAAAATGTCTGAGAGAAAAAAGTTTGAGATGATCAATGCATATGATGATTACTTGGAGACTCCATGTCTTAAATCACTGGATAACCATGCCAAGGAGAAGGATCAAAAGCTAGAGATTTACCTTCCATCCCTTTGGAATTGTGTAACCAGCGAAAGTGAAGTCAGTAATCGCCTCTCTAAATGCCCCTTGTGCAGGTGGCATTAGCCTCATAGACTCGCAAGCCACATTCCAAGAATACTTCATTTTCTTGATGTCATCCCAGTTCAGTAATTCGCCGAGGGCTTTAGACTTTGCAATCTCCATTTGCTCTATTGACGTGAAGCAAGTGAGTTAGATATATGCAAAATAAATCCAAAAAGGCATATTGACGTTGCCATCTTTTCTATGGAAATACGCATAGGACTATTACCTTTGTAAACTTTCTCATAGATATGGGGCAACGAAGCTAGATAGTTCACTATTACAGCGATAGACGTACTGGTGGTGTCATGACTTGCAATTAGCAATCCAAAGATCTTGTTAGACACATCCATCTCGTAATAAACACTATTGTCATCATCTACTTCGGTTAGCAATCGAGACAACAAGTCCCTCGCGTTCGCATCTTTTCCCTCCAAAATCTCTTGCTTCCTTTGTCTAATGATGTTCAGAAGCTTTTGCCTTATTACTTTTCCTCCTTCAACTGCTCTGTTGAATGGCGTGCCAGGAATATTGATAGGCACCGAAGTGAATCCCGGAGCAATACGAGCAAATGGATCGGCGAATTTCGACACGACCTCAGGGTCTTTAATATTCATGAACAAGCGACACGCCAAAGCAAAGGTATAGTTCTTTGTCAAAGGAAAGACCTTCACCTCCTTATGTGGAGACCAGTCACTCTCCAGGTGATCCCTAGTCATGGAGTCCATGATAGGTATGTAATGTTGGAGAGCCTCTGGTTTCAAAAACTCCAGCAGGAAGCTGCGCATTTTCTTGGGGTCATCCTTGTTGAGCTTCTCCATGGTTTCGGGGAAGATGGTGACCTTCTTCATGGAGGTGGGCCACCAAGTGGTGATGTACTCGTTCTGGCCAGAGAACAAGAACTTGTTGCCGGAGGCGCCACAGAACACGGCCATGTCTTCCCCAAGCAGTGAGGTACGGAAGACCTCCGGGGAGTACTTGGCCGTGCGATCATTTATGAACTTCTCAGGGCATCCGCTCTTCGCCGTGCCGACAAAATCCAGGGACTCGCCGATGATGGGCCATCCCTTTTTGCCAGGCGGTAGGTTAAGAGCGGAGGATTTCTTTCTGAAGACGAGGAAGAGAAGGTAAAGAGAGATGTAAAGGACGGCGATGTAAAGAAACAGCTGGGAATAGAAATCCATCTTCTTTCTCTACTCCGAATGCAGATACTAACACTGAGAAGAGAAAAGAAGCCAGGTTTGAGGATGAAGAGAAGACAGCAAGATTGTGGCTATTTATAGACGAGATTTGTACGAAGTTGCTATAATCTCATTTCGCTCTCTTTCCACGTCCTTAAAAAAATGTAAGTGTGTATACACACATTAAGTCACGTGCTTTGACCCCAAGAGTTTTTTTTGGGTCGGTGACCCCAAGAGTTGTTGAGGCTGTTTTTTCTCCTGTTGGCTAGCTTGGCTAAAATTTTTTAATACTATTGATGTGACGTGACATACTATCAATTATATATAATTATATTTTAGGTGTAATTAAGTTTTTTATTATTATTTAATAAAATTGTCTCCACAACACGTTAGCGTAATATATGTTTTCTCTAATCTTGAGTTAAATTCATGCTAAAATGCATCACAAGTGCCAAAACTTAGAACGGGTGGACACTTAGGGCATGCATAACAACTATTCTATTTCAGTTTTAGAATTCATTTTCTATTTCAAACTTTTTTTTGGAATAAAAATCCATTAAGCAATACAATTTCATTTTTTATTCCTAGAACAACTTTTTAGTCTAGAAATAGATCTAGAACAAAAATGAGAAGTAAAAAAATTTTATTTTTTTTACTCTTCTCATTGCTAATCCTCGCCACTAGCTAGCCACCCACTAGCCTCTGCTGTTTCATGCCCACCACAGATCACCGACTGCCATTCATTGCTGCTACCAATTGCCAACAGTTGTTCACCGTTGTCGTTGTCCACTAGCTACCCCCTGCTGGTTGCCATTGGCCACCCATGTTGTTCGTCATCAACTAGAGGGAGAAATTTTATATTGTTATCAAATGAATTTATATTTTTGGAGTAGAAATTTTGTATTGTTATCAACATATTTTTGCTCATAAATTCATCTAGGAATGAAAAATAAATAAATATCTATTTTTGTTCCAGAAATCAATTTATGATCAAAATGGTTATCATTCATGTCCTTAAATGCCAAAACTTCCAAAATGTATACATGAGTACCACTTTTTCAAAAAAATAAAATAAAATAAAATAAAATTGGACACTTAAGTGCCAACATTGGCAAAGATAGCTGAAAATCCAACATAGCTTATTTTGAATAATATAAGTGGTCTACATGGCTCGCCAAAATGCTTACTCAACAATGAACATACAAAACTACGTTGTTTTGTCCCCAAATTAATTTAATATTGATTAAAATTAAACTAAAAACAAATTATTCAGAAAAACTCAGCAATGAACATGCAAAACAACATCATTTTGCCCCCAAATTTATTAATATAATATTAATTAAAAATAAATAAATAATTGAATTATTAAAAAGGGTAGGCAGAAGGGTTCAGCAAGGGCTGTGGATGCCCTTGCCGAATGCTTGTTGCCTCCCTTTGTTTTTTAATTTATTTTAATTAATATTTATATAAAAAAAATCAATTATGGGGCTTAAAGAGCCTCGTGGATAGTTTTTCTTAAAAATATTGCAACGTGGATAATTTTTTTTAAAAGAATTGTCATGTGGATAATTTTTTAAAGAAAATTACCACATCAGTAAAAAAGGTTGTTAGAAAATGCCACATCAACAATTTAGTCAGAATTTCTCATAATTAACACTTAAATGATCCATTCTTTTTTCAATTTTGATATTTAAATGTACATTTTGGAACTTTTGGTACTTAAATATCCAATCGTGTCAAATTTGGGCACTTGTGGTATTTGGCACTCTTTAATTCATCACTCGTGTCCCGTCAACCGTTCCCTAAAATACAGAATTTGTTGGGAAACATTCTATAAGTCATGCTGTGTTATCATCGCATTGAATCGAACTGTGTAATTAAAACATGGTTTTGAAATCAAAAATCCTAACCATTTGAGAGAGATCCATCCTAATCGTGTGAGTGCCGGCAAATCAAGATATGGTACCAATTTAGGACTATCGCCATGTGCTTTTGCGTGGTCATCCGGTTATTTGGTCAATGTTTGCAAGCTATAACATTTCAAAAATCCCAACATGTGACAATGGGGAGAAGTGTTAAAAAAACTCATAAATCTTTTACATTTGTGCCAATTTAGTCCTAAACATTTTTACTTAACGTTGATTCAGTCCTTTCCGGCCAATTTTAATCGGATTTTGCTAACCGGGCACCGGCCGGCTAACATGGCCCCATCGGGCCGACATTGACAACTTTTAATAATATTTTAATATTTTTGAATTTCTTTTTCTTTTTCTTTTTCCTTTTTCTTTTTTTTCTTCTCCTCTTCCCCTCTAGTCGGTCGCCGAACCTCGACAACCGGCTAGAGGAGATGGCTAGCAAGGTTAAGGATGATCTCACTGGCCACCTCGCCAGTGGCCGCGAGGGCGACCTCGTGCTGAGCGGTGAGGCTTGACCCCTGCAGAATCTGGCGAGGTTGAGCCTCACTCACCTAATGCTAGGCCAGCTTGAGGCCACTTAAGCCTCGCCAACTTGACACGAGGCCGCCCTCGCAACCTAGGTAGCCTTGAGCTGGCCTCACGCTGGGTGGCAAGGCTCACCCTCGTTGACCATGGGCAAAACTTGACCCTCGCCAGCCCGGCTCAAGGCTGGACCATGGGTGAGGCTTGACCCTCACGGCCATTGGTGAGGTGGCCGACAAGGTTAACCTCAACCTCATTAGCCGTCACCTCTGGCCGGTTTGCCAAGGTCCAGCGACTAACTAGAGGAAGGAGGAGGAGAAAAAAATAAAAAAATAAAAAATATTATTAAAAGTTGTCAACATCAGCATCGATGGGGCCATATCAATCGGCTATCGCCCAGTCAGCAAAATCCGGCCAAAATTGATCGGAAAGGACTAATCAGCACCAAGTAAAAAGGTTTAGGACTAAATTAGTACAAAAAAATATTTAAAATTAAATTAACCCAAAATACAAAATGTTTAGGATTTTTTTAACACTTCTACGTGACAATGCTACCTGCGTTCTTACTCATAAATTTTCCGGAAAAGGCATATTGTGCCCAAGCATTTCCACCCGACAGAAAACGGTGATTAAGTTATTACGTTAAACTTTAGGGTTTCAGTTTCTTGAACGCATATATTGCACATTATCAAAAATCTTGTTAACCGCAATTACTTATTTTTCGATCACTAATCTCCATCGAGTCATCTATTGTTTTTGCTAGATATAATTAAATCCAAATAACTTGGAAAACCTTTCTAGAAAGGAACAAAAGACAGTTACCGTGCATTGCTCTCTAATCCACGAAGTCAAAGTTGACGAGCATAAATAATATCCCCAAATATGTACTCATACGGAATCATCCTTAAACATCTTCCTCAAGGACAAAAATGTCATTTATTATTCTAAAGCTACGAGTCAACGTGGAACATATGAAGAAATGAGACGTCGTCGTAAGGCCTAGCGAACCAAATGGCAATTCAACCTTTCCAACGTTATCCTCGGCCGGTCGCCGAGAATGACCCAAAATTGTCTTGGTAAGAAGATTTTTTCCCGAATTTGTTTTTTTTCTTCTTTTGGGTTATATCAATGATGACTAAAAGAGATTGGAGAGATGCATTATGTAGTTTATAATAAAGCTAGTAGTAGCAAAGAGTTCAGAATATTTGGTATTCTAGGACTGTGCTTAATCATTTTTTATGGGTGACAATTATTTTAATTGTTGCCTTATTGCCTTGACTAACTGTAATTCTTCTAGCGAAGGTCAGCTTGAATAGTTTGAACTATATGATAAGAACGTCTCGCAAATAGAAATCACTAATCGGTTTGTATAAAAAGAGAAGACGTAAGCAAAAATATTTAAGAAACTTTTTAGATTGCTTATAGTTTGGTTTGTGATGTTTTATGAGATTATTCTTTTTCAAAATTTTGCAAGAGATGGATATCATCTGACAATTTTTAGATTTAGAACACCTGAGAAGCATTTCGCCCATAAAATCACTTTAAAAAAAGAAGAAGAGAAAACTGAAAAAGGTATACGGTAGCTTGTGGCATAATTCTTCTCTGTTGATTTAAATTTTCTCTCCTAATTATGCTCGCATAATTCTTATGTTTTTTTCTCAAAATTTTCCACCCAAATTATTTTTCTCTACTAAGCATGGCAAATTGAACTTCAAGTTCCCAAGAGTGTGTTTCGTCCCATTTTTTCTAGAAATTCTGTTGATGATGAACTTGGATTCTGAACTGAATGAGAGTTGAAAATTTGACTGCTGATGTCCAAATTGGAGGTCTCCATCTTTCTCCTTTCTCGTTTAGATGTTTCTTTTGGTTCTATATGATAAAGTTAATTATGTGCATTTTAAAATTCTAATTCCCGGCTCATTGAAGTTACAGCTTATGAAATTTTAAAGCCAAAGCAGTGATGATATTACGGCGAATGAGCAGTAATAATATCGGTCAAAATATTTTGCTCCTTTCCATTCTCCTTTCTTATATGCATTTGAGGAGGCAAGCATTGTGGAAAAGTTATATATTACATGTTCTTTTGTTTCGTGAAAATTATTATAAAATTTTGCGTTAACCTTTCTGTAAATTCCCCTTGTTAAACGTAATGTACCATCTTATAACCAAGATTTGTCAATGTTGACAACTCGAAAACGTCTGGAGGTATTCATCTCTAGTCTCGTCTATTGGTGGGCGTGGAAGCTTCAATTCAAAGTGGATCGGCTTAGGGTAATTTAACATTATAAACCGAATGAAAACATGTTTCTTTTTTTCTAAGAAAAAAATATTTTTAAACAATATTTTTTAATGCGTATATTGCCCTAACTTTGCGTGTTGTCCATACGTTAATCAATTTTTCAGTTGGCTATCTTCGCTGAAGTCATCAATTTATCAATTATGAGGGTGTGAAGTCTGTTAGACGGAACCCCATAACCCCATACACACGAATCATTACATATTTGTTTTATCTTTCGTGATACACGCTCTACCTTTCGATTCAATTAATTAGCACAACACGAGAAAACCATCCTATCCGTGTGAATTAAGTAATACTGTATCCAAGCGGTGACCGACAGATTGCGTCACCTCTTCCGTCACAGGTAGGTGCAATCCCGCTGCGACCGATTCGAGGGCACGAGCCAGACTCGGTGACTCAGCCACAAAGAGAAACGCCATTGTGGGTCGATCCTGGCGATGCGAGGGGCAACTGTCGCTGCTATCCTCAACGTTGTCATCGTCATGGAGGCCCCACCTTTGGTAGGGGGAGGGAGGGAGGAGGGACCGTTGGGTTCCAAACTCCAAAGTGTGCACCCACAGATGCTTGAAACGAGCAGTGGTGTTGTAAGCGCATGTAGGGTTAGTCTTTCCGCCAAAACAGTAGCAAATAATTTCGAGCTCGCAAATAATTTAAGCAAAATGAGCAAGCAGCAGTGTTGCTTCACATTTGACTGCCCATTTTTGTTCAAACACCAGTGTGCTTTTTTGTGCAAAGATTAATTTTCTTTGAAGGGATGATCGGCAAAAACAAAATGATCATAAATTGGAGAAGGGAAAGCCAAGATAGTCCGAATCAATTTAACCTGTTAAGTTTCTTCCCGGAATGAAAGAGAAGAAAGAGCATGAAAACCAGGTCATGCGACTAAATTCAGTACGTTACATAATCAGATCACTTGCTCCACTGCATTCAGAGAACATTGCAAAGAATACTTGAGAAAGTTTCGATTCTTCCTCCACGACTGATGTAGAAAATTGTTGGCATGCATTTTTTTTTTTTTTTTAGTTGGACATTCAGTCTTTAGCTTTGTATTTTGTGAAAGCGAATGATGAGTTGTTTGAAAGTCCTTGCCCTAAATTGCCCTCATTATCACAAAACATCTACTTCGATGATTCTACGTTCTAGGACCTCTACTTTGGTCTTAAGCTTATTGGGGCCGATCCTAGAGTCCCATATGAAAAAAAGGACCTCCATCCCATGTGCAACATTGACTGGCTATAGCCAGTTATTTGTAGTTTACTTTGGTTGTAGACAGTTGCGAATTCAAAAGGGAATTTATGGACTATAAGATAATTTTTAAATTTGCAAATATCTAAAAACATAAGGGTAATTTAACGATGATGAAACTAATTTTGTGAACACGGCATATAACTTACAAACATCATTTGGCATTTATGATACAATAAGGTATGTTACTACGATTAGGTTTCGTTGACAATTTACCAAGAATTTTGACCCAAAAAAAAAAACACAATTTACTAAGAATGTGTATAATTAAGATCATCAAGGATTAGCACTCGCTCAATTTACTAATTATAAGGGAAATTACAGGTTGAAAGGTGAATTATTTCCTATATGATAAATTACTATAGGAAATTATTTCCTATAAAGTAGAATACTGTCTTAAGAAATGTTACTACTTTTAAGGTAAATTACGCATTTTGTAACATGAGAATGCTTACACTTAGTAATTTCCTTATAACATAGTAAATTACCTCAAACCATTGCATGTGATATATTAGTTGGTTGACCTAAAGCTATGGTGAATGGCTGAACTCCTCACCAATTGATTGCACTTATGGTTCGTAATATTTTATTAAAAATAGAAACATTCCTTTACACTTCGTTTGTTTCACTAGAAATTATCTAGTATTATTGTAATTGCTTTATGTAGTCATAATTGGTAGTTCGTTATTGTTTGTATCTTTCCATTATTAATAGTGAATTCCCTTTATATTTCATAACTCGACAATAATATTCCTAAGTGACTGGGCTACAATAGTGTAATTTTTCTCAACATGCCATAACTCGTTGTTCCTGTCCTTAATAATTATATCTCCAACAATTGTAATTTTACTGAAATCGCCATCATCTTAATTGTACCAGTAGTTACTACATTCATTTTTTGCATATTAATTTACTATACAGTTTGTAACAAGAATGCTTTGATGGTAAATTACCGTCTTAAAAGATGTTATTACTTTGATGGTAGGTTATTTATTTTGTAACGTGAGAATGCTTACACCTAGTAATTTCCTTGCAAGATTACCTCAAACCATGGCGTGTGATATATTATTTCGTAATTGATTTTAAGCTATAGTAAATTGGATAATTCCTCGTAATCTGATCGCACCTATTATTCTTAAAATTGTATTAAAATTGTTACATATACACCACTCAACTCGGGGATGTTGTCACTAGTTATCCAGTAATATTATAATTTTCTTCAATTAGTCAAAATCGGTAGTTCATTATTTTTCCATTATTAACAATAACTCGCTTCTATACTTCGTAATTCGTCAGGTCATAACTTGTAGTTCCCGTCCCATATAATTATACCTCCGACAAATATATTTTGCTCGAAATCCTCGCGAACTCAACTACACTTCTTGTTGTTAGGAAAATATGGCTTCAAATTGGGTAGAACAATGAAAACGGATATTCAAAGTACTTAAATCGGACTTTGAGACGTGATATCACTTTCTTTAAAGATTTATTTGCCTCACAAAATTGCTAATGGTCACTGGTAAAAATCCTCTAGGATACAACAAAGTCTCAAATAAAAATACTAGATATCAATTCTAGTATTTCTCCAAAGTCTCTCTAAGCAATAATAAAAAAATTGGCTACAATTTTTTCTGAACAAAGGTTCGGAAAAATGATCACATACTTTCTTCCGAAAATGACAAGTATATATATATATATATATAACAGTCTTACATGCAACTCTTTGTAAAAAAAAACAAAAAAAAACAAATAAATAAATAAATAATTCCAAAAAATATGAACAAACACATCCTTCAGAAAATTGTTCGGATAAACAAATGCGACTCTTCGGAAGAAGTTGAAAATCGAACAATTGCAACCCTTCAGAAAAAGTTGCAAACTGAATAAGTAATTTTTCCAAAAGTTGTCTTGAAAAGACACAAACAAAATTCGGAATAATAATAATTTTTTAAATAAATAAAATTTCGAATTTTCATTTTTTTTTCATTTTTTATTTCCGAAAATTCTCAAAAACAAAAGACAACCTTTGAATCAATTAAAAATTAATAACATAGTAAAAAAAATAACAAAGTGATTAGTGCTAATTAAACCACGGGCGTGCAGGCATACCAAGTGCCAAATGCCAAGTGCCAAGTGCGCCAAAATCGCGCACCCGCACGCAGGTATGGTGGGGTCTAGCCCCACCCAATAATTCCTTGAGGTACACAAGAAAACCCCACACTTATAAATTAGCCTACTTCCTCCCACTTTTTCTATGTGGGACAAGGAAAACGCATTTAGCTTGTTTTGACAAACAAACCTCCAACAATCCCCCACTTTGTTTGTAAAACAAAGATTTCAAAATTAAAACTAAAAAAAAAAAACTGTACAGCCAAAATTTCAATAAGATTAATATACATACATAAAGGTCTATTTCGCGTTAAATCTTTACTTAGTGCAAGTATATCAAAGCTCTATCAAAGTGACAAGTAGCTCGGCTTTAAACTTGTACCTTTATGTAATAGAATCGGACATACCGCACATACACTAATCTCTTGTTCCAGCAAGAAGTTCTACATTACTCCGCACTATTATGGCATTGTGTTTGATCCCGTTTCATGAGCTCTCTAGAAAGCAATCCTAACTTTCGTAAAAAGCGGCACCACTTCTAAGCTCAAATAGATGAAGTATCTACCATGTATTTCTATTACTATCAACACATTACAAATTTGTATCATACTTCATTAAGAATTCAATTCAACCTACAAAACGTAACAGACGATATTGACTTCTCATATCAAGGCTACGTTAGTATCAAACAATCATATTCAATAACTTGTTCTTACCCATTAAACCTTGTAACTATTGATGTTTTAGAAAAAGGTTGAGTTACCATTATTGGTGATTTCAATTAAAGGGTTTCAGCCCCATTTCTTGTGAGGTCATTATTACCATATGTCTTGGTAAAGCCTTTGTCAAAGGATCAGCAAGATTATTACTTGACCTCACATAGACAATTGTTACGGTACCATCTTTAATCAATTGTCTCACATATTCATGTCTTAGACTAATATGTCTAAATTTACCATTATAGGTACTACTATAGGCTCTTGCCAAAGTGGCTTGATTATTATAGCAGATAGAAATAGTAGGCATAGGACTAGACCATAATTTGATATCTAACAATAAATTCCTAATCCATTCAGCCTCTTTCCCAACTGCCGCCAAAGCAATAAATTCAGATTCCATTATTGAGTGAGTTATACATGTCTGTTTCTTGCTTGTCCAAGATACAGCACCTCCAGCTAGTGTGAAGATCCATTCAGAAGTGGAACGCTCATCTCCCACACTTGTAATTCAACTAGTATCAGTGTATCCTTCTAATACAGCCGGATAATTATTATAAAACAATCCTATTTTTGTTTATTTTTTATAATCCAAGGAACTCCGTAAGCCGACAGTCGGCGAGCAAATCCTAGGAGAGCGACTGCAGGATCCACCACCACAATACTCCAAGTAAGAATCCCTAATGACGCCTCTGGGATTCGAACTCCTCCCCTTCGTAGGGGGAGAGAGCCCAAGCCAGCTGCGTCGTTGCGGGCGGTGGTAATCCTAAATTTTTTATTCTCTTAAAATAACCAAAAATTATAGTAATAGTTCTCCAATGTTCTATACTTGGATTACTAGTATAGCTACTCCACTTGCATACAAAATAAGTAATATCAAGTCTAATACAATGCATCGCATACATTAAAGATCCTATAGCACTTACATATTCTAGTTGTGCCACTGCTCTACCAGTATTATAATTTAATTTAATACTGGAATCAAATGAAATACTTATTTCTTTAAAATCAAGATGTTAAAATTTATTTAATAATTTTTTAACATAATTACATTGGCTTAAAGAATAACCCCAACCATGTTTCTTAACTTTAATACCTAATATAGTATCTACTTCACCAAAATCCTTCATTTTAAACATGAAAGTTAGATACTTCTTATTCTCAATAATTTCAGTCATATTCATTCCAAAAATAAGCATATCATCAACATACAAGCACACTAAGACACCATAGTCTTTAGTGAATGTAGAGTATATACACCTATCGGCACTACTATTGATGAAACCATTTGACAATATGATCGAATTAAACTTTTCATGCCATTGTTTAGGAGCTTGCTTAAGCCTATAAAGAGACTTAATTAATTTACATATTTTCTTTTCATTTCCAGGAAGAACAAAACCCTCCGGTTGTTCCATATAAATCTCTTCATTTAAGTCTCCATTCAAGAAAGCAATCTTAACATCCATTTGATGAACACAAAGATCATAAATGGAAGTTAGAGCAAAAAGAACTCGAATAGAAGTTATACGTGCTATAGGAGCATATGTATCAAAATAATCTATTCATTCTTTTTTCTATATCCCTTTGTTACAAGCCTAGCTTTAAAAGCTTGAATAGTGCTATCAAAATGATATTTTCTTCTAAAAACCCATTTGCACCCAATAGGTTTTGATCCTTTCAATAAATCTACTAATACCAAAGTATTATTGGACATAATTGAGTCAATTTCATCATTCACAATCTCTTTCCAAAAAGAAGTATCACTAGAAGACATAGTATCATTAAAGCTTCTAGGATCATCTTCTAAATTTAATACTAAAGGGTATTTATTTATCACGTTATTATCTCTATCTCCTTCAACAAGAAAAACATGAATAATAAAATTGGGACCTAAATCCTTTATTTTCCTAACTCTAGTATTTCTTCTTGGTTCAATCATATCTTTAAAATCATTTGTTTCTTTCTCTTGAGAATCACTTTGAGTTTTTATAAATCTTGAATTTTTTTCAATAATTTCAAAACTTGTAAAACATTTATTCTCAAAGAATTCAACATCTCTCGATTCTACAATGCCAGTGGACTATAAATCAAGAAGCCTATAAGTTTTACTGTTTTCAGCATACCCAACGAAAACACTTTTAATAGCTCTAGGACCGAGCTTTGTTCTCTTAGGATCTGGAGCTCGGTAGTATGCCAAACACCCCCACACTTTAAGATATGACAAATTTGGCTTTCTACCTTTCCATATTTCATAAGGGGTTATGTCATTTTTCTTGGAAGATATTCTATTATGAATATAGCATGCAGTAAATAATGCTTCTCCCCAAAGATTAATTTGTAGCTTTGAATTTGAAAGCATACAATTAATCATTTCTTCAAGAGATCGATTTTTCTTTTCAGCTAAACCATTTTGTTGTGGAGTATGTGGTGCTGAAACTTGATGAATAATACCATGTTCTTCACAAAATGAAGAGAATTCATTTAAGAAATATTCTCCACATCTATCTGATCGTAGAACTTTAATTTTCTTTTCTAATTGATTCTCTACTTCAGCCTTATATTTCTTAAACATGGTAAATGCTTCATCTTTTGATCTCATGAGATAAATATATAAGAACTTACTGCAATCATCCACAAAGGTAATAAAATACATTTTACCTCCACGTGTTAACATACCATTGAATTCACATATATCATCAATATAAACCAAATCTAATAAATTCGAATTTCTTTTAACACTAGGATATGGCTTCTTAGTAAGTTTTGACTTAGCACATATTTCACATTTATCAAATTCACCATTGAAATTTATCAAGTCTAATTTTCTTATATTCTTCAAATAACGAATATTTATATGTGCCAACCTACTATGCCATATAATTGAAGACTCAACAATATAAGCAGAACTAGCAATATTACTATTGATACTCAGTTGATACATGCCATCATTGGCATAATCCTTTCCAACAAACAACCCATTCATGGTACCAGAGCCATGGTTTCGTTTTTGATATTATCCATTCCATGCGCTCGATAGGTGAATCCAGAGCTGAGAAGATCTTTTCTCATCATGTCTACAGATCCAGAAATCCTCGAAGCACCAGTTTCTCTTGCACCCTCTACTTCATCTTCAACCCCTCCAGAATTTCGTGTTTCCAATGCTTCTAAGATAGATTATCTTTATGAAGTCTCTCTTAGCGATGAAACCAAGATCTTAGAAACTCAGCTTTCTCTTATGAACCCATATTCCACTTTTGCTAAACCCGCCTCATCATTTTCACCTATCCGCTCCATTCGTCAATTTATTCACCAAACCCCAAAGCAAGTAAAGGAGTACGTCCAGTCCTCCAAATTTGACCAGCATTCCATTCCTGCTACTGAAAAGGAGTACTTTGTTACTCTTCAAATCCCTCCAGAATTTCCCAGAAAATGGGCTCAACAGGGATATTCTCATGTCCATTATGGAGCTGTTCGTCTTGCTCTCACCTTCCATGATCGTAAAGGTTTGCTAGTCGTGGCAAGAATCGCGTTGTTAGATACCAGATTCTTACAATACCAGCATGCTTGTATCGGTACTGTTCAGACTACTCTGAATGCCGGAACAGTCTTTGTGACTTTGTATCCAAACTTCAATATCGCCCTTTCAGATCCCCAGCTACTTTCTTTCTTGAAAGTCCAAGTTCAGCTCACTGGAGCTCCTCAAACTGCTGACTCTGTAGCTGCAACTCTACATTACCAGATGGTTTATCGAGTGCAGAACCATGCTCTCGACCTCAACTTCAACAATGGTAATGAAGATGCGTTGTTCATCTCTATGCAGAATGACCAGGCGTCTTGCATCCATGTTCCCAGACAGATTCCAAAGGATACGTTGGCCAAGCTCCTTCCAGAGACTTGGATCACCAACTATGAAAAGCTATACCAGCATAACAAGCCTTTCCAATCTACAAACTCAGAATTCGTACGGAAAAAAGATGGAACTGTTTCCATCAAATTTGGCAAGGAAAAGGAAGAAAGTTCTTCTATCTTCCAAACCCTCCTCATGATCGAGCCATGTGTTCCCGAATCCATTTCCGAACTAGACCCAAAAAAGCATGTTAGACACTTTGATGGTGATGGACATCCTGTTCATTATTATAAAGACAATTATGGCCACTATTTTTATGATCCTTTCTGCCAATGTTCTTACTGTACAAGTTCTCCTGACGAGGTAGACCCTCTTGCTAAACCTCCACCTCGACGAAAAAAATCAAAGGATAAGGTGTACCAAAGGTACTTAGACGGAGATTCCTTCGTCGATACTCTCGGTGAGTGTGACAAATACCAGTTCATGGTTTCTTATGCACCACTTCCACTACCAGAGTCTAGCACTAAATCCCAAACCCCACCGGATCCACCAAAATCACCTCCACCTTCTCCTCCTCAGAAAAAGCAAGCTCTCTCTCCATTTTATAAGCCAATCCTCAAATGGGCTAAGAAACACTCTTACCCGCTTGAAATCCCAGCAGAAGCACCACCCACTTCTTCTATAGCCATGTTCCAAGACACTAACTTTCCTCCTCTTGTCAAGGAAAGCTCTAAACTCTCGTTCCCTGCCTCAGAAGAGTTTATTGATCCACATGGCAGATACCGCCATGTAACCAAAATTCCTACCCCCACTGATGTGGATGAACATGGAAGACAGAAAAAAAAAACCCTTGCTGCTGAAGCTATTTTAAACTGGCAATTAGAGACTCTGTTGGCACAAAACAATTCCTTCAAAGCAATTGATTCCAAAATTGTAAATGTGCAACAAGATCTCCGAAGGTATGAAAATACCAAAAAGATACTTTCTGAGTTCTAGAAAAGGCTTCACGCCTTGGAATCAGGATAACATCTTGGGTATCATTATCTTAAAAGTCCAAAGCCAGAAATAGAAAAGCTCAAGAAGCAAATCTAACTTCTTGAGGAAGGAAGATTCAGACCCTTTGATCCATTAGCACCTCCTGTCAGAACTAGGTATTTACCCTACATCCACCGACGTTTATTTTTGCCGCCATTCTAGAAGATCCCTCCAGAAGGGAACTAGATATGGCAGAAATACGAAGTCGCCTCAAAGCCATGCAGAAGGAAAAAGGGAAAGAAAAAACCTCACCTACAAAATCAAGTTCAGTTGTTATAAGAGAATAGCCAGATCATATGATGTTATCAAATCAATTAGAATCTTTTCTAAAGGATTTAAGTACTCAGGAACCTGATCCTGTTACCCAACAGCCTGAGCCTGATCCTACCATTCCAGAAAAGCAAATTCTATTTCCAGCTGAACACACTTTTCCTGATACTGAATCAGATTCAGCATCTCTTTCTTCTTCCTCATCCTTCTCAAAACCTACAGTTGATTCCCTCCCCATTGCGCCAGTAACTTCATCAGTATTCATGGCTAACTCTCCAAATGATGATATGGAATCAAACTATTCTGATCCAGAAATTGGTCAAACAAGTAATCCTGCTAGGAGCAATCGGCATGTATCCATGGCATCAAAACAGTTCTCCACCATTGATGATATTCCTTATCCCAAATGGCCAGAAAGACTTGAAGAATTCCATACTTGGTTGAATACTCAGTCCATTACCAACCATGATATGAATGATGTCCTTTACAACTTTGTTACAAGATTTACCGGAAGTCTCAAACTCTGGTGGCAATCAATTTCAGAACAAGATCAGCTTTTGTTTCTATTGTCACCCAATTTCAGCCATGCCATTACTCTCTTATATGATGTCTTTATGGGAAAACCCGGAGATCTTATAGAGATAAAAGGAAGAGAATTCTTCGAGAGAAGATGCTGTTCCCTTCATGAAAAGCATCTTAATAAGCATTATCGAGTAATGCTTCAGCTCTTTTACCAAATTGGCGTAGATCCAAACATGAAGCATGTCTTCCTTACATCCATTCCTAAAGTGCTATCCCAGATGGTGGAAAGATCTTTCTTTGGAAAACAAAGAAGAATGCAAGATATTTCCTTGGGAGAAATACAACAAGAAATCCATCTATGCCTTGAAGAATTATGTTTAAAGCGCCAGATGGTCCGTATCTACATCACAGATGACAAGCACCTTGAATCAGCTTGTTCTCGCCAGAAGTTAAAGATCAAATGCTCCAAACAAGACTGTGATGAACTTGTGGCCAGTATTCCCGGAAGAAAAAGCACTACAAGAAGTATTCGATAAAAAAAATCCAAACATGGATCCAAGCATTTCCGGAAAAAGAAGAAATGGCGATACTTACGCAAAAGAAAGGATCGCACGAGCCATAAGAAATCAAATCGTTGCTACATCTGCAACAAGAAAGGACACTTTGCCAAAAATTGTCCTCAGGCGAAAAAAATGCCAGAATCATCTGATTGAGAATGAAATAGGGATTTTCCTTAAAAATGATGATATTGAATCTTTATTCTCTGCTGATGAAGAACCATTTGAACAAACTCTTTGTGTCATTCCCTCTTACCAAACTTCTAGTGAGAGTGAGTCAGACTCAGAATCTGAAGACATTTTTCACATATCTCCCACATCTTCAAAACCAAATCTTGACATATTTTCAAGTCAAACTCACTGTCCCCATTTCCTTGTAAAAATTCTCACCTCAAAGTTTGCTAAGCCTATCAATGTCATTGCTCTCATTGATACCGAAGCAAGTTGCTCCATTCTAGATACTAAAGTTCTACCTAAAGAATATTGGACTCCTCATATCCGATATTTCAACTCTGCCTTTGGAGACACTTTCTCCACAAATGTCAGAACCATTCCAGTTAATGTTCAGTTCTTTCCCCAGTGTTCCATAAATGCAAAAATCTTTGGATCAAACCTCCCCAATAAAGAGCTAATAATTGGGTGGGACATCATGACTCAAATCTCTCAACTTCGCATTATTCCTGGAAAAGGTCTTAGATATAAAGATCAATTCTCTGAGTTCATTAATATTCAGAGACTTTTTTCCATTCATATGAGTTTATTAGATTCAATTATGCAAAAGTTGCTAGAATCTAGCTCGGAATCCCATTCATAATTCGCTCAAAAATGTTCTCATCATTTATGGAAAAATTCAGAATTCTTTGTTCGCCTTCCTTTCAAAAAAAATGAAGACATCCTTTTATGCACAGCCATCCAATTGGCCTTAGCCAAGATAACCTTGTCTAATTCAAACAAAACCCAAAATCCCCTCTTACAAAGTAAATCAATAGAAACTAGGTTCTTCTTAATTTTGGATATAAATAACACAGTAAGAAGAGTTATCTTCTTTCCAGGAGTGAAGTCTATCTCCACCGTGCCTTTTCCAGCAATCTTTGCAAGAGCATTATTCGCCATCACGACCACTTGAACATTTGAGTCAACAATCTCTTCAAATTGCTTGAACATGTACTTGTCCTTGCACACATGGACTGTTGCTCTAGAATCTAATCACCAACTGGATTGGATAGTAGTAGAATTGATTTCAAAAACCATAGCCATCGCATCATTGATTTCAGAAATTTTCATGTTCGAAAACATATTTGAAATCATGGCTACATAATTTTCTTCAACCAGATTTACATTTGCCTTCACCGTCAGAATGTTCTTGTCCTTTGAAATGCTCTTGTGGTGAATGCAATCATTGGTGTAGTCTCTGTTTGTCACAAACAAAATAGCAACCATTTTTTTTTCTTTTGTGTTCTCTTAAATTTATGCCCGCTTTTTATTTTGAAGTTTTGGCTGATTTTCCATTTTTTATCCGCAGTATTCACCTTGGAATTGTACAAAATAGAATTATCACGTAAATATGACTCTTCCTCAATGCGAAGATGTTTCTGTATTTGCTCCAAAGTAAAGTCCTCCCACTTGTGAATCAACATTTTTCCATAGTCTTTCCAACTTGGAGGCAATTTCGCTATAATTGCTCCAACTTGAAAAGCTTCTAGAATATCAATCTTAAGGGCACGAATCTTATTCACAATCACTTACAATTCATGGACTTGTTCTAGTAAGGGTTTAGTATCAATAAACTTGCAATCAAAATACTTTGTGATTAGATATTTGTTGGTACCTTGCTCCTCCGCTTCGTACTTGAATTCCAATGCATTCCAAATTTCTCTAACCGACTTCATTTCAGTGAATAAGTCGTACAAACGATCGGAGAGTGTATTCAGAATGTGTCCTCGACAGAGTAATTCATCCTCCACACGTTTCTTCTTCTCCTTATTAACCCTCTCAATGGCTTCCGCACTTGGCTGTCCTCCATCGAAAGTAGGCTTAGGATCCTCTATAAGCGCCAAGTTAGGATCTAGTATGTAGGAAATCTTCAGAGTAGTGAATAAGAACATTATCTTGTCCCCCCGAGCGAGCAAAGTTGTTCCCATCGAACCGGTCTAGTTTGACCATATCTTGATTTATAACTTTGATTGTCTCCGACTCCGTTGTAGCAAAATAAATCCTTAAAATTGTTGGGAAAATATGGTTTTGAACTGGGTAGAACAATGAAGACGGATATTCATAGTACTCAAGTCGGACTTTGATGCGTGATATCACTTTCTTTAAGGATTTATTTGCTCCACAAAGTTGCTAATGGTCACTAGCAAAAATCTTCCAAGATACAACAAAGTCTCAAATGAAAATACTAGATAGCAATTTTAGTATTTCTCTAGGGTTTCTTTAGGAAATAATCGAAAAATTGGCTGCAGTTTTTTCTGAATGAAGGTTTGGAAAATGATCACACACTTTCTTCCGAAAACGACAAGTATATATATAAAACAGTCTTACATGCAACTTTTCATAAAAAAAAAATTTCCAAAAAATATGAACAAACATGTCCTTTAGAAGATTGTTTGGATAAACAAATGCGACTCTTCGGAAAAAGTCGAAAACTGAACAATTGCAACCCTTCGGGAAAAGTTACAAACCGAATAAGTAATTTATTTCAAATGTTGTCTTGAAAAGACATAAACAAAATTCGGAATAATAATAATTTTTTTAAATAAATAAAATTTCGAATTTTCATTTTTTTCATTTTTTTATTTCCAAAAATTCTCAAAAATAGAAGGCAACCTTTGAATTGATTAAAAATTAATAACATAGAAAAAAATAACAAAGGGATTAATGCTAATTAAACCGCAAGCGCGCTAAGTGCGAAGTGCACCAAATAATCGCGCACCCGCACGCGGGAATGGTGAGGTCTAGCCCCACCCAATCATTCCTTGAGGTACACAAGGAAACTCCACACTTATAAATTGGCCCACTTCCTTCCACTTTTCCTATGTGGGACAAGGAAAACGTATTTAACTTGTTTTGACAAACAAACCTCCAACAGTTAGTACCTTCTTCTTCTTCTTTTTTGTGGTAATTGAGTGATACAGTTCGAAGCAAGAAATTCCTATCACTTAGCAATTAACTAATAGGATAATAAGGCACTTCAAATTGTCATAAAAGACACTATTTATGATAAATAACTGACCACAATAATCGTAAACCTTTCATAAGTACGTGTAAATGGTAGTTAGCACTCTACCTTTTTAGATAGTAAATAACCTCAAGTTATCGTAAGCTTGAAGGTTTTATTCATCATAATTTTTTTAGTATTAAGCATCCTAAAGGTATTGTAACTTTCTCTTTCCCTATTCTTCGTAAATTTATGTAAATGATCCTTGCATTCTCCTCAAACTCGAAAAAATGGAGCCTATCCATAAGTAATAATCCTTTTGGTTGTTGTAATTTTTCTTAATTAATCATAAAACTTACAATTACACTGGAACAAACTTCCTTAGTTATCAATAAATTATTGCGTTAATATGTTTTGGTTGCACTTATAAAATTTGATCCCATGGCTGAAATTTTCAAACTTTAAATCCAAAAAGTTATATTCTCACCACCACAATTAAAATGAAGTCAACTTAAACAACCATCCACACTACATCTAAATTCCATCTTTCACATAGGTTCAACATGCTTAATAAACCATTTATTATTTTCACAAGCACATACACACATACATGCATGCTCAAATGTGATATAGCTAGTACGAGTACTTAGAGGGGGGTGAATAGATATATAAAAGATTTTTCTTGATAATTGCACAATACTAGACAGTTGAAGGATTTGCGACAAATAATAATCAACGTAAGACTGAGTAAAGGAAAGAGAGAATTGAACACGTGGTTTATAGTGGTTCGGCTTGATTCAAGCCTACGTCCACTCTTCTGCACTGACAGCCAATTGGCTGGATTCCACTATGAACAAAGAGATGTTACAGCGTTGATCTTCCTTGATTTCTAGGTGTAGATGATCTACCACACTCGCTCAAGGTATCACCAAGTATAGACACTCTCTGTGTATACAATTTCGCTCAAAATGTATCGACTAATAATCAAGGTGCTTCAGACTCTGGAATTTCTCTATCGATCACGCACTAAAACAACTAGAACGTCTTCCTTTTATACTCCTTTATGCCATCATACCCGTTGGCACTTACCAAAGGAATTCCTCCAATCTACTCGTTGGACGGAATCAATTAAGAAAATCATTCGAGCTATTAAAGGAACCTGACGATAGCCCATCAATCCTGTTCGCCCATACAATCAGGATCTTAGTTTCCAAGAATAGAACATTCCAAGAATATTTCGTCGACCATCGGATCTTCAATCGATCTAGATACGAATAAAAGAATCCGTTATATTTATCCAGCCAAGAGATCTTCTCCAGAGGATAGGATTAAATCCTCAACCATATACTTCGGCTCTAGATTTCCTTCGTCACTGAATTAGAAAGACTGTCAATGAGAATAGTCTTGAGTCTTGAGTCTTGAGTCTGGTGATCAGAAAGTCTTCGGACTCTAAACGAAGGTCTGCGAATATCCGAGACTAGATCGATAGAAACGTTTTGTCAGCTTCAAAATATTCTGGAAAGATTTCTCCAACAATCTCCCCCTTTTTGATGGTGACAAAACTTTCCTGTAGATTTAAACAACTTTGGCCTGCAAAAACATTTATCAAGTAATATGGCTATCTCATAAAGATTAATAAAACAACCAGGCTCTGCATCCACAGAAAATTGGTTAGTCTTTCATGAGTAATACCATACAACAACACTTGATATAAATGCAAACAGTCAAGCATCAAAATCTACAGCCAATTCAGTCAAATTTAAGTTCACACCCAAGTTCACTCAAGTCATACTAAAAAACAAACATATTCAACCACAAAAACAAATTTAAAGTCAAAGTTTAAAGTTCAAATTGGTTCGAATTGCTTCTCCCCCTTTTTGTCATCATTAAAAAGGTGAGAAAAGAGTCAGGTCTGCTTGGGAATGCGCACGATCTGGAAATCTCCCATCAACTGGACTATGCCTTCTAGCCTCTTCAAGTCTTCCCTTAGATGAGCTACCTCCTCTATTTTGGCATTGGCTTGAATTTGTAGAGCAAGGTCTTTCATTTTATCCTCCCGGGTAACCGAAGATGCTTGTCCAGCATTTTTCATGGCTTGAATTTCACAGTCCAGAGCATAGATTTGATCCCGCATTTCCAGAAGAACATCAAGAATACGACGAAAATCTGCAGAATTGTCCGTCTGTGTACTTGCATGTGCTTTCTCGGATGGAGTGAATGCAGACGATGGAGCTTCTGTATAATCTTGCAGATTTGGTATTGACGTATCATGTCCTTCTTCAGGCATTTGAGAAGCCTGAAAATCTTCTGGATCTGCTGGCGATCGTCTTAGACCTTCACTGATGGCAGCATGAGGTGTGGACCTTCCTTGTTCGCCATCTCCCCCTGTCTCTAGGACCTCAAATGGGGAAGAGTGATGATCATGCTCTTCTGCATCTTGATTCCCCTTCTCTCCAGCTGCAGACTTTTCTTTCTCTTCTTCTCCTTCTTCTTCAGCTTCTTTCTCCTTCTCTCGCTGCTCTTCTTCTTCTCTGTTCTTGGCTTGCTCCTCTTCTTCTCTCTGTTCTTCTGCTTCTTTCCCTTTCTTCTGATAATCTGTCGATTCAGGTACAGAACGTCTGGTCTTTATCAAGGCAGAGATTGTGAGATCTTCCTCTCCATCTTCATCCTCCAAGATGAGAGTTCTTTTCTTCGTAGATGGGGCAC
The DNA here is from genome assembly GCA_017140475.1 of Eucalyptus fibrosa. Taxonomy (NCBI): domain Eukaryota; kingdom Viridiplantae; phylum Streptophyta; class Magnoliopsida; order Myrtales; family Myrtaceae; genus Eucalyptus; species Eucalyptus fibrosa. Next base: position 15,389,547 of record CM029509.1, read on the forward strand.
CAATGGGTTCCTTCCCTTTTCTCTTTGAAGCAGAAGGTACTGGAGTCTTCACTCTGAAGTTCTCCATTGCCTTGGAAAGCTCTTTCAGATGCATCTTCGTCAGCATCTTCAAACCTACCACCATTTTATCGCATGGTCGAACACAGAGAGTATGTGGAGGTTCAATATTTAAGTGTCTGAAGATCTTGGTCACAAGACCAGGGTAAGGCAATTGGCCTTTGTCCTTTGCTATTGCTCTGTACATGTGAAAGAGAATGATGTGAGGGAGAGAGAACTTCGTCCCCGAGTTAATCGCATACATCAATTTTGCCTCGGAATTGGACACGTCAGTCTTGGATATAGACTTGGGCCTAATGCAATTGATCACAATTTTGTGAAGCACTATATTGATGGCGCGCATCCTTGAATAGATGATTCTTCCCTCTGTATCTCTATCTTTGACAAGCTCCAATGAGGCACGAGCAATTGAGACTTTGATTGGTTGATAGCGTCCTCGTTCAACTCCAATTATGTCCGCCAACATGTCCACGTCTACCACATGGTCTTGGTCTCTAACACTGAATGATATTCTATTCGCATCTAAAAAGCTAAGATTTGAATAGAAGTATGCTGTCAATTGCGCATAACCATCTATGGTATCGGTGCAAAATTGTTCAAGTTGAAGCAGATTGAACTTCTCCCTTAAGTTCACATTAATGGCATCCAAGAAATCGAAATCAACACTCCTAGGGTTTATCACCCCTCGTTTCAGCAGTCTGAAGAACAGATTCTCCTGTTCCTTCGATTTAAACAACTCCATTCTTTTTCCCTTCACCCTTGCAGCAACACCCATTCTAGGTTGAAAATCACTGAACATTTTATCATCATCGTTCCCGTCAGTCGGATTCGGTCCCGATATACGAGGGTCACTTGGAATGTTCGCAAGTACTTCCTCAGCCTTTCCTTTGGGAGCAATTCCCAAATCCTCCATTCGTCTCAGAAAGATATACTCATTCCCATAATTCTTATCTTTAAGAAAATCATCCACGTAGTTCAACGGAGTCCCAATGCTCTTCATCGCACAATAGAGTTTGTAAATAAAAGAGGATTTTTGGACTCTTACAGGGTCTGCGTCCTCGATTATTTCTTCCTCCGGTTGTTGACCCGCACCTTGTGGGGTAGATGGCGTTGAGTGACGTGGTGGAGAGTGAATCGGGCTCTGTTGCTGACTCGATAATTCTTCCTCTTCGGTGAGATCGAAATGGGTAGGTCCCTCCTTCATTCTCTGTGGTCCCCTGTTCGCGATTCTTGAAGACTTCCTCGAAGAAGACATCCTTCCTTGTCGTTGAAAGATTCCTTTACTTGCTTTCCCAAGAAAAGATGACAACTTTCTCGAAGATGAACACGAAGTAGAAACAGGATTGGGAGGAGAATGCCTTTTAGGGTTTTGAAGATTGGGCGAAAAAGAAAACTGTATATAACTCAGTTTTAAAAAGGAAAGATCAATCGGCACAAGGAAAGTGAACAGACACCTCTTTTTAAAATCATTAACTGCCAAATAGAAGTTAATCCTTTTGAAAAGACAAGATTCCGTTTTTCACGGAAATTATAAATTAACTGAACGAAGGATCGTACCTTTTTCGAGATTAAATATAATGACAACTTACAGTCTATAGCCATGAATGTCTGAGTCTGAGGGTTGGAGAGTCTCTAGACTTTAACTTCTTCAAGCTTCAAAATGTTGAGTCTAGAACGGATAAAATCGAATTGATTTTTCTCCAAAGGCTTTGTGAATATATCCGCTAGTTGACTTTTTGAATCAACAAATTGAATCGAGATTTCTCCATTTTGAATATGATCTCTAATGAAGTAATGTCGAATCTCTATATGCTTTGCTCTTGAATGAAGGATTGGATTTTTGGTGAGATTGATTGCGCTAGTGTTGTCACATCTGATCTCTGTGCATGAATCTTCAATTCCAAAGTCTTGTAGCTGTTGTTTTATCCATAGAATTTGCGAACAGCAGCTTCCAAGAGCTACATACTCTGCTTCTATTGTTGAGAGAGCCACAGTGCTTTGTTTCCTTGAAAACCAAGACATTGTCCTGCTTCCAAGCAACTGGCAAGTTCCTGAAGTACTCTTTCTATCGACTCTGCAACCGGCCAGATCTGCGTCTGAATATCCCAGAAGATTAAAGTCTCCCTTCTTATAATACCACAGACCGATGCTTGAAGATGAAGCAACGTATTTAATAATGCGTTTCGCAGCACTGAGATGGGATTCTCTAGGATCTAATTGAAACCTAGCACAGATGCAAACACTCAACAAAATGTCAGGTCTAGAAGCAGTAAGATAAAGAAGTGAACCAATGATGCTCCTGTACAGCTTTTGATCAACTTTCTTCCCTTCTTCATATTTGTCTATCTTCAAAGAACATGACATCGGTATGTCGGTCTTTTTGCACTTTTCCAGTCCAAACCTTTTGACAAGATCATTTGCATACTTTTCTTGATAAATAAAAGTTCATTCCTTCAATTGCTTTACTTGAAGACCAAGAAAGAATGTTAACTCTCCCATCATACTCATTTCAAACTCATCCTGCATAGACTTAGAAAACTTCTTGCACAGACTTTCATTAGAGGATCCAAAAATAATATCATCCACATATATTTGAACAAGTAAAAAGCTTTTGTTTTCCTTTTTGATAAATAAAGTAGTATCTACTTTACCTTTGACAAAACCATTCGTAATAAGAACTTACTTAGTCCGTCGTACCAAGCTAAAGGTGCTTGCTTTAAACCATACAAACCCGAAGACCGAGTGGCTTCTTTGGGTCTTCAAACCCAAGTGGTTGTTCCACATAAACTTCCTCATGGATAAATCCATTTAGGAAAGCACTTTTGACGTCCATTTGGAATAACCTGAAATTTTTATAACAAGCAAACGTAAGTAATAGTCGAATAGCTTCTAACCTTGCTACTGGAGCGTAAGTCTCATCATAGTCTATTCCTTCTTCTTGCGTGTATCCTTTGGCCACGAGTCTTGCTTTATTTCATACGACTTTTCCTTTTTCATTCATCTTGTTTCTGAACACCCATTTGGCTCCAATAACAGTTTTACCTTTTGGTTTAGATGTCAATTCCCAGACATCATTAATGTTGAACTGTCTGAGCTCTTCTTGCATAGCTTCAATCCAGCTTTCATCAGATAAAGCTTCTTCTATGCTCTTTGGCTCAATTTCGGAAATAAGAGCTACAGCACTAGACTCTTCACGCCTTTTAGATCTAGTGCGGATTCCTTCATTAATTTCGCCGATAATGAGATCTTTGGGATGACTGAATTTATGCTTCCAGTTACTGGTTGATTTGTCTGGTTGATGATCTCTTTCTTTATTTGAATCTTCATGAACAGCTTGATGCTGGTCTTCCAGAGTCTGAGATGCTTCTTGAGTTGTAAGCTTTGGAGGGTCTGGAGTAGGTTCAGACTCTTCATGATGAGTCAGACTGGATTCATCTTGCGTAGAGTCTTGAAATTTGACATTCATTGACTCCTCCACAGACTGGCTCTTCTTGTTATAGACTCTGTAGGCTTTGCTTGATGTAGAATATCCAAGGAAGATGCCTTCATCTAATCTTTCTTCAAACTTACCAACTCGATCTTTTGCATTTTTCAAAATAAAGCATTTGCAACCGAACACGTGAAAGTATGAAACAATGGGCTTTTTACCTTTGAATAACTCATAAGGGGTTTGTTCTGGAATAGGTCTTAAGAAGACTCTATTAATGATATAGCACGCTGTTGAAACAGCTTCAGCTCAAAATCGTGAAGAAATCTTACTTTCAATTAAAAGAGTTCTAGCCATTTCTTGAAGAGATCTATTCTTTATTTCTACAACTCCATTTTGCTCTAGAGTATATGGAGAAGAAAACATATGCTTAAAGCCGATTCATTACAAAATTTTGTAAAATCTTGATTTTCAAATTCACCTCCATGATCTGTTCTTATACTTGAGATAACACAACCTTTTTCATTTTGAACCTTTTTAGCAAATTTTTCAAAATACGAGAAGGTGTCAGACTTACTTGCAAGGAAATATACCCAAGTAAAGCGGGAGTAATCGTCTACAATTACTAGACAATATTTCTTACCTCCAATGCTTTGGGTTCTAGTTGGTCCGAAGAGATCCATATGCAGCAACTGTAGTACATGATTAGTAGAGACATGATTTATTGACTTGAATGAATTTCTTACCTGCTTTCCCAGAATACATGGTGTGCATGGATCGGACTTTTGGTATGGTAATTTGGGTAGACCTCGAACAAGCTGCTTTGATGAGATTTTTGCTAATTGCTTCATGTTGACATGACCAAGCTTTCTGTGCCATAAGCTTGCTTCATCTTGAATTGAGATTAGGCATTGCGATTCATTTGGTTTCATGTCTAAGAGGTAGATATTTCCATGTCTTCGACCCATGAAGGACTGAGTAGAGTCTTTACTGATTCCAGAGCATATTCCTTCTTGAAAGGAGATCTTGAAACCAGTATCACACAATTGGCTAATGCTGAGAAGGTTATAGTTGAGTCCTTCCACTAGAGAAACATTGCTTATTGTGAGATTTCCAATTTTCACAATTCCAAATCCCACAATAACTTCCTTTACCGTTTCCTCCAAATGAAACTTTTCCACCATTTACTTGAATAAGCTTTATGAAGCAATTTGAGTCTCCTGTCATGTGTCTTGAACATCCGCTGTCAAGATACCACTTTACATTTTTCTTGACGGAGACCTGCATTTAAAAGAGAGTCTCAAGCTTTCTTTGGTACCCAAATTTTCTTGAGTCCTTTGGTGTTAGTAGGATAAACATTATTAGGCCATACTTTCTTAACAAGTTTCCAAATCATAGGACACTCTTTTTCAAAGTGACCCGATCGTTACACTTTGAACACTGAGAGCATTTCGACCTACGAGACTTTACAAAAACTTTCTTGAAATGATTTTTGTAAGCCTCTCTCGACGGTCTTTTCTTAATTCTTTCTTTTACTTTAGGAAAATCAATCAAGGGAATTGTTTCGCTGTCATACCTAGACCGGACTTATTAAAATAAGGTCTTTGAGCTGAAAGAATCTTTTCAAGTTTTTCGGATCCTATTGAAAATTTCTTTGAAAGATTTGATAAGTCAGTTTTTAAAAGAGCATTTTCTTTCAAAAGATTATCTTCCTTTTCTTTAAGAGTGGAAACATTCAAATCTAAATTTTTAATTCTTTATTCTAAGACTTTTTCATTTTGTTTTAGAGCTGAGTTTTCCTTTTTAAGTTCGGAAATTCTTTTGAGAGAAGTCTTAAGACTAAAACACAGTTCATCAATGTATTTAGAAACTTTGACAAGAATTTTAAAGTTACTTGCCTCAAATTCACTATCTGAGTCTGATCCAGAGTCTGAGTCTGAGTCTGATTGTGCCATCAGACACAGGTTGGCATATTCTTCATCACTTTCTTCACACTCTATATCACTCCATGTTTCAGCTTTGAGAGCTTTACGAAACTTTTCAGCTTTTCCTTTCTTCCTCTTTAGAAGAGGACAGTTGGGTCTGATGTGTCCCTTTTTCTTACATTCGAAGCAAACTACATCTTTGTTTGGTTCCTCATCATCTACAGACTTGGTCTGCTGTCTTTGGAAACTTTGTTTCTTTGAGTTGAACCTTCTTCCTTTTCTATTCAGCTTTCTAAATCTTCTTATCATAAGAGCAAGCTCCTCATCGTCCAGATCATCTTCAGAATCTGTATCATCAGAATCATCATTTAATTTTAATGCAATGGATTTCTTACCTTTTAGATCTTCGTCTTCATTAACTCATTCCACTTCATAAGACTGAAGGGTTCCAATCAGCTCATCGATAGATAGTGGCATAATTCTTTGCATCTCTCTTATTGAAGTCTTTATATGATTCCAATCCTTGGAGAGTCCACGCAGTAGCTTGTTTACCTTCATGGGATCAGAAATTTTTTGTCCTTGGTTCTCAAGACCATTGACAATATCTGTAAAACGACTAAATATGTCAGTTATAGATTCTCCTGGTTTCATTTTGAAGGCTTCATATTGACTGAGGAGAATGTTAATTCTGGTCTCCTTCACTCGATCTGTTCCTTCATAGGTGATATGTAATCTGTCCCATACTTCTTTTGTTGTAACACAAGAAGATATTCGGTTATATTCAGTTGGTGACAAAGCACAATATAAAGAGTAAATTGCTTTTGCATCGAGTGCTTGTCTCTTGATTATCTCTTCTTGAGTCATTCCGCTGGTCTCAACAGTTTCTTTCCCTCTTTCAAAGACTGATGCAGCTGTATGAGTGATTCCTCTTTCCACAACGTCCCATTCCAGAGGATCCTTTGATCGTAGGAAAGCTTTCATCTTGTTCTTCCAGATGTTGTAATCCTTTCCATCAAAGTAGGGTGGTCTGGTATTGCTTTGCCCTTCCACCAGCCCTGGTGCTAGCATACTAGCCATGGATCTTTTACTACGAAGTAAAACACTTCAAATAAAGTAAGAACACGAGCTCTGATACCAATTGATATAGCTAGTACGAGTACCTAGAAGAGGGTGAATAGGTATATAAAAGATTTTTCTTGATAATTGCACAATACTAGACAGTTGAAGGATTTGCGACAAATAATAATCAACGTAAGACTGAGTAAAGGAAAGAGAGAATTGAACACGCAGTTTATAGTGGTTCGGCTTGATTCAAGCCTACGTCCACTCTTCTGCACTGACAGCCAATTGGCTGGATTCCACTATGAACAAAGAGATGTTACAGCGTTGATCTTCCGTGATTTCTAGGTGTAGATGATCTACCACACTCGCTCAAGGTATCACCAAGTATAGACACTCTCTGTGTATACAATTTCGCTCAAAATGTATCGACTAATAATCAAGGTGCTTTAGACTCTGGAATTTCTCTATCGATCACGCACTAAAACAACTAGAACGTCTTCCTTTTATACTCCTTTATGCCATCATACCCGTTGGCACTTACCAAAGGAATTCCTCCAATCTACCCGTTGGACGGAATCAATTAAGAAGATCATTCGAGCTATTAAAGGAACCTGACGATAACCCATCAATCCTGTTCGCCCATACAATTAGGATCTTGGTTTCCAAGAATAGAACCTTCCAAGAATATTGCGTCGACCATCGGATCTTCAATCGATCTAGATAGGAATAAAAGAATCCGTTATATTTATCCAGCCAAGAGATCTTCTCCAGATGATAGGATTAAATCCTCAACCATATACTTCGGCTCTGGATTAGAAAGACTGTCAATGAGAATAGTCTTGAGTCTTGAGTCTTGAGTCTTGAGTCTGGTGATCAGAAAGTCTTCAGACTCTAAACAGAAGGTCTGCGAATATCCTGACTAGACTGATAGAAACGTTTTGTTAGCTTCAAAATATTCTGGAAAGATTTCTCCAACAAAATGTATCATAGCTAAGTCGTCTAATTGGCACACTAAACACGTTGTACAGCATCTCCTCTTTGCATGGCCTTAGGGCTAAGGGCACTTCTTCTTGGACAAACACATTTGCAGCAATATACAACCACTAAGCTATAAGATCCTCTAGCTTCCATTTTGTCCAGGCTTTGCAAACGAGTTTCAGGACTTTGGGTACCAACTTTGAGATTAAGCGAACAATGTGACACAAAAAAAGAAGAGCCATAAATCCAACCCATGCTAGCACTACTCACCTAACTATTCCATTTATAGAATTTAATTTGCTCTCCCATATGAAGACAACTATGGAGATGGCATAAGTCACTAGTGTGGAGGTTATCGCAACCCACATAGTCGGCATTGCAATCCACGTGGAGATCTAATGTCATTTTAGAGGAAGACCATTTATGAGAAGTATAATGATGCTAAGTGATGCGCCAAGCTTATTGTGTTACATGCTACAAAATACTTGATCCAAGTACTTATCTACCATTATAGATTCACCGGCAATATGTGTTGCTTTCTTCCCATTGCCCAAGAAATTATCTTGCCAAATGCTACTGCACAAGGCAATACTGAGTTGGAATGCCATGGTAGCTATGAATGTTGCTACCACCAATAATGTTTCATGCATCCTCTTTCTTTTTGTCCCTTTCTTTCTCTTCTCCGACAGGTGGATAATAGATGGCGACTAAGTTATTGGCATCAACTGTTCATGCGGGCGAGTCTAGATTCCCTGAAATTTGATGAATGGAATCCTTAATCTTTGGGGCTCTTCCCTCGCTTTCACCTTGTGCTAATAGGCCAAGTGATGTGAAACTTATAGAGTTCGTAATGTTCTGGTTTACTCTAGAAGTTTCACAGCACTCACCCTATTAACACAAGGTGAAAAGTGTGGAAAAAGCCTAAAAAATTGTGGATTGTGTTCCTTAAACTTTAGCGAATCACGAATCATCCAAACGAATGGTCCATGCAAATAACATGCTGCCTTCCATCCACTTGTAGGAGAAGAAAACAAAAAGGGAAAGAAAGAGAAAGTGGCAAAACAATATGTTTAAGACACTAATGGGGGTGACAATATTGCTAGTTGACATGGCATTTCAAGCAGGTATGACCCCATCTAGCGGCATTTGACAAGATGATTTAAAGGGTAATAAAAGCTATACATCACATTTTGCAAGCAACTTTGAATGGCCCTTAGGTACCCATATGAGTATAAGTTCCACCTTAAGCTTCATTGCATCGCTTAGCATCATTATGATTCTTATAAGTGGTCTTCCTTTAAAGCAGGGTCAAATCTTCATGAGATTGCAATGTTGACCATGTGGGTTGCGATGACTTTCACAGCAGCAACTTATGCCATCTTTATTTTCACACTAGATAGCAAAAGGAATACTGCATATGAAATAGTTGGGTTGGCAAGGTTATCATGGGCTTTATTGATGGCTCTTGTTTTCTTATGCCATCTTGTATGATTAATCTTGAAATTGTTATGCAAATTCCCAAAATTGATACTCAAAGTCCTAAGTTCATCTATAATGCCTTGAAGAAACAGAAATGGGAAGACCTTATAATTTAGTGGTTGTATATTGCTATAAGTGTTTGTCCTAAAAGAAGTGCATTGAGCCATAAGACCATGCAAGGTTAGATGGTACATAGCATGCATTATTCAGCACGCCGACCATACAAAGAATTAATGATACATTTGAGAATGCACGTATGTGTGTACGTGCTTGTGAAAACAATAAATGTCTTTGTTGGCTAGGTCTGCCTCATTTGTGGGCCCAGCCACTATGCAAATAAAAAAACAAACAAAAAACAAAAAGAAAGAGTGGTGACTTCATGTGTGTGTGCCCAAAAAGTGAGGGGGGAGAGAGAGAGAGAACATAAACCACCAAAAAAGGGAGAAGAGAAGAAAAGAAGAGGGCTGTAATTTTGTGATCTCGATTCAAAAGCCAAACGTTAACGGAATCGACTCAAATTTGAATATGTTGTTCGTGAAACCAAGGGCTATGAGTTGATGGTTTTCGTTCGTCAAGACCTCCAAATTCTCCAATTGTGGTTAGGATTTTCTTACTCTAAATTTGTTTATCAACCTATGTGGTGAAAAATATGATTGTAATGTTGTTGTTGAGTCTTTAATATGTGACTAGAGAATAATATTTTGTGTATCATAATATTCTTGGTGATTAATTGATGTTTTTTAACATTCTGTGGTTTTTCCTGCATTGGGCTTTCCACATTAAATCCTTGGTATCATTATGTACTTTGTTTACTTATCATTTCGGCATTATATTCGAATATTGTGAGGATATATATTGCTAGTTGTTGCTGGGGGTTAAGAGAATTTTGGTTGATTTAGTTTCAAGGGAGAAATTGATCCTAGAATGTGTTTGGCTCGTGGTGAATTATTATCTCTAATTCTCCCCAATAAAGTGGTTTCAAAGCTAGAGTTGGGAAACTAGTTATTAATGAATGAAACTAGCAACACTATGTTTAAGTTAAATGCCTCGAATTATTCTATTTGAAAGCTTCGAATGAAAGACATGTTATATTGTAAGGACTTGTTTAATCTGATTGAGGGTGATGAAGTCAAATGAGATAAGAAGATAAAGAATGGGAGAGAATGAATTGGAAAACAGTTGAGTTTATTCGACAATGGACTAATGATAGTATGTTCCATCATATTACTCAAGAAACGAAAGTGGATATTTTGTGGAAGAAATTACAAGATCTCTATAAGATCTCTATAAAAGGAAAACTCCGCAAAATAAAGTTTTTCTAGTTAAATGACTTGTAAATTTGAGATATAAGAAGAGGAGTAGCATGTCGTAACACTTGAGTAAATTTTAAGATGTTGTAAATCAATTAATAAATCTTGAGATTGATCTAGATGATAAATTACAAGCATGCTTATTATTTGGTACTCTTTCCAATAGTTGGGACATCTTGGTTGTGGTGTTAAAATAATTTGGCTCCTTATGGTGTGCATCCTATGACTATGGTTAAAGAAAGCTTGTTCAATAATTATACTTCTACTTGTCATAGAAAATAGGGTGAGTAGTCAATCAGGGAGGTTTTAAAGAAATGATAACTATAGCAAGTCAAGAGGAAGGCCAAAATCAAGACTGAGGAGGAGTATGAAGTGTTACAATTATAGTAAGATAAGACATTATGCAAACAAGTGTTGGTTGCCAAAGAAAGATAAATCCCATGATAGAAATTGAGATTGAAAGAAAGAAGAGAAACAAGTTACAACGGCAGTTGCATCCGATGGCAATATTGTGTTCGTATGTGACGACGGATGTATGAACTTTACATGCCTAGACTTTACGTGAGTTGTTGATTCTTCAGCTTTTTTTCATATTACCTCACGATATGATTACTTTGTTTCTTATCACGGTGGTGATTTTGGTTGTGTTAAAATGGGAAATAGTGGTGTTTCCAAGGTTATTAGTATGGGAGATGTTTATTTGGAAATCAATGTCAGATGTAATTTGCTTTTAAAAATGTGAGACATGTTATGGATATTCGACATCACTTGATCTCCACAGATGCCTTAGATGATAATGGTTATTGTAATTCCTTCTTTGATGACTAAAGATTCCATATTAGTGGCAATGGGTAAGAAGACGAGCTTTCTCTATACCATGCAACTAACTTGATTAAAGGAGAGGTAAATGCAATAGAGGATTCCTCAATTGATTTATGGCATATGAGGCTTGGTCATCTTAGCGGGAAATGGCATAAGGCTCTTGCTAGGAAGAATCTTCTACCATTGAAAGAGAGGAATTTGAAGGATGCACTCATTGCCTTACAGGTAAGAAACATAGATTATCATTTCATGGTTTCTCCCCACACGAAATCAAATGTACTTGATTTAGTTCATACTAATGTTTGTTGCATGGATGCTAGAACACTTATGCGTAGGGGTGTCAGGAACTGAACCGAAAACCGAACCGAACCGAACCGAAAAAATCGGTTTTTTCAGTTCGGTTCAATTTTCGGTTCGGTTCTCATTAAAAACCGAAATCTCTTTTATCGGTTCAGTTTTTATCGGTTAACCGAACCGAACTGAACCATGAACCGATAAAATCTCTTTTATCGGTTCGGTTTATTCTCTCCCATCCCGACTCTAGGTTTTATTCTCTCCCGACTTTGGCCCTCTCCTCTCGTCTCGTGTCTCCTCTTGGTTGGCTTGGAGGTGCAACGGCGACGGCGGCAAGGACGGCGACTGCGACGGCGACGGCAACCGATTGAGGGACAGAGCCCCTCTTCCTTCTGCGACGGCGCGCACTCTGCTCTAGACTAGGGGGCGGCCAAAGTCTCTCCTTCGTCACTTTACACGCTGTTTGGCTAAGACCAGACAAAGAACCACGGTCCGAAGCAAATTTCTCGTCGTTTTAGCCTTATACACCCCAGGAGACAAAAACCTCCTCCTCATCTTCTGCTACCTCGGGAAACCGCAGCACTACCCCCTCTCTCTCTTTCTCTCGTTAAGGTGACTGCTTTTCTCTCGAATCTTGGTTGATGGTGATTCTCGCGTGCAATTCGTGCGCATCGGGTGTGTCAGAGGGTCGTCAGATTGATGAATTTTGTGGGTGGAGTTTGGCTTGACATTCAGCTGGACTGATCGGATGAATTGGGCTCTAGTTTCGTTTTGTAAAAATTGCTTTTTGGTCCCCTGGGTGGGGAGTTGATTTTGGAATTATGGGATTTGAGTATGCTGGCTATGCTTGTGGTTTCATCCGGTGTCGATGATCTCTTGCTTGGTCGATTCCAGTGTAGGAAGCGAAAAAGGTTGGTTTTTCCCGTTATTGATTTCAGGGTAGTGTATGGTGTCTGTAAATTGAGTTGCTGAGCGAAACTTCAGTTGGGTTTTGCGTGTTTTATTTATTATGGCCGTCGAAATGTTGCCTTGATTCTTTCATCTCAGCTAAAATGGCTGATTGAGATGCTAGATTATCTATATAGCAGCTTTTAATGTTGTGATTGTTTTTCCCCTAGTGGAAAGAGCCATAATTGAGCTTTAAGTTCTAGATATTGCGGAGTAGGTCGTGAATCAAGAATATGTTTTTCTGGTCATGCTAGTCTTTAGTGATTTCAAGGACAAGCATATTAGTTTACTCTGTTAAACAAAGAACTAGAGACATTGAGTTTTCTTTGAATATATCCATGATGTTTGTGTAGCTACACTTTGGCAATAGTGGAGCGCCAAATCAACTGGAAATTGAACACCGCATGCTGCACACCAGGTGCTTGATGAAATTCCGAGAAGGGTCTTGATGTTCTTTGTGGCGGAGAGCTTCCTTACTCGTTTGGTCTGGTCCCCTGTCTTCTTAGTAGGAATTCAACTATGGGTCTTGTGGTTTCTGCATCAAGATAATTCTTTTTATCTTCGTAGTTGGTTGAAATGATAACCCAAGTGAAGCTATTTATCCCACATGCTCTTTTCACTTTTCCCTCATTGAACTTTTTTTGGGTGTTCCCCTTTTGAACACCTTTTGCTTTCTTATGCTCGATATCATGTTCCGGAAAGATGTCGATCGACATGCCTTTTTCCTCTTCTATGATTATGATGGAGAAGAAAAGCATGAAAGTCTTCTCTCTTCAAATTAAAAATCAAGGTTTCTATGTTGAGCTGGACTCTGGTTGAATCTAAGAAAAAGTTGGTGCTGTGAAATGTTGAGGCAAGTTCTCAATATTTTGAGTTTATAGAGAAAACAAAAACCGAAAACCGAAAACTAAAGACCAAAAGTTGAAAACCGAAAAACCGAACCGAACCAAAATTTCGGTTCGATTCGTATTCAGTTCGGTTCGGTTTCGGTTTGGTTAGTAGGATTTTTCTATCGGTTCAGTTCGGTTCGGTTTTTCAAAAAAACCGAACCATTTACACCCCTACTTATGGGTGCATTATATTTTGTGACATTTATTGGTGACTGCTTTAGAAAAATGTGGACTATTACTTTGAAATTTAAAGATCAGGTGCTTGAAGCTTTCAAACAATTTCATGTCAATGTAAAAAGAGAAACCAGGAATAAGCTTAAATGTCTTTGAGCTGACAACGATGGTGAATATAGAGACCTATTTGAATATTATTACAGGGATTATGATATCAAGTTTAAGAAAACTATTTTGAAGATACCACAACAAAATGGAGTAACAGAGAGAATGAACTAAACAATAAATGATTGCTTTTTGTGTATGCTCTCATGCAAGGTTGCCTAATCCTTTTTGGGGTGAAGCGTTGAGAACGACAATAGACTTAATCAATCTTTCTCCATCATTTCCTCTAAAGGAGGATATTCCACAAAAAGTTTGGAATTGCAAAGATATTTCCTATAACCATCTAAAATTGTTCGATTGTCGAGCATTTGTGCATATTCCAAGAGATGAAATATCCAAACTTGATAATAAGTCTAAATAGTATATCTTCTTAGATTTTGGACATGAAGAGTTTAGTTACAGTTTATGGGATCTAGTTGCAAATAAAGTCATTAAAAGCCGAGATGTGATGTTATTTGAGTATCAAATTATTGAAGACATCGATAAGACGAAGAGACTAAAGAATATAGCTCAATGTTTGGTTAATTTCAACCTAAATCCCCCTACTACTAGTGGAAATCATGGGGAAATGCATGGAAAATCGTGATGATGGTAAATCATCACATAATGTTGATTTAGTTGAGAAAGGTGAAATAGTTTAGCAAGAGTAGCCCATTGAATCAATTGAGCCAGTTGAGCAAGAGCTACCTATCCTACCTCAAGTTAAAAGATCTGAAAGAGAACATAGACCTTCTTAAAAATATTTGTCGTATGAGTATGTATTTGCTACTTATTGATGCAGGAAAGCTATAAACTTATGAAGAGGCTATATCATGTGAACAAAAAAATGAGTGGCATGAAGTCATGCAAGAGGAGCTTAAATCCTTACATGAGAACCACATATTTGAATTGGTGAAATTGCCTACGGGTAAGAGGACACTCACAAATAAATGGGTATACAAGTTAAAGACAAAAGAAAAGTTTGCAATCATGATATAAGGCTAGGCTTGTTATAAAGGGCTTTCGTCAAAAGAAGGGCATTGACTTTGAGAAGACTTTTTCACTAGTTGTAAAGATGTCTTCCATTCGAGTTGTTGTTAGGTTAGCCACCAATTTGAATTTAGAAATTGAACAACTTAATGTAAAGACAGTTTTTCTTCATGGAGACCTTAAGAAGAAATATATATGAAGCAACTAGAGGGTTTTGAAGTTCAAGGCAATGAGCGTCTTGTATGTAGATTGTGAAAAAACTTATACGATCTCAAGCAAACGCCAAGGAAATTTGAATCATTCATGGAAGAATAAGGATATGGTAAGAAAACTCCGCTTCTTGCGTCTTTATACAAAGATTTTCATATAATGATTTGTTATCCTCTTACTTTATGTGGATGACATGTTGATTATTAGGCTTGATGCTAAGAAAATCAAGAGCTTGAAAAATGAGTTAAGTTTTTGCAATAAAGGACTTAGGTTGGCCAAGCAAATCTTAGACATACGAATTACTCGTGATTGGAAGAATAAGAAACCTTAATTATTTTAAGAGAGATATATTGAAAAGGTGCTTGAAAGATTTAACATGAGTACATGTAAACCAATAAGTACTCCATTTGCAGGTCATTGCAAGCTGAATAGTAATAAGTGTTCTTCAAATGAGGAAGAGAATGAAGAAATGAAGGAAATTCCTTATGCATTGGCTATAGGTAGTTTGATGTACGTCGTGGTTTATAAAAGACCCAATATTGCTCATGCAATTGGTGTTGTAAGTAAATTTCTCTTAAATCTAGGTAAGGAGCATTGGATTGTTGTTAAATGAATTTTAAGATATCTTCGAGGTACTTCTGCACTTTGCTTGTGTTATGGAAATGTGAAGCCTTAGTTGAGTGACTACTCGAGTGTGAATTATGCCGGTGATGTTGATTCTCAAAAGGTCACACTAGGTTAGATGATGATTTTTCCAAGAAGAGCTGTTTCATGACAATCAAGATTGCAAAAATGAATTACTTTGTTTACAACAAAAGCAGAGTATATTACTATTACTAAAGGAGAAAAAAAACTCTTGTTGATGCAAAAATTCCTATTAAAGTCGGGTTTGAAATAAGAGAAGTTTGTTCTATATTATGATAGCATGAGTGCTATTTATTTTAGCAAGAGTCTGGTATTGCATTCAAGATTCAAGCATGTCAATGTCAAATATCATTGAATCCGAGAGAAATTAGAAGAGAAGCTCTTCCTACTTGAGAAAATTCACACCAACAACAATGGATCCGACATGATGACCAAAGTATTGCCAGTGATAAAGCGTAACTCTTATAGGAGAAAACCAGTCATGATAGATCTTCCTACATGAGGCGGAGGAGGAGATTCGCTAGCTAAGTCCACCTCATTTGTGGGGCCCAGTCAATATGTAAGTAAAAAATAAAAATAAAAAAAAAAAGAACAAAAAGAAAGAGTGGTGGCTTCGTCCGTGTGTGTGCCCAAAAAGTGAGGAGAGGGAGAGAAAAAATAGAAACTACCAATTCAAAGGCCAAACGTTAGCACAATTGGCTTAAATTCGAATATGTTGTTCGTGAGATTGAGAGCTACAAGTTGATGGTTTTCATTCGTTGAGAATCGCCTCCGAATTCTCCAATTGCAGTTAAGGTTTTCTTGATTCGAATTTGTTTATCTACCTATAGGGTGAGAAAATATGGTTGTAATATTAATGTTGAGCTTGTAGTGTGTAACTAAAGAAGAATACTTTGTGCATCTTGCTATTCTTAGTAAGAAATTGATGTTTTTGGGTGGCCCTTGATTTTTCCTGCATTGAATTTTCCACGTTATTTTGGCATTATATTTGCATATTGTGACGAAATATATTGCCAATTGTTGCTAAGGGTTAAGAGAATTTCGATTAATTTAGTTTCAGGGGAGAAATTAATCATGGATTATGTTTGGCTTGTGGTGAATTATTATCCCCAATTCTCCCCAATAGTTTTAAGCATGTTGAATTTATGTAAAGGATGGGGCTTACATATATAATGAATGAATTTTTACTAGACTTGATCTGTGGTAGTTACCACTAAAGAAAATGCTATGGTAGTAGGATGTGTTGAATTGGTCCATATTAAAAATCACGTTGGATTTAAAGTAAAAAATTCTCAACCATGGAATCAATTTTGTGTAACTGAGCATATTAAAGTGGTAATTTATTGATGTTAAGGAAGTTTATTCCAATAGAATTGTAATTTTCATAATTAATAGAGGGAAATTATGACAAACAAGGATTATTACTAATGCATAGGCTCCGTTGATTACAAACTTAGCAAGAAATGATTGCCTAAGTAAAGTTACTAAGGCCCTATTTGGTAAACGGCCAAATAGTAAAAATTTCTATTCTTTAGTTCCTAGGAGTAATTTTGGAATAGAATCGTGTTTGGTAAAAATTTTATTCTCAGGAACAAATTTCTATTTTTTTGTTCCCAGAAGTAGATTTAGAAAAGAATCAAGAATAAAAAAAAAAAAGTTGATTCATGTTCGCAGGAACAATTCTAGAATCAAACACATATTTTCTCTTCTTCTTTTTTTCTTCCCTTTTCTTCTTCTTCATCTACCGCCATTGCTGCGGTTGCCTTCCACCGCCGGTCACCGGCAACCGGTCTGGCGAACTCGCTAGAGGCTCGCCAGGCCAGGGACCTTGCCAGAGGCAAACCCAACCACTAGCGAGGCTCGACCTTGTCAGATCTAGTGAGACCTAGTCTCGCCAGTGGCTAGGCGAGCCTCGCCCAGCCCTAGCGAAGCTCACTTAGCCTCGACAGGTCTAGGCTCAGCGATGGCCAAGCCTCGCCCAACCCCGGTGAGGCCCGCCTGGCCACCGCCGAGCCTCGTCCAGCTACTGATAAGGGCCGGCGACGCTCTAAGGGCCGACGACTGGCCACTTGAAGAAGAAAAATAGGAGAAAGAAAGGGAAAAAAGAAAAGAAGAAAAAAAAAAGGAAAAAGTAATAAAATTATTTAAAAATTAAAAGAAAATAATTTGGTGTAGAAATTTTGAAGATGATATCAAACGCAATTCTATTATAGGAATTGAAATTTTAGACAGTTACAAAACGACTTAAAATGCTTAGAAATTGTTTTCGGAAACAGAATAAAAAAAATCATTTTTGATCAGAAATTGTTCTCAAGAATAGAAATATTACCAAACACGCCCTAAGAGTAGGGAAAAAGAAGTTGCAGTTATGAAGACCTTTGAGTTTATGATAATTTGAGGTAATTTATTGTCTCTAAAGATAGATTACAATAATTTTGAAGGTGTTTTTTTCCATTGATCGAAATTATTTTCTTTAACTAGTTTATTTTTTCTGTGAAGTAAATGACGAAAAATCCAAAAAAACCTTTTCTTAAAAATTGCTTTCCATGAAATGAATGAAGTCTTAATCTTTTAACAACAGAATTAGGTAACGAAAATAATTTTTTTTTTTAAATATCGGAAGGATTCACAACTGCCGCACCCATCGATAGGTACATATTAGGGCGTGTTTGGTTATGTCACCCCTTGGATTTTGATCATGTCCATTGATGGCTACAGTGAGAACTTCTCTGATGTTGTGGTGTGTTATGACCTACCCAAAACAGTGCACCACCATAAGGGTACGGCTAATAGAATACTAAGCCTAGACTTAGCTTGACTCTATCAAGTCCATATTCAAGCTCTTAGACATACAAATTGATTTCATTTTGGAGTCACCACTAATCTACTTGGTAGAGGGTCGATTAGAAACCCAAGTATTGAGAGATATACTTTAGCTCCAACATATTAGAGGTTATGGATTTGGGAACTTGATTATGCGAGATTATTCTAACATCCTTTCAATACCTTTTTTTCATTTCAAAAAATATTTTTACAGGTGATTAGCAGGTACACAACTATTATTTTAACACTCAATAATCAATGCGTTAAATAAATTGTAAAGAAATGGATGAATTACATACCTCAAAGTAATGTAAGCAACAGTAACGTTAGCTAGAAAATCAACATGACATGCAATTCCTAATTAAATAAACCTAACATACAAGCTATATGACATGCGATTTTAAATGAATAACCTAACTCTAATGACAGGCAATAATTAATATTTAACTATTCTAATATGGCATGCAATCTTCAACATGCAATTTGCAAATAAAGATCAAATTAATATGCAATTATTCTAACATGTCATGCATTTTAATTGAATGACCCTAAACATGTAATTATTAAATGACTTGTATTTTGTGAACATAATTCTATATGACATGCACATGATGTATTTTTTTAATTAAAAATACCCATTATTTAAACATGCAATGTTATCTATAGAAAGGAATCTAATCCATTGAAGACGATATTTTGGTAATTTCACAAAAATTCGAAATTAAAATTACTCTAAATTAAATATCAAGATTAGAATAATATCTAACTTGAACTAGGATGTAATCTACGTTAAATTCCAATTTAAATTTCAATACAACTTTAATCTTATAGAATTAAAGTAAACACTATCTATCCTAATCTATTTTAGGAAAAGCAATAGAATCTATTCTAAACATGCAACACAATCTAAAAGAATCTATTTAAATTCTACCTAATCTTATTATATTTTCATTTGTAGAACCAATAAGATAAAAGATAAGCACCCATCACTAGACGATATCCACACAATCCGCAAAGGATATCTCATCCATTTAAATTTGGGGACAAAATAAATCATCGATCATATTCAAGTGATTATAGATAGAATAGAAGATTTTCCTATTTAAATTTGGAAACAAAATAAATTGAAAAAAATCTCGTGGATTGAGATCAAATTGCCATCCATATGCACGTAGGTTAAGAAAAATCGTGGATAGACATATCATTCAAGAATCAATTAAGATCACAATATTTCAAATAAGAAAGCAAAATATTCAAAAATAAAATTACATAAAATTCTTACCTAATTTGAAATATTGTGCGGATACGGTTTCCAAATCGAATTCGACGAACACGAATCGGTTGGCTCAGGACCGACGGGAGTGCTTACTTTGCGGTGGACGGCAGCGTTGCTCGGCCAGCAAGCTGGTGGTGTATCGGTAGAGAGGCACTGTCGGTGGGGGATGATGGACAGCCGTGGGGGTCGCGGGGCTCGCGGCCACCAACTCGAACACAGCATCCAGTTGACTACAATGACAACATCGGAACAATACAAAGTAAACGCAAGGGACAAATATCCAACGTGAAATCAACTGTAGAGTTCAATAGGGGGAGA
Organism: Eucalyptus fibrosa; assembly: GCA_017140475.1. NCBI lineage: Eukaryota > Viridiplantae > Streptophyta > Magnoliopsida > Myrtales > Myrtaceae > Eucalyptus > Eucalyptus fibrosa. Next base: position 15,409,319 of record CM029509.1, read on the forward strand.
GACGGCCAAGGCTCGTGGTGGCGGATCGGAACAGCAGCTTGACGCCGGAACAGGGACAGCGATGCAGCGGCCGCGTTGGAACCGGCTTGCTGGACATTCGCTTAGAGCTTTCTGGACATGCAGAGAAGGACTCCGCGACGATGGACGCCCCGGAATTCAGTATGGCCGCTAACGTGTTGGAAATCGTTGCTAGCTGCTCGCAAAGTATGTGAATATCTGAGTAATTTTCTATAAATTTTTGGAGACAAGTCTTCTCTCGCTTTTGACTTCAGTCATGTTTATATATTCTTCTGAAATTTTTGGAGCTACGAGGAACGAGCTGAGTCAAAGTCTTCGCGCACGCTCTTTTCCCATCTATAATTTCTTGCAAAAAAAAAAAGGAATTTGATTGAAATACATTCTATAAATAAAGCGTCGATATGGAAAGAGGGATCTGAATCCGAAATTATAACCATTTGAGAGAGTTCCTTCTTAATCTGAGTAAGGTGCAAATCAAGACGTGGTACGAACATTTCGATAATGCCGACTTCTAAATTTTGCATAAAAAGGAGATTGTGCACAGTATTTCCATATCTAAGAAACGTGGTTAATTAATTATATTAATCTTTAGGATTGCATTTCTTGAAAGCGTAAACTTTGCTCTTCTATCACCTTAAGTTAATGCACATTATCTGAAAATCACATAAGGGTGAAAATAAAACTATCCGCAGTAACTTTTATCATCATCGTCTTGTTTCATTCACGTCTTATATCCTTAATGCGCATTTTATCTTCTATTTTATATTTTCTTTTTCTACTTTTATTTTCTGTCTTCTTCCCCAATTTCTTCACCGAGACTTCAGCAACGAAGTCTTCGCGGAGAGTCTGCCATTTTCAGACGAACTCTCGCTGGAACTCCGGCCAGCCCGACCTTCACAGCTGACGTCACCATCTACCACTAGAGCCATCCCGTCAGCCTACTACTCCCGCCGTCACCGGTCTATTACAAACGATGACTAGGACAAGTTTATCCTCAAATGGCTAAAAATTTCCGGCTAAAACATCATTATCGATTAAAATTTCTCAAGAGATACAATGAACACACGTACACACAGCGACGAGAGGGAAACAGGGATTTCACTGTAGCGGACTCAAACCGCGGGCATCGCTGGAAAGGAGGGACGTCTCCAGCTCGAATGTTTATCCATGACCAATGCCGGAATTCCATGAACATGCCACAAAATCTAGGAAAAGATACTAATCAGACATAGTTCAATAACTAAATCAGACAAACGTGCTTCGCGCCTAGCCCCGGACACTGACTTTCTGGAAACTGATTTCGACATCTCATTTAGGCAGAACAACAAACAAGTGATATGCGTTTGAATATGACTATTTCAGATTCAATTTCAGTATCATTCACATCCTCGACACCATATATGAAGCTCTAAATCATCACTATCCCTCACGGGTCAGTCCCGTTTCACGAAATTCGTTCATAATTTCGTCGGCGAACCCAACGTTTCAAGCTTCGGTTCGGTAGGGGAAAACAGGGCAAAACTAGATGAAGTTTTCACCTGGTTCGTTCGGTGAGGTGAAATCGCCGAAATCAGAGTCGATGACGCTCGAAAGCATTGTAGGAAAACACCGTTCCTCTCTCTTCCAGACTGCGAAGTTCTTGTTTATGAAACTACGACCAAGAGCAGTTACCTTTGTAAATTTTCTCATAGAGGTGGGGCAAGGAAGCTAGATAGTTTACTGTAACAGTGATAGCTGTACTGGTGGTGTCATGAATTGCGATGAGCAATCCAATGATCTTGTTGGATACATCCATTTCATAATAAACACTAGTCATCATCTGCTTCGGTAAGTAATCGAGACAACAAGTCCCTCGCGTTTGCATCTTTTCCTTACGAAATCTGCTCCTTCCTTTGTCTGATAATGTTCAGAAGCTCTTGCCTTATTACTTTTCCTCCTTCGACTGCTTTGTTGAATGGCGTGCCAGGAACATTGATGGGCACCGAAGTGAATCCCGGAGCGATACGAGCAAATGGGTCGGCGAATTTGGACACGACCTTAGGGTCCTCAATGTTCATGAACAAGCGACACGCCAAAGCAAAGGTATAGTCCTTTGTCATAGGGAACACCTTCACTTCTTTATAAGGAGACCAGTCGCTCCCCAAGTGCTCCCTAGTCATGGAGTCCATGATAGGTATGTAATGTTGCAGAGCCCCTGGTTTCAAAAACTCCGGCAAGAAGTTGCACATTTTCTTGGGGTCATCCTAGTTGAACTTCTCCATGGTTTCAGGGAAGATGACGACCTTCTTCATGGACGTGGGCCACCAGGTGGTGACGCTCTTGTTCTGGCTAGAGAACAAGAACTCGTTGCCGGAGGTGCTGCAGAACACGGCCATGTCTTCCCCGAGCAGCGAGGTACGGAAGACCTCTGGGGAGTATTTGGCCGTGCGGTCGTTTATAAACTTCTCAGGGCAGCCGCTCTTTGCAGCACCGACAAAATCGAGTGATTCGCCGATGATGGGCCATCCCTTTTTGCCAGGCGGCAGGTTAGGAACGGAGGGTTTCTTTCGGAAGACGAGGAAGAGAAGGTAAAGTGAGACTTAGAGGATGACCAGGTAAAGAAACAGCTGGGAATGGAAATCCATCTTCTTCTCCTTCTCAGAAAGCAAACGCTGATACTGAGAAGAGAAAAGATGGCCAAGGTCTAGGATGGAGAAAGACCAGCAGGATTGGAGTCATATATATAGGAGAGGATGGGATTGAGGGTACCGTGCGCGATGACCACTTCTGCATTTAACGTACTTCGGTCTAATTTTTCGTACTTTTAAAATCTATACATATGTATATGTATGTATGTATGTATGTATGTATCGAGGGCACCTTGCGGGTTGACCACTTCTGCATTTATCTGAGTTCCAAGAATGCCCGCTGATGGAGAAAGTGCGTGGAAATGCTAGGTCGTCATAGTCAATATATAGCTTTTCACTTTTGGCTAACTATTATTTCATTTTTCTAATATATCCCCATATCCCCATAGAAATGGCTATAGAAAAGTAACCATTTTCGGAAATAGTGGATTAGAAATCATCTCGATTTAGGAGAAAATTGACTCAATATGTACCATGGATATCATCTTACCTCAGGTGAATGATCGAAATGTATCTGTGCTATGCATTGTAAGCAATCATATACAAAGTTGGAAGAAGGAGGTGATCAAGTCATCAATTTTGATTTTGACTTTGATTATCCGAGCTTACGTGAGATAGCATGCCGTTTATTTTTAGGGTGCGTTTATTTCAAGAAAAATGAATAATTTACAATATATATTTTTAAATAATTGTTCATATCCCTCAAAATATTAGCCAATAAAAAATATTTTCATTTTCAACAACTTATATCTAAATATTTTCGTGGACAATTTTTATTCATTCATTTTTTTTTAGTGACCCAGGAAACCCGCGCACCATACCAACACGGACAGCCCGAAAAGCCCGGAGTAACGGGGGGTAAACCCTGAGGGCAACACGTGCTAGCCACCATACACGTACCACCCACCACACACGTACCACCAGGTAAGTCACCTATGACGCCAGAATCGAACTCCTCCCCTTGCGTTAGGGGGAGAAGCTCGCCACCAGCAGTGCCACCCAGGTGGGTGGTGATTTTCATTCATTCATTTTTATATACAATACAAGCAATTATGTTTAGAAAAATATTTTTCAAATTATTCATTTTTGGTGAAATAAATGAAGCATAATCTCTGTAATTTCTCCTAAGTACAAATGAGCACCAGTATCTCGAGAACCCTTCTTTGTTATTTTGATGTAAATGAGGGGACCGTCACTATGCTCACTAATCAGCAAGTCAAAGAAGAAGTGCATATATATAATTTCATGTGGGAATTTATGCCGGCCCCCTTTTAGCGCATTGACCGCGGAGAGGAATGCCATTTCATACGCGTTGGAGATGAGGCGTCAACATCGAACACATGAAGACAATTTTCAATACCTAAAATAAGAGAAGATTTCGGGGGGGAAAAAACCTTCAAACTTGGCGACTTCGTCTCAATTGTCCCCGCAATCTCATCGGCGGCAAAAACTTTCATATTTTAATTTGAGAAAAAATTTAAATTCCTTAATTTCAAATTTCACTATTCATGAAGGAATAAAATCAGTTTTAAACCAAGTGAATAAAGGGTATCATTAAAAATTTATGATCAGTGGATACAATGTTTTGGATCTATTTTATGGACTTTCACTTTCTGAATATCCTGAAAACCGCCTAATAATATGTTAAACTCGTTAAAAACATGAATCCATATTTATTGAAGTTTCAAAATATTGCTCGTGCCAATTATAAAGATTTAAAAATATATCTATCTTATTAAACAAAACTAAAACCATAAAATGATTTTGGATAACTTGAACGTAATAAAAGGCAGCATCAAATTCCTAATAATGATTTTGGTTTAATGGTCATTTCCATCTCCGCAAAGAAATTTCCGGACATTCCATTGATGGACTTCGAATTATTAAAAAAAAAAAAAAAAAGGAAGATAACGCACCATTCCTTTCAGAAGTTCCTGATTTCCATGGTTTTAGCTCAACCTGTGGATGCAATGAATCAAAGAGTGCGAAAGTCGTCCTACTTAGTGGCCTGTGTTTTTGTTATTTTTTCTGCGTTTTGTTTTTTTTTTTTTTGGGGGGGGGGGGGGGGGCGGTGTTGGGGCGGCTGGTGTATTTATAAGATTAAGTTATGTGAAATTCGAAAATACAATATCTGAAAAAAAGGAGCTCTTTGAAATTGAAAGCAGAGAAATTTTATCGGACACTAAAATAGAAAGGACTGAGTCATTCCATGATAAAATAAAATAATTTCCACTCCCAGCTAGATTTATGTTCTTGAATGGTAAAAATTAATATATAGTTGGTATAATATATTTAACTCAACAAAACATATTTGACTGGTAGCTTTTGCCTTCATTTTTACATGTCAAATAGAATCTAAACTAGGGATAAGAAGAGATTGCCTCTAGTTTTAACTTTTTCATTGAGATTGAATCAAAATGTCATTTGGAGAATCTGATACGCAATAACATAATATAAAATTCACATACTCTACAAATGGAAATAGATCCGAATTTGTGAAGAAGCTGACAATATTCAAACTCTCTCTTCTTTTTTCTTTTTTTTTTTTATAAGTTTTCTATATATGTCTATGTTGGTCAATTTTGAATTGAGACTTTGAGGCAGCATTTTGTATGTCTGATTGACGATTTTTTACTTGGTATTCAATGGATAACAACCCTAAGAATTATAAACGTTTAAGAATTGTTGACATTAACAACAAAATAAGATAAAATATATTTAAAGTGCATCTAATAATATATGCCCGCAGAAAGTGCGAGCCAAATTTGTCTAGATTGAATCCACAACTAATAGAACTTCATTTCATTGAGAATTTTCTTTAATATTATTCTCGAATAAGTGAGAAATACAACCAAAAATTAATATTAATACTGAAGTTGCCATTTTATCGTAGCGAGTATCAAATTTGTGCATTTTTTGGAGGGTTAAAAGGAGGAAAATTCTGCATTTTTAAATGGTGGCTAAATAAACATCCCTGGATTATTTAAATGGTGGCTGCCGCATCTCCGCTAGCATCGCCTTCTTTTGGGCCTCCAGGTGCAATCTTCCGTGGCGAAACAATTCGTGGGTCGAGAATCTCAATTGGGCTGCCACTTTCCTTATGGGTAAAGACTTTTATAAGTGCATTGCTCGCTTCTCTTTTGGTGCTCTTTGTTACTACATATGGAAGCACAGAAATAGCATCCTATTTCGAGAGCAAAGCTTATCCGTCCCAGAGGTGAAGAATCAATTCATCAAGGTCGTCAGAGACAAAGCCACCACCTACAGGAATGTGGATGATACATATAGAAACCGGAGGCTACAGCGTAGCTGGGGTATTGATCCAATCATTTTTTTAGCTAGGGACTATTCTACTTCTGCAGGGCCCTAGCTTGGTGTTTGCTGTCTGGATACTCTTCATCTACACGGCTGCTTCCTTGATGGTTCTTCACTTTTGTCGCTACCGGATGTATGCGTAGATTGTGGTTCTTTTGGCCTTTCGTGGCCTTCTATTGCCTTTTGCCTTATGTGGCTGTCTTGCTTACTTAGGCTCGCTCTTGTGGTCCTTTTTTGCATTCGGCTCCCTTCCACTCACCCTGACTTGTTGTCTGGTTGAGTGCAAGTTTGTGGTGTCGGATCTTTTGTATTTTTGGTTAAAGCTCAATATATTCTTACCTTTCACCAAAAAAAAAAAAAAAAAAAAAAAAACATCCCTGGATTATGACGTGGTTCTACTTCAAGGTTTTGGATCAAGACATGATCAATGAAGTTGATAATGTTCTTTCACATTGGGAAATCACTTGCTATCGACTATAGTCTGCAACAAATTATGCAAAATGGCATCAACACTCGTGCTCTTAAATATATATATAAAGACAATTATACAAAACAAATGAGGAAAGATATCTGGAGGGACTAACTGAAAATCTTATTTTTGATCGAATTACACGGGGGAAACTAAAATAAACAGACTCCAGTAGAAAGCTGAGTGTACAACAAGAGTATTTATATATGAGCTCTTAAAGCTTTTTAAATTATTAAGTACACTAGGCTATTAGTTTAGGGGTTGGAGGCGAATAAGAAGACCATTGGCAGGGACCGGCGATGGATTATAGATTATCTTTTCATCTGGAATGACCTTCTCAAGCTTGAATTTGGTCACTAGATTGTGCATAAAAATAAGTATTTCGAGCCGAGCATATTCTTTTCCAGGGCACATACGAGGTCCGCCTCCAAAGGGAACGTAGGTGAAAGGTGTAGGTCCATTTCCTTCGAACCTTGAGGGGTCAAATTTCTCCGGATCAGGGAAGTATTTGGGATTCTTATGAGTTGTATACACGGTCCAAAATGTCTGCGAGGAAAAAGTTGAAGAAGATTGATGCGCATTGTCATTGCTTGTGGATTCAATGTATGAGTTCATTGGATAACCTAGCCAAGAAGAAGGCTCAAATGTGAAACATTTACCTTCCATCCCTTTGGAATCGTGTAACCGGCAAAAGTGAAGTCAGTGATTGCCTCTCTAAATGCCCCTTGTGCAGGTGGAGTTAGCCTCATTGACTCACAAGTCACGTTCCATGAATACTTCATCTTCTGGATATCATCCCAATTCAGTAATTCACCTGGGGCTTTAGACTTTGCAATCTCCATTTGTTCTGTTGACGTGAAGTAGATGAGTTAAATATATGCAAACTACATTGATTTTGCTTCAAAAGAACATAGTTAGGTCGTCATCTTGTTTATCAAAATACAGCTAGAACGGTTACCTTTGTAAACTTTCTCATAAATGTGGGGCAACGAAGCTAGATAATTCACTGTTACAGTGATAGATGTACTAGTGGTGTCATGACTTGCGATAAGCAATCCAATGATCTTGTTGGATACATCCATTTCGTAATAAACACTACCGTCATCATCTGCTTCGGTAAGCAATCGAGACAGCAAGTCCCTCGACTTTGCATCTTTTCCCTCTGAGATCTCCTTCTTCCTTTGTCTGATAATATTGAGAAGCTCTTGCCTTATTACTTTTCCTCCTTCAACAGCTTTATTGAATGGCGTCCCCGGAATATTGATAGGTACCGAAGTGAATCCCGGAGCAATACGAGCAAATGGGTCGGCGAATTTCGACACAACCTGAGGGTCCTTGATGTTCATGAACAAACGGCATGCCAAAGCAAAGGTGTAGTTCTTTGTCAAAGGAAACACCTTCACTTCCTTATGAGGAGACCAGTCACTCTCCAAGTGCTCCCTAGCCATGGAGTCCATGATAGGAATGTAATGCTGGAGGGCCTCGGGTTTTAGGAACTCCGGCAAGAAGCTGCGCATTTTCTTGGGGTCATCTTTGTTGAACTTCTCCATGGTTTCGGGAAAGATGGTGACCTTCTTCATGGAGGAGGGCCACCAGGTGGTGATGTACTTGTCCTGGCCAGAGAACAAGAACTTGTTGCCGGAGGCGCCGCAGAACACGGCCATTTCTTCCCCGAGCAGCGAGGTACGGAAGACCTCCGGTGAGTATTTGGCCGTGCGGTCGTTTATGAACTTCTCGGGGCAGCCGCTCTTCGCAGCACCGACAAAGTCTAGGGATTCGCCGATGATGGGCCATCCCTTTTTGCCAGGCGGCAGGTTAGGAGCGGAGGATTTCTTTCGGAAGACGAGGAATAGGAGGTAAAGAGAGATGTAGAAGATGGAGAGGTAAAGAAACAGCTGGTAATAGAAATCCATCTTCCTCTTTTCCTTCTCAGAATGCAGACACAAATACTGAGAAGAAGAAAAAGATGGCTAAGGTCTAGGATGGAGAAAAACCACCACGATTGGGATCATATATATAGGAGGAGGGGATTGAGGTCACCACGCATTTGGTCTAATTTGACGAATTTTTTAAGTAAAAAATATATTTCTAGACCGTCAACTGCGTGCTTTGACCACTTCTGCATTTAAGTGAGTTCCATATATGCCCATATAATGGAGAATGGGAGTACATATACTGATCGACCTGAGTTAATACTAAAGAAATAATAGAGAGATGGAAGAAGAGGTGTTGCACGTCTTCAATTTTCACTTTGATGACATAAACATTTCTATCGTCAAAAGAGTGAGGACTCCAGTACTCAAAATTCACAATTACAAATGGAGACTAGCGCCACGGCTGTTGTCCAAAAATGACCGTATCAAACCATCTTATGCATTGCGTTGGTCATTTGTATTTGGTCTACGTGCATAATTCGGTTAGCCTCGTTAACCCTAACTGAAAATATAATATCAAGACTGACAGGAGTACTTGTTAATTGTTTGTAACATGAAGATAGCTTAATTCACCTCCATTTGCATGGTCATGGATATAAACTTGGCAATCTCAATTTAAATCCCCTAAATTTAGGAGGAGATATAGTAGGCAAAAAATATATATATGTGTGAAAAGATTACATTTGTTTGTAGTAATTTACATCTCGACTATGTACTAATTTAGAGGTTTGAAACTAGATAAATTAAGCAAATCCACTTTCAATTAATTAAGATGTGGTCTATATTGTAATCTTCTATTTGTAATTCATTTAATATTTTATTACAAATTTCTATGCTAATGGCCTAGGAAATCCTCAGGGCGGATGAGCATCAAGATAAGCGTCAACACCCAGAGAACCTTTTTTGTTGTTTATGATCGCAAGTCAAAAATGACGTGCATATGTAGTTTCACATGGTGATTAGATGCCGTCCTCTTTTAGATCATTGGCTTTGGAGAGGAATGTGATTTCATATTGCTTAAAGATCTGGCATCGACGTAAAAAATATGCAGACAACTTTTTAACTTAAAAAGTGAAAATTTTCAAAAAAAAAAAAAAGAAAGAAAAGAAAAACCCTTGAGTGCGACAAAAAAAAACCCCAATCACTTGATACCAATTTTTCACCCGAAAGGGATAAAGATGAAATCCCAACTTGCTAAAGTAACATGGAGAGCGATTTTGCTATGAATTGATAAGGCGATTACCATCATTAAATGTGACACTGATGAAATTATAGCACGCCAGAAAGTTCTTGTAAATCGTGCCATCATAACCCATGTGGTCCACGTGGAGTGAAATGTACGGGTGCGAAGACTTTTGCTACCCACGGCATGACATGTGGGGTCGATTGAGATGAGTCGCCAGCTTCATGGAGTTTTTTTAGGCAACCCCTACTACGGGTTCTCTGCGAAAATCGCCCCACTTTGAGGGTTGAATGCAATTTTCCCCGGAAAATTAATTAAAATTCTTGTCGGTAATATTATATTTATTATCTAAACTTCTTGACCTAGTCTAGTCTATAATCAGCTTGAAGAAGACGTTGGACATTAAGGTGGAATCGACACATGGCTGCCAGAAACCACCTTAGGACTTTTTATGCATTCTTTGATTTATTTATGTATGTGGTTAGGAAAAGGGAAATTCGTCATATATATATCTAATGACTAATTAAATAAATTTCACTACGAAAATGCCTGAGGCGTGCAAAGCGTTTAGAAGCATCTCGCGTAGATGTTACTCATCATTACTCCTTGAAAATATAATGATTTTATGTGGGATAGAATATGTTTATTTGGGCCTTTATTTCTTAAACTTGGCAGCAGATGGTTATGTGATAAATAGGATGGTCAAAATATAGCTGCCAACAGGAATAAGTAGTTCAGTTTTGAATTTTGTGCAGGACTAATCTTCATTTTATCATTATTTTAATATAGAAATGTGCTCACATGGGTTCAAAGATCGCTTCGCAATCAACCTTTTGAGAAAGAACAAATAATCGCTTTGCCATTATAATTTTCTTGAGACTATAAATTAATCACCAGCTTCCTAAGAAGATATCTGATTGTGACCATGAAAAAGACAGTGAATTATTTCCCATTTTGTGCGGATTTTATTGGATAAATACATATATTACATGGTAATTTAAAAAAAAATACAAGTACAAATATGCCCAAAAATAATCAGCCTCTCTCTCTCTCAAATTTATTTAGCTTCACTTGTGTTTGGGGTTCTCTGGAAAATGATATGAATCTTCTTTTATGGTGAATGATCAGTATATATATATATATATATATATATATATATGTGTGTGTGTGTGTGTGTGTGTGTGTGTGTGTGTGTGTGTGTGTGTGTGTAGGTGTAAAGGAAGCCAGTCGGAAACCAGCTGAAGTGAAAAAAGCGCGAAAATGAAGAGCATTTAATTTAATGTGTCAAGCTATGACCGAAAAGAAATAATCAACTTGTCAAGCATATAGTTTAATGGTAGTTTTTTTTTTTTTTTTTTTTAGTTTAATGGTAGTTGAAAGCCGAACTAATCCCAGATTTTCTAGGAAAGAGATGGTTTTTGAGTTACAGTAGTCAGCCAGCGTTTTTTTTTTTTTTTTTTAGTATGTGATCTCAATGATTGGTGTTTCGACCAAAGAAAAATCTCAATGATGGGTACTATTAAAATGATAAAATAGTAAGACCAAGTATCCATGATTTACTTTTGTATATTGTGGGTACTCCATGAATATTAATGACACTATGTTTTCTTTTTTCTTTTTAGATTTTACTTTTCGCAGAAATAAATTATGTCGAAAAAAGAAACTTTCAAGAAAATATATATCAACTCTCTTAATTTTTTTTTTGGGGTCAACAACTCTCTTAATTTACTACATCAAAGAATTTGCATTTTTTCATTACTCTTGCCAAGATATATTTACAGAGAGTATATAAGACATTATAGGAGTATTGAGGAATATACTCAACAAAGCTACGTTAAAAAGTTATGCATAATGAAGCATTTTGCTATTTTTTTCACAAATAGTTTATGAATGATATTAATTTTTGTCAATCCAAAATGATTAAATTTCACTGAAATTTAAAAGATAAATCTTGTTTTAAGCAACATTTTGATTTAACTAAATTTCATTTTTTAAAATTTCACATTGGAGAATGCAACATAGATTTTTTTTCTTTTTTTCTTTTTTGTTTCATCCTATCATCCTATTAAGTATATCGTGTATAAAAGACAATTGATTAGAAAAGGTTTGATGGTGATATGCACAACAAACGTGAGAGTTTGTGAATAAGTGATGGTGTTTTAAAATAGTCTATATCACAATTTTCTAGATTGTCGATCCATTAATTTGCTAGACAATGTGGAAAAAATTAAACTTTTTCAAAATTCTCCTTTTCAACAAAACTAATTGCTGCAGAAGTAAACTCTAACATTAATAAGAAAACATAGTGCTCATAATAAACAAAACAAAAACATGTGAAGTTCTTAATTATGGCAACTAATCCCTTGTAAAAAGAGAAAAGCTAAAAAAGAAGGAAAGCAACAAAATTTAGAGCTACTGCTTTAAATTACAATTGAACGATTAAGGGTAATTTTGCCTATTTGGTGAAAATTTGGTAGATTTAGTCATATAAAATTAGAAAGGAAAAGTGTTATAAAGTCATAAATTTATTACATTAGTACCAATTTAGTCATGAACCTTTTAATTGTGCTATTTTAGTCCTAAACTTTTTGATCTACTGTTAATTTAGTTATAAACCTTTTAACCTAATGTCAATTCAATCATTCTAGCTAATTTTCGCTAAATATTGCTAAAGTGAATGCTAGACGATTTATGTGGTACTGTTTGCGCTATCGTTGACAATTTTTAATTATTTTCTCTTTATGTTTTTCTCTCTTTTCTTCTTCTTTTTGCAAGTGATTGAACACCAACCATGGCCAAGTGGGCTAGCCTTGCCTAGCCATGGTGAGGTTGAGCATTAGTGAGGGTTGGCCTCACCAAATCTAGCTTGGGCAAGGGGAGCCCTCACTAGGCTCACCCTCGACAGTGACGCCCAGTGAGGGTTGGCCTTGCCAAGGCTAGATTTGGCAAGGCCAATCCTCATCAAAGCTTGGCCTCACCATGGCTAGGTGAGGCCAACCGACTCGGCCATCACATGTGGCCGATGGCTGATCATTGGTAAAAAGAAAAAGAAATGAGAGAAAAATAATAATAAAATATTCAATTTTTTAGAAAATTTATAAAATATTATTAAAAATTGTCAATACCGCGAGTATCACGTAAGCTAGGCAACGCCCATGTCAAACAATATCCGGCTAGAATTAGTTAGAATGACTGAATTGGTACTAAATCATGAAGGTTAAGACTAAATTGACACTATGAAAAAAATTAAGATTAATTTGACACTAATGCAATAGGTTTAGGATTATTTTCACATTTCAAGTTTAGAAATAGGCCACCCGAAAAGAATCTCCTCGATGATGTTATTCTTCTCATCTAATCTTCTTGGTGTAGTCCAGTCGATAGTAAGCTTGAAGATCACGTCGGGCATGGAGGTTGAATTGATACATTGTAGCTAAAAGTAGAAGCAATTTTATTAGCCTTCACTTCTAATCTCCTTGGTGTAGTCCAGTCAATAATCAGCTTGAAGATCACGTCGGACAAGAAGGTTGAATTGACATATGGTTGGTAAAAGTAGAAGCAATTTTCTGACTTTTTGGACACTCTTCGATTTATTTATGTATGTATCTGGAAAAAGGGAAATTCATTGCTTATAATGCTAATGACAAATTAAATAAATTTCACTATGAAAATGTTTTTAAGTGTGCAAAGCGTCTAGAGGCATCCAACATAGATGTTAGTCATCACAACTCTTGAAAAATTTAAAGGATTTCATGTGGGAGAGAATATGCTTAATTATGTCTTTATTTTTAAAACTTAGTAGCTGATGGTCATGTGATAAATAGTATGGTCAAAAAATAGCTGCTGCCAGGAATAAGTTATTAGTCCAAAATTTTGATAACGATGGAATTATGTGGTATCAAATTAATTAATTAATTGATTGATAATGCAAAAGAGAACTAAAATATTAAGGAAATATATTTGACTAAAATACGATAAAATAGTACGACCATGTATCTATGAAAAAGGAAAATCAAATTTAAACTAAGCAAATAAAAAATGAAAAGAGAGTATCATCAAAAGGTTATGTTCGATTCGTACAATGTTTTGGATCTATTTTATGAACTTTGATATTTTAAATGCACTTAAAACTAAAATATATCTTGTTATGCATTAGATTAGGAACTCAAGTTCATCGGAGATTTACCAAAATTGCTCATGCCCAATTATATAGATATACAAGTATATCTATCTTATTTTAAAAACGAATAGAAGAAGAAATATTTTAAAGGATTTTGGTTACCTTGAATTCAATAAAAGTAAGCCTTAATTTCTATTATAATGTAGAAGAATGGTAAAAGATTTAAGCATTGAACACCCCCCCTCCCCGCTTGCCCTCCGTGACTACGGGATTGGGAGTGATTATTGTAATGTCAATTATCATAATATTTTCATTGCATTATTGAAAATATCATCACTTACAGTTTTTTCCTATAATTGAAGGGTTAAAAAAACCAAGAGTTTCATAAAACAATCTAAAAAATATATAAAAATAATAATAATAATTGCAAAAACTGTAGACATTCACAATTACTACCTACCATTGGCTAAAAAGATTACATTGGGAAATTGTCAAATGGTTTATGATTAAATTGGTCAAATTGAAAAGTTTATGATTTAATTTGTATCAATACTATAGATTTAGGACTTTGTTGATAATTTTGTATTTGAACTTGCAATCTTGTGATATACATACTGTTCTTTTACCAATAAGCTATCATATGTACGGTGATGGTGAACTTTACAAACTCCAACGTCGATGGATTGACGTGGAGCTTGTGTGTTCCTCGTTTAATAACCAACAAAACCTATATGAGAATTGAATCTGGACTGAAACCAATTGATAGAATCAAAGTAATCTCAAAGTGACATGGGACTAGTTCCCCTTTCAAAGCGATGTCCTACCAAATTTTATGTGGATGAATGTATCTTCATTGACGTAATTGGGCAACAGGAGTGATACTGATTTTGGATTCTTGGGAGATACTAGCAAACCTTGCATCATCCCGATTAAGATCATCATCGGTTTCTTATATATCAGGTTTGTCCGTGTTCGATCTATCCATTGCCCAGACAGGATACGGTTTTTGAATATTAACTATTGCTCGGTATCGAATTATTACAAAATCACACCAATCAATAAATTTTATGGGTGATTTTAAGAAATTCACCATGTAGAGATTGAATATAAGACGTCTCGATCCACGAGAGAATTAATTTGGGTCAAAATTATTTTAGAAAATTCTCGACGTTTAACTCCGTAAATATAACTACCAAGGATAGTTAGGGCACAGAAACGTAAAGCCGACACGATTCATCATTTAACGGTCCTTTGGTCTTTGCGAAGAAATTTTCGGATTCCATCGATGGACTTGGAATAAAAAAAGAGAATAAGAAAAAAAAAAAAACTAGTCCGATCAAAAATGCGTCAATTCCACAATATGAATGAAAGATTCGGAAATGCCCAGCTTAAGTCGCTCTACTTGGTATTCTATGTCTATTTAATGCTTCGCCTTTGCTGTTGTTGTCAAGTTTGAGGAAAGAACCGCAGCGATTTACGATGGAAAGGCGAATTTAATTAATAATGTCCCTTTTTTGGTTAGAAGTAAAATTTTCATTTCAGAGAACACATTGCAAACTGGATGAACACTTATATTGGAACAATAAAATTAAAAAAAAAATCAGTAAATACAATATTTTTAACTTTTTAATAGGAGATTGTCTAAAATACAAGAGGATGCGGTGCCTATTTGATTAATTGCAAGCACAAGAACAGCTCTATTATTCACTCGTTGATATAGAATTCAAAATTATATTATGTCAATTATCTTGAATTGATTACTTCTGGATCCAAGTTGAGCGATCATATTACCGCAAAGGAGAATTTATAGATTAGTCTTCTCCTGGTCACCAAATTTTGCTCTTTCAGATTAATTTATAGTCTATCCATGTTATTAGGGAAAAAATTGTATCCACCCACAGTGTTGATTGAGTTGTAGTTATATCTAATATCGTTTTATTTTCATAACTCACAGCACCTGATCTTAACACAATCGTATAAATGTTTTGTTGAACTATCATTCTTTGAGGTATGCAATGCACTCAAAAGAAGGTTCCTTCATTCATGAAAAGCTTGAACTAGAAAAATGTTCCGACTGGATTCACAAACGGTTTCATGGATAACCAAATCTCTGCATTCAGTCAGACTGTTGGTTTATAATGATAATAGAAGAGAAAATGGATTGTCATGGTTTAGGATTAGATTACAAGTACTTTAAAAAGATATATCTATGAGGACAATTTCTATTTGTGACAACAACTTTGTACGAGTCCTTAACTTCACCTATTAATGTCAACCTCGGTTTTGCAGTTACCCATCTTTCCTCAAAGCCAGCTAGCAGCACCATAGTAGGTCAAAGTCAAGCCAACAACAACTTAGAACTCATTTTACACGGTTCTGAAACACGTACGTCATGTTCGATAAGCTGCAACCTAGTCATCAGCTGACGACAGGAGGGGCATCAGTTCACAAAGCACATATGGTCAACAGTCATTCATTACGTATCATCAACGAAGATGGGCGGACTTACAGAAGAATGTGAACTAAATATCTGAATAAAAAAAATTAAAAAGGAAAAGGAATCACTTACATAATAAAGTAATCGATAAAAAATTGACTAAATAACAGCTATCCTGAAATTATTTTCAATAATAACCATTTCTTTCCTGACATAACTAACGCATGATTATGTCATATTTAACATGTTTTACTGTTTTGACGACGGTCATCAAATGCAATTACTCCTAACCGATAGGTGAACAAGTAGAGTGTACAAGGGGCACTTGTCATATCATGTGACTACAACTATCTTGCACATCATGAATTTAGGAAAAATTACCAAAAAACTTCTAAATATATTACAATTGTACCAATTCAGCCCTAAACTTTTTATTGCCAATTAAATCATAAACCTTTTGTAATTGTGCTAATATAGTTCATTCGGCCAAATTTAACTAGGCAGTGCTAACGTGGGCTCTAATTGACAATTTTTTAATAATATTTTCTTTTTGATTTTTATTAATTTTTTCCTCTTTTTTTTTTCCTCCTTCCTCCTTCTTCCTCTTGCTCCAGCAACTGACTGAGGGCAAGTCGTCGAACTAAGGTAGCCGGCCAATGGCAAGCTGGGCAAGGGTGAGCTTGCTCAGCCACTAATGAGGCAAGCCCTTGCCAAATCCAATGGGGCAACGACAGCAAGGTCGAGCTCACTGATCCATTAGGAAGGCTCACCTTGCCAGATCCGGCAAGGACTTGCCTTGTTAGTGATTGGGCAAGCTCACAATGAGCTTACCACTAGCCGGCTACCTCAGTTTGGTGACCCGCCCTCGCCTTTGGCTGGCTACCATAGTAAGAGGAAGAAGGAGGAAGGAGGAAAAAAAGTGGGAACAAATTAATAAAAAATAATATATATATTATTAAAAAATTGTCGATCGGCATCCATGTTAGCGCTAACTGGCCAAATTTGGCTAAATAGACTGAAATAAATGCAAAAGATTAAGGACTTAATTGGCCAAAAAATAAGTTTATGATTGAATTGGTACAAATATAATAGGCTTATGACTTTTTCGGTATTTTCCCCATGAATTTATGGTAGCACGAAAACACACAAATTTAACATTTTTAGAAGGCTCAACAATGACATTTTTAAAATGGCGCAACAAAAAAGGTTATTAGTAGGAGTATATTTGCTAAACACACTCAGGCACAAAAAGTTCTTTCAAGTGAAAATTTAGAGAGATCCCATGCCCATATTATTGAAAAAGTGATCAAAGTTGTCCGAAACATAAAAAAGAATAAATATATAAATATATATAATTTTATATTGAGTAAACAACTAACTTGACAAATTCATTCCCTCAATTTGGCATAATTAGTTGGGGGCATTGAGATATTTCTAATTTAGGAATTGGATGTTACTAGTTGAATCTTATCAAATGTGTGCAAACTATCGTGAGTAAGAGTAACTTGCACAGGCTAAAGGTCTAGACTTTATTGGTTCATAGGGCTCGCAAAGTATGTTATGTCATTGAATCATCAAGAAAAAGAAACTATGAAAATGCTAGATGATATAAGAATACCCAAAATAACCCTAAGTAAGAAAGAAGACAAAATCTAAAACAACGGAAACAGGCATAAAAAATAAAAACGTGCCCCCATTTGGTCATGGCATAGGGCTCAAAATGAATTTTTCGTATGGGTATATCAAACTTGTAACTATTTTTGAATCAAAAGTTATGGTCATTTTAGTTTTTTTTTGGCAAATTTTTCGAGTCCACTTGTTGGATTTTTGGTTACACAAATGCTCCAAAAAGTCCCGAACGAGATTTTCAAACTGATAATATGGTTGTCATAACTCTTCTTGATCAAAAGTTAAAAGGGCCTTTTGCTTTCAAATTCTCAAATTTCATTTCATTCCCAATAACTATCCCGATCATGTCACGGTTGGGGAGACGGGTTTAGAGGTAATGCCCAAAAAGGTAGGCTGATGGCCCTTACCTTTAATTCCATTCCAAACTCCTTCAACATAGTAATGGGCCCTAGAAGGCAATGGCGGAGGCGGTGACATGGCTCGTCCAACAAATAGAGAGAAGCCCGAGGGAAGAGAGAGAGAAAGAGGCCTTCTTTTCTGAAATTTTTTAGAAAACATAAAGAAGAAGATGAAGTTTTCTCAAGAAGGAGGGGGAGAAGAGAGCATGGGAGGGAAAGAGAGGCCTTTAGTAGAGAGCATGTTAGGGAAGAGAGAGGCCTTTCTCCTTTGAATTTTTAGAAAACCTAAAGAGGAGGATGAAGTTTTGTAAGCAGGGAGAGAGGGAGGGCACAGAATGTCAAGGAGATGATGGAAAAGTAACAAAAGGAAAAAGGAGAGAGAGTGTTTCAAAATTTCTGCAAAGTGGGACCTGCATGGTTCACATGGCAAGATTCAACTGGACAGATCTTTTGCTAACCTGGTAAAACTAGCCTATGTAATATTTTCTCCCATCTATACTGTCTAGCTAGCATCACTAGGAGTTAATGCAAAAGATTGTGGAGGTGATAAAAGTTGCCTTGTAATTTTGTTGGTGTCAGGATGACTATGCTCAAAAGGTATGGCTTCTTGTATCCTACTTGTTCTTCTAATCATAAAAGCAATGAGAGTTACCTTAGGTGGGCATGTATGGCGTATTCATCTTCCTCTCTCCTTTGCTCATTTGGGCTGAGGGAAATTCTCGATATCATTAAAACAAATTAATGCAATCTTAAAATGTATGAGATAAATATATTTTCTTTCAAAGTCAAAATATTACATCGATGATATTATAAGTTTGTGAATAATCTCAAACCTCATGAGCTTACATGTGACTTGCATGACATTCATATAAGAGAAATTTGACTCACACATGATTTGCACGTGAGAAAGGGTGTTGATGTATCAGTTTGCATCATTTAATCAGGTTTGATTCGGGATTTTGGATGTCAGCATACAATTGAATTACTCATGACCTCATAATCATTTAGGGACTAATTAATGAACGTCCAAAGATTACTGACCCTCACCTGCAATCATGTCGCCATAAGTACAATGAGGATGCTCATTTCCGGTGGGGCCCACTTACACCAATCTATATTGTCTAGCTACATCACTAAGGGCAAAAAATTGTGGAGCTGACATTAGCGACCTTTGTTTTTTTCTTTTTTTCGTTGGTTTCGAAATATGACTATGCCCGGAAGGTAATGGCATCTTGGATGCTGCCTGTTCTTTTAAACCTAAAAGCCATGTGAGTTTCTTTGAGTATGTATGGCATGTTCATCTTAAGCTTGCGAGTAATCTAAAAAGGTCATGAATTTTCATGTGATTTGCACATAATTTGCACGCAAGAGAAGTTCGGCTTGCAAGTGATTTGCACGTGAGAAGGAGTATTAAAGTATTATCCTATATCACTTGACCGGATTCAATTTGGGATTTGTGATCTCCTATGCACTCTTCCTAATTTTGTCTCTTTCGGCCCTTTTTTCAATTGTTTCCCTCCGCCCGCCTCCTCTCGTTTTCACCCTTTACGTGGCAAGAAATCATTCACCTACACAATGAGCTGGAAAAGGAAGAGCAACCAATCGAAGAAATAAAAAGAAATATTTTTTTTTTCACTCTACACCCTCACTAATAGCTGCTCTTCAACTTGCTTCCCTCTTTTTGCCGATTTCTCTCCTCAAACTGTGATTCTCGATAAGACAAGGAGATGCCTTTAGGATATGATTGTGGAAACCAAAATTTTTGTCAATAATTCAAATATGCAATTTTCTAGGTAAGGAAATAAATAAATATATATCAAAAGCAAATAAAAAATGATAATAATCAATAAGAAAACGAGAAAGGCTTCGGCCCATTAAAATCGATTCATGCCCCCACTACTCCGTTTTAACTCAATCCGTTAGCCCAATCAAGATAACAATCCATACAGGCCACGCTCGGTCCGTCTCCCGCGCGGGAACTGAGCCCAAGTCGGATTCGTTCAAATCCAAAGAGAAAGGATGACACGCGTCGTCCTCGCCCGAGAGAGGGTCCCACGAATGACACGTGTCGTGATCCGATGGACTACTGCATGACGTGGCATACGATTTGCATGCAATATTTTCTCGACGTGACGAACGGGATCGTAACCTCCCTCCCCCTCTCTCTCTCTCTCTCTCTCTCTCGTTTCAACCAACTGGATCTCCCATGTAAAAAGAACGGATTTTGCGCCGGGAGGGGGGTGGTGGGGGAGTTTCCCGGACGGTTTTGCTCTTCCGTCGCCTTCCGACGTCGTGCCGGCCGCCGCCGGTCGATGCCAGTCGCCGAGGCTCCACATCTCGCTCTGTTCTGCCCTGTATATTGGCCGAGAAGCGCGAAGCTCGGAGCAGTCAATTCTCTGATGAAACTCGATCCAGACTTCAGAAACGGATCGCTGAGGGCAAGACAATGCTCTTCAGAAGCGATTCCTTTTGCTCGACTTGCGACTTCCCAAGTCGCAATTAGTATGACCGATTCTTCATCGGCTTTCTTTTCCATTGCCGTCTGGACTCGTCTGTATGATTTCGTTCGGCTCTGTTTTCTGGCCAAGAAGCTCGAGGTTCCGAGTTCTCGGTTGAAGCTCTTTCGCTAGCGTCGATCCTCACCGTCGATCTTTCCCGGACTTCCTCTTACCAGTTTACAACCGGTCGAGATCTGGATGCTTCCTCGTTAAGGTAAATTGCATAGTGCTCTGTCTCTGTCTGTTACGAACAAAACGAAAGCCCCTCTGTTCTACCTTGTTTTGAAACCGAGATCCATGATTAGGGTTATGAGCATTACTCGAAAACTTAACTAGTCCTGGTGACTCAAAACTGTTGTTGTTGTTGTTGTTGTATGAATTTTGGAAGACAAATTGCCTTACTTCCATTATTCTGCTTTGTTCTGGTGATGCACATGGCCCGCTCAACGAACTGTTTCTAAGAAGCTTTTGTGAAGTAATTTCTGTTGTTCGTTGATTTGATTATGTGAGGATTACTTTTGAATGATTATAAGTCAGGTTATCGGTTATTAGATGAGGTAAGTCACGCTTACCGAAATTTGCCTCTCTGACTCGCTGTTCTGCCTCTGGGTTCTGTGATGTTCGTATGTTCTGAGGATGGTATGTGGCATAAACGTGCGGTCCTTGACTGGAATGCTCGCTCCAGTTGATGTCTAAGGTTTGTGCTTCTAGAGTATTAATTTTAAACTTCTTTGCTCTTCCTGGGTATGCGTGTTAATTGATCATCGGCGATGTTGACTGTGGTGGCCAGGGACAATGGTGGCGGTTGATAGTCATGTTCCGGCGGCTGATGATGGTTCCCCGGTGATGATGAGAAGTAATTGATAGTGTAATACCGGGTGGTTCTCTACATAAGGTTTAGGCATGTTATCATTTAATCCATCCTTTACAAGCATGCAGTTAGAAGAGCGAAAGTGAATACCAATAAAAAAGATGAGAGTTCGGGTGCTGGGTGAGAGGACCGAGAGACTATGGATTGAAGGGAAAACTAATAAAAAAAATAATAATAAATTTCGAAAAAAAAAGTGGAAAATTGGTTAGAAAAATAGTCCATGATTAGGTTGGTTAGATTTTGGTAATAGAGTTAGTCTAGTTTTATTCAGATAATAAATATAGTTTAGGAAAAATTCATGATTCTCTCTCGTTTACACATAAGAAAATTAGTTTCTTTAGGAAATTGGGCTCACATAGAATTAAGCTCTTGTTTAGATGTAAGAATTAGTTCAATTTTGTTAGATAATACACATAGTTTAGGGAAATTCAAAACTTTCTGTAGTTTAGATAGAAGAAAATTAGTTTCTTTAGGAAATTGGACTCAAATTGAATTTAAGCTCATGGGTTGCTATTTTGAAACTTAATAGCAGGACTATGTTATATTCTTTGTGCAACTCGTACCAAGTTACTTTACTACACTTCATTTTTTTCACTTGTTCTTTCATTACCATCTTTGATTGAATTGATTGTGACTCTTTTATGTTGTTTTTCTAAGTTGTATTTGCTTTTCAAAGTTGAGTGGTTAGGTTTTATTCTAGGATTATAATAAAAATAAAAACATCACATGGATACCTAACTTACGATGAGCGTAGATCAATCTATATTCAGTTAGTTTTAGTAACTCTGACACAATCACATTTGACCTGGTAAATTGGTCAATTTGGTTCTCACCAGGCTTGGCTTTTGACACAAGAATTTTTCAGAATGTTGCAAAGTCTAGTTTTATTGTGGATGATACTGAAAATGTTGGGATGGAAGATGTTGAAGATGGGATAGCCGAGGAGGATGATTGTTCTAATTCTGTTTGTGCTCGACACGATAATGGAGGTAACCTTTTATGTTACATGTCTTCCTCCTTCAGCATTCTTATCCTGATATGTACATTTTTTCGGTATGTTAATTTTTGGAAATTTAGTGATTAGAATATTATTGGTTCCAATTATTTAGGGCATTCTTCATTTTGATCCATGGTCTCATTTTAGTGCCTGGCCAGCTACCTTGCTACTATTTTCATCCCCCAAGATGGCATTCCAATGTACTATTTTGGTTTTAGAGGGGTGAAAATGGTCTTAAAGTACTTGTTTAAGGACTATAATTAGAAAACGAAGGTATGAGGACCAAAGAACGTTTAAAATACTTGGACCAAATTTGTAGTTTTTCTTTTAGTGATCAAAGCCTTTCAATTGTTTTGGTGCTATTGTATCATTTTAGTTCCTATGAGAGGTCCGTATGAGTGTGTTCCTTATAGTGGCAATGGCATTATGGAATTAGCCATGAGCATAGTCCATTTTCATATTCAACTTATTTTAATAAACACAATTGGGTTTTACCTGGTAAACTAGTCAATCTGATCTGACCAAGCTTGGCTTTCAGAAGTTAGTCAGCATTGCTCGGGGAGAGAGCCATTTCACTCCCTCGACAATATTGGGTATTCCAATTTGTTTCTGCTACTTGTGGCCACTTCTACCATCCTCACTATGTAGCAAAATTGCTCCATCGCAGAGATCAAGTTTCTATAGAAAAAACTTAAGCTGAGGATTGCTGCAGGAGAAAGTTCTGCATGTCCTGCACATGAATATTGCCTTTGCAATCAAACAGAAAATAAGTAGGAATATGATATGCAAATTTCTATATGCAGACGATCCCCAAGCATTACCATAAAAAATGCTTGCCAAAGTATGTTGTGCTAGACTTTTAGATTATCATTACTTTAGTTTCGTTGTAGTTGTTCTATGTTGCTTCACATTTGTGGTGATTGGCTCCAAGTTGGGCGGTTCCCACCATTAAATCGGGAACTGTTCACTAATAATCGGTTCCAAAAATTTGGAATTAGATACTACCTGTTAATCCCATGGATCCATTCGAGAACCAGATTGTTGGGCTGCAATCACTATGGAATTGCATTCAGTGGCACCATTTTGCCCAATGATTTGGGTGAGTAGGAGTTGTCGACATCTCTAAAGATGTTTCCAATATAGAGCCTCATAGTGGCGGTGTCCTCCAAACATGAAGAAGGAGCGATGGCGCACACACAAACTCTCTTCAAGTACAATCTATACAGGGCAAAGGAGGAGGAGATGGTAGGTTTGAAAGGAAAAGGGAAGGCGAGGGGCTTGAGGTTGAGGATTGGGATAGACAGCTGCTTTGCATTGGACAACGATGAATGGAAGGTGTGGGAGTGACAAGAGAGAGTGCAAGGTGACTCTAAGAGAAACAAAGATAATGATTCCGATGCCATGGGAAGAAAGGACACAAAGCAAAGCAACAAATGAAGGAGGAAGAGAATTGTTGGAGCCATAGGGAGTTGTGAAAGATCGGTGGGTAGAATTATATTAATCAATAAATGGAACTGCAAGTAAATTGTAAAAGGTATGAAACCACCCCACGCCCATCCCATTGTATGAAAGATGCATGTTTGATGCACGGTCTTGTCGGTGCCGAAAATTTGGCCGACTAGTGACTTCATGCATTAAACATGCATTTTTCATGCATTAAACGTCCCTCGTTTGTGCAATGCACATGCATCCTACCAAACCAATTCCATTTAAAATAGTAAAATAAACTAACTCGACACGATTCTATAACAAAAGATTTGCCAAAATTGTTATATAACATTATGAACACATATGAAATCTGCCACAAAAACATTTTTATGTTTTAGGGGTCTCCAATTGTAAGAATCAGTACATTGGCAAAGAAGAGGTTTGATCATTTATGCAATAATAAGTTCAGTGTTAGGATGAATTGCACATAATTAGTGAGGGACCCTCTACATTTGAAATAGCTACATAAACCAAATAATTTTTACTTATTCATCAATTCGACATGGCTAGAGATCCAAAATCAAGACAACATCGTCAATTGTTTTAAATGGACACCTTTCCAGTAAATTCCTCAAATCTTGACTTTCAATTCTCTAGTCATTAAGAAAATAGGAAGTATATAACAAGAGGGGGCAAGTAGATTAGCTAATAATATAGTTACTCACTTTGTTATTCTCTATTTCATCGTGACAATCTTCTTAATTGGTGTAGACATGTGCACACATAATTCAACTATATCTCCCATATGAGGATTTCGATAGTAGTTAGTGATGGCCATAATAGCTAGCACACTATTTGGAATTATTATCATCCGATTGTCATTTTTCAAGAAAATAGTCGTTAAGATGATTGGCTCTTTCACCACCATCTGAAACACAATGTATCATGGTTTAGAAACATATGTTTTGAACATCTGTTGAAAGCACAAAGTTGTATTTGCTTGTGTACCTAAACCATAGTGACTTCACAATGATCGCTGTTATCAAATGGATGCATTGCGAACGGGAAAATAATCGCTTCAAATGTCATCTTGCAAGAGTTTCCAAATATGAATATCATAAGTAGTAATTGGGAGCTTATGAGAAGTAGAAACATTTTTGTGGCAATTCCTAACATATAAAACCATATAATGGCTATGAGGATGCTAACTAGAATGTTCATCTCCAATGGATCTTGTTAATAGCCATCTTAGTGTCATCCAACTTCGTTTTTTGAAAGGACTAAACTGCATTACATCTAAATGCAAACTTAAAGCTCAATTAGTGGACACCGCAACTATATAATTTCAACATATGTCGATAGACAATGTAACCACCTTATCGGGGTAACTTCAATTCAAGAAGATTGCATTTATAGGTTAGTGCAATCAATTGGTTGCATTATGTCCACAGTTTCTAAGAAGCAACAATTAGTTTTTTTTTTTTTTTTTGGCTATTTGAGCTATATTCTCATTTTGCATCTAAATTAAAATTGGGGATTATCAAAACAAAGTTTTGCTTTACAACCGTCCTGCTTGCATGAAGAGCGAGTACCTCTACATTAAAATTGAGAAAACTTTCTCGCCTGCATGAAGAGTGAGTACTTTTACGTTAAAATTGACAAAACTTTCTAGAGGTTAATATGTTGAAGTTTGGCTTGACAAGTTAGATCAACATTTGTAAAATCTGCTTGAAACAACTAGTGTTTTCTAGGGTCACAAAGGGGGATATCGGAATAGATGTTGATATAACTTGCTGAACCATAGTTCAACTTATTAATCTCTTGAAAGTTTAGCGGAGGTTAACATAATAGATCCCACTCTTCATGCGAGGGGATAGTTGTGAAAAAAAAAAAAACTTTTTACTAAATGAATATTTTTAGAGTTAAATAAAAGTACTCCCTAGGCTTAACTTAGATTGAAAATGAGAATGTTTTCAATAGCTCAAATGGTTAGTAAACTAGTTGGTGCTTTTGAAAAAAATGTAGACATTATGAAACCAATTGATTGCACTAGGCTTGTAAATGCAATATTTTCAAATTGAAGTTATTCCAATAAGTATTTATAATGTCTTTCTGCATCTAATGAACTTATATAGTTGTTGTGTCCACCAATTGAGCTTTAAGTTTGCATTGGATGTAATGCGGTTAATGCTTTCAGAGAATGAAGAGTACTAACTTTGACTCCGGATTAAACTAAGACTGCTATGAACAAACTCCATTGGATTGTTTGGCATCCTCATAGCTATTATATGGATTTTATAATAGGAATTGCCACAAAAAGTTTCTACTTCTCATAAGCTCCCGATTGCTACTTGTTGTATTCATACTTGAAAATTCTTGAAATATGACTCTTGAAGTGATTATTTTCTTGTTTGTGATGCATCCATTTGATGTTGGCAAGTGTTGTGAAGTCGATGGGGTGTAGGTACACAAGCATATACAGCTCTATGTTTTCAGTAGATGTTCAAAATATATGTTTCTAAACCATGATGTATTGTGTTTAAGATGGTGGAAGAGATAAACATCGTAACAATTGTTTTATTGAGATAAGACAATCAAAAAATAATAATTCCGAATAGTGTGCTTGCTACTAAGGCCATCAGTAACTCCTATCAAAATCTTGATATCGGAAATGCAATTGAATTCTGTGTGCACGTATCTACACCAATTTAGAAGAATGCCATGATGAAACAAAGAATAACAAGGTAGCTATATTATTAACTAATATGCATGCCTGATTTAGTTATTTACTTCCTGCTAACCTAACGACTACATGATTGAGTGTTCAAATTTGAGGGATTTACTAGAAAAATGTCCATGTAAAACAATTGAGGATGTCTTGGTGCTGGACCTTTTAGCCATGTAGAAACAATGCATAGGTGAAAATTAAATATTTTATGCCAGGAGACTTGTTAGCCCAACTTTTCACATGCACAACACTAGTGTAGGTTGTATATGCAGTTTTTGCATTTAAGAGTTTGCATTGCCTGTCATCATTATGACAAAGGTATATTAAAGATAGGGCCATCAAATGGGTGGGTTGGGTGGGATTTGGGTCAAGTTGAAAATGATCCAACCCATATTGACCCATTTAACTCATTTTGATCTATTTTCACACAATGTAAATTTCCCGACCCAATTTACCAAATCCCATTAATGGTTAATGTAATCTAAGAGAACTAATTTAGCCCACTTTAAGCCTTTTATGTGTATATATTACTTGGATAAAAATTTCCTGTAAGATTAAAAAAGTTAATTAAACAAAAAAAATTGGTAAATAAAATAAAAAATTGTAAGAAACCCATTTCAACTTATAAGGAACTCTTACCATTGACATGAAAGTAACATTTGCTTATAAGCACTCTTCTAAAATGCTTCTAGATTTGTCAATTCACAAAGTTAAAACTTAAACTGAGATATTTAGAATTTCTATTTCAATCTTGATTAAATTTCGATCTAGATGATAAGTATTGCTCCAATATGTCTATGGATATCTATCTACCAAAAGAGGTCTCAATTACTTAACTTTTTTGACAATAAAAATTAAAGACAAAAACTTCAATGGACTTCTTATAACCCATACCCGACTCAATTCAAATCCGATTCAATCTGACTCGTACTATTTCCCTACCTTTATTTCTATTTTCTTATTCATCTTCTTTCCCCGTCTAGTCAAACTTGATCATCTTGCAACTTGCATGTCCACAATACGCCTAGGGAGCAAGTAAAGCGCCACGCTATTGCTTGCTCTTGACACCGCCACAACCTCAAGCTCAAAGAACTGCCACTTCTCTTCATTGTATCTCGCTAGGTCTCATTGCCTCATGATGGTTTTCGAGTATTGTGAGAGGTCGACTACAAAGATTTTTTTCTAAAACGAGTGCAAAAAAAAAAAAAGCCTCCCCCTCCCCTCCCCTCCCCTCCCTCTCTCTCTCCCCTTCCTTATCCCCTTTTCCTCTTGCACCATTTTCAAGATTGATAGCATGAAGCTTAATAGGAAGTCATGCCCATATTCACCACTTCCAACCAAAGAAGAAGAAGAAGAAACCTAAGCAAAAGAGCTAACTTCTAAACTCAAAAGAAATTAAAAAGAAAAAAAAAATCATCCTACCTCAATTTCATGATGTGAAAATCCAAGAGAATCACAGAGAGTCTTTACCTTCTTCTTCACTACCATAAAATGACCTCAAATGTTTTATGTCACAGTTGTATTGCTAACAAAAAGTTAGATATGAATCTAACTAAAAAGTTGCCTACCAAACTAAAGTAGAAGATGCAATAAGAACATCCATAAACTTCACTAAAAGAGTAGAAATTACCCTAGAAGCAATATAAACATTTCATCCCACATATATTATGAAAAATTCACACACTTGCACCTCCAAAAATTTTATTGTCTAAAGTCCATTGGGACATAATCAAAGTTAGAGTAGAGAATTTTCATCAAAGCTGGTAAATGGTAGACCAAATTTGGTTTTTTTTTTTAAATTTTTTTTAAGTCTATACTAATGCTTCTCTAACCCGATAGTAGTAAGACCGTATTAAGGGAGTGCTTAGCTAGCAAACCGGCATTTCAAAAGGATATTTATACATAACCACTTGACTAAATGCAGCTCCTTTTGTCAACAAATGCGGTGATTCACATATGAGTTCTTGGGGAGCTTTGGAATTTTAATTTTAAATAAGAGGTATAGAATATATAAAAATGATGGCATGCGGATACAAAGGAACACCCTTACAAAGTGGCAAAATCCTATGTGCCTATCCTAGAGGGAGTGGATGCGGCTCTCTTTCCTCACAGTGCTAACTAAATTATGAGCACTAATTAACTTTTGTTGGCCAAGCCTATTCAAAACCAAATAAACTACTTTATCGGTTAAACCCAATTGTGTCAAAGTTGTTATAACGGGTTGAATATAGAAATGACTATGCCCATGGCTGGTCCCTAATTGCTAGGGGTGAGCAGCGGTCTAGGGTCGACCCTGGACCGACCCTAGATCGGCCCAACCCTGCCGGTCTTGGTCCGGTTCCTAAGGGGATTGGGTCGGTCCTTGGTCCTGAAATTCCAGAACCAACACTGTACGGGTTGGTCCTCGGTCCTAAGAGTTTTGAGTCGATCCAACCCTGGACCAACCTTGTATATTATATTATATTATTTATAATTATTTTATACATTCAAACCTAAATAAAATGTCTGTTATATTATTTTATATTGAGAAGTTCTATCAATAGCACTAATAGTAATTTCAATTTAAAACTTTTGTTGAGTATTAATTATGTGTTATTTGTTTTGTTTTCAAGTGTTTAGAAGTTCAAGTGAATTAATAAGATGTGAAGTTATATATTCATGGTTTATATTAAGTATTTTGAACTTTTTATGATTTAATTGTATTTTACTAATAAATTTCAGCTGCACTTTGCTTTTCAATTTGTGTCAAATGGTAGAAGTTTTTGAAGAGTAGAGTAGTATTGCAGTTGCTACGGTGATTTGCTAGTTAAGTGGTGTGAAGCTCATTTTTTGGTTGAGTGGACTATATATGATCAAATGCAAGAAAACACTTTTGCATATGGTGTTATGAATATTAAAGATAGACGATTATAAGAACTTTCCATCTTGTCCCATATCTCGATGAGCGGTTAAGGTATGAAATTTCTATTATTGTGTCATCTTAGATTTGCTAAATATGTATTGGTATTTATAGTTTAGTTGAACAATGCCGCATTGTCGATGGATGTGTAATTTGAATTTGTAGGTTTGCTTTTTTAGGGAATATAAAAAATAAGATGAAAAAAATTATCGATCGGTCCGGGTTGACCTTGGAACCGGACCGAACCCATTGGGTCGGTCCGGTCCTTGGTCCCAAGCTCAATAGGGTCGGTCCTCGGTCCTAAAAATTGAGGACCGACACTGTACGGGTTGGTCCTAAGATTAGGGGGTGGCCCGGACCAACCCAGACCATGCTCACCCCTACTAATTGCCATTTGCCACTCTAAGGAACACACTCATAGGCGGAGAGGGTGTTTCTCTCATAGGAGTTGAAACAATATAATAGCATCAAAACATTCGAAAGATTGGAGTCACTAAAAGAAAACCTATAAGTTTGGTCCAAGTATTTTGGACATTATTTATTTTGGTCCTCATACCTTCGCTTTCCCATTGTAGTACTTAAATAAGACTTTAAGATCATTTTCACCCCTATATAAACGAAAACAAACCATTGGAATGCCATCAGGGGAACAAAAATGGTATCAAAGTAGTTGTTGAGGGTTTAAAATGAGAATAGAGACTGGAATGATGCCTTAAAGAATTGGAACCAATGGTATTATAATCACTAAATTTATAGAAATTAATAGAGCAAAAAAGTAAATATTAGGAAAGAAAACTAAAAAAGGAAGATGTGCCATAAAAGGTTACCATTGATATCACATAGCGAGGCTGAGCTTGCCCAGCCATCAGCGAGGCTTGACCTCACAATGGATGGTGAGGTTGAGTCTTATGGATGGCTGGATGAGCTTGACCTTGCCCAACCACCAGCAGCATCACCCGGCCATGGTGAGGTAGAGGCTCGTTCGAGGCCGACAACCAGCTAAAGGGAGAAAAAGAAGAAGAAAAGGGGGAAAAAGAGAAGAGAAGAGAAGAGAAGAGAAAAATGTAATAAAATTATTCAAAAATGAAAGAAATTCTAAATCACCAAAAAAAAAAAAAAATTGAGGGTCGAATTAAACACAATTTCTATTCTAATAATTAAAATTTTGTACAATTATCAAACGCCTTTGAATGCTCATAAACCTATTTAGGGAATAGAATAAGAAAAAAACTATTTCTAAACAAAAATTGTTCTCGATAATAGAATGATTACCAAATACACCCTAAATGAGTAGTGCATTACTATTTCCGTCCCTCTAATAGCATGCCAACATACTGTTTTGGTTCCTATACAGGGATGAAATTGGTCTTAAGGTACTTGTTCAAGGACTACAATGGGAAAAGTGAAAGGATAAGGACCAAAATGAAGAACCCTAGAAGTACTTGGACTGAAATTATAGTGATGCAAGTATTCTAACTTCAAAGGTCCAATCCATTCCTGAGACAGTCTTTTGGTTGTTTTGGTGCAATGGTACTGTTTTAGTTCCTACTAGAGAAACACCCTCTCTCTCCCTATGAACGCGTTCCTTATAGTGGCAATGTTGACCCCAAAATATCAACAACAAGGTAGACTTGTCCCATAGAAAGCGACAGCATGCGAGCACATGCGTACATGCACAATTAAAATCTAAATGTATATATGTTTGTACAATATCTATTTCAACAAATTAATACGCCAAAGGCATCTCAGACAATTTAATTCCAGTAATTGCAATAGGCCCGTCTTTTTTGTTGGATAAGGACACACATGGGTACTGAGGGAGTTTCCTAGCAAAAAAGAAAAAAGAGTACTAAGAGAGTATACATAAAAAATGTAACAGTAGGAGGAAACTAAAAAGGCCTAACCAAACTTAAAATCTGCCCGGTCAACAGCATCAACTTAATTGCATCAACTTCACAAATTTTAAATCTTGATTGTATTTAAAAAAAAATTAGGATTCAATTGTATTTTGTGAGAAGTTTTAAAATTTAATTGTACTTTTTGAAAGTTTTAAAATTTAATCGCATTTTCATTATTGAAATACTTATCAAATTTGTATGGAACATCAAAAAGAAAAAATAAATACTCTACAATCAATTCACATAACGATTTTAACCTCCTTATTTTGGCATAATTAGTTGGTGCGTCAAAAAAAAAAAAAAACTAGCTTAATAATTGGATGTCACCTATTCGAAACCCATCATATACGTGCAAATTGCTATGAGTAAGGGACACCTGCACAAACTAAAAATCTAGTCTTAGTTCATGGGACTCACAAGGTATGATGTGGCCCTAGATTATCGGGGAAAAGACTTTGCAAACGCTAAATAAACAAAAATATAAAATAACGGAAAAATTGACATAAAAAATCAAAAAGTACCCTCATTTGGTCAACCATAAAAACGAATTTCTCATATGAGTATTATGGACCTTGTAATTCTTCTTTGATAAAAAAAAAATTACGGATATTTCATCACTCATTGTGCAAACTTTCCGAGTCCGCTTGTTGGATTTTTTGGCCATGAGTTTTTTAAACCAGTCATATGACACTCATAACATTTCTAGGACCAAAAGTTGAAAGAGACTTTCGCTTCCGAGTTCTCGAATTCCAATTTATTCCGAATACCTTCCAAGGAAAACCCCGAATCACATCTTTTTGCGCGTTGTGTGAATTATCCAAGTTCGCCTTTTGGATTTTGGCCTATCCAAATGCTCCAAAAAGTCACGGCAGCCACCTATGCCTTCGTGCCAAAAAATGCGTTACTTAATTCATTTATTTGAATTCCTTTATTAATAGGGCATAACATGCGTGCAACATAGCTTTATATATCGATGCGGTACACCTTGAACCTCGAAGGTCTCTGCCGTCTAATCAAATGGATGTTAGTAACCTATTATTTCATGGAGAATAGAATTCTCTCGATCCCGACCGCAATTGAAAGGGTCATCAAGAGAATTGTCATATGACACAATCATAACTTCCCTCGTTGAGTCGCATTTTTCTCTTAGCCCCAAAGTAGAATTTAACGTCATTTATTTTTCAAAAAGAAAAAATATAGAAATGAGGAGCTTGTAAAACATTATAGACCCCCAACGTATAGAAGACGGCCTACCACGGGGCACGCGCTGATCAATTTTCTAAAATTTTTGGAGCCAAGTCTTCTGTTACTTTTGACTTCAGTCATGTTTATTTTCTTCTGAATTTTTGAAGCTACGAGGCACGAGCTAAGTAAAGTCTTCGCACGCTCTTTTCCCATCTATAATCTCCTACAAAAAAGAAAATTTGGAATTTGATTGAAATACATTCTATAAGTAATACGTCATGACATCACTGTATTAAATGGGGCCTACATATGGGAAGATGGATCTGAATCCGAAATATCCCTCTTATTCTGAGTAGGTGCAAACAAAGACGTGGTATGAAAATTTCGATAACGCCAACTTATAATTTTGCATACAAAAAAGCAAAATAGATTGTGTACAGCATTTCCAACATCCTAGAAACGTGGTTAATTAATTACATTAATCTTTAGGATTGCATTTCTTGAAGGCTTAAATTAGCTCTTTTATCACCTAAAGTTAATGTGCATTATCCAAAAATCACATGAGGGTTAAAATAAAACTATCAGCAATGACTTATATCTTGTTGGTCCTATTTGATTCACGAATCAATTATTCGATAAAAATATATAAACTCAAATAACTTAGGGCGTGCATGGAAACGCTCCAAAGAAATGTTTCTGGAATACTTCTGTACGGATTTTGTTCCCGGGAACAAAAAAAGAACATAAACGCGTTTGGTTGCGTTTCGTTCCCGAAACAAAATTGGAGAAAAAAAAAGAAACACAAAAAAGTTGTTTCGGAGAAAAGAAACACTTCTTCGAAGCCAAAAAAAGAACAAAAATTTATTCTCTCTCTTCTCTTTTCTTCTTCTTTTTTTTTTTTTTTTCTTTAGCTGATCGCAGCCTCGGCCATGGCCGGCGACCGGCCGTCGAGGCCCGGCGACGCCGTCGAGGGTCGGCGACCTCGCCGGAGCGTCGCCGGCCCTCGGCCTCACCCGCGCCGGGCGACGCCGAGGGCCGGCGAGCCTCGCCGTGGCTGGGTGAGGCTGCCGGCCCCGTCGGCCGATCGCCGGAGGCCAATGACCGGCCGAAAAAAGAAAAAATAAAAAAGAAAGGAAAAAATGAAAAATAAAATAAAAAATGTTTAAAAAATTAAAAGAAACAAAAAAAGAATAAAATTTACCAAACGTGTTTCTATTCATTTTTTATTCCGGAACAAACATTACCAAACGCGTTCTTTTGTTCAAAAATTGTTCCCGCAACGTAAACACTTTTTTTTTTGTTTTTATTCCCGGAACAAAAAAAAAAGAATCGTAAACGTTACCATTCGCACCCTTAGAGAACCTTTCTGAAAAGGAACACCCAGGAACAAAAGACAAGTACAATGCACTGCTCTCGAGTCAAGTATGATATTCCCATTATTAATTATTGTGGATTGAAAAATAACAAACAACTATCACAGTTAACATTAAAAAGGAAAAAGTACCTCTTTGAAATTGCATCTGAAACCGATTTAGAAGTTCATGGTGCACCTAGATGAGCTAGGGATTCTAGATTAGAGGCCTGGTCTTCCTCCCATTAAGGTCGCTCTCTATTGAATTGGCCCCTTATGGGCGCTGAACATTAATCGAATAAATTCAATGAATCACCTGCCGGATCCTCCGTGACGTGGAACAAAACCGACGCACGTTACATCAGGAATAATTGCTTCCCACATATCCAGGGGTAGTGTTATTTCTTTTCTTCTTGGAACTAAACGATATTGAACTTAGCATAGTTTAAGGACTCATTGAATATTCACTAATAATTCAAGGATTATATTAAATAAAATCTAAATATAACTGTGCAAATTGGGCCAAAGTTTAGGAGTTGTGTTATTTTTCCAATTATTATATACAAAAGGTGCTTCTTTAATTTAGTAGAGAACCGTGAAAAAAAAATAGAGGAAAATTCACATCTTCATATGATTAATCACACAAAGCATTGACTTTTTTTTTATTATTATCATGAAATGAGAAGCACTCATTACAGAATGGGATATTAATAATCAATTAATGTAAGACAAAAAAAAAAACACAATGGAAATAAAAAGATAAATAGAAAAATCACATATATATGAGGAAAGATATAGGTATTAACTAAAACAAATTTTGCAAAATGGGATCTATGCTCGTGCCCCTAAATTACGAAAGAAAAATCATGCAAATATGATGAGGCAAGATTTAGATATCATGGAAGGACTAAGTAAAAAATTTATTTTTTATCAACGTAACATTATTACACTGGCTAAACAAAATAAAAAGACTCCAATAGAAAACATTAACAAAATGTTGAGATTACATTGAGAGTATCCATACGTGAGAAGATTTTAAGATCTTATGAGTAAGCTAGGCTATCAGTTAAGGGGTTCGAGGCGAATAAGAAGCCCATTGGCAGGGACAAGCAATGGATTGTAGATGATCTTTTCATCCGGAATGACCTTCTCGAGTTTGAATTTGGTCGTGAGATTGTGGATGAAAACGAGTATTTCAAGCCGAGCATACTCTTTTCCGGGGCACATGCGAGGTCCGCCTCCAAAGGGAACATAGGTGAAAGGTGCAAGTCCATTTCCTTCGAATCTCGAGGGATCAAATTTCTCTGGATGAGGGAAGTACTAGGGGTTCTTGTGAGTTGTATAAACCGTCCAAAATGTCTGCAAGAAAAATGCACATCATCATTGCTTGAGGATTCTATCTATTGACTCATTAATAACCATGTAGAAAAAAAGGGTCATAAGTAAACAGTTACCTTCCATCCCTTTGGAATTGTGTAACCAGCAAAAGTAAAATCTCTGATTGCCTCTCTGAATGCCCCTTGTGCAGGTGGAGTTAGCCTCATTGACTCACAAGCGACGTTCCAAGAATACTTTATCTTCTGAATATCATCTCAAATTCAGTAATTCACCCGGAACTTTAGACTTTGCAATCTCCATTTTGACATTAAGCAAGTGAGTTAAATATATGCAAACTACATTCAAAAGGTATATTGACGTTGTCATCTTGTCTATAGATATACGAAGGGAAAAGTATCAAAATAATCATAAACCTTTTTTATTGATACCAATTTAGTCCTAAACATTTTCACATTGATACCAATTCAGTCCATCGACTAATTTAAGCCACGACGTGGCCGTTAGCGGTCTTATGTGGTACCATATGGACAAATTTTATAATTTTTTATATTTTTTCATATTTTTTAAATTATTTTTCTTTTTTTTTTCCTTTTTTTCTCTTTTCTTTTTTTTTTTTCTTTTACTTTTCTCCTTACCCTTGGCCGACGAGGTAACCGGCCGGCCGGCCGACCATCGCCGGCCACAGGTTGGTCGGGGCGAAGGGCTCCGCACCCTTGCTGGCCACAGGCGAGGGCGTCAGCCCCCACCCAAATCCAGGCAAGGGCTAAAACCCTCACCCATTGGCTAGCGAGGGCTTCTACGCCCTCATTGGCCACAGGCGAGGGCCTCTGTGCCCTCGTCGGCCACAAGGGAGGGCTGCACCCTCGCTCATGTCGGGCGAGGGCACGGTGGCCCTCCCCCAAATCTAGGCGAGGGCCCTTGTGGGGGGGGGGGGGAAGTCTTCGAGCGTCGAGCGATAGAGAGAGATGCTGGAAGGAGAAGCACTGAGCGCATACATGCCCTCGCTCGGATCTAGGCGAGGGGCGCCACGCCCGCTTGGATTTGGGCAAGGGCCGACGCCCTCGCTTGTGGCCGACGAGGTGCGAGCCCTCGCCCGACTAGCCTATGGCCAAAGATGGTCGCCCAGCCAACCGGCAACCTCCCCGGCAAAGGAGAAAAGAAAAAGAAAAAAAAAGAAAAAAATAATTTAAAATTTATAGAAAAAATTATAAAATTTGTTCACATTGTGCCACATAAGACCGCCGATGGCCACGTCAGCAATTTCCGGCTTAAATTAGCCGGATGGACTAAATTGATACTAATGTGAAAATATTTAGGATCAAATTAGTCTAATTGAAAAGTTTATGACTAAATTGATACTAATATAAAAGGTTTAGGACTATTTTGGTAGTTTTCCCAATATACGAATAAGATAGTTACCTTTGTAAACTTTCTCATAGATGTGGGGCAACAAAGCTAGATAGTTCACTATCACAGTGATAGATGTACTCGTGGTGTCATGACTTGCAATCAGTAATCCAATGATCTTGTTGGAGGCTTACATTTCGTAATAAACACTACCGTCGTCATCTGCTTCAGTAAACAATCGAGATAACAAGTCCCTTGACTTTGCATCTTTTCCCTTGGAAATCTCCTTCTTCCTTTGTCTAATAATGTTGAGAAGCTCTTGCCTTATTACTTTTCCTCCTTCAACTACTCTGTTGAATGGCGTGCCAGGAATATTGATGGTACCGAAGCGAATCCCGGAGCGATACGAGCAAATGGGTCGGCGAATTTGGACACAACGTTAGGGTCCTTAATGTTCATGAACAAGCGACACGCCAAAGCGAAGGTGTAGTTTTTTGTCAAAGGAAACACCTTCACTTCCTTATAAGGAGACCAGTCACTCTCCAAGTGATCCCTAGTCATGGAGTCCATGATAGGTATGTAATATTGGAGAGCCTCAGGTTTTAGGAATTCCGGCAAGAAGCTGCGCATTTTCTTGGGATCATCCTTTTTGAACTTCTCCATGGTTTCGGGGAAGATGGTGACCTTCTTCATGGAAGTGAGCCACCAGGTGGTGATGTACTTGTCCTGGCCAGAGTACAAGAACTTGTTGGCGGAGGCGCCGCAGAACACGGCCATGTCCTCCCCGAACAGCGAGGTTCGGAATACCTCTGGGGAGTACTTGGCCATGCGGTCATTCATGAAATTCTCGGGGCAGCCGCTCTTCGCCGCGCCAACAAAATCCAGCGACTCGCCAATGATGAGCCATCCCTTTCTGCCAGGCGGTAGGTTAGGAGCGGAGGATTTCTTTCGGAAGACAAGAGAATATAAAGAGAGATGAAAGGGATGGCGAGGTAAAGAAGCAGCTGGGAATAGAAATCCATCTTCTTCCACCTTACTGTCTTTCACTAAACATATTTTCATTTTTATTTTTATATTATATTTTTTATTTTTTTTTTCTTTTTTAAATCGGATTTTTAATTTTTTTCTCTTTTCTTTTTTTTTTTCTATTTCATCGTAGAGCAGCTAGATCCTCACCCCAGACCAGCGAGCTCAAACCTCAGTTTTGCCAGATCGAGCAAGGCAAAGGCGAGGTCAACCTTCGCTGGCGTGGCAAGGTTCGAGTTGGCCCACAACCAATCGCCGGCCACCACCATAGCCAGCAACTAGCCAAGGCCAAGAACAAATATTTTCATTATCGACAACAATTTATATATAAAAATTCCGTGAACGATAAAAATAGTTTTATTCATCAATTTTTGTAAGTGACTCAAGTGATGTTTTTTGGAAAATATTTTTAAAAGATAATTGCTTATTCGCTTAAAATAATTGGCCAGTGAAGAATATTTTCATTTTTGACAACAATTGTTTAAATATTTTCTTGGACAATTAAAATATTATTTATTTATTTTTTGCAAGCAATACAAACAATCATCCCTATGGAAAATGTTTTTATAATCTATCAGTTTTTGGCAAAACAAGCACGGCTTTAATTAAGACGCGATCAATATCATAATCTTTTGTTTGTAACTCAGAAAATATTCTACTACTACACTAATGACAAGTTTCAATACCTAAAATACGAGACGATTTCCACCAAAAAAAAAAAAAAAAAACCTTCAAACTCGGTGACTTTGTCTCAATTGTCCTCCCAATCTCATCGGTGGCAAAAATTCTCACCGGACAACGATTGCGTGCGTGTCATGTGCCATATTTCATTCCATGATAGGGATATTTTTGTCCTGAACTTTTTTAATTTGAGAAAAATCTTAAATATCTTAATTTCACATTTCACTATTCACGAAGGAATAAAATCAGTTTTAAACTAAGTGAATAAAATGAACAAAGAGTATCATTAAAAATTTATGATCAGTGGATACAGTGTTTTGGATCTATTTAATGAGTTTTCACCTTTTAAAATATTTCAAAAACTAGGGTTGAGCATGGTTTGGGTTGAGCCGATTCATCCCCTAACTCTAGGAATAACTCATACAGTGCCGATTCTCAATTTTTAGGACAGAGAACCGATCCTATTGAGCTTGGAACTGAGGATGGGATTGACCCAGTGGGTTCGGTCTGATTCCGGGGTCAACTCGAAACCAACTGATAATTTTTTATTTCATTTTTGTACTATTTGAAAAAATGATTAAGGACCGAACTAACCCAATGGGTTCAATCTAATTCTAGAGTCAACCCGGGACCAACTAATAATTTTTTATTTTATTTTCTTTACTCTTTGAAAGGGCAACTGAGGATCAGACCAACCCAATGGGTTCAATAAAAAGCGAGATCAGCTAAGAAAGGCAAGCACTG
Organism: Eucalyptus fibrosa; assembly: GCA_017140475.1. Taxonomy (NCBI): domain Eukaryota; kingdom Viridiplantae; phylum Streptophyta; class Magnoliopsida; order Myrtales; family Myrtaceae; genus Eucalyptus; species Eucalyptus fibrosa. Next base: position 15,448,440 of record CM029509.1, read on the forward strand.
ATGGTGGAGTGGGGTGAGCATCAAGTGTTGAGTGGGGAGCAACAAGCCAAGCGAGTATCGAGCAACGAGTGGCACAAGTGACCCAAGAGTGTCGAGTGGCGAGTAGAGAAGTTGTTTCTTTCGATTTTGACAAATAGAAAATATAACAAATAAGATAGAAGAGAACGAGTACTAGAGGAGGATGCCATAAGGAGTTGTTTATGCCTTTTTAGATGCCATGAGAACTCTTCACAAAAATATTTTCCTTCTTCATAAATTATGACTATAGACACCGTAAAAGACATTAAATTATAAGTTATTAAAGAACAATGTAAAATTACTTTAAAGAGCTGTTTAATATTGTTGACCCATTTATTTTAAAGTTTTATCTATATAAAAAAATTATATATATATAGTCAGGGTTGGTTTGGGTTGGACCGACCCTAAACTCAGGACCGAAGACTAACCTGCATAATACTAGTCTAGGAATCCTAGGGTCAATGACCAACCCAGCCTCACTGGGAATCGGACCAAGACCAGTAGAGTTGGACTAGTCTAGGGTCGGTCTAGAGTTGACCCTGAACCAATGCTCACCCCTACCAAAAACCGCAACTTCTGAAAGGAATGGGTTTGTTATTTTTTTTTTTCAATCCGAAGTCCATCAACAGAATGCCCGGAAATTTCTTTGCGAAGGTGGAAACGGACATTAAAATCATTATTAGGAATTTGGTGCTGGCTGTTATTACGTTCAAGTCAACCAAAATCATTTTATTGTTTTAGTTTTGTTTAACAATATATATATTAAATCTGTATAATTGGCACGAGCAATATATATGTTACAAAATTACAATATCTGCACCATCTTGAAATAATAACTTCTGGAGGCAAACCCATGTAATTAGGAAGGAAATTGTTTGCGCAAATTATTTTATTTCCGTAAGACGTAGCACCCGATCTTGATACAACGTGTAACCTAGTATTGGATTATCATTTACTGATGTAGGCAAGTTGTCCTACACTCAAAATAATGCTCCGTTCACCGAAGGCTTGCACCGGTAGAAAGTCTTGACTAGGCTTTGCAAACGGTTTCATAGGCCCTCAAGTAGTCAATATATTGTGAAAATAGCAGTATATTATGAGTTATAAATTTTTGAAAGAGTGAATCTCATCATAATTTTTAATTATTTGTTATTTACTTTTTTATTATCCAAAATAGATTGTTATCCTCGTAGTAAATTAAATACAGTCACATAAATATTTATTTATTTATTTATTTACGAGGAAAATGAGAAGAAAATGGATTGATATGGATTGGGTTTTTGGACTCTGGTACGTAAGAAGGTAAACATCTGTGAGGACAATTTCTATTTGTGAAAACAAATTCGTACCGGTCCTTAACTTCACCTGTTAATGTAAACTTCGTTTTTGCAGCTGGCCACCTTCGCTCAAAGCCATCTTATCTAGTAGGACCATAACAAGTCAAGAGGCAAGCCAACGACGACTTAGAACTTGATTTCACGTGGATCAGAAACACTCGTGCCACGCTCGAGAAACTGTAGCCTAGTCATCAGCTGATGACAGGGGGGGCCTCAGTTGATGAAGCCCATCCGGTCGATAGTCATTTAAAAATGGCGTAGCAGAAACGGTGATGAGCAGGAGTGAACTCGCAACACAGATCAAGGCGGAAAAAATTGCTTACGGGTAAGAAATTAGAGAAATCTGTTTCAAAAAAGTTATCGAAGTTGTTTGAAAAATTGAAAAGAACAAATATATACTTTATAAACAACTTGCAAAATGATTTTAAAATCTCGGAATGGTGCATTTAATTGGAGCATTGGGATATTTCCAACTTAAAAACTGAACATTATAGGTTCGAATATCATCAATTGCATGCAAATTGCTTTGAATTAGAGTACTTGCGTAGGCTAAAGTCCTAAACTTAACCGGTTCATGGGGCTTGAGGTGTGCGGTGCCTGTACCCCTAGATATTGAAAAAGAATGTTATGCAAACCCTAGATGATGAAAGAAAACCCAAATATAGTCCTAACCAGCAAAGAAGTTCGAAAAATGAACAAAAATCTAAAATAATGGAAAAAATAGACAAAAAATAGAAAATTGCCCCCCATTTGGTCACTACATAAAGCATACAACGAATTTTTAGTATTGGTATCATGGTCTTGTAACTTTTCGAGGATAAAAAATCAAGGATGTTTTCCCACACGTTATGCAAATTTTTCAAGCCCGCCTTTAGAACTCCTAGTTTTATTAACCATGAGACCACCCCCACAATGTGGTTTCACGTGTAGATTTAAACCTTTGGAGGTCTCTCCCCTCTGAACAGATAGATGTTAATGGCTCCTATTGAAGGGGCCACCGGGACAATAGGATTATGATCTGGCCCTAGCTTTTCACGATGACTCGCACTTCGTTTTCATGCTGACTCACATTTCTTTCTTTCTTTTTGCCTCAAAGTAGAATTTAATGTAATTTTAATTTAAAAAAAATTGGAAATGAGGACTTTGGAAAACATTCTGGAACTGCTACGTGGCACGGGCTGAGTAATTTTCTAGAATTTTTGAAGCCAAGTCTTCTCTCACTTTTGACTTTAGTCATTTTATATTTTCTTTATATTTTTTGAGCTACGAGGCACGAGCTGAGTCAAGTCTTCGCCGGCTCTTTTACCATCTATAATTTCCTACAAAATGAAAAAAAAAAAAAAATTTTGATCGAAATACATTCTATAAATAATACGTCACGATATCACCTTCTAAGATGGAGCCTAGATATGGAAAGGTGAATCTGAATTCGAATTATAACAGTTTGAGAGAGAGAGAGAGAGAGAGAGAGAGAGAGAGAGAGAGAGATTTCCTTCTTAATTTTGCATTAAAAAAGAAGAAGAAGATTGTGTGCAGCATTTCCACATCCAAGAAACGTGATTAATAAATTACATTAATCTTTAAGATTGCATTACTTGAAGGCGTAATTAGCTCTTTTATCACTTTAATTAATGCTCATTATCTGAAATATCACATAACGGTTTAAATAAAAATATCTGCAATAACTTATATCTTGTTGGTCTTATTTTATTTACGAATCAATTATTTGCTAGAAATATATAAACTCATAATAACTTAAGAGAACCTTCCTAAAAAGGAATGCTATGGACAAAAGACGGAAAAGTACCAAAAAAGTTCTAAGCATATTGCATTGATACTAATTCAGTTATAAACTTTATGATTGAACCAATTTAATTCAAAGCCTTTTCACATTTGTACCAATTCAATCTAACTAGCCAATTTTAGCCGATCAAGTACTAATGTGGCAATTTTTTAATAATTTTTTCTTTTTCTATTTTTCTTTCTTTTTGCTTTTTCTTTTTCCTTTCTCTATTCTTCCTCCTTGCACTTTCCTCACAATGGCTGGCAAGCTTCACCGATTGTGAAGCCCTCACCGACCGTCGGCAAGGGTTGTGGCCCTTGCTCGGCCTCACCAGGCCGAGCAAGGTTGCAGCCCTAGCCCAAGGTCGTGGGCGAGGCGACTTCACCTAGATTTGCCTAGGGTCACCGACCACCACGAGGAAAGTCCACGGGGGAAGAAGAGAGAAAAAGAAAAGGAAAAAGAAAAGAAAAACAAAAGGAGAAAAAAATAATAAATAAATAATTCGGAAAAAAATTATTTAAAAATTGCCGCGTTAGCGTCGGTCATCATGGCATCCACGTCAATACCAACTAGCCAAAATTGGTTGGATGGATTGAATTAATACCAATATGAAAAAGATTTAGAACTTAATTGATATCGATATAATAGGTTTAAGGCTTTTTCAGTATTTTTCCTGACAAAAGACAATTACCATGCACTACCCTCTAATCCACAAACTCAAAGCTGACAAGCATTAATTATTTCATAAGATATGAACTCATATTCAACATTATGTATTTTAGAATTTTGGATTGGACTTCAACTGTACAACGATCAAAAAATACCGTTAGTAGTAGTAAAGAGTTCGGAATATTTGGAATTTTAGAATGATAGAGGCATCATCAGAGGGGGTTGAAATATAAGATTATATTCGATAAAGGTAGAAGAATTTTTGGCTGACTACGATAACCTAAGTGATTTCTAGATACTCAGGGATGGTCTTCGTTCGATTAACTTCAATCATTCAATATCGTGTTTAAAAAATTACGGAGGACCAACCATATCTCAACACCTTGCGCACTAAAGTCACTATCCTCTGAATTGGCCCATTACGGATACCAAATATAATTGAATACTCCACCTGTCGGATTCTTCACGATGGAAGAAAGAAAAAGACGAAAAAACTGAACTTCTGATAAGGACGCACTCGCTTGGATCGGATAGAAAAAGGGTGTTGACAAATATTATTTGCAAGCACAAACATCTTAACTTGTTAATATGACATACGGAATCCTATTCTTATTATAGCTTATACTAGAGCAAGATGAATCTCACTAAAACTGAAATAAATAATAATGTTGTTAATGGAAGCAAATTGAAAATTAAAATCCATACCAAAATAGACAGAAAATATAGCAAAAAATAGATTTTTGCGCAAATTTTTTTAACTCAGTAAACAGGTAATAGCAATTGAATTTTAAGCAAGTAAAGTCTACGTGGTAAATTCAAATTGCTTATTAACTCATACAGATAAAGTCTTGGCCCTACAACGTGTTGAAGTTGAAACCATCCTTTTCATAATTGAGGGTCACGAGTGTAAAGGCTCAATTATTTAGAAGCTCATGAAACATCTTGCGAGCACCACGAACCAATTAAATTTAAAATAATGACCCGTGCAAATGACATTGACCAGGATCAGTCTGTACATAATTACTAATTAGCAGCATTTGAGCAAGTGATTTTCAGCTCTCAACTTGAAAATCCCTTAATCTCCCAACAAATGCGTCGATCCTAGGAGGTCAGTTAATTTAATAAAGTGCAATTACTTTTTTGAACAGTACAAATGTGAACACTAACTCCTATGAGAAACGTGAAGAAGGAGGAGGAGGAGGAGGAAAGAATGATCGGATCAGATCGGATCGGGTCAACGTGGGTGGGACTCATTGAAATTTAAGTCGCAATTAACAGAGAAAAAAAGATCTCTTTGAAATTGAAAGCAGAGAGATTTTATCGGACACTAAACTAGAAAGGACTGAGTCATTCCATGATAAAATAAAACAATTTCCACTCCCACCTAGATTTAATTCAACCAAAAACTATCTTAAAAGCTATGTTCTTGAATGGTAAAAATTAATATATAGTTGGTATAATATATTTAACTCAACAAAACATATTTGACTGGTAGCTTTTGCCTTCATTTTTACATGTCAAATAGAATCTAAACAAGGGATAAGAAGAGATCGCCTCTAGTTTTAACTTTTTCATTGAGATTGGATCAAAATATCATTTGGAGAATCTGATACAAAATAAAATAAAATAAAAATCCACATACTCTACAAATGGAAATAGATCCAAATTTGTGAAGAAGCTGACAATATTCAAACTCTTTTTTTTTTTTTTTTTTTTTATAAGTTTTCTATATATGTCTATGTTGGTCAATTTTGAATTGAGACTTTGAGGCAGCATTTTGTATGTCTGATTGACGAATTTTTACTTGGCAAGTTCTAAATTCAATGGATAACGACCTAAGAATTATAAATATTTAAGAATTGTTGACATTAACAACAAAATAAGATAAAATATATTTAAAGTGCATCTACTAATATATGCCCGCAGAAAGTGCGAGCCAAATTTGTCTAGATTGAATCCACAACTAATAGAACTTCATTTCATTGGAAATTTTCTTTAATATTATTCTCATATAAGTGAGAAAATACAACCAAAAATCAATATTAATACTGAAGTTGCCATTTTATCATAGCGAGTATCGAATTTGCGCATTTTTGGGGGGGGGGTTAAAAGGAGGAAAATTCTGCATTTTTAAATGGTGGCTGAATAAACATTCCTGGATTAAGACGTGGTTCTACTTCGAGGTTTTGGATCAAGACATGATCAATGAAGTTGATAATGTTCTTCCACATTGATAAATCACTTGCTATCGACTATAGTCTGCAACAAATTATGCAAAATGGCATCAAAACTCGTGCTCTTAAATTATATATATATATACATACAAAGACAATTATACAAAACAAATGAGGAAAGATATCTGGAGGGACTAAGTGAAAATCTTATTTTTGATCGAATTACATGGGGGAAACTAAAATAAACAGACTCCAGTAGAATGCTGAGTGTACAACAAGAGTATCTATACATGAGCTCTTAAAGCTTTTTAAATTATTAAGTACACTAGGCTATCAGTTAAGGGGTCGGAGGCGAATAAGAAGACCATTGGCGGGGACCGGCGATGGATTATAGATTATCTTTTCATCTGGAATGACCTTCTCAAGCTTGAATTTGGTCACTAGATTGTGTATAAAAATGAGTATTTCGAGCCGAGCATATTCTTTTCCGGGGCACATACGAGGTCCACCTCCAAAGGGAACGTAGGTGAAAGGTGTAGGTCCATTTCCTTCGAACCTTGAGGGGTCAAATTTCTCCGGATCAGGGAAGTATTTGGGATTCTTATGAGTTGTATACACGGTCCAAAATGTCTGCAAGGAAAAAGTTGAAGAAGATTGATGCGCATTGTCATTGCTTGTGGATTCAATGTACGAATTCATTGGATAACATAGCCAAGAAGAAGGCTCAAATGTGAAACATTTACCTTCCATCCCTTTGGAATCGTGTAACCGGCAAAAGTGAAGTCAGTGATTGCCTCTCTAAATGCCCCTTGTGCAGGTGGAGTTAGCCTCATTGACTCACAAGTCACGTTCCATGAATACTTCATCTTCTGGACATCATCCCAATTCAGTAATTCACCTGGGGCTTTAGACTTTGCAATCTCCATTTGCTCTGTTGACGTGAAGCAGATGAGTTAAATATATGCAAACTACATTGATTTTGCTTCAGAAGAACATAGTTAGGTGGTCATCTTGTTTATCAAAATATAGCTAGAACGGTTACCTTTGTATACTTTCTCATAGATGTGGGGCAACGAAGCTAGATAATTCACTATTACAGTGATAGATGTACCGGTGGTGTCATAACTTGCGATAAGCAATCCAAAGATCTTGTTGGACACATCCATTTCGTAATAAACACTACCGTCATCATCTGCTTCGGTAAGCAATCGAGACAGCAAGTCCCTCGACTTTGCATCTTTTCCCTCTGAGATCTCCTTCGTCCTTTGTCTGATAATGTTGAGAAGCTCTTGCCTTATTACTTTTCCTCCTTCAACAGCTTTACTGAATGGCGTCCCCGGAATATTGATAGGTACCGAAGTGAATCCCGGAGTAATACGAGCAAATGGGTCGGCGAATTTCGACACAACCTGAGGGTCCTTGATGTTCATGAACAAACGGCATGCCAAAGAAAAGGTGTAGTTCTTTGTCAAAGGAAAGACCTTCACTTCCTTATAAGGAGACCAGTCACTCTCCAAGTGCTCCCTAGTCATGGAGTCCATGATAGGAATGTAATGCTGGAGGGCCTCGGGTTTTAGGAACTCCAGCAAGAAGCTGCGCATTTTCTTGGGGTCATATTTGTTAAACTTCTCCATGGTTTCGGGGAAGATGACGACCTTCTTCATAGAGGAGGGCCACCAGGTGGTGATGTACTTGTCCTGGCCAGAGAACAAGAACTTGTTGCCGGAGGCGCCGCAGAACACGGCCATGTCTTCCCCGAGAAGCGAGGTACGGAAGACCTCCGGGGAATATTTGGCCGTGCGGTCATTTATGAACTTCTCAGGGCAGCCGCTCTTCGCAGCACCGACAAAGTCTAGGGATTCGCCGATGATGGGCCATCCCTTTTTGCCAGGCGGCAGGTTAGGAGCGGAGGATTTCTTTCGGAAGACGAGGAATAGGAGGTAAAGAGAGATGTAGAAGATGGAGAGGTAAAGAAACAGCTGGTAATAGAAATCCATCTTCTCCTTCTCCTTCTCAGAATGCAAACACAAATACTGAGAAGAAGAAAAAGATGGCTAAGGTCTAGGATGGAGAAAAACCACCAGGATTGGGATCATATATATAGGAGGAGGAGGGGATTGAGGTCACCATGCATTTGGTCTAATTTGACGAATTTTTTAAGTAATAAATATATTTCTAGACCGTAAATTACGTGATTTGACCACTTCCGCATTTAAGTGAGTTCCATATATGCCCATATATTGATCGATCTGAGTTAATACTAAAGATATAATACAAAGATGGAAGAAGAGGTGTTGCACGTCATCAATTTTCACTATGATGACATAAACATTTTTATCATCAAAAGAGTGAGAATTCCAGTACTCAAAATTCACAAATACATACGGAGACTAGCACCACGGTTGTTGTCCAAAAATGACCGTATCAGACCATCTTATGCATTGTGTTGGTCATTTGTGTTTGGTCTACGTACGTAATTCGGTTAATCTCATTAACCCTAACTGAAAACATAATATCAAGACTGACAAGAATACTTGTTTTTTTTTTTTTTTTTTTTTTTTTTTTTTTTATAACCCAGGAAACTCCATAAGCCGACATTTGGCGAGCAAACCCTGGGAGAGCGACTGCAAGACCCACCACCACAGTACTCCAAGTAAGAATTGCCTCTGGGATTCGAACTTCTCCCCTTCATGAGGGAGAGAGAGCCACAAGCTAACTGCGCCACGGCAGACGGTGGTTGATAGGAGTACTTGTTAATTTTTGTAACGTGAAGATAGCTTAATTCACCTCCATTTGCATGGTCATGGATATAAACTTGGCCATCTTAATTTAGATCCTCTAAATTTAGGAGGAGATATGGTAGCCAAAAATATATATATGTGAAAAGATTACATTTGTCTGTAGTGATTTACATCTCGACTGTGTACTAATTGAGAGGTTTGAAACTGGATAAATTGAGCGAATCCACTTTCAATTAATTAAGATGCGGTCTATATCGTAATCTTCTATTTGTAATCTAGTTAATATTTTATTACAATTTCTATGCTAATGGCCTAGGAAATCCTCAGGGCAGATGAGCATCAACACCCAGAGAAACCTTTTTTGTTGTTTACTATCGCAAGTCAAAAATGACGTGCATATGTAATTTCACATGGTGATTAGGTGCCGTCCTCTTTAAGCTCATTGGCTTTGGAGAGGAATGTCATTTCATATTGTTTAAAGATCTGGCATCGACGACAAAAATATGAAGATAATTTTTCAACCTAAAAAGTGAAAAATTATAGCACGCGAGATTAGGGTTGCTTTTGCTTGTTTGGTGTGATTTGTCTTTGCAACGTCTTTCCGTTTGTGCAAATCAATGCAACTAAGTTCCATTCCGTCACTTCAAATAGTATCCAGGCGCGCGTTTCGTTGTTGTAAATCGTGCCATCATGACCCGTGTGGTCCACGTTGAGTGAAATGTACGGGTGCGAAGACTTTTGCTACCCACGACATGACATGTAGGGTCAATTGAGATGAATCGCCAGCTTCATGGAGACTTTTTAGGCAAAACCTACTAGGGGTTCTCTGCGAAAATCGCCCCACTTTGAGGGTTGAATGCAATTTTCCCCGGAAAATTAAATAAAATTCTTGTCAGTAATATTATATTTATTATCTAAACTTCTTGACCTAGTCCAGTCTATAATCAGCTTGAAGATGACGTTGGACATTAAGGTGGAATCGACACATGGCTACCAGAAACCACCTTAGGACTTTTTATGCATTCTTTGATTTATTTATGTATGTGGTTAGGATAAGGGAAATTCATCATATATATTGCTAATGACTAATTAAATAAATTTCACTACGAAAATGCCTGAGGCGTGCAAAGCGTTTAGAAGCATCTCGCGTAGATGTTATTCATCATTACTCCTTGAAAATATAATGATTTTATGCGGGATAAAATATGTTTAATTAGGCCTTTATTTCTAAAACTTGACTCCATATGGTCATGTGATAAATAGGATGGTCAAAATATAGCTGCCAACAGGAATAAGTAGTTCAGTTTTGAATTTTGTGCAGGACTAATCTTCATTTTATCATTATTTTAATATAGAAATGTGCTTGCATGGGTTCAAAGATAGCTACGCAATCAACCTTTTGAGAAAGAACAAATAATTGCTTTGCCATTATAATTTTCTTGGGACTATAAATTAATCACCAGCTTCCTAAGAAGATATCTGATTGTGACCGTGAATAAGACGGTGAATTATTTCTCATTTTGTGCGGATTTTATTGGATAAATACATATATTACATGGTAATTTTTTTTTAAATACTAGTACAAATATGCCCAAAAATAATCAGCCTCTCTCTCTCTCTCAAATTTATTTAGCTTCACTTGTGTTTGGGGTTCTTTGGAAATGATATGAATCTTCTTTTATGGTGAATGATCAGTATATATATATATATATATATAATATGTGTGTGTGTGTAAAGGAAGCCAGTCAGAAACAAGCTGAAGTGAAAAAAGCGCGAAAATGAAGAGCATTTAATTTAATGTGTCAAGCTATGACCGAAAAAAAATAATCAACTTGTCAAGCATATAGTTTAATGGTGGTTGAAAGCTGAACTAATCCCAGTTTTTCAAGGAAAGAGATTGTTTTTGAGTTACAGTAGTCAGCCAGCATTTTTTATTTTATCTCAGTGATTGGTCTTTCGACCCAAAAAAAAAAAAAAAAAAATCTCAATGATTGGTACTATTAAAATGATAAAATAGTAAGACCAAGGATCCATGATTTACTTTTGCATATTGTGGGTACTCCATGAATATCAAAGACACTATGTTTTCTTTTTTATTTTTAGATTTTACTTTCACATAAATAAATTATATCGAAAAAATAAATTTTCAACAAAATATATATCAACTCTCTTAATTTTTTTGTTTTTGGGTCAACAACTCTCTTAATTTACTACATCAAAGAATTTGCCTTTTTTCATTACTTTTGCCAAGATATATTTACACAAAGCGTATAAGACATTATAGGAGTATTGAGGAATCTACTAAATAAAGCTACGTTAAGAAGTTATGCATAATGAAGTATTTTGCTATTTTTTCGCAAATAGTTTATGGATGATATTAATTTTTGTCAATCCAAAATGATGAAATTTCATTGACATTTAAAAAAAAAAAATCTTTTTAAAGCAACATTTTGATTTAACTAAATTTCATTTTTTTTTAAATTTCACATTGGAGAATGCAACAAAGAGTTTTTTCTTTTTCTTTTTTTTGGTTTCATCCTATCATCCCATTAAACATATCGTGTATAAAAGACAAATGATTAGAAAAGGTTTGAGGTGATATGCACAACAAATGTGAAAGTTTGTGAATAAGTGATGGTGTTTTAAAATAGTCTACATCAAAATTTTATAGATTGTTGATCCATTAATTTGCTAGACAATGTAGAAAAAATTAAACTTGTTCAAAATTCTTCTTTTCGACAAAACTAATTGCTATAGAAGCAAACTCTAACATTGATAAGAAAATATAGTGCTCATAATAAACAAAACAAAAATATGTAAAGTTCTTAATTATGGCAACTAAATCCTATGTAAAAAGAGAAAAGCTAAAAAAGAACGAAAGTAACAAAATTTAGAGCTACTACTTTAAATTACAATTGAACGATTAAGGGTAATTTTGTCTTGTTGGTGAAAATTTGGTAGATTTAGTCAAATAAAATTATAAAGGAAAAGTGTAGAAAGTCATAAATCTATTGTATTAGTAGCAATTTAGTTATGAACATTTTAATTGTGTTATTTTAGTCCTAAACTTTTTAATCTACTGTTAATTTAGTTATAAACATTTTGAACTAATATCAATTTAGTCATTCTAGCTAATTTTCACTGAATATTGCTAATGTGAATGTCGGACGATTTATGTAGTACCATTGGTGTTATCGTTGACAATTTTTAATTATTTTTTCTTTTTGTTTCTCTCTCGTCTTCTTCCTTTTGCAAGTGACTAAGCACCAACCATGGCTAGGTGGGCTAGCCTCACCTAGCCATGGAGCCCACCTAGCCATGGTGAGACTGAGCATTAGCAAGGGTTGGCCTCGCCAAATCTAACTTGGGCAAGGCTCACCCTCGTCGACCAGGCGACGCCCGGCGAGGATTGGCCTTACCAAGGCTAAATTTGGCGAGGCTGACCCTCATCGAAGCTTGGCCTAGCCATGGCCAGGCGACCCTCAATTCAATCATAAATTTCTCCATTTAGAAGTCGGTTGGTAAAATTAGAAAATTTATGAGTATATTGATATATGGATAATAGATTTATGAATCATAGAATAATTCACCTATACTAATCATAATTGAGATCACATACTAGAAAGAATTGAAAATGCTGGCTAACTACCAGAACTCGGAAACAATCTATTTCCTAAAAGAATTAGGGTTAGTAACAATCTATTTCCTAAAAGAAATAGGGTTCATTCCACTTTCTTCTTCTTACCAGGTTCAATTCAAACATTGATGCAGACGTTGACCAGAAGAATTAGAGTCGGTCTAGGCAATAATGCAGAGGAATAATTAGAAAAGATATTTGGTGCCAAGTAAGGCTACGATCATATGTGTTCTTAGGAAGCTGATAATTAATATATACTCCCAGGAAAATAATAATGACAATGAAATTATTTGCTCTTTCTCAAAGGGTTGACTGTGAAACGATCTTTGCACGCATGCGAGCACATTCCAAAATTAAAATAATGATAAAACGAATATTAGTCCTGCACAAAATTCAAAACTGAATAACTTATTCCTGGCAGCAGCTATTTTTTGACCATACTAATTATCACATGACCATCAGCTATTAAGTTTTAAAACTAAAGACATAATTAAGCATTCTGTCCCCCCATCAAATCCTTCAAATTTTTCAAGAGCTGTGATGACTAACATCTATGTTGGATGCCTCTAGACGCTTTGCACACTTAAGACATTTTCATAGTGAAATTTATTTAATTTGTCATTAGCATTATATGCGATGAATTTCCCCTTTTTTCCAGATACATACATAAATAAATTGAAGAGTGTCCAGAAAGTCAGAAAATTACTTCTACCTTTCCCAGCCATATGTCAACTCAACCTTCATGTCCGACGTGATCTTCAAGCTAATTATTGACTGGACCACACCAAGGAGATTAGATGCGAAGGCTAATATAATTGCTTCTACTTTTAGCTATCATGTGTCAATTCAACCTTCGCGCCCGACATGATCTTCAAGCCGACTATCAATTGGACAACACCAAGAAGATTAGATGCGAAGAATAACATCATCAGGGAGATTCTTTTTGGGTGGCCTATTTCTAATCTTGAAATGTGAAAATAATCCTAAACCTATTGTATTAGTGCCAAGTTAATTTTTTTTTTTTTTATGGTGTCAATTTAGTCTTAATCTTTCTAATTTGGTATCAATTCAATTATTCTGACTAATTTTAACAAGATATTATTGACATGGGCGTCACTTGACTTACGTGACATTGCCGGCGTTAACAATTTTTAATGATTTTTTTATTTTTATTTTTCATTTTTAAAATATATTTTTTTCTCTCATTTCTTTTTCTTTTTACCGATGACCAGCCATCAGTCACATGTGATGGCCAAGCCAGTTGGCCTCGCCTGGCCATGGTGAGACCGAGCTTCAATGAGGGTCAACCTCACCAAATCTAGCCTTGGCAAGGCCAACACTCGACCAGGTGACGCCAACCCTCGCCGGGCGTCGCCTATTCGAGTGTGAGCCTTGGCGAGGGCTCCCCTTGCCCAAGTTAGATTTGGCGAGGCCAACCTTTGCTAATGCTTAGCCTCAACATGGCTAGGCGAGGCTAGCCCACCTAGCCATGGTTGGTGCTCGGTCACTTGCAAAAGGAAGAAGACAAGAGAGAGAAATAAAAAGAAAAAATCATTAAAAAAATCATTAAAAGTTGTCAATGATAACACCAATGGTACTACATAAATCGTCCGACATTCATATTAGCAATATTTAGTGAAAATTAGCTAGAATGACTGAATTGATATTAGGTCAAAATGTTTATAACTAAATTAACATTAGATTAAAAAGTTTAGGACCGTTAAATGATGATGTACTTTTCAATATTCAGTTTATTGACATTCACATTAGCAATATTTAAGCATTGAACAGCCCCCCTGCTTGCCCTCTGTGACTACGGGATTGGGAGTGATTATTGTAATGTCAATTATCATAATATTTTCATTGCATTATTGAAAATATCATCACTTACAGTTTTTTCCTATAATTGAAGGGTTAAAAAAACCAAGAGTTTGCAATTCGAAAATTCTCTCTCGCCGCTTGAGAGCTCTCTCTACCTTCCTTGGTAGCTGCCCATAAACCCTAACATTTCCTTTTCACTAATTATGTCTGGAAAAAATCGTAAAACCCAAAATCATGTGGCTCTTCTGTGAAAAGATTGTCTTTGTCTTCTCCTTGGCTCGCTCGACGTATCCTCGCTAGCTCCCGATGAAGTGAGTCAGCTTTCCTCTTGTTTTTGTCTTTGGGTTCTGGGGATTGCTGAAGATGCCGTAGCTTCCCTCTTTGCTCTTCCTGTACGACGCTTTTGGAGCTTCGTTTCCATGGGGTTTTCTTCCGTAAACAATAATGGGAGGCTTTCTTTCTGTTTTAAATATATCTGAATGGTTTTGAAGGGAGTTTTTTTGGTGATGAAAGGCAGATGGAAGACGGGTAAGGTCTGATTCTGATTTCTGGATTTCTGGTCATTCTCTTAATTGTGGCTTACAAGGGTTTTCAAATGGACGAATCGGGGGACAGAGATGGTCGATTAGCTTTATTATGTAAGAGGCTTAGGAATCTGAAAACTGAAGTGGATGCCCCGCTTAGAGAAAGAGTCATTTCAGAGGAAATTCTAGATGAATGTAAGCGAACGGTGTTTGGAAAGCTGTACTCGGGAGGAAATATCAATTACCAGGCTTTTCTTTCAACTATGACGCGAGTTTGGAAGGTTGATTCTCTTAATTTTGCGCAATGTGAATCTGATGTCTTATCCTTCACCTTTGAATCTGAAAGGGACAAGAACATAATATTAGCAAATAGCCCCTAGTCCTTCTCGAGCAATTTACTAATTCTTAAACCATTGGAGCCAAATAAACCTGCACATTTTTACAATTTTACAAGCTATGAATTCTGGCTACAAATTCATGGCCTCCCAATGGAGTGGTGTAGTGAAGAGATTGTGCATCTTGTTGCCCAACAAATGGGAGATGTAAAGGAAGCAAAAGTGGAGACAAAAGGAGTGGCATTCCAGAAAGTGGGGAGAGCCGAGTTGAATTAGACCTAGAAAAACCTTTAAAACCAGGTAACTTATTTGATCTGGGAGAGGAGAAGGTTTGGTTGGATTTCAAGTACGAAAGGCTACCTAGATTCTGCTATTTATGTGGTAGAATTGGGCATTTCACTACCAATTGTGAAGAAATTCCGTATCATGTAGAACGAATCGAAGATAGAAAGAACAATAAGTTCGGTAATTGGCTAAAATCAGAGGTGAAAGTACATAGCCCTTTTTGGGAACTCTTTTATAATGAAAAAGTGGCTGAAGAAGAGGGGGAACTACAAGAGAATACCCAAATTGTCATATTTACTGGAGAGCAACAAGAAGGAACTTATGCAGATCAAACACAACCTCAAAACAGGGCACCAATGGATATCAATTTACCTGAACGCCAAATGGAGCAAAAAGGGGAGAAGGGAAAGGGCATCATGAACATAAATGAACCTACACAGCAAGACCAGCAAGCTGTTATCTCCTCTTCTTGGCACAAAAAAAACAGGTTTAAAAAAGGAAAGTAGGATCGTGAAAAACTCACCAGCCAAGAAGTTGAAGAGGTATACTCCTTATTACCCTTCAATAGTTGATATAGCCAGTCTGGATGAAACAAACCTACAGGATACTCCCATCAGTTTTTCAGAAGAAATCAGGGGAAAGGCTTCGTTGGCTAGCCTAAACAAGCCACCGGTTCACAAATGAGAGTAATTTGCTGGAACTGTCAGGGGTTGGGCACACCACTGACAGTTTAGAATTTAAGAGCCATGGTGGCTCAAGAAAGGCCCAATCTTATCTTGTTAATGGAAACAAAAAACAAAGAAAATGTGGTAGATCGTCTTAAAAGAAAATTAAAGTTCCAAAAGAGTTTTGTGGAGGAACCATAAGGCATAGCGGGGGGGATGGCGGTATTATGGGATGAGCAAATGGAGGTGGAAGTGGAGTTCAGTTCTCAAGAGCTAATAAATTTGATATGTTTTGATTATGAGAGTCGGAAAAAAAATGAGGATTAGTTGTGTGCATGCTCCAAATAGATATGGGGAAAGACTTCAGCTATGGGAGAAATTAAGACAGATTGCTTCTTCTAATATACTCCCATGGATGTGCATGGGAGATTTCAATGAGATACTTTATCATTGGGAGAAAAGGGGTAGCAAGATGGCTGAGAGTTCTAGAATGCAGGCTTTCCAAAACTGCATCCATGATTGTTCGTTAATGGAAATTGACTGTAAAGGATGTGTGTTTACCTGGTCCAACAATAGAGAAGGTGCTAATATGATCCAGGAGAAATTGGATAGAGTCTTCTGCTCGATGGATTGGCGGGTTATGTTTCCGGAGGCTGAAGCTTTTGCTCTACTAGCTATGGGATCCGATTACAGTCCCCTCCTTGTGGTTAGCACTGCTGAATATGTAAAGAAACAAAAGGATTTTAACTTCGAAGCTTACTGGGTTGAAGATAATGATTGTAGGGAGATAGTAACACATGCATGGAACTCTCAACCTTGCATCCAAGGAGGATTGAGAGAAAAACTATCTTCTACCAGCCAAGCATTGAAAGCATGGAGCAAACAGAAATTCCCCAATAATAACACTCGCATTACAGCTTGGAAGAAGGAGCTTCAATACATCACAAACAACCACCGGAATTATCAAGATACAAATAGAATTAAAAGGATAAAAGAAGAGCTGGAAAGTTTATGGCGCAGGGAGGAAATGTTTTGGGGCTTGAAATCAAGGATTAATTGGCTTTGTTGGGGAGACAAAAATACAAAGTACTTTCATGCAACAACAATCCAACAGAGACAAAAAAAAAAAAAAAAAACAGAATTCAGATGTTGAAAAATGAAGAAGATCAGTGGGTTAGAGGTAAACAGCAACTCCAGCACCTCACCACATCTTTTTTCAAGGCACTATATACCTCGAAAGGAACTCGCAACTACAACCCTATCTTAAATCAATGCCCTACGCTAATCGGAAATGAAATAAACGACTGTTTAGTGGCGGAAGTAACTATGGAAGAAGTACGTGCTATAGTTTTCCAATTAGGAGCTCAGAAAGCCCCTGGCCCAGATGGTTTAAACGGGCTGTTTTATCAGCATCACTGGGATATAATCAGTCTTGATATCTTAAAGGAAGTTCGAGGTTTTTTTCTCTCAGGGGTTTTGGATCCAGCCCTTAACAGCACACATATTACTCTAATACCAAAGGTTCCCCATCCGGAGAAAATTGATCAATACCGCCCTATCAGCTTATGCAATTTTGCCTACAAGATTATTTCAAAAATACTGGCAAACAGAATGAAGGGATGGCTGCCTATGCTGATTTCAGGTGAGCAAAGTGCTTTTGTTAGTGGAAGACAAATTCAAGACAATATTTATATTGTACAAGAGGTACTGCATCAATTGAGAAAGAGGAAAAGAATGAAGCATTTTCAAGCGGTATTAAAACTTGACATGACAAAAGCCTATGATAGGATTGAATGGGACTATCTAGAAGGGTGTCTGCTGAAAATGGGGTTTTGTGCTAAATGGGTTCATTGGATAATGCAGTGTGTTACCACAGTCACATTTAAGATTAAACTCAATGGGGAATCTCTTCCTGAGTTCGCTCCCACCAGAGGTATTCGACAAGGCGATCCTCTCTCACCCTATCTATTTATATCGGTAGCAAACAGTTTATCAACTTTGATGGGAAAGGCGCTACAAGAAGGAAACATCAAGGGAATTAAACTGAACAGATTCTGCCCTACTTTAACTCATTTGTTATTCGCAGATGATTCAGTTTTCTTCTTAGACGGTTCTCTCCAGGAATGCCAAAACGTTGCGGTTGTCATTAACCAATATTGTTATGCTTCAGGACAAGCTGTCAACTTAAATAAATCAGGGATATTCTTCAGCAAAGACTATCCACCGTTATTAAAGGAAAACATGAAGAGAGAACTAAGAGTACCAGAGCTAGAACGAATAGGAAAGTATCTGGGACTACCATCTGATTGGGGAGTATCAAAAAAGCAAATGTTTGGGTGGATGCTGAATCGGATCAACATGAAACTAGAGGGCTGGAAGGAGCAACTCATATCAAAGGCAGGTAAAGAAATTCTTTTGAAATCAGTGGTGTAGGCGGTACCACAATATGCCATGTCAGTTTTTAAAATCCCCATGTCAATTTGTAAGGCGATAGAGAAAAAAATAGCAAATTTCTGGTGGAAAAACAATGATGCTCAGGCTGGTCTACATTGGAAACGATGGGAAATCATGAAGCTGAGAAAAGATAGAGGAGGAATGGGTTTCAGAGATCTGGTTACTGTTAATAAAGCCTTATTGGGGAAGCAAGTCTGGAGAATGGTTAAAAATCCGAATGCTCTATGGGGCAAATTAATGAAGGGGCTATATTTCAATCGCTCAGAGGTTTGGCATGCTGATTCTGGTTGTAACCCTTCATGGGGATGGAAAAGTTTGCTAATTGGAAGAGAGGCTATTGCGGACTTAGTCCGATGGTCGATCGAAGCGGAGAATCAATTAACATTAGAACGGATAAATGGCTAAGAAGAGGTTTAATAAGAGGGCCGGCAAACGGAAACAATCCCAAGAAAGTCTCAGAGTTAATATTACCGGGGACACAAGCGTGGAATGAACCATTGGTAAGAAATCTGTTTGATGATCATACTACACAGGAAATTCTTGCAATACCAATAAATGGTCATTTTTTAATGATGAACTAGTATGGACGGGCACACAACATGGATCATTCACAGTCAATAATGGGTACAACTTGCTGAAAGACAACATCACAGAAAACACAGCCAATTAGCACCCTTCCTTCTCATACCAAACCCCAACAGCATTATGGAACGCAATTTGGCACATGAAAACCAACCCAAAAGTGAAGTTTTTCATATGACGGGCTTGTCAAAACGCTCTACCAACTAAGGAGAATCTATGGAAAAGAAAGATCTCACCTGACCTGCTATGTGACCTATGCAAAGCCACGGTGGAAACGATTGAACATACTCTTCTCCTCTGCCCTTGGGTTGCAGGGGTATGGAATCGCCTAGAAATAAAATAGAAAACCGACGCACATGAAGTCAAACGCATAGATGACTGGCTGACAAAATTTACAAGCAAAGACCCGCACCTCCCCTCTCTAGAGACAATCGGCACTCTACTATGGCAGGTATGGAAGGGCCGAAATGATTTCATCTTCCGAGGAACCAAACCAGAGGCCTGCAAAGTGATAGATCTAGCAAGATCTCAGCAAATCAGCTACCAAAAGTGGGGATCTGGAGATGAACTAGCAAAGAAAACCAAAGAACTGGAGATCCAACCCACCTGGCGAGCTCTGAAGCCCGGCTGCCTCAAGCTGAACGTTGACGGATTGTTAGAGGAAGGATCGACGGAGGGATCAGTGGCCTGCGTCATGCAGGACTCCTCCGGTACCCTATTAGATGGATTCTCGAAGAACGTCTGGGCGGAATCAAGCGTGCAAGTTGAAACCCTAGGGGTCCTTGAAGCCCTAAAGTTTTTGAAGGAGAAAGACTTCCGTGAAGCTATCTTGGAAACTGACAGCAGAATCGTGTTATCCAGCTTGAAGCACGAATAGGAAACTGAAGTTAACGCACGTGGGGCGGTGAGGATTTGTTGACTTCTTCTCCAGCAGATGCCGCGAGTGGGCCTCACTTTTTGTCCTCGCTCAACAAACCAGGTTGCAGACTGGGCTGCACGTAACCAACGCCTGAAGACCCTTCCTCCGAATTGGTGGGCCTCCCCTCCCTCAAGCCTCTGGGCTCTTTTATGTATCGACACCCCGGTAGCGGGCCACTGCGGTTTTCCGCTTATATGATAAATAAAAATTCACCTTTTGACAAAAAAAAAAAAAAAAAAAAAAAACCAAGAGTTTCATAAAACAATCTAAAAAATCTATAAAAAATAATTGCAAAAACTGTAGACATTCACAATTGCTAAGTACAAAAGATTACATTGGGAAATTGTCAAATGGTTTATGATTAAATTGGTCAAACCAAAAAGTTTATGATTTAATTTGTATCCATACTATAGATTTAGGACTTTGTTGATAATTTTGCCTTTGAACTTGCAATCTCGTGATATACATAGAGTTCTTTTACCAATATGCTATCATATGTATGGTGATGGTGAACTTTACAAACTCCAATGTTGATGGATCGACGTGGAGCTTATGTGTTCCTCGTTTAATAACCAACAAAACCTACATGAGAATTGAATCTGGACTGAAACCAATTGATAGAATCAAAGTAATCTCAGAGTGACATGGGACTAGTTCCCCTTTCAAAGCGATCTCCTACCAAATTTTAGTTGGATGAATGTATATCTTCATTGACGTGATTGGGCAACAGGAATGATACTGATTTTGGATTCTTGGGAGATACTAGCAAACCTTGCATCATCCCGATTAAGATCATAATCTCAACTTGGCTTCTTATATTTCAGGTCTGTCCATGTTCGATCTATCCATTGCCCAGACAGGATACGGTTTTTGAATATTAACTATTGTTCGGTATCGAATTATTACAAAATCACACCAATCAATACATTTTATGGGTGATTTTAAGAAATTGACCATGTAGAGATTGAATATAAGACGTCTCGATCCACGAGAGAATTAATTTGGGTCAAAATTATTTTAGAAAATTCTCGACCTTTAACTCCGTAAATATAACTACCAAGGATTGTTAGGGCACAGAAACGTAAAGCCGACACGATTCATCATTTAACGGTCCTTTGGTCTTTGCGAAGAAATTTTCGGATTCCATCGATGGACTTGGAAAAAAAAGAGAATAAGAAAAAAAAAAATATATATATATATATATATATATATATATATATATATTCCGATCAGAAATGCCTTAATTCCACAATATGAATGAAAGATTCGGAAATGCCCAGCTTAAGTCGCCCTCCTTGGTATTCTATGTCTATTTAATGCTTCGCCTTTGCTGTTGTTGTCAAGTTTGACGAAAGAACCGCAGCGATTTACGATGGAAAGGCGAATTTAACTAATATTAATTTCTAGTCTATCCATGTAATTAGGGAAAAAGATTGTATCCATCTGCAGCGTTAATTGAATTGTAGTTATATCTAATATCGTTTTATTTTCATAACTTCATAACTCACAGCACCTGATCTTAACACGATTGTCTAAATGTTTTGTTGAACTATCATTCTTCGAGGTATGCAAATCGTCCTGCACTCAAAAGAAGGCTCCTTCATTTATGAACAGTTTGCACTAGCAAAATGTTCCGACTGGATTCACAAACGGTTCATGGATAACCAAATCTCTGCACTCAGTCAAACTCTTGGTTTATAATGATAATAGAAGAGAAAATGGATTGTCTTGGTTTAGGATTAGATTACAAGTACTTTAAAAAGATAAAGATATATATATCTATAAGGACAATTTCTATTTGTGACAACAACTTTGTACGAGTCCTTAACTTCACCTATTAATGTCAACCTCGGTTTTGCAGTTACCCATCTTTCCCCAAAGCCATCTAGCAGCACCATAGTAAGTCAAAGTCAAGCCAACAACAACTTAGAACTCATTTTACACGGTTCTGAAACACGTATGTCATGTTCGCGAAGCAGCAACCTAGTCATCAGCTGACGACAGGAGGTGCATCAGCTCACAAAGCACATGTGGTCAATAGTCATTCATTACGTATCATCAACGAAGATGGGCGGACTTACAAAAGAATGTCAACTAAATATCTGAATAAAAAAATTACTAAAAAGGAAAAGGAATCACTTACATAATAAAGTAATCGATAAACAATTGACTAGATCACAGCTATCCCGAAATTATTTTCAATAATAACCATGTCTTTTCTGATGTAACTAACGCGTGATTATGTCATATTTAACATGTTTCACTGTTTTGACGACGGTCATCAAATGCAATTACTCCTACCCGATAGTTGAACAAGTGGAGTATAGGAGGGACAGTTGAGAGAATCATGTTAATTCGGCAAAATGACCTCGTAACTTTGGAATAAGGGGTGCTCTCCAGTTGTTTAATTAGGAAAACGGCACATATCAATTCTCTGGCATGGCTGAGTGAACCGTAGATTTTGTACTGCATATGCTAAAGCCTCATAAGATTATAGAATAAACTACTATACACACATTAATGATATGGACATGCTATGATCATATCATATTTTGTCATATCATGTGACTAAAATTATCTTGCACATCATGAATTTAGGAAAAATTACCAAAAAAGTTCTAAATGCATGACAATTATACTAATTCAGTCCTAAACTTTTTATCACCAATTAATTCATAAACCCTTTGTAATTGTGCTAATACAGTTCCTTTGGCCAAATTTAGCTAGGTGGCACTAACATAGGCTCGATTGACAATTTTTTAATAATATTTTCTTTTTGATTTTTATTAATTTTTTCCTCTCTTTTTTCCTCTTTCCTCCTTCTTCCTCTTGCTCCAGCAATCGGCTAAAGGTGAGGGCAGGTCGTCGAACTAAGGTAGCCAGCCAATGGCAAGCTAGGCAAGGGTGAGCTTGCTCAGCCACTAATGAGGCAAGCCTTTGCCGGATCCAACGGGGCGACGATAGCAAGGTCGAGCTCACTGATCCACTAGGGAGGCTCGCCTTGCCAGATCCGACAAGGACTTGCCTCGCTAGTGATTGGGCAAGCTCGCAATGAGCTTACCACTGGCCGGCTACCTCAGTTCGGTGACCTGCCCTCACCTTTGGCTAGTTGCTAGAGTAAGAGGAAGAAGGAGGAAGGAGGAAAAAAAAAAGTGGGCACAAATTAATAAAAAATAAAAAATTATTAAAAAATTGTCGATGGCATCCATGTTAGCGCCTAAGCGGCCAAATTTGGCTAAATAGACTAAATTTGTATAATTGCAAAAGATTTAGGACTTAAGTGGCCAAAAAATAAGTTTAGGATTGAATTAACACAAATATAATAGGCTTATGACTTTTTCGGTATTTTCCCATGAATTTATGGTAGCATGAAAACACACAAATTTTACATTTTTAGAAGGCTCAACAATTACATTTTTAAAAAGGCGCAACAAAAAAGGTGATTAGCAGGAGTAAATTTGCTAAACACACTCGGGCACAAAAAGTTCTTTCAAGTGAAAATTTAGAGAGATCCCATGCCCATATTATTGAAATAGTGATCAAAGTTGTCCGAAACATAAAAAAGAATAAATATATATTGAGTAAACAACTAACTTGACAAATTCAATCCCTCAATTAGGCATAATTAGTTGGGGCATTGAGATATTTCTAATTTAGGAATTGGATGTTACTAGTTGAATCTTATCAAATGTGTGCAAACTATCGTGAGTAAGAGTAACTTGCACAAGCTAATGGTCTAGACTTTATTGGTTCATAGGGCTCACAAAGTATGTTATGTCATTGAATCATCAAGAAAAAGAAACTATGAAAATGCTAGATGATATAAGAATACCCAAAAATAACCCTAAGTAGCAAAGAAGACAAAATCTAAAACAACGGAAACAGACATAAAAAATCAAAACGTGCCCCCATTTGGTCATGCATAGGGCTTAAAATGAATTTTTCGTATGGGTATTATCAAACTTGTAACTATTTTTGGATCAAAAGTTATGGTCATTTAAGTTTTTTTTTTTTTTTTTTGGCAAATTTTTTGAGTCTTCTTGTTGAATTTTTGGTTACACAAATGCTCCAAAAAGTCCCGAACGAGGTTTTCGAATTGATAATATGGTTGTCATAACTCTTCTTGGATCAAAAGTTAAAAGGGCCTTTTGCTTTCGAATTCTCAAATTTCATTTCATTCCCAATAACTATCCCGATCATGTCACGGCTGGTGAGACAGGTTTAGAGGTAATGCCCAAAAAGGCAGGCTGATGGCCCTTACCTTTTAATTCCATTTCAAACTCCTTCAACCCAAGTAAGGGGCCCTAGAAGGCAATGGCGGAGGCGGTGACATGGGTCGTCCAACAAATAGAGAGAAGCCCGAGGGAGAGAGAGAGAGAGAGAGAGAGAGAGAGAGAGAGAGAGAGAGAGAGAGAGAGAGAGAGAGAGAGAGAGAGAGAGAGAGAGGCCTTCTTCTCTGAAATTTTTTAGAAAACATAAAGAGGAAGATGAAGTTTTCTCAAGGAGGAGGGGGAGCAGAGAGCATGGGAGGGAAGAGAGAGGCCTTTAGCAGAGAGCATGTTGGAAGAGAGAGGCCTTTCTCCTTTGAGTTTTTAGAAAACGTAAAGAGGAGGATGAAGTTTTGTAAGCAGGGAGAGAGGGAGGGCACATAATGTCAGTAATGGAGGAGATGATGGAAAAGTAACAAAAGGAAAAAGGAGAGAGAGTGTTTCAAAATTTCTGCAAAGTGGGACCTGCATGGTTCACATGGCAAGATTCAACTAGACAGACCTTTTGCTGACTTGGTAAAACTGGCCTATGCAATATTTTCTGCCATCTGTACTGTCTAGCTACTATCAATAGGACTTAATGCAAAAGATTGTGGAGGTGATAAAAGTTGCCTTGTATTTTTGTTGGTGTCGGGATGACTATGCTCGGAAGGTATGGCTTCTTGTATCCTACTTGTTCTTCTAATCATAAAAGCAATGAGAGTTACCTTAGGTGGGCATGTATGGCATATTCATCTTCCTCTCTCCTTTGCTCATTTGGGTCGAGGGAAATTCTCAATATCATTAAAACGAATTAATGCAATCTCAAAATGCATGAGATAATTATATTTTTTTTCAAAGTAAAAATATTACATCGATGATATTATAAGTTTGTGAATATTCTCAAACCTCACGAGCTTACATATGACTTGCATATGACATGCACATAAGAGAAATTCGACTCACACATGATTTGCACGTGAGAAAGGGTGTTGATGTATCATTTTGAATCATTTAATCAGGTTTGATTCGGGATTTTGGATGTCAGCATACAATTGAATTGCTCATGACCTTGTAATCATTTAGGGACTAATTAATGAATGTCCAAAGATTACTGACCCTCACCTACAATCGTGTCGCCATAAGTACAGTGAGGATGCTCATTTCCGGTGGGGCCCACATACACCAATCTATATTGTCTAGCTACCATCACTAAGGGCAAAAAATTGTGGAGCTGACAATAGCGTTCTTTGTTTTTTTTTTGTTAGTTTCGAAATGACTATGCTCAAAACGTAATGGCATCTTAGATGCTGCCTGTTCTTTTAAACCTAAAAGCAATGTGAGTTTCTTTGAGTGGGTATATATGGCATGTTCATCTTACAAGCTTGTGAGTAATCTAAAAGGTCATGAATTTTCATATGATTTGCACATAATTTGCACTCAAGAGAAGTTCGGCTTGCAAGTGATTTGCACATGAGAATGAGTATTGAAGTATTATCCTATATTGCTTGATTAGATTGGATTCGGGATTTGTAATCTCCTATACACTACACAATTTTGTCTCTTCAGCCATTTTTTCAATTGTTTCCCTCTGCCTCTCTTCTCTCTTTTTTCACCCTTTACGTGGCTAGAAATCATTCACCTACACAATGAGCCGGAAAAGAAAGAGCAACCAATCGAAGAAATAAAAAGAAATATTTTTTTAACTCTACACCCTCGCCAATAGTTGCTCTTCAAATTGCTTTCCTCTTTTTGCCGATTTCTCTCCTTGAACTGTGATTCTCGGTAAGTCAAGGAGATGCCTTTAGGATACAATTGTCGATACCAAAATTTTTGTCAATAATTCAAAAATGCATTTTTCAAGGTAAGGGAATTAAAAAAAATTATTTGAAGCAAATAAAAAATGATAATAATCAATAATTCAAATATGCATTTTCGGCCCATTAAAATCGATTCATGCCCCACTACTCCGTTTGAACTCAATCCATAGCCCGATCAAGATAACAATTCCTATAGGCCACGCTCGGCCCGTGTCCCGCGCCGGAAACTGAGCCCAAGTCGGATTCGTTCAAAAGAATATGGAAAGGAGAAAGGATGACACGCGTCGTCCCCGCCCGATAGCGGGTCCCATGAATGAAACGTGTCGTCGATTCAATGGACTATCGCATGACGTGGCATAGGTTTTGCATGCAATATTTTCTCGAGGTGACGAACGGGACCGTAACCTCCCTCCCTCTCTCGTCTCAACCGACTGGATCTCCTACGTAAAAAAAACGGATTTCGCGCCGGGAGTCGGGGGGAGTTTCCCGGACGGTTTCTGCTCTTCCGTCGCCTTCCGACGTCGTGCCGGCCGCCGCCGGTCGATGCCAGTTGCCGAGGCTCCACATCTCGCTCTGTTCTGCCCTGTATATTGGCCGCGAAGCGCGAAGCTCGGAGCAGTCGATTCTCTGATGAAACTCGATCCAGACTTCAGAAACGGATCGCTGAGGGCAAGACAATGCCTCTTCAGAAGCGATTCCTTTTGCTCGACTTGCGGCTTCCCAAGTCATCCCTTCTTCTCTTTTTTCTTTTTTTTCCGAAGACGACGGCTCCCACGTCGTTCCATGGATGGAGGTAAGTCCTCTTACTTTCTCTGGTTTCGATTTTGGTTCAATTGATAGGACCGATTCCTCATCGGCTTTCTTTTCCATCGCCATCTGGACGCTGTTCGCTACTGACCTTCACCAACCGCCGCTCCCACGGACGCGTCTGGATGATTTCGTTCGGCTCTGTTTTCTGGCCAAGAAGCTCGAGGTTCCTAGTTCTCGGTTGAAGCTCTTTCGCTAGCGTCGATCTTCACCGTCGATCTTTCTCGGACTTCCTCTTACTAGTTTACAACCGGTCGAGATCTGGACGCTTCCTCGTTAAGGTAAATTGCATAGTACTCTGTCTCTGTCTCTCAGGAACGAAACGAAAGCCCCTCTGTTCTACCTCGTTTTGAAACCGAGATCCATGTTTAGGGTTGTGAGCATTACACGAAAACTTAACTAGTTCTGGTGACTCAAAACTGCTGCTGCTGTTGTTATTGTTGTATGAATTTTGGAAGACAAATTGCCTTACTTCCATGATTCTGCTTTGTTCTGGTGATGCACATGGCCTGATGAACGAAATGTTTCTATGAAGCTTTTGCGAAGTAATTTCTGTTGTTCGTTGATTGGATTATGTGACGATTACTTTTGAATGGCTTGGTACAACCCAAGGTCATCATTCTATTTGGTTTGCACAAGCCAAAAATTATTCCGATGGTTTGCAAGAAGATCAAAAAATACGAAATTGTATCAAGAATTATCTACAAAAAAATATGAGAATATCCTCTGGTGTGGGGGGAATTGCAGGCATAGAAATTTGAAAAAGAATTGATCTGATCAAAGTCATAATTTATATGGGATTCCCAAAGTTATTACTAGAAGGCAAGACACGAAGAATCGAAGAATTACAGACAAAAAGAACTTAATTGTGTGAACCGAAAACTCAACATTGCTATTACAAGAATTACAAACCCTTATGGGCACCCTAATATTCTTGCAGAATTTATAGCTGGACAGTTAAAGAATAGAGTTTCATTTCGCGAAGCAATAAAAAAAAGGCTATTGAATTAACCAAACAGGTAGATACAAAAGGAATTCAAGTACAAATTGCAGGTTGCCTCGACGGAAAAGAAATTGCACATGTTGAATGGATGAGAGAAGGTACGGTTCCTCTACAAACCATTCGAGCTAAAATTGATTATTGTTCCTATGGAGTCCGAACGGTCTATATGGAGTATTAGGCATCAAAATTTGGATATTTTGGGAATAAGAATACTTTCCCAGCTTTACTCTTTACCTTATATCCATTGATAAAAAAAAAAAAAAAGGAATAAAAAAAACTTTTTCTTTTCATGCTTTTTCTCTTATAATGATTATAAATCAGGTTATCGGTTATTAGATGAGGTAAGTCATGCTTACCGAAATTTGCCTCTCTGACTCGCTGTTCTGCCTCAGGGTTCCGTGATGTTTATGTGGTCTGAGGACGGTCTGTGGTATAGACAGTTGAAGACGTGAGGTGCAGTCCTTGACTTGAATGCTCGCTCCAGTTGATGTTTAAGGTTTGTGCTTCTAGGGTATCAATTTTAAACTTCTTTGCTCTTCCTGGGTATGCGTGTTAATCGACCATCGGCGATGTTGACTGCGGTGGCCAGGGACAATGGTGGCAGTTGATAGTCATGTTCCAGCGGCTGATGATGGTGCCCCGGTGATGATGAGAAGTAATTGATAGTGTAATACCGGGTGGTTCTCTGCATAAGGTTTAGGCATGTTATCATTTAATCCATCCTAAACAAGCATGCAGTTAGAAGAGTGAAAGTGAATACCAAGAAAAAAGATGAGAGTTCGGGTGCTGGGTGAGAGGACCCAGAGACTATGGATTGAAGGGAAAACTAATAATAAATAATAATAAATTTCGACAAATAAAAACGTGGAAAATTGGTTAGAAAAATAGTCCATGATTAGGTTGTTAGATTTTGGTTATAGAGTTAGTCTAGTTTTATGCAGATAATAAATATAGTTTAGGAAAAATTCATGATTCTCTCTCCTTAACACATAAGAAAATTAGTTTCTTTAGGAAATTGGGCTCACATAGAATTAAGCTCATGTTTAGATGTAAGAATTAGTTTAATTTTGTTAGATAATACACGTAGTTTAGGAAAAGTCAAAACTTTCTCTAGTTTAGATAGAAGAAAATTAGTTTCTTTAGGATATTGGACTCAAATTGAATTAAGCTCATGGGGTTGCTATTCTGAAACTTAATGATAGGACTATGTTATATTCTTTGTGCGACTCGTACCAAGTTACTTTACTACACTTCATTTTTTTCACTCGTTCTTTCATTACCATCTTTGATTGAATTGATTGTGACTCTTTTATGTTGTTTTTCTAAGTTGTATTTTCTTGTCAAAGTTTAGTGGTTAGGTTTTATTCTAGGATTATAATAAAAATAAAAACATCACATGGATACCTAACTTACGATGAGCGTAGATCAATCTATATTCAGCTGGTTTTAGTAACTTTGACACAATCACATTTGACCTGGTAAATTGGTCAATCTGGTTCTCACCAGGCTTGGCTTTTGACACAGGAATTTTTTAGAATGTTGCAAAGTCTAGTTTTATTGTGGATGATACTGAAAATGTTGGGATGGAAGATGTTGAAGATGGGATAGCCGAGAAGGATGATTGTTCTAATTCTGTTTGTGCTCTACGCGATAATGGAGGTAATGTTTTATGTTACATGTCTTCCTCCTTCAGCATTCTTTTCCTGGCATGTACTTTTTTTTCGGTATGTTAATTTCTGGAAATTTAGTGATTAGAATATTATTGGTTCCAATTATTTTGGACATTCTTCATTTTGATCCCTGTTCTCATTTTAGTCCCTGAACGACTACTTTGCTACTATTTTCATCCCCTAGATGGCATTCCAATGTACTATTTTGGTTTTAGAGGGGTGAAAATGGTCTTAAAGTACTTGTTTAAGGACTATAATTAGAAAACGAAGGTATGAGGACCAAAGAACGTTTAAAATACTTGGACCAAAATTGCAGTTTTTCTTTTAGTGATCAAAGTCTTTGCAATTGTTTTGGTGCTATTGTATCATTTTAGTTCCTACGAGAGATCCGTACGAGTGTGTTCCTTATAGTGGCAATGGCAATATGGAACCAGCCATGAGCATAGTCCATTTTCATATTCAACTCATTTTAATAAACACAATTGGGTTTAACTCGGTAAAGTAGTCAATTTGATATGACCAAGCTTGGCTTTCAAAAGTTAGTCAGCGTTGCTTGGGGAGAGAGCTATACCGCTCCCTCGACAATATTGGGTATTCCAATTTGTTTGTGCTACTTGTAGCCACTTCTACCATCCTCACTATGTAGCAAAATTGTTCCATCACAAAGATGAAGTTGCTATAGAAAAAACCTAAGCTGCAGGAGAAAGTTCCACATGTCCTGCACATGAATATTGCCTTTGCAATCAAATAGAAAATAAGTAGGAACATGATCTGCAAATTTCTGTATGCAGACGATCCCCAAGCATTACCATAAAAAATGCTTGCCAAACCATGTTGTACTAGACTTTTAGATTATTGTTGCTTTAGTTTCGTTGGAGTTGTTCTATGTTGCTTCTCATTAGGGGTGATTGGCTCCAAGTTGGGCGATTCACACCATGAAATTGGGAATTGTTCACTAAGAATCGGTTCCAAAAAATTGGAATTGGATACTACTTGTTGATCCCATGGATCCATCCCAGAACCAAATTGTCGAGCTGTAATCACTATAGAATTGCATTCCGTGGCGCCATTTTGTCCAATGATTTGGGTGAGTTAGGAGTTTTCGACATCTCTAAAGATGTTTCCAATATAGAGCCTCATAGCGGTGTCCTCCAAACATGAAGAAGAAGCGATGACGCACGCACTAACTCTCTTCAAGTACAATCTATACAGGGCAAAGGAGGAGGAGATGGTAGGTTTGAAAGGAAAAGGGAAGGCGAGGGGCTTGAGGTTGAGGATTGGGACAAAGAGCTGCTTTGCATTGGACAATGATAAATGGAAGGTGTGGGAGTGACAAGAGAGAGCGCAAGGCGACTCTAAGAGAAACAAAGATAATGATTCTGATGCCATGGGAAGAAGAGGACGTAGAGCAAAGCAACAAATGAAGGAGGAAGAGAATTGTTAGAGCCAAAGGGAGTTGCGAAAGATTGGTGGGTAGAATTATATTAATGGGTAGAATTATATTAATCAATCAATGGAACTACAAGTAAATTGTAAAAGGCATGAAACCACCCCCCGCCCATCCCACTGTATGAAAGATGCATGTTTGATGCACGGGCTTGTCGGTACCGAAAATTTGGCCTACTAGTGACTTCATGCATTAAATGTCCCTCTTTTGTGCAATGCACATGCATTTTACCAAACCAATTGCATTTAAAATAGTAAAATAAACTAACTCGAAATGATTTTGTAATGAAAGATTTGCCAAAATTGTTATATAACATTACAAACACATATGAGATCCGCAACAAAAACATTTTTTTTTTTTTTTGTTTTATGGGGTCTCCAATTGTAAGAATAAGTACATTAGCAAATAAGAGATTCAATCATTTATGTAATAATAAGTTCGGTGTTAGGACGAATTGCACATGATTAGTGAGGGACCCTCTACATTTGAAACAGCTACATAAACCAAATAATTTTTACTTATGCATCAATTCTACATGGCCAGAGATCCAAAATCAAGACAACATCATCAATTGTTTTAAATGGACAATTTTCTAGTAAATTCCTCAAATCTTGACTTTCAATTCTCTAGTCATTAAGAAAACAGGAAGTAAATAACGAGAGGGGTAAAGCAGATTAGCTAATAGTATAGTTACTCGCTTTGTTATTCTCTATTTCATCATGGCAATCTTCTTAGTTGGTGTAGACATGTGCACACAGAATTCAACTATATCTCCCATATGAGGATTTCGATAGTAGTTAGTGATGGCCTTAGTATCTAGCACACTATTTGGAATTATTATCTTTCGATTGTCATTTCTCAAGAAAACAGTAGTTAAGATGTTTTGCTCTTTCACCACCATCTAAAACACAATGTATCATGGTTTAGAAACATATGTTTTGAACATCTGTTGAAAGCACATAGTTGTATTTGCTTGTCTACCTAAACCATAGTGACTTGACAATGATCGCTCTTGTCAAATGGATGCATTGCGAACAGGAAGATAATCGCTTCGAATGTCATCTTGCAGGAGTTTCCAAATATGAATATCATAAGTAGTAATTGGGAGCTTATGAGAAGCAGAAACATTTTTGCGACAATTCCTAACACATAAAACCATATAATGGCTATGAGGATGCTAAGTAGAATGTTCATCTCCAATGGAGCTTGTTAACAGTCATCTTAGTGTCATCCAACTTCGTTTTTTGAAATGATTAAATTGCATTACATCCAAATGCAAACGTAAAGCTCAATTAGTGGACACATTTCAACATATGTCGATAGATAATGTAATCACTTTATCGGGGTAACTTCAATTCGAGAAGATCATTAGTGCAATCAATTGGTTTCATTATGTCCACAATTTTTAAGAAGCACCAACTAGTTTTTTTTTTTTTTTTTTTTTTTTTTGGCTATTTGAGCTATACAATACGGTCTCATTTTGCATCTAAATTAAAATTGGGGATTATCAAAATGAAGTTTTGCTTTACAACTGTCCCGCTTGCATGAAGAGCAAGTACTTTTACATTAAAATTGACAAAACTTTCTAGAGGAGGTTAATATGTTGAAGTTTGGCTCGACAAGTTAGATCAACATTTGTAAAATTTATCCGAAACAACTGGTGTTTTCTAGGGTCACAAAGGGGGTTATTGAAATAGATGTTGATATAACTTGCTGAACCATAGTTCAACATATTAATCTCTTGAAAGTTTAGCGGAGGTTAACATAATAGATCTTGCTCTTCATGCGAGGGGATAGTTGTGAAAAAAAACCTTTTACTAAATGAATATTTTTAGAGTTAAGTAGAAGTACTCCCTAGGCTTAACTTAGATGCAAAATGAGAATGTTTTCAATAGCTCAAATAGTAAGTAAACTAGTTGGTGCTTTTGAAAAAAAAAAAATGTAGACATAATGAAACCAATTGATTGCACTAGGCTTGTAAATGCAATATTTTCAAATTGAAGTTATCCCAATAAAGTATTTATAATATCTTTCTGCATCTAATGAACTTACATAATTGCTGTGTCCATTAATTGAGCTTTAAGTTTGCATTAGATGTAATAAAATTAATGCTTTCAAAGAATGAAGAGCACTAACTTTAACTCCAGATTATATTAAGAATGTTATGAACAAATTCCATTGGATCGTGAACATTCTAGTTTGCATCCTTATAGCTGTTATATGGATCTTTAAAATAGGAATTGCCACAAAAAAAGTTTATACTTCCCATTAGCTCCCAATTGCTACCTGTGGTATTCATACTTGAAAATTCTTGAAAGATGACATTTGAAGTGATTATTTTCTTGTTTGTGATGCATCCATTTCATGTTGGCGATTATTGTGAAGTCGATGGGGTCTAGGTACACAAGCATATACGACTCTATGTTTTCAATAGATATTCAAAATATATGTTTCTAAACCATGATATATTGTGTTTCAGATGTTGGTGGAAGAGATAAACATTGTAACAACTGTTTTATTGAGATACGATAACCAGAAAATAATAATTCCGAATAGTGTGCTTGCGACTAAGGCCATCACTAACTACTATCAAAATCTTGATATCGGAAATGCAATTGAATTATGTGTGCACATATCTACACCAATTTAGAAGAATGCTATGATGAAACAAAGAATAACAAGGTAGCTATATTATTAACTAATATACGTGCCCAATTTAGTTATTTACTTATTGCTAACCTAGCAACTACATGATTGAGTGTTCAAATTTGAGGAATATACTAGAAATACATCCATGTAAAACAATTGAGGATGCATTTTTGACTAGAAACAAGACCTATCACAAGAATATTTTTTTTATTGGGGCGATAGCTCTGAAAAGACAGATTCTTGGTGTTGGACCTTTTAGCCATGTAGAAACAATGCATAGGTAAAAATTATATATTTTATGCTAGGAGACTTGTTAGCCCAACTTTTCACATGCACAACACTAGTGTAGGTTGTATATACAATTTTTGCATTTAAGAGTCTACATTGCCTGTCATCAACAAAGGTATATTAAAGATAGGGCCGTCAAATGGGTGGGTTGGGTGGGATTTGGGTCGAGTCGAAAATGATCCAACCCATATTGACCCATTTAACTTGTTTTGATATATTTTCATGCAATGTAAATTTCCCTAGCCAATTTACCAAATCCCATTAATGGTTAATGTAATCTAAGAGAACCAATTTAACCCACTTTAAGCCTTTTTTTTTTTTTTTTTTTTTTTTGTGTGTGTGTGTGTATATATTACTTGGATAAAAATTTCATTTTCAAATTAAAAAAAGTTAATTAAACAAAAAAAATTATTAAATAAAATAAAAAATTGTAAGACATGAAAGTAACATTTGCTTATAAGCACTCTTCTAAAATGCTTCTAAATTTGTCAATTCACAAAGTTAAAACTTAAACTGTGATATTTAGAAATTCTATTTCAATCTTGATTAAATTTCGATCTAGATCAGAAGTATTGCTCCAGTATGTCTACGGATATCTATCTACCAAAAGAGGTCTCAATTACTTAACTTTTTTGACAAAAGAAATTAAATGCTTAAACTTTAGTGGACTTCTTATAACCCATACCCGACTCAATTCAAATCCAATTCGACCTGATCTGTATTATTTTCCTCCCTTTATTTCTATTTTCTTATTCATCTTCTTTCCCGGTCTGGTCAAACTTGCTCATCTTGCAACTCGAATGTCCACAATACGCCTAGGGAGCAAGTAAAACGCCACGCCATTGCCTGCTCTTGACACCATCGTAACCTCAAGCTCAAAGAATTGCCACTTCGCTTCACTGTATCTTGCTAGATCTCGTCACCTCATGATGGTTTTCGAGTAATGTGAGAGGTCGACTACAAAGATTTTTTTTTTCTAAAACAAGTGCAAAAAAAGAAAAAGCCTCCCCTCCCTCTCTCTCTCTCTCTCCCCTTCCTTATCCCCTTCTCCTCCTACACCATTTTCAAGACAGGAAGCTTAATAGGAAGCCATGCCCATATTCACCACTTCCAACCGAAGAAGAAGAAGAAACCTAAACAAAAGAGCTAACTTCTAAACTCAAAAGAAATAATAATAACAACAACAACAACAACAACAATTTATCTAATGGATCTATTATAAGTATGATTGAGAAACCAAAGACCCTTCTATTGTTAGTGTTACGGAAGAATCAATTCATAAATCCTACCTGTAGATGAGAAACTTTCAACTAACTGAGCCATGGTTCAAAGCGTTATCCTCGATCTATTCCTACTCTGGATCTACGTGAGAATAGTTCTATGTTACGGTGATATAAAGGAGGCTACCATCACAATTTATCTAATGGATCTATTATAAGTATGCTTGTTACTAAAAAGATCAGTGTATATACTTCTTATATCTGCTGGTGAGACAGTAACTTTATTCATCATGCCCACAGCCCAGGTACTGTTCGTCAGGGACTAGGGAGCCTGTCTTATCCTTCTCGTTCCTTTTTCAGCCAACGAGATTATAGTCTGCTCCCCGTGAAATGGATATAGTTGGGCCAAGAAGTTTCAAACCTAATCAGGCCTCTTTGTTATTGCTACTTGATGTGGCAGCTCCTGGTTTTTTTTTAACATGCTGCATGTCATGCTATATCGAGACGTCAGATATGATAATTGAGCTTGGTGGACCTTTATGAGGAACAAAGCAGATAGAAAGAAGCTTTTCACCTTTTTTCATGTTGGGACAGAGGATTTAGATTATTTGAGAGTCAAAAGCACCTGTAAATGCGGAAAGTCATCAGGTTTCTCATTAGTATTATCCTGTTGCGTGCTGATCTTGTGAAGGTAGCATTTGTCTTAGACTTATATATAAATTATTCTCTGTGCAAATGTAATTCATGGCGTGAAAGTGAGTCACTTGTTGTGATTAGAAAATGTAAGTCTTTTTATTTTTATTTTATATGACAAGTGATAGAAGGATTGTACCAACATTCTCCCCAGATATTACTCTATTTCGAGTAATGACTGAGCAGATTATCGTGTTGACTTAGTATGATTAACAGTAACGGCTTGACCACTCTCTATACGAAATTATCCAATATTCCTGTGGGGCCCAAAAGTCAACAAACAAACGTCCGAAGAAAGAAGTCCTCTGCATGCATCCGTAAGAATTTGAAAGAGAAGATGGTACACCTATAACAGACGAAAGATAAAATTCCAAACCGATACACTCGTCAATCCATATATCACATAACTCAGTAATTTTATGGTAAAATTTAATGGAAACTAATGGTGAGGAAATTTTTGTATCAATTGGGGGTTTTTTAAGATAAAAAAATTAGTTTTGAATAAATTTTTTACATATGTACTAATTTAGTGTTTTTCATAATATTAAAGAACAAAGTTTTTTTCATGCAAATTCTATACACCATCCTCTTTGTATGGTCTTTTGGATAAGATTTTGATTTAAGTGCTGGTACATAGAGGTGAGTAGCTCGAGGGTTGTAACTAGTGTTCCACTTAGAACTTTAAACTTATTCATCACAATTGATTTTCAAATTTTTGGAACTTAGAACCTATCCTACTTGCTTAAGCCTATTTTGTTCCAAGTTTCGCCTGCATTTATAATTGAACAATTGCATTGAATCATTACCTTAAAAATAATTTTTTGCCATTTCAACCCATTAATCATAATTTATATTTAAGACATTCGAAGAATATAAAACATCGACAAGTAAAAGCCTCGATCATGTTTAAGTAGGAAATGAAAGCTTAGAATAGTGGTTTCAAATAGGGGTGTGCATGCCCTAGAATCAAGAATCTCCCACTAAAGACCGGTTCCGAAAAATGAGAATTGAGGACCACCCCTTTCGGTATCCAGGTGGATCGACAAACATCAACTAAATGTTGCCAATATCTAGACTTGCGCAAAGAGAATGAGAAACCAAAACTGGCAAGGTAATGAGGACAAATTTGTGCACTTAATGCTGTTGCAAGGAACGAGTGGGCAAATTTGGCACTTTAGTACCACGATGAGGATGCGCAAGAAAAAATTCATCCGCGTTTCTTATTCATGATTCACTCATAATAACATTTTCTCAACTAAGATGAAGGTCTTTGATTTAAAGATAAGAAGTTTTGGAACCCTCTAGAGGAAAAGCATAACAAATAAATTTAGACAATTACTTGTTTTACTTGATTAAGCTAGATAACAATCCAATCATGCTCATCTCTTTTATTCAAGTCAAAGCAATTGAAAAGCTGCAGTACTAACTCAAACTAGCAACGCGACTTCTCATATCTCAACCACAAAGCAAAGAAATTCTCTATCCACCCCAAGAATGTTGCTACCTTCCACTTGAGAAGCATGCAAATAAGGTAATACCATAACGGGAGCCCTAAACAGAGACTGTGAGAACTTGAGCAATTTTGGGAGAGACGAGATGGAGAACCGAGAGAGAATAATGCAATTCCTAAATTTTAGATTTATTGATTTTGACTTTCTTAATATTTAAAAAATTAATATATTATAATATAACCGATTCAGTCCATGTGAATGGATCTGTCCAATGAATCAGGAACTGGACCGGTATCCGCTAGTTCTCATAAATTGGAATTAGGAAGTGGACCTATTCCCGTAAGAACCATCGGTTCCGGGCAGGTTCGGACGAGTCCCGCTTCCTTTGCACACTCCTAGTTTCAAATTATATACTCATCATCGGATGCCATTTAATATTATAAGATTGAGCAAAGACATAGAATAAGAAAGATAAAAAGAAACTTATTTTAGGTTCTTAGTAATTATAGATTTTAGTTACGCATTCCACCCATTGGAACAGATTCCCAAATTTCTAAAAATCAAAACCCGTCCTCAGTATCCTAGAACCTAGAATCGATCAATGGTTATTCGTTTATCGTTTCGACCCTAAAATCATGTTCACCCATACTTTTATGTACTAATATTGAAATACATACTTTGAAAATTAATAGATTTAGAGTATGATAGGGAAAATATTCACACATCAATTCCAATATTAACGAAAAAAAAAACCCAAAAAAATACACGCTCCTCAGCTTAAACGCTCGGTAATTACAATTTCACCCTCCGCCGTTTCTTCCCGACTCTCTCCGAAATCCCAGAAAAACCACTTTTAGCTCCGTTCCGGCACTCCCGGAGAGAGAGAAAAACCACTTTTAGCTCCATTCTGGCACTCCCGAAGAGCTCTCTCTCTCTCTCTCTCTCTCTCTCTCTCTCTCTCTCTCTCTCTCTCTCTCTCTCTCTCTCTCTCTCTTCATTGCAATGCACTCGCGCGCTGCGCATTCCGTTGCTTAGAGCCATGAACTCCGTCGCCTCCTCCATCGCCACTCCACTCCTCTCGCCGCAATCCCGGCGGCCGTCTCTCCCCGACACGCTTCCGCCCGGCCCGCTTTGCCTCGAAGCCGGTCGGGGGGCGGCGGCGGCCTCCGAGATTCGCCGCCCGCCGCAGCGCCGGCTCGCCCAGCCTTTCCGAGGCTCGAAATGCGGCGGCAGGGGAGAGGAGGCAGCACCGGTTCCAGAAGAAGCTTCCAAGAGCTTGGGTCAAGTGAGCCAATGCGCGGTGAAGCCGTTGGCTTGCGCGGTGTTCTTCATAGCGGTAGGTTTCGCTTCGTTTCGCCATGTTCAAGCCCCTGCGGCGGCGGTGGCAGTGGCGGCGGCGGCCGTGGCGACGAAGCTGAATTTGGAGAGAGTAGAGGAGGGGTCTGAAGCGAAAGGGCACGAGTTTTCGAAGTGCACGAAGAGATTGCTGGAGAAGGTTTCAGTGGTCCTGAGATGTATGGATGTGTAAGAAACTCAAGTAGAAGTGTAGGAATTGTATTTACTCTATTGAATTGTACACTATTACGAGATGTATATATCATACAATAAGATTCAATAAAAAAGTAAAGAAAATATTCCCAAGAGGAAAATATTCCTAGTCCTAAAATAATTACAATCCCAATCAATTACAATCTTCAGCCCGATTTTATATCTTCAAAACATATCTTCTTTCAACACTCCCCCTCAAGCTGGTGGCTAGTATATATCCAAGACGCCAAGCTTGTTTAGAAGATATGTATGTTGTCTTTGGCAAAGAGGTTTAGTAAATATATCCGCAGGTTGCTCCGTGGTTCTAATCCCTCTTGTTTTGATGATACCTTCTTTGATCTTCTCTCGTGTAAAATGGCAATCAACTTCTATATGTTTCGTCCTCTCATGTAATATGGGATTTGCTGCAAGTTTGATTGCTGAATCATTGTCACAAGAGAGTAGTGTCGGACCTCTAACTTGTATCCCAAGATCCTGAAGTAGATCTCGTAACCATACCACCTCACAAACAGTCTTTGCCATGGATCGATATTCAGCTTCTGCTGATGATAATGATACTGTGGATTGCTCCTTCGTCTTCCATGAAAGCAGTGACTCCCCAACCTTAATACAAAAACCAGTGATGGATCTCCTACTCATGGGACATGTAGCATAATCCAAATCACAATAGGCCGTCATCTCCATATTGCACTTTCGAGAAAGAAGTATCCCTAGCCCTGGACATTTCTTGAGATATTTTACCACCTTTAGGGCTACATTCATGTGGGATTGCTTTGGACTATGCATGAACTGACTAAGAGTCTGTACAGCATAGTAGATATCTGGCCTAGTCAAGGTGAGGTAGATAAGTTTTCCAACAAGTCTTTGATAGCTTGTCGGATCCTTCAGTAATGGATCATTAGAGGAAGACATCCCAGCGTCATAATCAACACTGGTTAACTTTGCATTCTGTTCAATGGGAATGACTGCCGGTTTGCACCCGATAATCCCGCTTCTGATACAATCTCCATCACAAATTTCCTTTGGCTAAGAGAAATCCCCTTATCAGAACAAGCTATCTCTATTCCAAGAAAGTATTTAGGTGGCCCTAAATCTTTGATATGAAAAGAGGAATGTAGATATTCCTCAAGCTTCCTCACAGCGGAATCATCATTTCCCATAATAAGTATATCGTCAACATAAATCATCAAGTAGATAGACGACGTACCTTTTGTCCAAGTGAAGAGAGCATAATCATACTTGGACTGCTTGTATCTGGCACCCATGAGTGCATTAGTAAACTTGGCATACCACTGCCGAGAGGTCATTTTAAACCATAAAGAGATTTGCGGAGACGACATACCTTAGACTCCCACTTGTCTCCGTAATCCTTATAGAAGATCCATATAAATCTCCTCTTCCAAATCACCATGAAGAAAGGCATTATGGATGTCCATCGATGTAATGACCGATTGCGAAAAGCAAAGAACCGACAAGAAGGAGCGAACCGTGACATCCTTGGCTACTGGAGAAAAAGTCTCATGGTAGTCAAATCCTTCTCGCTGTGTAAGCCCCTTGGCCACCAACCGGGCCTTGTATTTTTCCACAGAACCATCTGCTTTATATTTAATCTTATATACCCATTTACAGCCAATGGGCTTACGATGAGGAGGTAATGATACGATATCCTAGGTGTGATTGTCAATCAACGCCTTAAGTTCTACTTCCATGGCCTTTTGCCAGCGTGGATCATGTACCGCCTCATGATAACTAGATGGTTCTTGTTCCTCAGAAATGCGACTAATGCAGCAAAAATGTTCTGATGACAACTAATTAAAAGACACATAGGAGGATATAGGGTAACGAGTACCTGAGGATTTTGACGAAGAATAGACATAATCTTTTGTCCAAGCTGGTGGACGAGTGACTCGACCAGATCGTCGAGGTGGCTCATGCAACACGTCTGACGATGTTTCTTGAATATTTGCTGATTCGATGGAATTGATCACTTGAGGTTCCTCTTCTATGAAATCCTCCTCAATTGAATCTCCAGTGGAGTGCTAATCAGGTGGTGAAGGTGATACTGCATCTAATATCTGCTGTCTTGGAGGAGAAGTAATAACATAGGATCCTCTAGAAGATAAATCTTCTTCTGGCAGAAATCTATGATTAGTGTCTACATCATCTCCAGGCGTGGAAGCAGAATCCCGGAAAGGGAAAGTATCTTCATGAAAGACCACATCTCTACTGATAAAGACATCCCCATTAGATTTTTCATAAACTCGATAACCCTTTTTGAGATTGGCATACCCCATGAATATGCACTACCGAGCACGAGGGCTCATTTTATCCCGAGGCCCTACTGTAGTCACGTAACAAAGACAACCAAACACGCAAAGATGACTCAAATCTGGTTTCTTCCCATATAAAAGTTCAAATGGAGTTCTTCCCTTCACAATTCTAGATGGCATACGATTTATTAGATATGCTGCAGTGACCACACAGTCTCCCCAGAAATTCTCTGGGATAGATGCCTAGAATTTAAGGGCCCGCGCCAGTTCCAAAAGATGACGGTGTTTTCTCTCAACTACTCCATTATGCTGTGGTGTATAGGTGCAAGTACTTTCATGCAAAATCCCTTTTGAGCTAAAGAACAAAGCACATTCACCACTGAAGAATTCCTTTCCATTATCAGTACGGATTCGACGAATTGACTTTCCAAACTGAGTTTTGGATAAAGAAATCAAAATTCTAAGGTGAGATAGAACTTGATTTTTGGATTGTATGAGAAAGACCCAGGTGGCACGTGAGAAATCATCCACAATTGTGAGAAAGAACCATGAACCGTGAACCCAGACATCAGCATGAATTAAAGAAAAAATGCTGTCAACGCGAGTATTACTACTTTGAAAAGGGGAACGAGTTTGTTTCGCTAAAGGACAAATAGGGCATTGAGGACAAGGGAAAGATGTAGTGTGACCCAATCTTTGATGATGAAGGAAATTTTTATTGCTGGCAATATTGCACATTGATTTATTGAAAGCAACAAAAGATGATTTAAAATTCCTTGGAAGATCAATCCAAAAATATAATCCTTGATAGATTGTACCCAAGCCCTTCAGATTGCCAGTCGAAAGGGACTGAAATAGACATTTATCAGAGTCAAACAAGGCACGACAGGAGTTGACTTGACAGCCTCGAGAAACGGATATGAGATTAAATTGGAAACTAGGGACATAAAGGACATTTTTAAGACTGATGAATGGGCTAAGATTTACAGTCCCGATCAAATCAACATTTGTGGTGTCTCCATTCGGGAGTTGCACGGATATAGGAAAGGATAACTTCTCAATGGTGGAAAAAAATTTCTGATTGCAGACAATGTGATCACTAGCTCCAATATCAATAATCCACGCATCCATTGCAATTGAGTTCATCGTAAAATAAGAAATACCCGTGAAACTCCCTGCCTTGTCAGAAGCATCCAACTTCTTTAAGTATGGGGACTTGTTGCTCTAGGTGCCGAGCTTAGATACTTCAATCAGGTGTGTTTCGTTCTATCCCGTTCTATCGGTGAATAGATTGCCTTGGGTTGAGGAGCTATTTTAACTTCCTGCTTCGTTGAAAAGATAAAACAAAGACCATCATACTCACTAGGGGTGTCAAAATTTGAAGGCTGATCTTGACCTCACAGTGTTGCCTAAATTCTAATTATTTTTCCAAATTAAACATATCTTTAAATGCTCGTACTAAATGCTTCTTGACATCTCAGCATAATTTTCACACAATTAATCTCCGAAGAAAACGACAAAAAAGTACATCATTTCATCTCATTAGTACTTTATTCTAGGCCATCCTTTGTTTCCTCTCTGCAGACCTTTCTTTTTGAAGACTGCATACGGAGCAACAAGTCCCCAACCCGAGAGAGGTCTGCAGAGAGGAAATTCTATATGCGATCTTCGGTGCGTGCAACGCACGCGCCGATCCAAAGATGCAGGCGCATGCGTCGCACGCACGTGCGCGGCACGTGCCAGCTGACGTCAGCTCATAATGATGTGACCTCAAACTTAATCTTTCCTTGCTCGCCAATGTTGCCATAATCGTCCTTGCTTGCCCATGTTGCCATCTCCTTGGCGCGTTTACACATGCGAATCTTACCAAAAATCACCCGGCCCCCTCCATTTAGCTTCTGACTTCGTTTCGATGAATTCCTTCTCCAAAGAACGACGTGCAGAGCCTCGATCGCATTAGGTTTTTTTTTTCTATGCAACTCTCCCTCGTCGCCCCTCACCCGCTTGCACGATGAACCCCTCACTCGCTCGCAAAATGAATGCCGGTGAGATGGCCGTGCATTTCTCAGGCCAGTATTATCTTTCTTTCGTTTTTCATCGTGATGAGGTTGCGCTCAGCTTTTATGGGCCAACCTCCTCCGTCAATTTCGATGGCATTCTTGGGGAAGGCTTGAACGGCGTCCATCTCGTCTTCCTGAACGTACCTCAAACCTTTCATGAGACGAGACAGGTGAACTCGCATGTGGATCCAATAACAGGGTGCCAAAGCTTCTCAGTCTGGGGACTTGTTGTTCTAGGTGCCGACCTCAAATACTTCCATCAGGTGTGTTTCGTTCTATGCCGTTCTATCGGTGAATAGATTGCCTCGGGTTGAGGAGATGTTTTAACTTCCTGCTTCGTTGAAAAGATAAAACAGAGAGCATAATACTCACTAGGGGTGTCAAAATTTGAAGGCTGATCTTGACCTCACGGTGTTGCCTAAATTCTAATTATTTTTCTCCAAATTAAACATATGTCTAAATGCTCGTACTAAATGCTTCTCGACATCTAAGCATAATTTTTCCACAATTAATCTACAAAGAAAATGACGAAAATGTACATCATTTCATC
Organism: Eucalyptus fibrosa; assembly: GCA_017140475.1. NCBI lineage: Eukaryota > Viridiplantae > Streptophyta > Magnoliopsida > Myrtales > Myrtaceae > Eucalyptus > Eucalyptus fibrosa. The sequence goes on from CM029509.1 coordinate 15,492,107, forward strand.
TTATTAGTACTTTATTCTAGGCCATCCTTTGTTTCCTCTCTGCAGACCTTTCTTTTTGAAGACCGCATACAGAGCAACAAGTCCCCAACCCGAGAGAGGTCTGAAGAGAGGAAATTCTGTATGCGATCTTTGATGTGTGCAATGCACGCGCCGATCCAAAGACGCAGGCGCGTGCGTCGCATGCACGCGCACGGCTGACGCGCGCAAGTGCGCGGCACGCGCCAGCTGACTTCAGCTCATAATGATGTGACCTCAAACTTAATCTTTCCTTGCTCGCCAATGTTGCCAGAATCGTCATTGCTTGCCCATGTTGCCATCTCCTTGGCGCGTTTACACTTGCAAATCTTACCAAAAATCACCCCGCCCCCTACATTTAGCTTCTGACTTCGTTTCGATGAATTCCTTCTCCAAAGAATGACGTGCAGAGCCTCGATCGCATTAGGTTTTTTTTTCTCTGCAACTATCCCTCGTCGCCCCTCACCCGCTTGCACGATGAACCCCTCACTCGCTCGCACAATGAACGCCGGTGAGATGGCCGCGCATTTCTCAAGCCTGTATTATCTTTCTTTCGATTTTCATCGTGATGAGGTTGCGCTCAACTTTTATGGGCCAACCTCCACCGTCAATTTCGATGGCATTCTTGGGGAAGGCTTGGACGGCGTCCATTTCGTCTTCCGGAACGTACCTCAAACCTTTCATGAAACGAGACAAGTGAACTCGCATGTGGATCCAATAACAGGGCGCCAAAGCTTCTCAGTCTGGGGACTTGTTGCTCTAGGTGCCGAGCTCAGATACTTCCATCATGTGTGTTTCGTTCTATCCCGTTCTATTGGTGAATAGATTGCCTCGGGTTAAGGAGCTGTTTTAACTTCCTGCTTCGTTGAAAAGATAAAACAGAGAACATAATACTCACTAGGGGTGTCAAAATTTGAAGGCTGATCTTGACCTCACGGTGTTTCCTAAATTTTAATTATTTTTCCAAATTAAACATATGTCTAAATGCTCGTACTAAATGCTTCTCGACATCTAAGCATAATTTTCCCACAATTAATCTCCGAAGAAAATGACAAAAATGTACATCATTTCATCTTATTAGTACTTTATTCTAGGCCATCATTTCTTTCCTCTCTGCAGACCTTTCTTTTTAAAGACCGCATACAGAGAAACAAGTCCCCAACCCGAGAGAGGTCTGCAGAGAGGAAATTCTGTATGCAATCTTCGATGCATGCAATGCATGCGCCGATCCAAAGAACCAGGCGCGTGCGTCGCACGCGCGCGCAGGGCCGACGCACGCACGTGCGTTGCACGCGCTTCGCACGTGCGTCGCACGTGCGCGGCACGCACCAGCTGACGTCAGCTCATAATGATGTAACCTCAAACTTAATCTTTCCTTGCTCGCCAATGTTGCCATAATCATCCTTGCTTGCCCATGTTGCCATCTCCTTCGCGCGTTTACACATGCGAATCTTACCAAAAATCATCATGCCCCCTCCATTTAGCTTATGACTTCGTTTCGATGAATTCCTACTCCAAAGAACGACGTGCAGAGCCTCGATCGCATCAGGTTTTATTTTTTCTCCGCAACTCTCCCTCGTCGCTCCTCACCCGCTTGCAGGATGCACCCCTCACTCACTCGCACAATGAACGCGGGTGAGATGGTCGCGCATTTCTCAGGCCAATATTATCTTTCCTTCGATTTTCATCGCGATGAGGTTGCGCTCAGCTTTTTTGGGCCAACCTCCTCCATCAATTTCGATGGCATGCTTGGGGAAGGCTTGGACGGCGTCCATTTCGTCTTCCTGAACGTACCTCAAACCTTTCATGAGACGAGACAGGTGAACTCGCATGTGGATCCAATAACAGGGCGCCAAAGCTTGTCAGTCTGGGGACTTGTTGCTCTAGGTGCCGAGCTCAGATACTTCCATCAGGTGTTTTTCGTTCTATCCCGTTCTATCGGTGAATAGATTGCCTCGGGTTGAGGAGCTGTTTTAACTTCCTACTTCGTTGAAAAGATAGAACAGAGAGCATAATACTCACTAGGGGTGTCAAAATTTGAAGGTTGATCTTGACCTTACAGTGTTGCCTAAATTTTAATTATTTCTCCAAATTAAACATATGTCTAAATGCTCGTACTAAATGCTTCTCGACATCTAAGCATAAATTTTCCACAATTAATCTCCGAAGAAAATGACAAAAATGTACATCATTTCATCTTATTAGTACTTTATTCTAGGCCATCCTTTCTTTCCTCTCCGCAGACCTTTCTTTTTGAAGACCGCATACAGAGAAACAAGTCCCCAACCCGAGAGAGGTCTGCAGAGAGGAAATTCTGTATGCAATCTTCGATGCATGCAATGCACAAGCCGATCCAAAGAAGCAGGCGCGTGCGTCGCACGCGCGCGCAAGGCCGACGCGCGCACGTGCGTTCCACGTGCGCGGCACGCACCAGCTGACGTCAGCTGATAATGATGTGACCTCAAACTTAATCTTTCCTTGCTCGCCAATGTTGCCATAATCATCCTTGCTTGCCCATGTTGCCATCTCCTTGGCGCCTTTACACATGTGAATCTTACCAAAAATCACCCTGCCCCCTCCAATTAGCTTATGACTTCGTTTCGATGAATTCCTACACCAAAGAACGACGTGCAGAGCCTCGATCGCATTAGGTTTTTTTTTTCTCTGCAACTCTCCCTCGTCGCCCCTCACCCGCTTGCAGGATGAACCCCTCACTTGCTCGCACAATGAACACGGGTGAGATTGCCGTGCATTTCTCAGGCCAATATTATCTTTCTTTCGATTTTCATCGTGATGAGATTGCGCTCAGCTTTTATGGGCCAACCTCCTCCGTCAATTTCGATGGCATTCTTGGGAAAGGCTTGGACGGCGTCCATTTCGTCTTCCTGAACGTACCTCAAACCTTTCATGAGACGAGACAGGTGAACTCGCATGTGCAACCAATAACAGGGCGCCAAAGCTTCTCAGTCTGGGGACTTGTTGCTCTAGGTGCCGAGTTCAGATACTTCCATCAAGTGTGTTTCGTTCTATCCCATTCTATCGGTGAATAGATTGCCTCGGGTTGAGGAGTTGTTTTAACTTCCTGCTTCGTTGAAAAAATAAAACAGAGACCATAATACTCACTAGGGATGTCAAAATTTGAAGGCTAATCTTGACCTCACGGTGTTGCCTAAATTCTAATTATTTTTTCAAATTAAACATATGTCTAAATGCTCGTACTAAATGCTTTCCGACATCTAAGCATAATTTTCCTACAATTAATCTCCGAAGAAAATGACGAAAATGTACATCATTTCATCTTATTAGTACTTCATTCTAGGCCATCCTTTGTTTCCTCTCTGCAGACGTTTCTTTTTGAAGACCTCATACAAAGTAACAAGTACCCAACCCGAGAGAGGTCTATAGAGAGGAAATTCTGTATGCGATCTTTGATGCGTGCAACGTACGCGCCGATCCAAAGACACAGGCACGTGTGTCGCACGCGTGCGCAAGGAAAATGCGCGCACGTGCGTCGCACGTGCGCGGCACGCGCCAACTGACGTCAGCTCATAATGACGTAACCTCAAACTTAATCTTTCCTTGCTCGCCAATGTTGCCATAATCATCCTTGCTTGCCCATGTTGCTATCTCCTTGGCGTGTTTACACATGCGAATCTTACCAAAAATCACCCTGCCCCCTCCATTTAGCTTATGACTTCGTTTCGATGAATTCCTGCTCCAAAGATCGGCGCGCAGAGCCTCGATCGCATCAGGTTTTTTTTTTTTCTGCAACTCTCCCTTGTCGCCCCTCACCCGCTTGCAGGATGAACCCCTCACTCGCTCGCACAATGAACGCCGGTGAGATGGCCGCGCATTTCTCAGGCTTGTATTATCTTTCTTTCGATTTTCATCATGATGAGGTTGCACTCAGCTTTTATGAGCCAACCACCTCTGTCAATTTCGATGGCATGCTTGGGGAAGGCTTGCACGGCGTCCATTTCGTCTTCCTGAACGTACCTCAAACCTTTCATGAGACCAGACAGGTGAACTCGCATGTGGATCCAATAACAAGGCGCCAAAGCTTCTCAGTCTGGGGACTTGTTGCTCTAGGTGCCGAGCTCAGATACTTCCATCAGGTGCTTTTCGTTCTATCCCGTTCTCTCGGTGAATAGATTGCCTCGGGTTGAGGAGCTGTTTTAACTTCCTCCTTCGTTGAAAAGATAAAACAGAGAGCATAATACTCACTAGGGGTGTCAAAATTTGAAGGCTGATCTTGACCTCACGGTTTTGCCTAAATTCTAATTATTTTTCCAAATTAAACATATGTCTAAATGCTTGTACTAAATGCTTCTCGACATCTAAGCATAATTTTCCCACAATTAATCTCCGAAGAAAATGATAAAAATGTACATCATTTAATCTCATTAGTACTTTATTCTAGGCCATCCTTTGTTTCCTCTCTGCAGACCTTGTTTTTTTAAGACCGCATACAGAGCAACAAGTCCCCAACCCGAGAGTGGTCTACAGAGTGGAAATTCTATATGCGATCATCGATGTGTGCATTGCACGTGCCGGTCCAAAGACGCAAGCACGTGCGTCGCACGCGCGCGCAAAGTCGACGCTTGCACGTGCGACGCATGTGCGCGGCACGCGCCAGCTGACGTCAGCTCATAATGATGTGACCTCAAACTTAATCTTTCCTTGCTCGCCAATGTTGCCATAATCATCCTTGCTTGCGCATGTTGCCATCTCCTTGGCGCGTTTACACATGCGAATCTTTCCAAAAATCACCCTGCCACCTCCAATTAGCTTATGACTTCGTTTCGATGAATTCCTGCACAAAAGAACGACGTGCAGAGCCTCGATCGCATTAGGTTTTTTTTTTCTCTGCACCTCTCCCTCGTAGCCCCTCACCCGCTTGCAGGATGAACCCCTCACTTGCTCGCAGAATGAACGCGGGTGAGATGGCCGCGCATTTCTCAAGCCAATATTATCTTTCTTTCGATTTTCATCGTGATGAGGTTGCGCTCAACTATTATGGGCCAACCTCCTCCGTCAATTTCGATGGCATTCTTGGGGAAGGCTTGGACGGCGTCCATTTCGTCTTCCTGAACGTACCTCAAACCTTTCATGAGACGAGACAGGTGAACTCGCATGTGGATCCAATAACAGGGCACCAAAGCTTCTCAGTATGGGGACTTGTTGCTCTAGGTGCCGAGCTCAGATACTTCCACCATGTGTGTTTCGTTCTATCCCATTCTATCGGTGAATAGATTGCCTCGGGTTGAGGTGCTGTTTTAACTTCCTGCTTCGTTGAAAAAATAAAACAGAGAGCATAATACTCACTAGGGGTGTCAAAATTTGAAAGTTGATCTTGACCTCACGGTGTTGCCTAAATTCTAATTATTTTTCCAAATTAAACATATGTCTAAATGCTCGTACTAAATGCTTCTCGACATCTAAGCATAATTTTCCCACAATTAATCTCCGAAGAAAATGACAAAAATGTATATCATTTCATCTCATTAATACTTTATTCTGGGCCATCCTTTGTTTCCTCTCTGCAGACCTTTCTTTTTGAAGACCGCATACAGAGCAACAAGTCCCCAACCCGAGAGAGGAAATTCTGTATGCAATCTCCGATGCATGCAATGCACACGCCGATCCACAGATGCGGGCGCGTGCGTCGCACGTGCGCGGCACGCGCCAGCTGACTTCTACTCATAATGATGTGACCTCAAACTTAATCTTTCCTTCCTCGCCAATGTTGCCATAATCGTCCTTGGTTGCCCATGATGCCATCTCCTTCGCGCGTTTACACATGCGAATCTTACCAAAAATCAATCCGCCCCCTTCATTTAGCTTCTGACTTCGTCTCGATGAATTCCTTCTCCAAAGAACGACGTGCAGAGCCTCGATCGCATTAGGTTTTTTTTTTTCTCTGCAACTCTCCCTCATCGCCCCTCACCAGTTTGCAGGATGAACCCCTCACTCGCTCGCACAATGAACGCCGGTGAGATGGCCGCGCATTTCTCAGGCCAATATTATCTTTCTTTCGATTTTCATCGTGATAAGGTTGCGCTCAGCTTTTATGGGCAAACCACCTCTGTCAATTTCGATGGCATGCTTGCGGAAGGCTTGCACGGCATCCATTTCGTCTTCCTGAACGTTCCTCAAACCTTTCATGAGACGAGACAGGTGCACTCGTATGTGGATCCAATAACAGGGCGCCAAAGCTTCTCAGTCTGGGGACTTGTTGCTCTAGGTGCCGAGCTCAGATACTTCCATCAGGTGTTTTTCGTTCTATCCCGTTCTATCGGTTAATAGATTGCCTCGGGTTGAGGAGCTGTTTTAACTCCCTTCTTCGTTGAAAAGATAAAACAGATAGCATAATACTCACTAGGGATGTCAAAATTTGAAGGCTGATCTTGACCTCACGGTGTTGCCTAAATTCTAATTATTTTTCCAAATTAAACATATGTCTAAATGCTTGTACTAAATGCTTCTCGACATCTAAGCATAATTTTTCCACAATTAATCTCCGAAGAAAATGACAAAAATGTACATCATTTCATCTCATTAGTACTTTATTCTAGGCCATACTTTGTTTCGTCTCTGCAGACCTTTCTTTTTGAAGACCGCATACAGAGCAACAAGTCCCCAACCCGAGAGAGATCTGCAGAGAGGAAATTCTGTATGCAATCTTCGATGCATGCAATGCACATGCCGATCCAAAGACGCAGGCGCGTGCGACGCACGCGCGCACAGGGCCGACACGCGCACGTGCGTTGCTCGCACGTCGCACGTGCGTCGCACGCACTTCGCACGTGCGTCGCACGCACTTCGCACGTGCGTCGCACGTGCGCGTCACGCGCCAGCTGACTTCAACTCATAATGATGTGACCTTAAACTTAAATCTTTCCTTGCTCACCAATGTTTCCATAATCGTCCTTGCTTGCCCATGATGCCATCTGCTTGGCGCATTTACACATGCGAATCTCACCAAAAATCACCCCGCCCCCTTCATTTAGCTTCTGACTTCGTTTCGATGAATTACTTCTCCAAAGAACGACGTGCAGAGCCTCGATCGCATTAGGTTTTTTTTTTCGCTGCAACTCTCCCTCATCGGCCCTCACCAGCTAGCAGGATGAACCCCTCACTCGCTCGCACAATGAACGCCGGTGAGATGGCCGCGCATTTCTCAGGCCAATATTATCTTTCTTTTGATTTTCATCGTGATGAGGTTGCGCTCAGCTTTTATGGGCCAACCACCTCCGCCAATTTCGATGGCATGCTTGGGGAAGGCTTGCACGGTGTCCATTTCGTCTTCTTGAATGTACCTCAAACCTTTCATGAGACGAGACAGGTGAACTCGCTTGTGGATCCAATAACAGGGTGCCAAAACTTCTCAGTCTGGGGACTTGTTGCTCTAGGTGCCGAGCTCAGATACTTCCATCAGGTGTTTTTCGTTCTATCCCGTTCTATCGGTGAATAGATTGCCTCGGGTTGAGGAGCTATTTTAACTTCCTGCTTCGTTGAAAAAATAAAACAGAGAGCATAATACTCACTAGGGGTGTCAAAATTTGAAGGCTGATCTTGACCTCACGGTGTTGCCTAAATTCTAATTATTTTTCCAAATTAAACATATGTCTAAATGCTCGTACTAAATGCTTCTCGACATCTAAGCATAGTTTTCCCACAATTAATCTCCGAAGAAAATGACAAAAATGTACATCATTTCATCTCATTAGTACTTTATTCTAGGCCATCCTTTGTTTTCTCTCTGCAGACCTTTCTTTTCGAACACCGCATGCAGAGCAACAAGTCCCCAACCCGAGAGAGGTCTGCAGAGAGGAAATTCTGTATGCAATCTTCGATGCATGCAATGCACACGCCGATCAAAAGATGCAGGCGCGTGAGTCGCACGCGCGCGCAGGGCCGACGCGCGCAAGTGCGTTGCACGCACGTAGCACGTGCGTCGCACGTGCGCAGCACGCGCCAGCTGACTTCAGCTCATAATCATGTGACCTCAAACTTAATCTTTCCTTGCTCGCCAATGTTGCCATAATCGTCCTTGCTTGCCCATGATGCCATCTCGTTAGCGCGTTTAGACATGCGAATCCTACTAAAAATCACCCTGCCCCCTTCATTTAGCTTCTGACTTCGTTTCGATGAATTCCTTCTCCAAAGAACGACGTGCAGAGCCTCGATCGCATTAAGTTTTTTTTTTTTTTCTTTGCAACTCTCCCTCGTCGCCCCTCACCAGCTTGCAGGATGAACCTCTCACTCGCTCGCACAATGAACGCCAGTGAGATGGCCGCGCATTTCTCAGGCCAATATTATCTTTCTTTTGATTTTCATCGTGATTAGGTTGCGCTCAGCTTTTATGGGCCAACCACCTCCGTCAATTTCGATGGCAAGCTTGGGGAAGGCTTGCACGGCGTCCATTTCGTCTTCCTGATCGTACCTCAAACCTTTCATGAGACGAGACAGGTAAACTCGCATGTGGATCCAATAACAGGGCGCCAAAGCTTCTCAGTCTGGGGACTTGTTGCTCTAGGTGCCGAGCTCAGATTCTTCCATCAAGTGTTTTTCGTTCTATCCTGTTCTATCGGTGAATAGATTGCCTCGGGTTGAGGAGCTGTTTTAACTTCCTGCTTCATTGAAAAGATAAAACAGAGAGCATAATACTCATTAGGGGTGTCAAAATTTGAAGGCTGATCTTGACCTCACGGTGTTGCCTAAGTTCTAATAATTTTTCAAAATTAAACATATGTCTAAATGCTCGTACTAAATGCTTCTCGACATCTAATCATACTTTTCCCACAATTAATCTCCGAAGAAAATGACAAAAATGTACATCATTTCATCTCATTAGTACTTTATTCTAGGCCATCCTTTGTTTCCTCTCTGCAGACCTTTCTTTTTGAAGACCGCATACAGAGCAACAAGTACCCAACCCGAGAGAGGTCTGTAGAGAGGAAATTCTGTATGCAATCTTCGATGCATGCAATGCACACGCCGATCCAAAGACGCAGGCGAGTACGTCACGCGCGCGCAGGGCCGACGCGCGCACGTGCATCGCACGTGCGCGTCTCGCGCCAGCTTATGTCATCTCATAATATTGTGACCTCAAACTTAATCTTTCCTTGCTCGCCAATGTTGCCATAATCGTCCTTGCTTGCCCATGTTGCCATCTCCTTGGCGCGTTTACACTTGCGAATCTTACCAAAAATCTCCCCACCACCTCCATTTAGCTTTTGACATCGTTTCGATGAATTCCTACTCCAAAGAATGATATGCAGAGCCTCGATCACATTAGATTTTTTTTGTCTCTGCAACTCTCCCTCGTCGCCACTCACCCGCTTGCACGATGAACCCCTCACTCGCTTGCACAATGAACGCCGGTGAGATGGCCGCGCATTTCTCAGGCTTGTATTGTCTTTCTTTCGATTTTCATCGTGATGAGGTTGCGCTCAGCTTTTATGAGCCAACCACCTCTGTCAATTTCGATGGCATGCTTGGGGAAGGCTTGCACGGCGTCCATTTCTTCTTCCTGAACTTACCTCAAACCTTTCATGAGACGAGACAAGTAAACTCGCATGCGGATCCAATAACAGGGCGCCAAAGCTTCTCAGTATGGGGACTTGTTGCTCTAGGTGCCGAGCTCAGATACTTCCATCATGTGTGTTTCGTTCTATCCCGTTTTATCGGTGAATAGATTGCCTCGGGTTGAGGAACTGTTTTAACTTCCTGCTTCGTTGAAAAGATAAAACAGAGAGCATAATACTCACTAGGGGTGTCAAAATTTGAAGGCTGATCTTGACCTCACGGTGTTGCCTAAATTCTAATTATTTTTCCAAATTAAACATATGTCTAAATGCTTGTACTAAATGCTTCTCGACATCTAAGCATAATTTTCCCACAATTAATCTTAGAAGAAAATGACAAAAATGTACATCATTTCATCTCATTGGTACTTTATTCTAGGCCATCCTTTGTTTCCTCTCTGCAGACCTTGTTTTTTTAAGACCGCATACAGAGCAACAAGTCCCTAACCCGAGAGTGATCTACAGAGTGGAAATTCTATATCGATCTTCGATGTGTGCAACACACGCGCCGGTCCAAAGACGCAGGCGCGTGCGTCGCACGCACACGCAAAGTCGACTCGCGCACGTGCGTTGCACGTGCGTCGCATGTGCGCGGCACGCGCCAGCTGACGTCAGCTCATAATGATGTGACCTCAAACTTAATCTTTCCTTCCTCGCCAATGTTGCCATAATCATCCTTGCTTGCCCATGTTGCCATCTCCTTGGCGCGTTTACACATGCGAATCTTACCAAAAATCCCCCTGCCCCCTCCAATTAGCTGATGACTTCGTTTCGATGAATTCCTGCACAAAAGAACGACGTGCAGAGCCTCGATCGCATTAGGTTTTTTTTTTCTCTGCAACTCTCCCTCGTAGCCCCTCACCCGCTTGCAGGATGAACACCTCACTTGCTCGCACAATGAACGCGGGTGAGATGGCCGCGCATTTCTCAAGCCAATATTATCTTTCTTTCGATTTTCATCGTGATGAGGTTGCGCTCAACTATTATGGGCCAACCTCCTCCGTCAATTTCGATGGCATTCTTGGGGAAGGCTTGGACGGCGTCCATTTCGTCTTCCTGAACGTACCTCAAACCTTTCATGAGACGAGACAGATGAACTCGCATGTGGATCCAATAACAGGGCGCCAAAGCTTCTCGCCCTGGGACTTGTTGCTCTAGGTGCCAAGCTCAGATACTTCCATCAGGTGTTTTTCGTTCTATCCCGTTCTATCGGTTAATAGATTGCCTCGGGTTGAGGAGCTGTTTTAACTTCCTGCTTCGTTGAAAAGATAAAACAGATAGCATAATACTCACTAGGGGTGTCAAAATTTGAAGGCTGATCTTGACCTCGCGGTGTTGCCTAAATTCTAATTATTTTTCCAAATTAAACATATGTCTAAATGCTTGTACTAAATGCTTCTCGACATCTAAGCATAATTTTCCCACAATTAATCTCCGAAGAAAATGACAAAAATGTACATCATTTCATCTCATTAGTACTTTATTCTAGGCCATACTTTGTTTTCTCTCTGCAGACCTTTCTTTTTTAAGACCGCATACAGAGCAACAAGTCCCCAACCCGAGAGAGATCTGCAGAGAGGAAATTCTGTATGCAATCTTCGATGCATACAATGCACACGCCGATCCAAAGATGCAGGCGCGTGCGTCGCACGCGCGCACAGGGCCGACGCGCGCACGTGCGGCTCACGCACGTCGCACTTGCGTTGCACGCACTTCGCACGTGCGCGTCACGCGCCAGCTAACTTCAGCTCATAATGATGTGACCTTAAACTTAATCTTTCCTTCCTCGCTAATGTTGCCATAATCGTCCTTGCTTGCCCATGATGCCATCTCCTTGGCGCATTTACACATGCGAATCTTACCAAAAATCACCCCGCCCCCTTCATTTAGCTTCTGACTTCGTTTCGATGAATTCCTTCTCCAAAGAACGACGTGCAGAGCCTCGATTGCATTAGGTTTTTTTTTTCTCTGCAACTCTCCCTCATCGCCCCTCACCAGCTTGCAGGATGAACCCCTCATCGCTCGCACAATGAACGCCGATGAGATGGCCGCGCATTTCTCAGGCCAATATTATCTTTCTTTTGATTTTCATCGTGATGAGGTTGCGCTCAGCTTTTATGAGCCAACCACCTCCGTCAATTTCGATGGCATGCTTGGGGAAGGCTTGCGCGGCGTCCATTTCGTCTTCTTGAACGTACCTCAAACCTTTCATGAGACAAGACAAGTGAACTCGCATGTGGATCCAATAACAGGGCGCCAAAGCTTCTTAGTCTGGGGACTTGTTGCTCTAGGTGCCGAGCTCAGATACTTCCATCAGGTGTTTTTCGTTCTATCCCGTTCTATCGGTGAATAGATTGCCTCGGGTTGAGGAACTGTTTTAACTTCCTACTTCGTTGAAAAGATAAAACAGATAGCATAATACTCACTAGGGGTGTCAATATTTGAAGGCTGATCTTGACCTCACGGTGTTGCCTAAATTCTAATTATTTTTCCAAATTAAACATTTGTCTAAATGCTCGTACTAAATGCTTCTCGACATCTAAGCATAATTTTCCCACAATTAATCTCCGAAGAAAATGACAAAAATGTACATCATTTCATCTCATTAGTACTTTATTTTAGGCCATCCTTGTTTCCTCTCTGCATACCTTTTGTTTTTAAGACCGCATACAGAGCAACAAGTCCCCAACCCGAGAGAGGTCTACAGAGAGGAAATTCTACATGCGATCTTCGATGTGTGCAACGCACGCGCCGATCCAAAGACGCAGGCGCGTGCGTCGCACGCGCGCGCAAGGCCGACGCGCGCAAGGCCGACGCGCGCACGTGCGTTGCACGTGCATCGCACGTGCGCGGCACGTGCTAGCTGACTTCAACTCATAATGATGTGACCTCAAACTTAATCTTTCCTTGTTCGCAAATGTTGCCGTAATCGTCCTTGCTTGCCCATGTTGCCATCTCCTTGGCGCGTTTACACATGCAAATCTTACCAAAAATCACCCTGCCCCCTCCATTTAGCTTCTGACTTCGTTTCGATGAATTCCTGCTCCAAAGAACGACGTGCAAAGCCTCGATCGCATTAGGTTTTTTTTTTTTTCTCTGCAACTCTCCCTCGTCGCCCCTCACCCGCTTGCAGGATGAACCCCTCACTCACTCGCACAATGAACGCCGGAGAGATGGCCGCGCATTTCTCAGGCCAATATTATCTTTCTTTCGATTTTCATCATGATGAGGTTGTGCTTAGCTTTTATGGGCCAACCTCCTCCGTCAATTTGGTTGGCATTCTTGGGGAAAGCTTGGACGACGTCCATTTCGTCTTCCTGAACGTACCTCAAACCTTTCATGAGACGAGACAGGTGAACTCACATGTGGATCCAATAAGAGGGCGCCAAAGCTTCTCAGTCTGGGGACTTTTTGCTCTAGGTGCCGAGCTCAGATACTTCCATCAGGTGTGTTTCGTTCTATCCCGTTCTATCAGTGAATAGATTGTCTCGAGTTGAGGAGTATTTTTAACTTCCTGCTTCGTTGAAAAGATAAAACAGAGAGCATAATACTCACTAGGGGTGTCAAAATTTGAAGGTTGATCTTGACCTCACGATGTTACCTAAATTATATTTATTTTTCCAAATTAAAGATATGTCTAAATACTCGTACTAAAAGCTTCTCGACATCTAAGCATAATTTTCCCACAATTAATCTCCGAAGAAAATGACAAAAATGTACATCATTTCATCTCATTAGTACTTTATTCTAGGCCATCCTGTGTTTCCTCTCTGCAGACCTTTCTTTTTGAAGACTGCAGACAGAGCAACAAGTCCCCAACCCGAGAGAGGTCTGCAGAGAGGAAATTCTGTATGCAGTTTTCGGCGCGTGCGTCACACACGCGCGCAAGCCCGACGCTCGTGCGCAGCACGCGTCAGCTGCGCAAGCGTGCCGCATATGCCAGGTCGGTCCGTCCGACCCGATTGACCTCAACCGGCTAACCATTAACCTTTGACGACCGTTGACCGTTGACCAAAAAAAAAGAGGAAAAAAATGTGTTTCTTTTTCAATTATGTCTATATGGATTATATGTAATCTCTTTTTGTTCTATATTTGTTGCAGGAACAATCCCTCCCTTTAATTTGCGCACACCTATTCGCGCAATTACCGACGAAGAAAAGGAAAGGCTTTTAAAGTTGATAGCCGATTTGAATAATTATTGATGGGAGAGCGGGGACATAATAGATCATGTTCTTGAAGTCAACGGGAAAATTTAAAAGGTCATATGGAATGGTCCTCCCATGTCACAATCTGAAATGGTGCGATTTTTCATGAACACTTTTCCACCAGAATGGCAAGGAGTGTTGAATCGCATTTGGAATGTCAACAAAGCCGCTTCATATAGGAATATTGTGATGGCTTTTATAGATGATTATTATCTATTCGTATGTTGACTTGGTGCTAGATGTTTTAGCTGATCTTTCCTAGTTCGTCTAGATGTTTTGGCTGATCTTTCCCAGTTCGTATATTGACTTGGTGCTAGATGTTTTGGTTGGTCTTTATTTAGTGTGCTTTGTGGACATCCTATGTAATGTTATCTACCTAGTTATTGTTAGTGTAGCAACTAATATGTTAGTTGTATTATATGAAAGCATTATTATTATATCATTGTTTGATATCAAGTACTATTTACTTTCTGTTATTATTAAGTGTTGTAGAAAGTTCATAGAAATTTTTGTAATTTCAAAGAATTTATTTTGCATAGAATATTATATTAATAATAACTCCAAGTTAAGATTTTGGATGATGATTGGAAATATAATGACTTTTTAATTCTAAAACCTTACTTGAAATTATTCATTAATATGATGATTTTGTGCAAAATAGTGCATAAATGATAGGCATTAATAATTCGTGCATATATGTCTGATATGTTTAGATCAATGGCTTCAGCCACAAAGAGCATAGTTGCTAAGCTGAACAAATGTGAGAAGCTCAATTGTGATAACTATGAAATATGGCACATGAAAATCTAATATGTGCTGGAATAGCAAGAGGCAATAGAAGCTCTTAACATGACTATGGTAGAATTTGAAGAAGGAAACACTGCACAACACAAGAGAGATAAGGAAGCATTGGTTGCATGGGAAATAAAGAACTTTCTTGCTCGCATTACGTTGCTGAGTAGCATGGAAAATGACATCATGCGAGAGTTTAGACGTTTTGAGACTGCCAAGGAAATGTGGGAGTATTGGCAGCAAGATTTGGTCATACTTCGATGACCAGACTAAGGCAGCTCACTATTAAGTTTGACTCTTATAAGAAGCCTCATGATCAGACCATAAAGCAACACCTTAGAAAGATGTCAAACATGATTAATGAGTTGAAAGATGCTAGCCATGTCCTGACTGATGAGTAGCGAGTGTAAGCAGTGATTCGTTCCTTACCTTAGAGTTAGGAGCATATGAAGGTGCACCTGACCCATAATGAGAATATCAAAACCTTTGAGGATGCAGTGCGTTATTTTGAGCTGGAAGAGAACCGCCTCTTGGCGGCTAAACCGGAAACTGAAATCTATCATGCTGATTCTAGCTCACATGGAGTTTCGAGCTCTAAGCGCAAACGTCCTAACTGGTTCGATAAAGGGAAAGGTAAGGAAGCAGGTCCTTCAGGGAAAAAACCTAAGCTTGATCAACATGAAAGAGGAAAGCGTCATCGAATGAAGAAGCTTACAAGGATGAAATGTTACAATTGTAACAAGAGGGGTCACTATGCTCGCGAATGTTGTAAGCCAAAGAAGGTATACATCTCTTGTACTTTTCAGAACTTTGCTTATATGTCGAGTTATGTATTCTTAACTGAGTCTAATCCTTTGTGGACTGTGGATTCAGGAGCGACAGACCATGTAGCGAAGGATAGAGAATCCTTCGTGAAATTCCGACAAGTACCGATTAGAACTAAGTGGATCTATGTAGGAAACAACTCTAGAGTAGAAGTAAAAGGGATTGGCATCTGTCAATTGAACATACATGGTGGACGCACTTTGTTCCTACATGATGTGTTGTATGCTTCGGAGATTCATCGGAATTTAGTATCTGTTTTAGTGTTGGTTAAACTTGGTTTTAATATGAACTTCCATAATAGTAGTGTGGATTTGTATTTAGATACAAATTACTATGGTTGTGGTAATTTTCTAGATGATTTTATTGTATCAAATGTTGACTATAATAATGCCAATGTTTGTTATTCCCTTTTCACGTCTCCTAATTCATATGATAATGATGTGAGTGTGTGACATGCTAGACTTGGTTACATTGGCCAACAACGTATGAATAGACTAGCCAAAGAGGGCTTGTTGGGCAACATTGAAAAAGTCGATTTGCCTATATGTAAGCATTGCTTAGTAGGGAAAACGACAAGAAAATCATTTGGAAAAGGTAAAAGAGCTGAATTTTCTCTACATTTAATCCATTCTGACGTTTGTAGTCCAATGAATATGAGAGGAAGGTTTGCGACTGTTTATTTCATCACTTTTATAGATGATTATACTCGATTCGGATATGTCTATTTGATTTCTCATAAATCTGAAACATTAAGTTGTTTCAAAAGGTTTATGAACTTGGTAGAAAATTAATTAGACAAGAAAATAAAAGCATTGAGATCTGATCGAGGTCGAAAATATTTATTTGATGAGTTCAGAAAATTATATGATGAGAAAGGAATAGAAAGACAGTCGTCTATTCCATATACTCCTCAACAAAATGGTATTGCAGAGAGAAGAAACAGAACCCTACTAGAAATGGTTAGGTCTATGATGGCGCATGCTAACTTATCTATCACTTTTTAGAGTGATGCGTTGTTGACCGCTGCCTATATACTAACCTAGTGCCTTCCAAATCAGTTACTTCCACTCCATATGAGTTATGAACAGGTAGAAAATCAGACTTAATTTTTCTTAAGCCATGGGGTTGTGCTGCCTATACTCATTAACCCTCTCACAAGTTTGGGAAATTAGGTCCTAAAGGAAATAAGAGTATTTTCATAAGATATTCTGAACACTCGAAAGGGTATGTGTTCATAGGTGAGTAGAAAAATGGGAGTATAACTGAATTTAAATCACGAAATGTCACATTCTTAGAGAATGAATTTCCTAAGAAGAGCGAAATAGGTGAAAATTACTCTCTATTTGAAACCTTGGATCAAGATAATGATGTTAGTGGAGTTCGTCCAAATGGGAGTAATATGAGAAGTGATGAATTGAATTCAACTCATTCTCAATTACAACCACATGATGAGACGGTATCATCATTATCTAATCTTAGTGGGAGCATAATGGGGAATGATGTGCAAAGTGTACAATCTCCCATACAACAAACAAGTCACAAAAGTATTCATCGTCAACGTTTTGACATTGAAGGGGAAACTTTTATAATTGTCCCACAAGATGAGGATGAGTCAAGAAATATACATGAGGCTTTAAGTTGCCCTAGTAAGGAAAAATGGATGCATGCAATGGGAAAGGAAATGGAGTCAATGAAGTCAAACCATGTTTGGGAACTGGTTGATCTTCCAAAAGGACGCAAAGCTATTAGGAACAAGTGGGTTCTCAAAATAAAGCGTAAAGCTGATGGCTCGATAGAGAAATATAAAGCTCGCCTTGTGGCAGAAGGGTATAATCAACAGGAAGGAATTGATTATGAGAAACATTTTCTCCTGTTGTGAGATTTACCTTGATTCGCATTATTCTGGTAATAGTGGCAAGTATAGATCTTGAATTACATCAAATGGATGTAAAGACTGCTTTTCTCAATAGAAAATTGGATGAGGAAATATATATGGAACAACCAGTTGGTTTCATTAGAAAAGGCCAAGAAGAAAAGGTATGTCGACTTTTGAAATTGATATATGGTCTTAAGTAGTCGTCAAGACAGTGGTATATACGTTTTCATAATGCCATAATGGCATATGATTTTACAATGATTGATGAGGATCATTGTGTATATATCAAAAGATCCAAAGATCAATTTATGATCATATCATTATATGTTGATAATATACTAATTGCCAGAAGCAATATTGAGTTTGTTAATACCATCAAAAGTTGGTTATCTTCCAATTTTGAGATAAAAGATATGAGTAAGGCTGCATACATTCTTGGAGTTAAGATTTCAAGAAATCGTTTGAAAATGTCATTATCTCTTTCACAGGAAACATATATAAATAAGATTCTTGAACGATTTCGTATGCAAAATTGTAAACCCATAGACACTCATATTGCAAAAGGTGAATGATTGAGCCATAAATTGTATCCAAGGACTCCACAAGAGAATGAACAAATGAAATATGTTCCTTATGTTAGTGCTATTGGGAGCTTGATGTACGTTATGATGTGTACAAGACCTGACATATGTTTTGCAGTTAGAATGGTGAATAGATACTAATCCAATTTAGGTCAAACACATTGGAAAGCCGTTAAAAGAATATTGAGGTATCGAAGAGGCTGGCTGATTACAAGCTGAATTACTAAGGAAAGGATGCGACTTAAAAGCTATTCGATGCTAATTGGGAAGGAGATTTAAATGAAAGGAAATCTACCTCTGGTTTTGCTTTCTTATTAAACAATGGTGCCATATCATGAAGCAGTAAGAAGCAAACGTGTATAGCCTTGTCCATGATGAAAGCTAAGTTCATGGCATTATCAGCAGAATACAAGAAGGAGTTTGGCTTAAGAGATTTTTGGATCATTTAGGTGTTATTGAGAAAGCTACAAATCCATTATTAGTTAACTATGATAGCTAAGTAGCTACAGCGTACACCAAAGATCTAAAATATCATGGCAAAGCCAAACATACAGATACAAAGTATAACTTTGTCAAAGATATGATTGTACGAAAGGATGTGGACTTACAGTACATATCTACGCATAGAATGGTAGTAGATCCCATGACAAAGTCAATACCTAGAGATGTGTTTTGTGGTCATGTAAAATCTCTAGGATTGCGTAGAGTCTAATGTATTGGATATTGTAATTTCCATGAGTTGTTCACATTTATGAACTTGTGTTTTTCATTATTAATGCCTATAAATCTTTATTTAACCTTTATGCATCTTAATATTCAGTGCACTACATTAAGTTGAGAAAATATGTTGGACAGATATAAGATTAGTCCACTCACATGGGTAATCGCCTCTATTTACTATATGATAAATAGATATGAGACGGTTTTTAAGCTTATTATCTAGGTGATAATCGAGAGCTCAAGTTTAAAATATATATGTTGCCTTAACTAAGTGTTAATATGAAGACATGATATGTACTATGTCCGAAAGTAAAATACCCCACATATTTTACTTTATCTGTCTAAAATGCCAGATGTAAATTCTGATAAATTTTATGAATGAGTAGATACGTAAACTCAAGTTAGACATTGGATATGTCTGAACCTATCATCTGTACGGTATTGAAGGTGTAGACATACGCTCAATGGGAAATGAGTTATACCGTAATACGTATTTCATACTACATATGCATGAGACGACCAATAAGAGTAGCAAAAGTTTGATCTCAACTTTTATGCCGTGTGAGACTCTTGAGGAAAATAGTTCCTCAATTTTAGTGCCCTCGTGACTTTTACTTATTCTCAATATTTCTATTTAGTGTTTGCTATCTTAGAATATTGCCAATGGTCATGAGTTGATTCGATTTAATGGGACATTTCTAGAAAAGCAAGCTAAATTGAAATTGAGAGTTTGAAGGAAAGAGGAAGATCGAATTTGGAAAATCACATTGTAATTTTGTATTCACTGGTCGACCAATTATGACTATCTTTGAGATAATCATAATTGTAAATACAATATATATATATATATATATATATATATATATATATATATATATATATATATATATATATATATATATATATATATCATTGTTTAAAAGAGATCAAAGAGATATAAATGTAATCGATCGATATAGGGTACTGCATACTAAATCTACTTAAAGTGTGATGCCTATTATGAGCTGCTATATATTCCTAACAGATGTATAGCAACGAGCTCTCAAAGTATACTGGTCGCACAGATTATTCACCAGTATGAATGTTTAAAAGAGGTAAAGAGGATCCTGTTCGGCCTATCATGTGTAAGTGGGAGATGATTTTTTTATTTATTAATTAATGTGATAGGCTTAAGTTGGCCCGTCCGCCCATGTTGGGCCTAAAAACTTGACCCACAAGATTAGGGCCCATGGATGGAGGGATATGTTGAAGGGTTGTAACTTTTGGGGGAACGTCTTTTACCGAAAGGACACGTCCTTTGGAGATGACGTATTTAAGGGGGAAAAGAGAGGGAGGAACGCACCTTTTGACAGTACGTACGTTCCTCCTCCCTCTCTCCCTCCAAAAGAAAAACGGTAACAAAAGAGATGACACTCTCTTCCCTTCAAGGCAAATTGACATCATCGGATCAAACGCAATCAGTTTTTCTTCCTCATATCAGCGTCAATGTTTAATTTGTGGCCAACAAGGTATGTTCGATTCTGTGATGTGCCTTAGGATCGGTGATACATGTGATTTTCCCGAGCTCGTCTTCCGCACTTATTTTAGGGATTTGATTTAATGTCGAATCCGATTTTTGGGAATCCGATATTCCTAACAACCTTGAACCTCAAAGGTCTCCGCCGTATAATCAAATGGATGTTAATAACCTACTATTTCACAATAGAGAATAGAATTCTCTTGATCCCGACCGCAATTTGAAAGGGTCATCAAGAGAATTGTCATATGACACAATCATAACTAGGGGTGATCGGTTCCCGGTTCGGTCCGGTTCCACCTTGGAACCGGGAACCGGACTAGGAGCACTAGTTCCCAAAATTGCGAACTGTGGACCAGACCGTTTGGTCCTAGGACCGGGTTCCGGTTCAACAAAATCGGCTCTACTTTTTTGCACTAAAGATTGACCGCCATGGACGTCGTCTACGCCCTCAAGAGGCAGTGCAGGACTCTTTATGGCTTTAGCAGTTAATTGCGTTTGGGAGGTGTTTCGCTTCGATGCGCTTGTTGTTGAATTGGGTATCATTGTGGATGGTTATGGCGCTTTAGGGTTAGGGCTTTTGATTTGGTTTTGAATCGAAGTCACGTGTAATGTGAATACTTTAATGAGAAGTTAGTGTTCGCGGGGGTCAATTTTTGCGTCAAATTCGTTTGGCAATTATCCTTTTCATTTTAAATCGTCCGCACTCTATTGGTCATCATTCATGATTGCTTACCCATCTCTGCTAAAATTGTTAATAGTGGCAAAATTGAATTGGCTGATCTTTTTTCACATTTCTGTAAGTTCGTAGTTGCTGGAGTCTCTTGCTAGCTCTATGCTTCTCTTTGGTGTTATTGGCAGGCAATCTCGTGTCCTTGTGTTTTACAAGTCATGTAGCTCGTACGTTAATAGGTGAAGTTGTGTTTCAATTGCAACTGAACTCGAATCGTTAGCCTTAGCATTTTGGTGATTTATAAACATCAAACTAGTTACAAAAGTTGAAGCGAGCTTTAAACATGAGATTGGGGTTGATAAGCATATAGATCGATTGTTGCAATTTCAGTGGCGTGTTTTCTGTTGGATATGGTCACTGTAGAACCGACATTCTTGTTTTCAGGACTTGAATATGAGGTTTTGGAAGTTGTCTTTTTTGTTTCCTTTGCTCAGCTCTTCTGCTTGTTGGGTGATCCGGAAATGCTTCGTTGGACATGGCAAAGAGCTGTATTCGGCACTTGAATTGGCGAGAGCACGTCGAGCTAATTTCGCCCTTTCTTGATTCATCCGAAAGGGATCTTTGCACACATATATAGTAAGATCAATTGGGTTTGGCATGTTTTGCGTTAATCCCACGTAGAGTAGAAGATGAAACTAACAGAGAGATTTTTTCTATAAATAAAAGAGTAACAAAAGGGTTTTAATGGTCTCTTGGCCACATAAGAGGTTGCTACCTCAAATTGCAATTTTGGTTGCAATAAGTTATCATGTTTATATATTTTATTAATTCTATGTATATAAATTATAAATAAAAAAAATTTGGTTCGGTCCGGTCGGTCCGGTTCGGTCCAGTTCCCACCTTAGAACCGGAACCGGACCGACCTGCCACGGGGTTCCAAGATTAGGAACCGGAACGGACCATGGCTGTGGGAACCACCCAAACCGCGGGTCCGGTCCGGTTCGGCCGGTTCCCAGTTCGAGCGGTTCCCGTTGCACACCCCTAATCATAACTTCCCTCGTTGACTCGCATTTTTTGCTTAGCCTCAAAGTAGAATTTAACGTAATTTATTTTTCAAAAAGAAAAAATATAGAAATGAGGAGCTTGTAAAACATTCTAGACCCCCAACGTATAGAAGATGGCCTACCACGTGGCACGCGCTGATCAATTTTCTAAAATTTTTGGAGCCAAGTCTTCTGTTACTTTTGACTTCAGTCATGTTTATTTTCTTCTGAATTTTTGAAGCTACGAGGCACGAGCTAAGTCAAGTCTTCGCACGCTCTTTTTCATCTATAATTTCCTACAAAAAAGAAAATTTGGAATTTGATTGAAATACATTCTATAAGTAATACGTCATAACATCACTGTATTAAATGGGGCCTACATATGGGAAGATGGATCTGAATCCGAAATTATAGCTATTTGAGAGAGTTCCCTCTTATGCTGAGTAGGTGCAAATAAAGACTTGGTATGAAAATTTCCATAAAGCCAACTTATAAATTTTGCATAAAAAACAGAAAAGCAAAATAGATTGTGTACAGCATTTCCACATCCTAGAAACGTGGTTAATTAATTACATTAATCTTTAGGATTGCATTTCTTGAAGGCTTAAATTAGCTCTTTTATCACCTTAAGTT
The DNA here is from genome assembly GCA_017140475.1 of Eucalyptus fibrosa. Classification (NCBI taxonomy): domain Eukaryota; kingdom Viridiplantae; phylum Streptophyta; class Magnoliopsida; order Myrtales; family Myrtaceae; genus Eucalyptus; species Eucalyptus fibrosa. Next base: position 15,514,576 of record CM029509.1, read on the forward strand.
AATGTGCATTATCCAAAAATCACGTGAGGGTTAAATTAAAACTACCCACAATAACTTATATATTGATGGTCTTATTTTATTCACGAATCGATTATTTGATATTCCCATTATCAATTGAGGGTTAAAATAAAACTATCCACATAAAACTATCCAAACTATCCACAAAATCACGTGAGGGTTAAAATAAACTCAAATAACTTAGAGAACCTTTCTGAAAAGGAACACCAAGGAACAAAAGACAAAATACCATGCACTGCTCTCTAATCAAGTATGATATTCCCACTATCAATTATTGCGGATTGAAAAATAACAAAGAACTATCACAGTTAACATTAAAAAGAAAAAGTACCTCTTTGAAATTGCATTTGAAACCGATTTAGAAGTTCATGGTGCGCCTAGATGAGCTAGGGATTCTAGATTAGAGGCCTGGTCTTCCTCCCATTAAGGTCGCTCTCCATTGAATTGGCCTCTTATGGGCGCTGAACATTAATCTACTAAATTCAATGAATCACCTGCCGGATCCTACGTGACGTGGAACAGAACCGACGTACACGTTACATCAGGAATAATTGCTTCCTACATATCCGGGGGTAGTGTTATATTTTTTCTTCTTCGAACTAAACGATACTGAACTTCTTAACGTAATTTAAGGACTCATTGAATATTCACTAATAATTCAAGAATTATATTAAATAATTAAAAATCTAAAGTTGACCGTGCAAATTGGGCCAAAGTTTAGAAGTTGTGTTATTTTTCCAATTTTTATATACAAAAGGTGCTTCTTTAATTTAGTAGAGAACCATGAAAAAAAAGAGAGGAAAACTCACATCTTCATATGATTAATCACACAAAGCATTGACTTTTTTTATCATGAAATGAGAAGCACTCATTACAAAATGGGATATTAATAATCAGTTAATGTAAGACAAAAAAAAATAATAACCAACACAATGGAAATAAAAAGATAAATGAAAAAAATCACATATATATGAGGGAACCGCCGCATCTAACCACAACTACGCCCTTCTCGCACGAATCACGACAAGCTGTCTTCAATGATCTCGTTTCACACACCTTGCATAACCAGGGCAAGATCATGCCTTGAAGAAGTTTTCAAGTTGAATATGGCAGAGTACTTGACTTTCATTGCTCTTATGCTCCTGTGGAAGGAAATTGTTGGGCTTCCTTTTTCAGGCTTCTTGGTTTTTCAGGCCCTCACTGGCCTCTGCTTGAGTCTTCAAGCCCTCTTTTATAACGATTTGTCTTCCGAACAAGGCACTAGCAGAAGGAAGGATATGTCGCAGGGCTTCCGTAATGGGAAGTGATATAGCAGCAACGGCAGAAGTTAAATAGAGCTTTAACAAATGATGGACTGCATTTGAGGATGATGTGAAACAACATAAATCTAGGGTGACCGCTCGAGAGTGAGATTTCTAGTCGATGCCCAAAATAATCAAATAATTTGACACCTCTTATCTCTATAGGTTACCACGGGCAAATCTTTAATGTAGTATCTGTAGCAGCATCTCATTCTACTGGCTTGCATCAAGCAAGAGTAAGACAAGTCAATACAGTCCACTCATCTAGTGAACATCCTCTGTACAAGGTAGTCTCATCACCCTTTAGTTGAACATGATCATAATAAGCACTGGAAACGAGTCTCATCTAAGCTCACATGACCCTTCAGCTCCAAGGAAGAGATATAGGCACCGAACCAGAGCAGGATAAAAGCGATAGACTTTATTTAATTCCAGCTTAAACATTTTGAGTCATAAATTCTTGAGAAAATGAATCTTGCAACAGTTTATAATTATTTGTGATTTGAATTTTTGTGATCCAGAATTGATTACTATTCTCACAAGGGCAACCGCCATGGGCAAGCTAAGGTCCTGCCTCCAACACCCAAAAACTCGTTTTCTTCAACCGATTGATGGTGGGAATCGGGGGATAATCCAGTCTGGTTGAGTGAGTCGGCACATACAAAGAACGGAGCAGTCGAGCGAAGAGAGAACCAGCGAAACAAAAGAAAGAGGCAAGGCATAACTGAGGGTTTCATTTTTCAAAAGGGGCAAAATTGGACTTTTGATAAGCTTTTTAGGGAAAAATAGGAAACTGACCAAATTTCATTAATCTATCGCTTCAGCATTCCGAAAATGCTGAAGGTTCAAGGCTAGCTTTCATCTCAAAATCCATTGAAAATGATTGCCAACCACTCCAAATTTTCATTGAGTAGTTTTGGAAACCCAAAAAGTTTTCAAAATGTTAAACCAAACACACTTTGAAAGTATTTCCTCTACGTGCGTGTCGTGAGTGCTCAATTCACGTCTATCCATTCCGATTATGTCACCACCTTTGGTCGGGGAGAGAGAGCCTAATGGGGTTTCAAATTCCAATGTGTGCACCCAACGTGTGCGTCAAGATCGGCCGAAGAGGGGAAGGAAAGGCCGTCACGGTGAAGGCGGCAGTCACAACGGCTTTTGTCATGGTGGGGGGTCAACGTCAATTTATATCTTTTCTTTTGGGAGAAGGCAGGATCGAGCATGAAAGAGAAATGGGTGGAAGAGATATTATTTGACATTACACTTTTATCACATGACCGTATTTTAATAGATTGTCTATGTAAAGTTGGATAGATTCAGATCTGGCTGACTTTTCCCATTTCTAATACACACAAAAAAAAATGAAGTATAATATTTTCATTGTCAATCTTATGATCGGGTCCAGTATCAAAGCAATACTTGCTGAAATAAGTCGCAATTAACATTAAAAAAAAAAAGACCTCTTTGAAAGTGTATTTGAAAGTGGTGCGAAAAATTTACGGCGAATCTTTTGTGACGGGGAACAAAAACGACGCACATTTTATCAACAATAAGGACTTCACACATATCTAGCAACTTGTCTTTTAACTGCAACATTCATATTCAACCTTAACTATTCCTATAAAATCAATGTACTACTTTTTGAACAAATAACAAGTTAGACGTTATTCGATGAAATGAAATATCGGAAAAACATTTCAATATAACAATTGAATTTTGAATTTTTTCATCTTTTACTAATTGAGTTCATCTAGCCAATTTGACTAGAAATCGCTGACATGGACATTAATTATCTCATATAGCACAATGGATAAGGAAGTGGATATTTTTTTATTAATAATTTTAGAAATTTTTAATTTTTTTCTTATTTTTTTATCATTTCTTTTCTTGACCCTCATCGGCCACAAGAGAGGGCCACATTGCTATCACTAGATTCAGACAAGGCAATGGCCTTCACCCACATCCAGTGAGGGTGTGGCAGCCCTTGCTGACCCAAGTCCAAAGAAAATGAAAGAAAAAAAAATTCCAAAAAATTCCAAAAAATTATAATAAAAAAAATAAGATATACATTAAAATATTGTTAAAAAATATCCATGTTAGTACTGATCATATCATATAAGACAACTGACATTCATGTCAATGATTTCTTATTAAAATTGGTCAAATAGATTTGATTGACAAAACTAAAAAGGTTTAAGACTTGATTGATATGATTGAAATGTTTACAACTAAATTAATAAAAGTACAATAGGTTTAGAAAATTTTAGGTAACTTTCCCTAAAATATTAAATAGTGAGTTGAACTTCTAAAATGATGAGTCAATACAATGCAAGAACATGAGACCAGGAATTATATTTTGCCATCAATTTTTTGATAGATTAAAGGACATGTCAGCAAATATTGCTAACGAAAGGATGACATTGAATTTCTTAATAGTCTAAAGACTACATTGCATATTTAGTAATAATTCAAGCATCATATTAAAATGATAGAAAGTCTAAAGTTGGTACAAATTTGGTCAAAGGTTAGGGTAATGTTATTTTTCCTATTATTATATATAAAAGGTACTTCTTTAATTTTGTAGAGAACCATGAAAAAGAGGAAACTCACATCTTCGTATGATTAATCACACAAACCATCGACTTTTTTTATCATGAAATAAAAAACAGTCGTTACAAAAAAGGAATATTAATAATAAATAATGTAAGACAAAAAAATCAACACAATGGAAACAAAAAGATAAATGAAAAAAAATCACACACATATATTGTTGTGAATATAGATCAGCAAATCAGATAAAATTAGTCAAAAAAAAGAAAGGGAAATGGGACATCGAATTTATGTGATTTTGTCCGAATATCAAAAACTACTCTACAAGAAAGAGATTTCAATCACTCGAGTACTCAAATGCTCTTTTTCGGTATTTCCAAACCTCAATTACACCTAATAACTTCAATTGAGCTGAGGCCTTCACCCTTCCTTATTTAATTGAGGTTGTCGATTTGGTTTTTCTGTTGCCGGGCTTCTGTAGACTTTCGCTGTGCACTCCCTTGTGGCTAAAGGGGTGCCTTGGCATCCTCCTTCCTGACGTCCCGCCTAGCTAAGGCTCTTGGGTCCTTTGTGATGTCCTGCTTTTGTAGTTCTCTCCTTGTGCAGGCCGCAATTGTTTGTGTACTCTCCACTGCTTGTGTTCCCCATGCTCTATATCCTTTTCGCAGCTTTTTTCTCTCCCCCCTAGCACCCCCTCCACTCATTGCGTTTCTCTCTCAGTGCAAGTTGGTGCCGGGCCCCCTTGCTGTACAATTATCTTGCATTTTGCAATAGCTAATATATCTCTTACCCTTACCAAAAAAAAAAAAATTACACCTAATAACTTATGCAATATTTAACTCCTCATAATTTCTAATGAAATCTTACTTAAGAAATTAAATTAAATTAAATTTTAATCATAAGAATTTAACTGATTAAAATACTCGGATATAATTATAACGAGAAAAATCTCCTCGCGAGAAGAACTCTTTGTTCCCTCGACCAGCGAATGGACGGTGGTGCACTTGTACTCCAATGGCTCCTCTATTTATAACCAAGAGAAGTCCCTGTCAATTGCAGCGTGAGAAGTCTCCTTCGCTCTTTTTTTCTCTCTCTGCTCGTGGTGTCCCTTTTCTTTTTCCTTTGATGCACGAAGAGCTCGTGGCTCTCCTTCGCTCTTTCCGCATCTAATGCAAAGTATAAAAAAGATAAACAAAACCTACATTCCTTTTATCTTCTTCAATTTCTCTTGCACCTAACATGTCAGACCTTCCATGTGCGACGACATAAAAGCCTTCTTCTCGCATTCCTTCATTTAATGATGCGTCTGACAACCCCAGAGTGAACCGTCCAAACCATTCATTTCTTTCACTTGCAGCGGTCGCAAGAACATAAAAAAAAAACGTCCGTGACGCTGGCAAAGAAATTAATGGACGAACAAACAAAGTCAAAAACAAGTTTGGACGTTCGTTAGAGAGTTACATGCTTTAACTTGGACCGTATTTATTAGAAGAGCTCAAACTCAAAATGTATTTTCAACATTTATATATATAAGAGAAAATATAGATATTATCTAAAACAAATTATGCAAAATGGCATCTATATTATGGACCTGACATTACACTGGCAAAAATAAAATAAAAAGACTTCAAAAGAAAACATTAACAAAATGTTGAGTTTACAACGAGAGTATCCATACATGAGCGCCAAAAGATTTTTAAGATCATCTAAGTAACCTAGGCTTTTAGTTAAGGGGTTGTAGGCGAATAAGTAGACCGTTGGCAGGGACAGGTGATGGATTGTAGATAATCTTTTCATCCGGATTGACCTTCTCGAGTTTGAATTTGGTCACGAGATTGTGGATGAAAACAAGTATTTCAAGCCGAGCATACTCCTTTCCAGGGCACATGCGAGGGCCACCTCCAAAGGGAACGTAGGTGAAAGGTGCAGGTCCATTTCCTTCGAATCTTGAGGGATCAAACTTTTCAGGATCAGGGAAATACTTGGGGTTCTTGTGAGTTGTATAAACTGTCCAAAATGCCTGCAAGCAAAACACATATTGTCATTGCTTGAGGATTCTATATATTCTCTCATTGAAAAATCATGTCGAAAATAGGGTCATAAGTAAACAGTTACCTTCCATCCCTTTGGAATTGTGTAACCGGCAAAACTAAAGTCGGTAATTGCCTCTCTGAATGCCCCTTGTGCGGGTGGAGTTAGCCTCATCGACTCACAAGCCACGTTCCAAGAATACTTCATCTTTTGGATATCATTCCAGTTCAGTAATTCACCCGGGGCTTTAGACTTTGCAATCTCCATTTGCTCTATTGACATGAACCAAGTGAGAATATTGAAGTTGCCATCTTGTGAATGGAAATAAGATCGCCATCTTGTCAATGGAAATAAGAATAGGACGGTTACCTTTATAAACTCTCTCATAGATGTGGGGTAACGAAGCTAGATAGTTCACTATTACAGTGATAGACGTGCTAGTGGTGTCATGACTTGCAATGAGCAATCCAACGATCTTGTTGGAGACATTCATCTCATAAAAGACACTACCGTCGTCATCTGCTTCGGTCAGCAATCGAGTCAACAAGTCCCTCGCGTTTGCATCTTTTCCCTCCGAAATCTCCTGCTTCCTTTGTCTGATAATGTTGAGAAGCTCTCGCCTTATTAGTTTTCCTCCTCCAACTGCTTTGTTGAATGGCGTGCCGGGAATATTGATAGGCACTGAAGTGAATCCCGGAGCGATACGAGCAAATGGGTCGGCGAATTTCGACACGACCTTAGGGTCCTTAATATTCATGAACAAACGGCATGCCAAAGCAAAGGTGTAGTTCTTTGTCAAAGGAGATACCTTCACTTCCTTATAAGGAGACCAGTCACTCTCCAGGTGCTCCCTAGTCATGGAGTCCATAATAGGTATGTAACATTGGAGCGCCTCGGGTTTCAGAAACTCCGGCAAGAAGCTGCGCATTTTCTTGGGGTCGTCCTTGTTGAACTTCTCCATGGTTTCGGGGAAGATGGTGACCTTCTTCATGGAGGTGGGCCACCAGGTGGTGACGTACTTGTTCTGGCCTGAGAACAAGAACTTGTTGCCGGCGGCACCGCAGAACACGGCCATGTCTTCCCCGAGCAGCGAGGTACGGAAGACCTCCGGGGAGTACTTGGCCGTGCGGTCATTTATGAACTTCTCCGGGCAGCCGCTTTTGGCTGTGCCGACGAACTCCAAGGACTCGCCGATGATGGGCCATCCCTTTTTGCCAGGCGGCAGGTTAGGCGCGGAGGATTTCTTTCGGAAGACGAGGAAGAGAATGTAAAGAGAGACGTAAAGGATGGAGAGGTAAAGGAACAGCTGGGAATAGAAATCCATCTGCCTATTCTCCTTCTCAGAACGCAAACGCTAAACTGAGAAGAAGAAGAAGAAGAAGAAGAGATCGGGGTCCTATATAAAGATAGGACAGGATGGGATTGAGAAAAACCACCAGGATTGGGGTCCCCTTATATAGGAGAGGATGGGATTTTTTTTTTTTTTTTTTTTTTTTTTTGCAACGTGGAGAGGATGGGATTGAGATGACGCATTTTGGTCTAATTTGACGAATTTTTTAAGTACAAAATATATTTCAAGAGCATAAGTTGCTGCCTTTTCGCTTTTGGCTTACTTGGGCATGTCTTTTCTGTCCCCTTGAAAACGGAAAGTAATAAGGGCTAATACCTTGAAAAACCCAAACCTGACACTTGTGATAAATTTACCCCAAATTATTTTTTTGACCATAAAAAATCCCAAACCGGTAAACTTGTGACAAATTTACCCCGACTGATTATAAAAACCCTAAACCGGTACATTTATGACAAATTAATTTATTCGATTATGCAAAAAAACCCTAAACTAGTAAATTTGTGACAAATATACCCTATGCTAAATTAAATTAATACCATAAAAAAATCATAAAAATTGTAAACTGTGACAAACGGAACGTAAAATCCTAAATTGGTATACTGGTTAACTATCGCGTGTCATTTAACTTAATAATTTGAGAATAAAATTTAACGAAAACTAACATAGGGTAAATTTGTCACAAGTGTACCAGTTTGGGATAAATTTGTCAAAAGTGTACCAGTTTAGGGTTTTTTGTGGTCAAAAAAATAGTTCGGGGTAAATTTGTCACAAGTGTACCAGTTTGGGGTTTTTTAGGATATTATCCCAAGTAATAATATGTGGAAATAGTGGATTAGGAATTATATTAATTTTAGAGAAAATTATCTTAATATGTATATTATATTTATATTTTAGCCATATTAATATAGTTTACTATTTGATACATGTGGATCATAATTGTGAAAGCAGTCAAAAAGAAAATGCCATTTTGGAGTTTTATCAACAATTTGCTCGTAACCCTCTTGATATGCGTAGTTAATTACCTTGTTGCACCACCTCATGCTTTGTGCTTGTTGTTTGCATTTGGTGTCTGTACATAATATCGAAAACCTCGTTAACCCTAATAAGAAAACATATAACAAGACCGACGGTAGTATTTATTGATTGTCTGTAACGTGAAGATTGTTTAATTACTATATGCAACTACCCTCTTGGACCATACGCCTCCAAACTTAGGAGCAATCTAGGAGCGGACAAAAGTAATATGGGAAAAGATTATCTTTGTGTGTAGGAATTTACATCTCAACTTTATACCTATTTTCAGTACATTGGTTGTCGAGAGGACTAGGTTTGGGGTCAACGTTGAATAAAATTGCAAAATGATTCCTTAAAATTAATCGGACAAAAATTTTACATTCTGAAAATTATTTTAGAAAATTCTCGACTTTTAACCCCATAAATATAACTATCAATAAAGATTATTAGGGTCGTAGAAGCGCAAAACCAGCACAATTCTAACCAAAAATATAGATGGCTTAATGGTTATTTTGTCTTTGCGAATAAAGGTGTGTTTGATAATTATTCTATTCTTGGAAATAACTTTTATTCAGAAATATTTTTTTTTCATTTTGTTTCCAAGAACAATTTCTGAGTTTTCAAATATGTTTGGTAGATATCTTAATTTTTTTTGTTTTCTTCAATTTGTAGTACTTTTATTATATTTTTTCTTATTTTTTTCTTTTTTCTTTTTCTTTTTCTCTTATTCTTCCTCCTTCTTTGTGGCTGGTCGCCGACCATGGTGGTGGCCGACAATTGACTGGGTGAGGTCCAGTGAGCTTGTTGGAGCCTCACCAGTGGTCAAGAGAGGCTCATCCAGCCCAATGAGGCTTAGCCTTGCCTAGATCTACAAGGTTGAGGCTTGCGGTAGCCAAGTGAGCCTTTAGCAAGATTGCCGAACCTCAACCTAGTTTCGTGAGACTCCGGCAGGCTTGTTGAACCTTGTCTAGCCAGTAGTCAACAATGGCCGGTGGAGGAAGAAGAAGACAATAGGAGAGTAGAAGAAAAAAAGAGAAAAGAAAAGGTTATACTTGATTCTAAAATTATTCCCAGGAACAAGACTCGGTGGTCCGTGTCAATTTAATACTTTCTTTTTTGTTTTATACAATCGATGTAAAATTTCAAAATTATAATATCTCAACATTCTCGAAATAATGACTGCTGGAGCCAAATCAAGTGATAATTAATTAATACTCCGCGCCTTGTCATAATACAATGTCTAAAATCTTTTGATGATCTACTTCCCAATTACCGATGTATGCAAATCGCCCTACACTCCAGATGAGGCTCCGTTCCCAAAATGACAATGATAAACTCTAAAACCACAAGCTAAGATGGAACCGTTGTAAATCGAACACAGAATCTATAGTGCTTAGAGCTCTACTCATACTTTTGTCTTTCGAATTTCATCCTTGGTCTTTTACAGTAAATTTACTCATGGACGTGTACTCTTTTTTCACTAGAATTTTTCATCGACAGCATTCTAGCTTAATTAACTCATAGGTAAACATGGAGTTCTCCGCATCGCTTGCGGAGTGTGGTGTTCTTTGAGTGCTTTAAGGGGGTGCATGACAAACCTCAATTCTTCAAAAGCGTAGATTTTTTGCAATAATCTTTTTTTCCTTCTATCCCAAATCACTGTTCCAAAAACAATTTTTCAATTTCAGATTTGTTTCTAGAATAAAAAACCGTTTGATAAAATTATTTCATTTTTCTATTTCTAAAATAAATTTTTGTTCGAAATAGGTTTGAATAGAAATCAGAAGTAACAATTTCATACTTTTCTATTTGAAAACAGAAATGAGAAATAAAAATTCTTCTCATTGTTTGTCCGTACTATGAACTGGTCGTCCATCTATCGCCTCCGACCACCGCCTCACTTAATTGCTTTCCACCGTCACGCCCGTTGCCAATCACCTGCCCGTTTGCCGTCCGGCGATCACCACCATTCAAAAGGGAAAAATTTTGTACCGTTATCAAACAAATTTCTATTTTTAGAGTAAAATTTTTGTGTTGTTATCAAACGTGTATTTTTGCTTAGAAACTCATCTAGAAATAAAAATATAAAAATCTATTTCTTTTCCAAAAATAAATTTCTGGCCATAATGGTTACCATTCTCGCCCTACTTCTTGACCTTTTCTCCTCTTAAAACGAAAAGAAATCAGACAAATATCGAGTCCTCCAGTGTTGCCCTAGTTGTTTGGTCATCGGACGGGTTTTCAACTCAAAAACTGGGAGTCGCATGTCCATGTTCCGCTTTCCGCATGCTTTTCTGAGTAATGCTACTTGCATTGACGAAGACCCTTGTCCGGGCTTATAAAAGAGCTTTTATAGACCTCTAGATTGTCGAGCCTTTTGCACTCGCATGCCCGTGTTACACGTAAAAAACAAATTTGTATGAGTCGTTAACTTGACCTAGAAACGTCAATTCGGGTTCGTAGTTAGAGAACTTTACCTTAAAGCCACCTAGTAGGACCATAGCAAGTCAATGTCAAGCAAACGACAACCTAAACACGATTTCACATGGGTCTGAATCATGCGTGCCGTGTTCGGATACTGCAACGTTTGTCCTCGGCTGACGACAGGAGGGGCATCTGTGTGGAGCGGACTTAATATGGCAAAAGAAAAATGAAATAAAGATAAGGATATAAAAGATTAAGGGAAAAGGATTGGTCAATCGATGGACAATGGTCTATAGCCACATGATGTATATATATCAAAAGTAGGAGAAAATGGATTAAACCGTGGTTATGTGATTATTGATATGATCATTCCATACTTTGCTCGTTTCGCATTACGAGAATTACTAAAAAATATGCTCCAAATCTTGGGTGACATGAGAAAACCCGAAAATAACCCTAAACAGTAAAGAAGTTTGGAAAAATCAACAAAAGTCTAAAATAACAGGGGAATAGGCATGTAATAAATATATCAGCCATCGCTTGGCCACAGCATAGAGCTCGGAACGAGTTTTCTGAATAGGTGCTTTTGACCCGTAGCTGCGGACTCTTCAAAAAGTTTAGGTAGCCACGTTTGCATCCAAAAACAAGCTATTTAATTCATTAAGTATTTTTTTATCGAAATTTAAATCATTTAATTGAGTTCCTATATCACATAGCATGAGTCCATGCGCCCCCATGTAGCTTCTCATGTAGATATTGTACGCCAAAACCTGACGTATTCCATAGGGCAGATCTTATGTAACCGTTCAAATTTTGTGTAATTTATTCCCATTCGTCCATGTAAATAACTCAATAAAAGTTCACAATCACGACGTATTCACCACTTGACAACCATGGTTGAAAGGGTCATCTGAGAGAGACTAGGTTCACAATCACGACGTATTCACCACTCGACAACCATGGTTGAAAGGGTCATCTGAGAGAGACTAGGTTCACAATCACGACATATTCACCACTCGACAACCATGGTTGAAAGGGTCATCTGAGAGAGACTAGGTTCACAATCACGACGTATTCACCACTCGACAACCATTGTTGAAGGGGTCATTTGAGAGAGACTAGATACATGAAAGAGTCATGACTTTTTACTGCGACCCTCGTTTCTTTTTCATGCTGAGTGGCTTTTTTCTCCTTTGCACAAAGATGCACTTTGCCTCAAAAGTAGAATTTCACATAAAAATTAAGATTCAAAGAAGAAAGGAGTGTGAAATGGAGACCTTGTAAAACATTCTTGGCCCACCAAAGCATAGAAGGTGGCCCTCCATGGGGCAAGAGCAGAGTAACTTCTCTAGAAATTTTGCGGAGCCAAGTCGTCTCAAGCATAAGCAATCGCTCACGATTGACCATTAAGATGTTGAATCTCACGTTGAAAATTAAAGGTCACCCTCTCAAATCAATGAATTGCATGCAAACTACTCTGGATAAGGATTACCTACATGGACCCAATGCCTAAATTTGACCAATTCATGGAATTTACTGGATTTACCCATGCCCTTGAGTTGTCTAGAAAGTACTCTCCAAACCCTCTATGACATGAAAAAAAAAATGTATATCGAAAATCGAAAATGACCATAAGCAGGAAGAATAAGTCTGAAAAAATGAACAAAAATTTAAAATTTAGACAGATATAGAAAAAGAACCCTCGATTGATAATGGTATAGAGCGCTAAACAAGTTTTTCATATTGGTATTATAGTCCTTGTAACTCCTCTCAAATCAAAAGTTACTAGCGTTTTGCCACCTATTGTGCGAATTTTCTAGATCGAATGTTGGATTTCTGCTGATTCAAATGCTCCAAAAAGTTATGGCAATTATGCTATTTAATTCATTTAGTTGAATTCCAATTTCACATGTAGATGTTGGACTCCATGAACCTTGAAGTGTCTCTCCCGTCTAATCAAATGGATATTAGCTACTGCTATTTCACAATAAAGAACAGAATTCTCTCAATTCGGACCAGAATTGGAAAGGTCATTGACACAGTTATAACTTCCCGCATTGACCCGATATTTTCTCCTTTGCGCGAGGTGCACTTTGCCTCAAATTAGAATTTCACATAAATACTAATGTTCTAAGAAAAAGATGTAAGAAATGAGGACCTTGTAAAGCACCCTAGGCCCCTTAAAGCACAGAAGATGGCCCACCATGTGGCAAGAGCTGAGTAAATTCCGCAGAGACGTTGAAGCAATGTCTTTTCCCGCGTCGAACTTCAGTCATCGTCATATTCTCTTTTAGTTATTATAAATTGACTTGGCAATCAAAGCAAGACGACTAGAATCCACCGTTTCTTTTATTTTTCGAAATTGACCCGAGAAAGTACGAAGCAACCCTGTGCAATTAACTTGAAAAAGAAAGAACAACTTTAGCAGCCATTGATGGGTCAATCCAAAGGGGCAGTGGTCCTAGTTGGAAAGCAATTAACTTGAAAAAGAAGGAATAAATTTAGCAAGCATTGATGGGTTAATATAAAGGGAGTAGTGGCCCTAGTTGGAAAGCAATTAACTTGAAAAAGAAGGAATAAATTTAGCAAGCATTGATGGGTTAATATAAAGGGAGTAGTGGCCCTAGTTGGAAAGCAATTAACTTGAAAAAGAATGAATAAATTTAGCAGGCATTGATGGGTTAATATAAAGGGAGTAGTGGTCCTAGTTGGGAAAGCAATTGGAAATACGAAATCATTTCAGGGAGGAGGAACCACAGCACAACGACTAAGACTAGTGTCGGAGGAATTTTCGAACGTCAGCTACCATCGAGTCTAGGAGCACACCGGCAGTGCGAATACACGAATGCCACGATAGGGGATGAAGAAAGGCTTGGTTGGATTGTTCGCACACCCGGTGTCGGAGCCATAGTTCCAGGGTCATAGATCGCGTGACTTCTCGACTGAGTGACTTACTCGATCGAAAATCCTACTTAGAAAGATAAGATTTAAGATCATTAAACCTACGCATGTTGAAAAGTTAGGGTGGACAAAATAAATTACATCGGGGCATAACATGAGAAATAAGCTTTTGAGGGTAATTTTTTCCGGTGAAGATCTTTCTGGAGTTTTTGCATGTGATGTCTATCTAGGGCAAAAACTCATTATATTCTGCTGTCAAATGACGGAATGGAAGCTCAAATTATTTACACCGCAATCTAATAATGGATCTAATCTTTTGATTGATGAGTGATATGGTTTTAAATACAAGGGGAAAAGCCATCAAAAAATCCAAACTATATCCGATATGACACATTTATCCTAAACTTTTTTGGACACATTTAATCCCACGTGAATTAAGTGCAAAAAATAATGACATTATTTTGGCTTAAAAATCTTTCTGATGAAATATTGACGAATGGTAAATTTGTCGTGTAGGTACAAGTTTTGGGTATATTATGTCACAAGAAAAAATTTAGAATAATAATTTTGTATTTATTATGTCACAAAGAAAAGTTACATAGAAAAATAAAATCATGGTAAATGTGTCATGACTGGTATAGTTTGGAATTTTTTTGTAACTTTCTTTCTAAATACAAATATGATAGATAATAATTCGATTTTTGAGGTTTCGATATTTGGTCAAATTATCATGAGGATTGGCGGTGGGCCAACGTCTATTAGGGTTCCAGACCCCTCCCAATCCCTAATAAGGCTTACATAAGTTTCAATTCCGGATTGCAGAATGGGTTTGGAATTCATATTGCGAACTCTTATAGGGTTGGGACTGATCGAAGATATGTCTTGCAGGTGACTTAAATTTTGCATCCGATATGGCCGTTTTACCGAAATATATCTCTTTGTGAAGAATATAAAGTCACTCACGTAAAGTCGCTCCTGCAATTTTGTATATCCAGTAGTAGATATCATACCCTTGCAAAATCACGTAGGTTTAGGATATATGGTAAATGCTCAGAATTGCTACTGACCCCATAAAATATCAGCCATGTCAAATCTGTACACTATCTACAAATTTATACTACAGTGACTTAGAGGTCAAATGGGAGGTTAAGAATGCGAGACTTTATTTAGAGATTATAACGTGCCGAACAAGTTAAGCCGAATAATTTGAATATATCGTGCTACAAAATGACAAAAAAAAATATAATATAGCCTTAAAAAATTCTAAAAATGCACCGTCCCTTACGTTATGGATGCGATATATTGCCTGTCCTAATTAGAGAAAAAAAATTCATAAAAATTAGAGGGCATACCTGAAAAGCGTGGGGAGAAAACTGAACAAGAGCCGTCTTCGTAGCTGTGGCGTTGACTCTGTTCGTGAACGAAACGGAACGTCCGATTTTGACGTCACGGGCAAGTTGTCTCGTTAAACGCCTTCATCTGGATGTGACGAGCATCGTCAGAGGCGTGATCTGATGTTTGATCTCCGCATAATAAGTCCCTCGGAAAATAATTAAAAATTTCTCGATAATCATATCATCTTATTATATCCAATATGATTGACCATTATGACAACGAAATGATAGAGGTGAGTAAAATTTGTTTTATATGACTCTTGAGATGTTCACTCTCGGTAACTTTAATTTTGTGAAATTGATTATGATTTAATTTTCATTGTTAGGACAATGATTATATACACATCCAAGACAAATGGAAAATTGAATGATATTGATTTCTTTGCCTCATAATTTTGTCATTTGATGTATAAGTGGACAGTTTCCTCGAAAATACCTCACCCCGGTGCATCACCATTATATCAAAATATGCATCTTTAAAAGTTAATTTCAGTTTCACATATATAATTCATGAACTAGCTCGCCCTATTTAATATGCAATTTAGACCATTCCCTGCCCCATTAGCCATTTGAGAAGTCTGCCGAGAGTCATTCCTTATTCGGACCCTCTTGTCCTAATGATCGCCTCCTACTCTTATCGAAATGGGTCATTTCATGCAAAGAGAGTACACTATATTGATATGTTAACATGTTGGGATACTCATATTTAGACTTTATAATTATGACGATTGCATATAATCCTTTGAATATCTTTAACAAACGCAGTGATTTGAAGGATGATTACGTATAGTCTTTCGAATTTCTTTGAACACACATAGGGGTCCCAACAGCCATTAGATTGTGTCACGAAGACGAAGACATTTGAAAGTCTATCTTGGCCAACCATTTATAATTTAATAATCTTAATAATGATGATGATGGTCATCATCTTTTCGTAGATTGAAAATAACTAAATTTCGACGTGAATGACATGGTTTTGCGTATGATGGACTCTCTCGTGCCTCACGTTCATTATATAGCAAGAAGCTTATTACATAGTATAATAAGAAATCTCAAGAATTTCTTCCTTCAGTAAATGCATTTAAAAATCGCTTACTGATGCTCTTTTTTTCTTGAAAAGCACACGTTTAGTACACGCTCATGGACTAAAATGCATATGATGGAGTGGAATTTTGGGGAAAACTTGTCTGATAAGCAGAAGCCTACACCCCGTCAAAAACGTCGGTGGACATGAGAGAATCACGGTTCCCATAATGTAGAATAACTTTAAATAAAAAAGCTATTCATACGAAGGTTTATATAGTAGATTTTATAAATGATAAATATTATTCAGCTATAATTGGTATCAATAGGAAAAAATCAAACTGAATAACATTGAAAATTGTTAGCTTGAGCACCTCGCGGGAATGTCATCAAACAGCATGAACATGCACTTCAACTACATATCTTTGGAGCTCAAGTTTCAAGCTCGAGGTAGAGATCGTGCACCGATCTGGACCGACCAGTTCAAGCTTGGGTTTAAGGAAATTAACTCACCGACAACCAATCCCAGTCGAGCTCGGCTGTATAGATAGTGTCGAGCAAGCTCGAGCCTGGAAAGAAAAATTGAGCAGGACCAACCTCGTGTCGGATATCAAACCTTGCACAATCGACTGGCGTAAGGCCCACGTCATAAGTTAGAGGTCATGGCATATTGGGCAAAGCCATACCATGACATTAGACTCCTAATTCTAAAATTTGGAGTGCTTTGACATATGAATCTAGGGCCCTTTGGGCCAAACTCATACTCTCTTCTATGGACAAAGCTTTTGAGTGTCATCATGGGCCTAGTTCATGCATTGTCCTTTTTTTTTGGGTCAAAACTACGGGTGATATTCATTACTTAACAAATTTAAGTGAAAATACATTAAGAGCATCATAACATAACATATTAAAGAGAGTAGAGGGAGGGTGGGCGACCCAATTCTTAGGTAAAACGTTTAACCGTTGTGATTTGGCTAACCAATCCGTGATCTTGTTTGAGTCTCAGCTACAATGGGCTATGGAGAGGCCCGAAAATTTACTCTTCAGCTCCTTGGCCCGGTCCACCAAGGATTGTACTTCCCAATTTAGCTGATTAGAAGAGCTTACATAGCGTACAAGTACACTATAGTTATATTCAAGCTCCAAATTCTCTGTAGATCTAGGAAGAAGAAAGCATAGGGTTTCAACCAACACCACAGCTTCTGCTTGTTGGGGTGAGCTCATTGCAATTACTTTGGAGAAGCCATCAAGCATCCTCCTCAATGCATCTCGGACAACACATGTTATGGCTACATGATTCCATCTTCTATTCTTCTCATCTTGGAGTCATTCGTTCGAGTCTCCATCAAGCGAAGCCTCTGGTCGAGAGTCTCCACTGTTCACATCGTCTGTGCTTGGCTCGGTGAGGGCTAGATCTGCATCTGGTCGAGAGCCTCCACTATTCGTGTCAATGCTCGACTTAGGGGTGCATGATAAAAATTATTTCTGTTCCGTAAATGATTTTTTTGTCCTGCACCAATTTCGAATGTAAACTTGTTTGATAACGCTTATCAAATTTTTTATTTCTCGGAATAGATTTCTATTCCGTAAATAGAAATTGAGGAGAAATCGAAGTATAAATTTTCTATTTCTCGATTTCTCCGTAAATCAATTTCTGATTTCTCCCAACCCTAATTTCACTCTTCTCTCCCTCGTACGCCCTTCTCTCGCTCCTCCTCCTCCTCCCCTCCTCGTCTCCTCCGCCTCGCCTCCGCCTCCGCCTCTCCTCCGCCTCCGCCTTCGCCTCCGCTCTCCTCCGCCTCCGCCTCTCCTTCCCCCGCTCCCTCCGCTTCCTCCGCCTCCGCCTCCGCCTCCGCCTCTCCTCCGCCTCTGCTCCGCCTCTCCTTTGCCTCCGCCTCCGCCTCTCCTCCGCCTCTCCTCCGCCTCTGCCTCCGCCTCCGCCTCCGCCTCTCCTCCGCCTCTCCTCCGCCTCTGCCTCCGCCTCCGCCTCCGCCTCTCCTCCGCCTCTCCTTCGCCTATTTCCGCTCCGCTTCTACTCCGCCTCTTTCGCCTCACATTCCGCCCTTCGCTCCGCCTCTCCTCCGCCTCTTCTCTTGCTCATCCACATCTGCTCGCGAATCCACCCCCTCGCCGCGACCTCCGCCTCTTCTCTGCCTCTGTTCCGCCTCTGCTCCGCCTCTTCTCTTGCTCATCCACATCTGCTCGCGAATCCAGCCCCTTGCCGCGACCCATTGTCCCCGCTTGTTGTCCGAGCACCCCTCGGCAACAAATCTCCTCCGCCTCTGCTCCGCCTCCGCCTCCACCTCTCCTCCGCCTCTGCTCCGCCTCTCCTCCACCTCCGCCTCTCCTCTGCCTCTCCTCTTGCTCATCAAACGAATTTCTATTGCTCATCAAATGAATTTCTATTTCTGAAATAGAAATTTTATTAAGTTATCAAACATATTTTTTTCCTCAGAAACTCGTCCAGAAATAGAAATTGAAAAATTCATTTCTATTCCAGAAACTATTTCTGGAACAGAAATGTTGTCATGCACCCCCTTAGTGAGGGGTAGATCTGCAAGATCTCGGACAAATGATGCCTTCTCTAAAGATTCTATTCTGTTTGTCTCACTCCTTGACGTTGGATCTCCTTTGTTCAGTTCCCTATTAGGCTTGAGTCGGGTCAAAGCAACAGAGGTTCGAGCTAGAGAGATGACTGCTAGAGTTCCTCCACCGTTAGCCATTGTTACGGTTGCAGCTCGTCTTCTATTTTCACCCCTATTCGTCTCGATTTGTGGTGGGATTTTGGGGTCTCGCACGAACAAAACAGCCGCTCGAAACCTTCCTCTGTCCACCTCTGTATTGTTCTTGGCTTGGGATGGATAATCAGATTCAGGAAAGAAAGAAGCATCGACATTAATCTTCAAAACACCAGATCTCAATTTTTGCCACTTGCGGGTATGTTCTACTATTTTCCTTGCTTTATTTTTGTTTCCATTCCAAGTCTAAAAGCTATCATTATGGACTATTACTCTGTCTAAAGTTTGCTACGGATTTAGGGGCATTTTGCAAAAGATTGCGTTGTTTCGATCCTTCCAAATACATCATAGGGTCATCACTACGAGGTCACATTGAGGCGAGGTTTGTGGATCCTCCCTTAAATTAATTACCCACTCGTCAAACCGAGTAATACCCGTTCTTTTGATACAAATTTGCAGAGGATGCTGATGCTATAGTAGTGATGTTCAAGGACAGAGTAGTAGGGTGTGTTCAATTGTCTCAAGTTCTTGTTTGCATTGCAGACAAACTAGTGCAAGTACGATATTCCTTCTATATAAGTTCTCCAAAGTAGGCAAGGCATTATGACATGTATTCCATAGAAAGATTTTAATTTTGGGGGTTATTCCTACTTTCCAAATGTATTTCCACAAATCTAGTTTAGCCTGATAGAAGGATGATGCTCTTGTAGTGAGAGCACTGGATGTAAAGCTCCTATAGTTGAAATATCCACTTTTAATTGTGTATTTCCGTGATTTGTTGTCAGCCCAGACTAATTTATCCTTTGTAGTTGGTAAACCTATAGGAATGGTAAGGATTTCCGTTACTGTTTGTTTATCAAATAGAGTCTCAATTAAGGATTCATTCCATTTTCCCTCCTCAATGTCTATCAATTTAGCCACTTTAATTGGCTCATTCCTTGTTGCCGGACCACCAAGCGGACTTTTCTTTAGCCATCTTCCATTTCTAATGGAGATTTTCTTTCCATTCCCAACCGCCCACATGATTCTAGGAGATATAGCATCCCTCCCTGTTATGAGACTTTGCCAACCCCACGAAGACCGATACCCTCTTCCAGCATTCAAAAAATCCCCTTGTGGGAAATATAATCATTTCATAATTTGACCATAAAGCGTATTTGGTTGTTGAGCTAATCTTCAAGCTTGTTTCCCTAGCATAACTTTATTAAATACCCCTAAATATTTGAAACAAAGGCCTCCTTCCTCCTTTCTAAGCTTTAAACTGTCCCATTTTTTCCAATGCAAACTAGTTGTTTTGTTACCAATTCTCCACTAAAAATTAGCAATTTTCCTCTTGATAGCTTTACAAATTGAAAGTGGAATTTTGAAAAAGGACATGGCGTATTGAGGAATAGGCTGCACCACAGCCTTTATCAATATTTCCTTCTCGGCTTTTGATAGTAAGTTCTCTTTCCAGCTCTCCAATTTCATATTGACTCTGGCAAGAATCCAAGAAAACAGCTCTTTCTTCGATCCCCCCAATGCGATGGAATGCCAAGATATTTTCCTATTTTGTCAATTATAGGAACTCGTAACCTAAGAAGCGCGGACACTCTCTGGGACCCTTCGTGTCGTGTCCGACACTCCGACATGTGTCCAACACACGGTCAACTATTTCCAACACGCAAGTCGGAAATTTCGACATGTGACTCTGACACGCACAAGGTTATTTTTACAAATTTCCAAAACTTCTAAGGTCTAAATATAAATATATGAAAAATAAATAAAAAATAATAAAATAATAAAGCTAAAACTTCAGTTGCACGAGCGGGGTCCTGGACTCTTCTCTTTAGTCACACGCACCTGAGCACTCTATTCTCTTCTTTCTCTACGAGTGTCGTCGGTGTTGCTTTGTCAACCGTGTGGCCCACCCCACCAGTTACCAACTCGCCATAGCCCCCCATGCCTCAGCCCCACCCATTGCCACAGTTGCCTCCGACCCCGCCTTCGTCTCTCGCAAGCATCGAGTCATCACCCCAATAGTGAGCTGTCGCCTCTGCCTCTCACAGGCGTTGCCGCATTGCTCTTCTTCATCTTGCGATTTTATCTTTTTGCTCATCTTAGGTTAGCATCTTGGATTTCTTGATAATGCGATTTGGGATTTTTCAGCAAATCCTAGAGTTAATTCGGGGAAAGGGGGATTAGTGAATGTTTTGTTAGATACTTCTCAACTTAAAAGTTCCAAAATTGAATGAAACAAATGGAGCTCATTGTTGGCTATGCTTATTGATGTCGAAAAATTGGAGCTCCAGTTCTTTCATAGCAAGACATTATGTAGCATCGTGCTTTGTCGAGAATCGGCTTGCCTGAGTCCCCCACCAAAAAATAAAAAAATAAAATTGGACCTTCCCATCCCGTTCTGCACCCTCGATCGTTGGGTGCAAATTTGGCATGTTTTGTTATATACTTCTCAACTTGAAAGTTCCAAAATTGAATAAAACAATGGAGCTCAGTTGTTGGCTACGTTTTTTTATGTTGAAATTAGAGCTCTAGTTCTTTCATAGCACGGCATTTTGTCACATCATGCTTTGTTGAAAATCGGCTTGCCAAAGATTTTTTTCCCCAGATTATGCAACGCTATGCTTTAGACAAATTCATGTACGAGAGTTCACTTGCAATGTGAATAGTAATCGTTTTTCGGTATGCATGGAGAATAGGCTTTTCATTATTTTCAGCGACTATCTCACTCTCAGGTTCTCGGGTATATACATTATCAATGTTGATAAAACTTGGGAGAAACTTCAGCTAGCAACTAGAGTTAATGTGGCGATTGAGACCTCGCAAGATATCATTGTTTAGTCTGCTCAACCATATGGTCAAAGGGCCATTTTGAAGTTTGCCCAATACAAGAGCGCTCAAGCAATTGCTATAAGGCACACTCCAGGAACATTCACTAATTAGCTCCAGACCTCATTTTGTGAGCCTCGTCTGCTCATTATTATTGATCCGAGAAACAATTAGCAATCACTAGGTAAAGTTATTAATATAGGAATTATTAATCTGCACACCAAATTGATAATCTACTCATTTTTCAGCAAACCTTATACTTATTCACTTAAATTCATGTCGACATATATGTTTTGGTACAAATTATTAATGTATGAATTATTAATCTGCACATCGAACTGATAATAAAGTTATTGCACATTAGTATTCTCTACTGAATTGTTTTTGGGAATATAACTTAGGAAAAATTAGTGTATTTTTGCAAACAAACTCCTAAATAATTAACATCACCTCCAGTTAGTGGCATCGAAATTGAAAACTAGAAGGGCATAGCGGTTTTGCTATGATTTCTCTCTATTTTTATTTCATTTCCACTTTTGTATTGTGAATACTCATAATGGCTTTGGTCATGTAAGTGTGATGGTCAGGAATTGATGATGGAAATTTGGCTACTGTTGTTCGCTGTTGTTATTTGCCATTTGTTGTTGTTCTCTGCCATTTGATGCTGTATAGCTGTTATATTGCTGCTATCTACTGCTACTTGCTGTCATTTATTGTGGTTCATTGTTGTCTGTCGCTATTTTGTTGCTATCTACTGCTGCTTACTACTTCCCGCAACGTGCTTCTGATTGGTATCCAATCTTCCTTAGTTAACTTTAACTAAGAAACCTTATAGCAATTGATAATAACATGTTTATTTTTTTTTATTTTTTTTTTTTGCAGAATGTCTTCAAGTTTAAACATGACTAGTAGTACTTCAAGCACACAACCACCTACCTCTAGCAATGAAGTTGTAAAACAACCATTATTGAGGTATGTTACTAAGTTAGTTAATCATACCGATACGGGAGGAAATTTGTCTTAGAGATGCAACTTTTGTCAAAAAGATTTTAAGAGTTCATACACAAGAGTGATGGGCAATTTGATGATGATAAGTGAAAAAGGAATTGGAAAGTGTACAAAAGTAGAAAAAAAAAGTATCTTTTGGAAATGGAAAGATTAGAGAAAGAGATCAATACTAAATTAATGAGTATTGCACCTAGAAATGTACATTTCCCTCTTACTAGTTATTCACTTAGTGGTGGTGGTGGTGGTGATGAAATTGATTTATCATTTAACTCCAAAAAAAGGAAAGGTGGAAATGGGAGTGGAAAATCACTTTAAAATGCATTTAATATGACTCAATGGGAACGTCTAGATTGTGAGATTGCTAGGATATTTTTTTAGTCGAGCTTGCCGTTTAACCTAACAAATAATCCTTATCTTCAATCCGCTTTCACTTATGCCTCTAATCATAATATTACAAGTTATGTACCACTGGAATATAATTTGTTGATGACCACTTTGTTGCAAAAAGAGAATGCAAAATCATGTGGAAGGAGAAGGGTGTAAGTATTGTGAGTGATGGATGGATCGACTTACAAAGAAGACCGCTTATTAATTTCATGGCGGTATCAAATGGAAAACCAATGTTTATAAAATCGGTTGATTGCTCAAGAGAAACAAAAGATATGCATTTCATTTTTAACTTGCTGAAATGAGTTATTAATGAAATTAAACATGAGAATGTGATATAAATAATTACGGATAATGCTTTAAATTGTAAGGGCGCGGGACAACTCATTGAGCGAGAATTTCTATCCATTATGTGGACGCCTTATGTGGTGCACACCATCAATCTAACTTTGAAGAACATTTATGCCACAAAAAAATATGGAGAACAATCAAATAAATTATAAGGAATGTAGTTGGATTTTAGATATTGTTAAAAAAGTTATGCAAATCAAACATTTCATCATAAACCATTCTATGAGATTAGTAATAAACAATGAATTTGTTAGCTTGAAATTCCTTTCTGTAGAGGATACACGTTTTGCTTCGATGATTGTGAAGCTTAGGAGATTCAAGTTAATAAAAAATGGTCTTCAAAACATGATGATTTGTGACGAATAAAATATCTATCAAGATATTAATAAAGAGAAATTTAAGTTTGTCAAGGAGAAAGTGTTGGATGATTTTTTGTGGGATTTGATTGATTATGTACTTTCCTTCACGGCTCCTATTTATGATATGCTTAGAATTTGTGACACCGATAAGTCCTATCTTCACTTAATTTATGATCTGTGGGGTTTGATGATCGAAAAAAAATGAAGAAATCTATATATGCACATGAAGTGAAAAGGCTACATGAGAAATCCACATTTTATGAGGTGGTTCACGCAATTCTTGTAGATTGTTAGACAAAGAACAACACTCCACTTCATTGCTTGGCACATGCTTTAAATCCTAGGTAAGTTCTAAAATTGTATAAAATTATTACTTTAGTAGTTATTATTTCTTTAACATAATAATATAATACTCTTATTTATTATCGTTTTCTAATTTTATTTTATTTTATTAAATAAATGTACTATAGTGATCAATGGCTTAATGAAAATCCTACTCGAATTTCTCCATACAAAAATAAGGAGATCAACCAAGAAAAGCTGAAATGCTTTAAGAAATACTTTCCTAACTTGGATGAGCGCAACAATGTGAATTTGGAGTATGTAGATTTCGCGAGTAAAAATGGGGATTTTAGAGATTTTGATTCCATTCAAAATCGATATTTTATGGATCATAAGGCTTAGTGGGTTAATCATGATACACGTGCACCGATGCTTCAAAGTATAACCTTAAAGGTTCCTACACAACCTTCTTTTCTTCATCATGTGCTAAGAGAAATTGGAGTACTTACTCATTTGTGCACTCGATAAGAAAAAATAAAATGACCCCAAAACGTACAGAAGATTTGGTTTTTATTCATAACAATCTTCGTCTTCTATCAAGAAAACGCCCACAATATGCAGAAGAAGAGACTAAAATGTGGGATATTTACGGAGATACATTTAACTCGTTTGAAAATGCTTGGGTGCTTAAAGTTGCAAATCTTTCACTTGATTAGCCAAAAATGGAGTCTGTTTTTTTATTTATTTCAAAAGAAGTGGATAATGTGGATAAATGACTTTTTGTTATATTACTTGATTGAATTTTAAATTTAATAGTGAATGTGGATTACTTGTTTTTTCCTTCAAGTTTTATGGATTATTATAATAAAATGTAGTTGAATTTGTCAAATTAAAAGAATGAATGATATTAACAAATGTAGGATTAATGTTTTTAATATAAATTAATTCTAGGCTCTTTTGTGTTGGCCTATTAACTCAGTTGGTTAGAGTGTCGTGCTGATAACGTGAAGGTCACAGGTTTGAGACCTGCATGGGCTAAATTATATTAATTAATAATTCTTTTACCCACCCCATGACGGGCGAGTTGGTTCGGGCATATGTTGGCCACACCACTAACCGGGGTTCAATTCCCCAACTCGTCACGTTGTGCGACTTAAGTGGAGTGCTGTGGTAGGTGGGTTCTCACGCTAATGCCCCCCGGGTTTACATTGTACGGTGGTTCTTGGGTACCAAAAAAAAATTCTATACTCTTATTATTATTATTATTATTATTATTATTATTATTATTATTATTATTATTATTATTATTATTATTATTATTATTTAGTTATTTATGCATTTATATAAAAATATTTATTTAATATTTAACGTGTTGGAACGTGTCGGAATTCTCTACTTTTTGAGAACTGACGTGTCGGCGTATCGTGTTATGTCGTATTGTATGTTGTGTGTCCATGTCAATGCTATCTAGCTCATAACTCAAAAGCCATATTCCTCTTCAAACTCTCTAGGCAACATTTGCTAAAATATATCCCATATTTGTTTAGGTTAATAGCCTGATCAGAAGTAAAGCAGTATTGATGAAGAATAGCCACTAGATTCTGACATTCCATTATAATTCCATGTAGGGAAAAAATGGAGTCATCCGCAAATAAAAGATGTAACAGAGTATGGTAGTTATGACTCAATTTGATTTCTTGAATAATACCTGTTGAAACTGCTTGCTTTATCAAGATAGAAAGTACGTTGGCCACTAGAATCAAGAGATAGGGAGATAACGGGTCACCTTGGTGAATTCCTCTAGTGGGTTTGAAATAAGGCATGGACTCCTTGTTAATTTTGATGTTGTAAGATACCGTAGAAACACATTGCATCACCTAGTTAATCCACCTTCCACAGAAACCTATCTCAATTAGGCACTCTCGCAGAAAGTCACATTATATTCGGTCATAGGCCTTTTGCATGTCTAGTTTTAAAAGTGCTTGGAACTTTTTTTTCCTCTCTCGTATTCTTAGTCTATGTAACACCTCATGTATGATCAAGATATTGTCTTGAATCCGGTGTCCTCCTACAAATGCACTATGTTCTACTTCAATTAGGTTGGGGAGTAAAGGTTTCAGCCTATTCGTCGGCATCTTGGAGATGATCCTGTAGATGAAATTACATAGGTTTATAGGGCAGAATTGTTCTAACTTCTCTGGATTTTGGGTTTCTAGGATGAGGGTTATTGATATTCTGTTAAGCTCAGGGTTTAAGTATCCCGTTTCAAAAAAACTGCTACACCTCTTTGAAAATCTCTTGATTTAAGTCATTCTAATGATGTTGAAAGAATAAACCATTAAACCTGTCAGGCACGGGAGCTTTAGCAACTCCTAATTGATATACTACAACGGTAATTTCATCCATTGTGACGGGCTGTGTCAGTTGTTGATTCATATCCGCATCAATTAAGCCTAGAATCTGATCTAAAATTAGCTGAAAATTTCCCCCCCCCCAAGATTTAAACAGATCATTAAAGTATTCTCCTACTATTTCCTTTATAACCTTCTCGCCTCTCATTCACTGCCCTTCTAAATTTTTTAGCATGGTGATTTTGTTCAGCTTCTTCTTTGGATGGTAGTAGCAAGAAAATATTTAGTATTTCTATCCCTCCATTAAAGCCAGCTAATTTTTGATCTCATCCTCTAATATAACTCCTATTGCCGCCATAGACTCTTAATTTCTTGGTTTATCCTTTGAATTTTTACATGATCATTTCACCCCTTAGGATTATTCATCATCACTTGGAGCTCACTCCTAGCCTCTCCGTCCATTGGAGCTCCTCTCTACCATCTGTGTAGAATCATTTACCTCCAGTGTAGAAATGGCTGCCTCTCCACTAATAATCCCAAAATCCCCCCCCCCCCCAAATCCAGTGTGTTTAATCCCTCATAGCCACCTCTTCCACCCATCCATCCCTTCTATCCTCCATCTTTCGACATTCCACAAAACCCACAAAACCTAGTTTGAAGAATACCCATAAAACCCTAATATCTATACTGACATTCCACCCATCTGGGTTTCGCCGCTCCATCATTTTGGGTTTTCATCCCAGATTCAAGAAGACCCACAAAACCATTACAACTAAATCGATTTTCACTCATATGATGCTTCCACCCTTCACTTTTTGATCATTATTATTCCAATCTCTAACCACCTCACTTGGCACTTCACTCTAGCAAACCGACACCAGCATAAGAGCTCCCTTCAAGCTACCTTTGCCATGCCAAATAGTCTATTCTCCAAGGCTCAGCTTCATAGATCCTCCTCAGGGTAATTTTATTTCTTTAATCTTCTCGGAAAGTAGCTATAGATTGATTATATCTTTATTGCCCTGTATAAGAGAAGTCGAAATGGATAATGAGTATAATGATGAAAGAAGAATGGCGATTTTGTGTAAAAGTCTTGGCAATTTATGGTCCGAAGATGATATTGTTGATGTGAAAGATGGAATTTTTGAAGAAAAACTGCAAGAATGCAAGCTGACTTTGTTTATGAAGCTATATTTTAAGCCCAATGTTAATTTTCAAGCTTTCCTTAACACTATGAAGAGAGCTTGGAAGACTGAAAATGTGGAATGTACCTTATTAGAGCTAGAGTTTTTCTCGTTTTCATTTGCCTCCAAAGCTGATAAACAGAGAGTTTTAAACTCAAGGCCCTAGTCATTTTCCAGCAATTTGTCAATGTTACAGCAATGTCATCCAAATACTCCTGAATTATGCTATGAGTTTATCCATTGTGCTTTTTGGGTACATCTTTATGGTCTCTCATTTGGTCGAGTTACTCACAAAATTGTAAAGGATGTGGCATCGAAAATTGGAAAAGTGATGGAGGGGAAATTAGAAGCAAAAGGAAATAGTAATTATAAGGTAGGCAAAGCAAGAATTAACCCGAACCTAGCTACCCCTCTAAAGACTGGAGTCATTATTAACTTGGGCAGGAAAAATGTTTGAATATGAAAGACTCCTGCACTATTGCTACTCTTGTGGAAGAATTGGCCATTATGCCACTTTTTGTATTGAGACACCATATAAAGATTCACGCCTTGAGGACCCTTTACCTGGAAAGTTTGGGCAATAGTTGTGAGCGGAGGTGAAGGAACTAAGTTTGTATGGAAAAATTTCCTATGGCAAACGGGATTTTATTGAGGAGGAAAAGGATATGGTGACAGAGACCCTTTCATCCCCCAAAAATGAGGTGTCGTGGAAATCAATCCTGTCTATTTGTGAGAAGCAGCCTGAGGCGAGTGTAGCACAATGAACATACACTCATTCTTCCTCATCTTTAGCCTTAATAGTTATTGAAGATAAAGGAAAATAGAAGAGGGGTAGTAGCTACCTAAATGAGGAATCTTCATTGGTGTGCTATAAAGAGTGGCTGAAGGAATCAAAACTTAACACGTTGGAAATTTTAGAAGCTGCTAAAGGAGGTACAAAAACTAAATCCTGAAGTACTAAGCTTTCCTCAACTAAGAAAGAGAAACTATTATGCCCTTATGGTGCTTGATCCTCAAAAACTCCGGTATTAGACAACTGACAGCTCGTTGAGACTCCCATTGAGGTAGAGAAGAAGTCAATTCAATGGGCTTTGGTGACTAACCCTAATAAGCCACCGGGTTATCCATGAAGTTTCTAAGTTGGAATTGTCAAGGATTAGGCACACCCTCGATAATTCAAGCATTGAAAGTCTTAGTGACTCAAGAAAGACCCAATTTGGTGTTTTTAATGGAAACAAAAAAAATCAAGAGAAATGGTGAAACGCGTTAGAAGGCGACTCAAGTTTCAGAATTGTTTTTCGGTAGATCCATAGGATTTAGCGGGAGGATTGGCTATTTTATGGGATGACCAGCTTAATTTAACAATTGAGGGGTATTCCGGGACTCATATAAATGTTCGTTGTCAAATCTTAGAACTAAGACAACTCATGAGAATCACCTTTCTACATGCCCCCAACGATTTCAGAGAAAGAGTTTTATTATGGGAGTCGATCCATAAAGATAGCATTACAAATTAGCTCCATTGGCTATGTCTAGGGGATTTTAACAAAGTCTTGTATCATTGGGAGAAAGAAGGAAGAAGGATGGCTGAGCATTACCGAATGACAGCGTTTTGAAATTTTCTGCATGCTTGTTCTTTAATGGATTTGAAGAGCAAGGGTTGTGCATTTACCTAGACAAATAATAGAGAAATGGATGCCTTTATTAAGGAAAAGCTGGATAGAGCAATTTGTACAATGGAGTAGAGATTAGCATATCCTAATGCAGAATGTCTAGCCTTACTAGCTATTGGCTCCGATCATAGCCCACCGATTTTATCACTTTTCCCAAGGAATGATCGCAGAAGGAGAATGTTCAGATATGAAGCTTTCTAGACGAAGGATGAGAAATGCGAACAAATTGTAATGAATGCTTGGATTTCAGCAAACTCTCCAAGGAGCAATCTTGTAGATAAGCTGAATATAGTGACCCAAAATTTGGCGAAATGGAGTAAAAACATATTCTCTCATGCATTGTCCTTTATCTTACCCTTTTCTTTATAAACCTCAATTATTTAGCCCTTCATTTATTTATTTTTTAATTTTTATTTATTGGTGGGACTACACCACATAATAGGATGCCAGTCGAGCAGAAAAGGGCTTCCTACACGCCTCACTGTTATTGGAGATGCCATAACATGCGACGTCCCCAATTTGTGCCTTGACTTATATATTGCATCCCTAATTCTGGTCAATACATAAATTTCCTCACATCTCTCGCCTTACAAAAACATCAAATTTAAATAATTAAATCAAATTATTTGGGAAGCATATTTTAATATGCATAATAATCTCTAAGAAGGTATGCAATTCTAATGAAAACATTTAATGAGTTGCATGTATTTAATAGAACATCACGTCGTGGTGCGATTTTGAAAACAACAAACCATTCATGACCCAAGATGATAAGAAAGTTTGATCTCAACGTCCAAATTAGTGACTAAATTACATTAATTATATCTATTTTATGTATATAAGAAAATTTGCATTTTCATGTTCTTTGATTTACTTTATATAAGATGGTTATGTGAGTAAATTTTTATCAAGGCATGATAATAGTGAATTTAGATTTGTGTTATCCCGAGTGCTAAAAAGAAATTTGATGTGTGTGTCAATTAAGATGACCTTAAATTGATTAGTGTACAATCTCAAGCGACCACAGCAAGGTGGTCTTAAGGCCATATAGCGACGATCATTTTATGTACTTATTGTCTTGGCTTCCATCGAAATGTTTCTTTTCTATAGAGCATGCATTCTCTCTCTCTTGATTTTTCAGATTATTGACTTGATGCCTATTTGACAACACATAAGTCATATCAATATGGCCTTTACAAATGAAAATGTGACACGTACTTTGCGGTCCTTTGACTTCTCACTCAGACCACTACGCCGACATTATGACTATGAAATCGTACCTTTGGACTAATTTAAAGAGTTTTTTGAAAAAAGAAAATATGATTATTTTGAATAAAGAAAAGGAGAAATAGACAAATAATTCCTAATTTCGCCCAAAAAGTATAAATTGCACCTGACATTATTAATTTTATTTTTCTATAGGGCGAAGATCATTTGGGGCCAAAAAAGACAAAAGGCAGGGCTCTCCAGAAGAATCCCGTCCGGTGGAAACCCGAACGCCGTTCGCTCCCTCTCGACGAGTCGCCGGCGAAGCTCAGCTCGTCGAAACGAGCAAAGAATCTCTCCTCCTCCTCCTCCGGCCGCCGCCGCCGCCGCAGCAGCAGTCGACATGGTGAGTTTTTTTCGCGGGATAATTTCGTCGAACACTTGCCCTGCGTCCCTGCCTTCCTCCCCTCTCACACCCATCTCTCTGTTCCGTCGCAGGCCGTCACTCTGCACACGAATCTCGGCGACATCAAGTGCGAGATCTTCTGCGACGAGGTCCCCAAAGCTGCCGAGGTCAGTGACTTCCATTCCCACTTGTCGTCTCCTCGTTTCTTTGATTATGCAAAGGAGTGGGTGGTTCCCGGGTGAAAACTTCCAAGGAAGGTTGAATGGTGGTTTATGTGCTCCTTTTGGAGTTTGTCGGGTGCTGTTTGTGTGGATGTTGCGAATTCTTGGTCGCCCGTGCCGGTCGAGAATGCAAGTTTTAGGCTTGCTGTGGAATTTGTGGCCTTTATGATGGTTGTGATATAAACAACTACAGTTTGACTTTAAGATTGAAATTTGATATGTTTTGTGTCCAAGGAAGGTTGGATGATGATCTGGGTCGAGGGAGTTTGATTGTGTTGTGGTGGTTTTTCGTGATTGCTGACATTTTTTTTTTCAATATTTTTAAATTTCTCCTTCGTTCTATTATACTTCCTGAGAGTGAGTTGAATAGGCTCAAATTTGACATTCAAATCTTTGAGCAGTTTCTGTGTAAGTATTCTTTTGTGGGCTTCTGCTCATTCTCATGATTTTCCAGCATTTTAAAGAATAAATGGGTTGGACTTCAGTTGGTTGTTGCACAGACAGCAGGTGGTCTCGGTTCTTCCGCTTTGCTGTTGCATTTGAGTGTCCAACAAACATGAGTTGAAATCTATACAGATGTATCATGTTGGTCAAACTATTATATTAGACTAGAAGGGTGGATTAACGTAGATCGTTGTCTTTTGGGATTTATGCCTTCAGTTTGTTGGCAGGCTAAAAATTAGAGGTGAAATGGCATTTAACTTGATGGATATGTGCACCCAAAAAAGTTCAGCAACACTGAACCATGTTCCTCTGTTGTTTTGTCAATCTACATATGTAATGCAGCTTCAGCCCTGTGATCTTAATGGGTAGTTTATATCTGAAACTTGGACTGTGGTGCTGCTAATTGAGTACTAGTTGCACATATTGGACATGAGGAGGGTTACAACCTTACCATATCCACATAAATGATGTTTTTATGATGTCTGCTTCTCAAACTAAAGGATTCAGTGTAAAGGTGCACATCATTCTTTTCCCACTGATAAGTTTGTTTTCACTAACTTTTAGATACCCAGCTGAGTAGTGCTGTGATGTGAATATCTTGTTAATGCTTTTTATCTTATTATCTTCCTCCTGTCTTGCTAAAGTTGAGTGAATAATATGGTTCTCAAGAGGAAAATGGCAAAAATGCCCAAATAATCGTAGTTTTGTCCCTTACTCTTGGCTGTCGATTAGAAACTGAGTTCGAAGCATGCAGCAGCCCTTACATTATCTTGAGCAAACTAGTTCAGCTGCTTAAATTCCAGAGTTGAGGAAAAAAATTATCAAGATGAGTTTAGATTTTCAAGAAGATAGATTGAATCAGGGCTTGTTTTGTTCAAAATATAGTGTGACTATTGGGTAATATTAGTGCATGAGTACTTTCTGCCTTTAGTTTCTTTGTCTCAGTTTGTACTTTTGGCGTTCGGTTAAGAAAAAGAAAGTGTTTGATTGCAGAACTTTTTGGCACTGTGTGCCAGCGGGTATTATGACGGCACCATATTTCACCGAAATATCAAGGGTTTTATGATTCAAGGTGGTGACCCAACTGGAACTGGCAAAGGTGGAACCAGCATCTGGGGCAAAAAATTTAATGATGAGATAAGAGAGTCTCTGAAGGTAATTATTTACCATGTAATCTTTTGCTGGAAGCATTCATACCACAACCTTTGCATTGCCTCTTTTCTTTTGTTACCATTCATTTTGAAGGATTACGTCTGCTGATCTCAAGATTAACTGACTTCTCTTTTGTCCTGGAATTGGTTATTCCTCCATTTAGAGAGTGTTTTGTCAATTTGAAATGTACCAGTAGTGCTTTGGATTTTATTGCCCAACTCTCTTTTTAGAGTGGTCTTAGGTAACCACCTATTGTTTAGGGGGTATTATTCTTTGTAGTTAACTCATGCTCCCTCCCCTCTACATGGCAAGTCGAGAAACACCTAATTATAAACGATCATCAAATAATCTCTGCCATGTAAAAGTAAAGCAAACTTCTTTATTTCCCTCATGAGGTTGACTCTATGTTGAAGAAACCTTGATCAAGGCTTTTTATCCCTGTATGATTAGCTGACAATTATTTATTTTGTCTAACATTTATCTGCCTATCACTCATCATCCTAATTCAGTGAAGTCTCTTTTTTTCCAGCACAATGCAAGGGGAATACTCTCAATGGCTAATAGCGGACCCAACACCAATGGAAGTCAATTTTTCATCGCATATGCAAAACAACCACATCTGAATGGATTATACACCATCTTTGGCAGAGTGATTCACGGGTTTGAGGTCCTAGATATCATGGAAAAGGTATATGGGCTGCTTGATAGTATTAATTATTATTGAATCCCTGGATGATTATTTAATGCAAGTCCTCTTATTCTCATTGTAAATTGATTTCATCAATTGGGAACCCTCATTTTCTGTTAGTATGGCAATCCCCCCTAAACACAGTTTGGCAAATAGGGCGTCTGTATGGCGCCCCAGGAATGTCTCTTGGGCGAGTAAACTCTTGTAAAACGTGCTCATCTCTACAGCTTATAGAAAAGAGATAGCCATGCTGTTTTCGTCCTTAAGAATTTTTCCAAAAATGTTCTTATCCATGCTTCCTCCGGCAAGCGACAATAATCTGTGCTTCGTTTTTTTGGTTTGACAGACTCAAACAGGGCCAGGGGACAGACCTCTTGCGGAGATCAGACTCAATCGTGTCACAATTCATGCAAATCCTCTTGCTGGGTAGCCTTTCTCGATGGGTTTTTTTCTTATCTTGATAGGATTTTTACAGTTTTGCTTTAGGTTAGGGATCCCTGTAAGCTGATGATAGACATTGGAGAAGGTACTTGTAAGATTCAATTACACTGAGCTACTTCAAACCTTGTATTGGAGCATTCCAAATACAAAAGATCGAAAGATGCTTGTTGATATGTGCCGGTGGCTCATCTGTTGTGCTGGTTGTATGGCGGTCTTTGTTTACGATGTATTCGCCGTTCATCTCAGTGATCGGTCATCAAGTCGTCATGAAGTAGATATGAGTCTTATCCACCCTAATTAGAATTTGATTATCACAAGTTTTTGGGGTCTTTGGAGGTTCTTTTTTGCATACATTTTGCTTTTTAAAGGTAGGCTATATCCGTACTTGATTAGGCTGATCCTACCAAGGCATGTTAAATGGAATACCTGGACGATTTTCCGGTAGAATGAGATGAGCCAAATTTTAAAATTACTTAATGTGACAGTGAATGCGAGCTGGGCTAAACATATGCAAGACACGCTCGTGTTCATGATGCGTACGGATTCGTCATTGGCGAACTAAAAATGGTAAAAGTCGAGCGACGCGACATTTGGAATTTTCCAAATGAACATAGCAAGAAATGGAAAATTTTCATTTTCAATATATGGTTAATGAGGTGAAAATCTCGTTGCCATGTCTTTAAAGGCACTGTTCAATATTGTCAGAATAATGCCCAATTCGTTAGGATGGACAAATTCGGGATGCTCTTGGAAACGATTTTCTAGTACTCTAAAAGCAATTACGATCATTTTGGCCAGGAAAAAAAAAACCTGATGAATATCAAATATAAGAAGATATCGCTCGATCAAATACAATATGGTTGTTCATATATACAAAAACGTTTACTTCGCAAGTTCCTGGACTTTCATTTTATATCGATTCCAAAATGACATGTACAACAGCCTTAGAATATGTTGGATATATTAAAAACGTTGATTTGTATTTTGTTAAATTAGCTCAATTTGTTTTATGGAATATGAAATAATTTAATATATACTTTCTTAAAATGATTGCGTGTATCATTTTAAATAATTAGTTAGTAATGTTTTTTATTTTTGACAAAAATTTATAATTCAACAAAATTATACTTCGTCCAATCATGTGTACATGCAATTATTTTTATAAAAATATTTTTCAAATGTAATTTCTTTTTTCTTACTACCAAGCATTTGCCTTTTTTGTCAAAATTTCATGAGAAAATGACATAAATAAGACTTTGACTTAATGTGCAATGTAATATTTGAACTTTTAATTTAATCCATAAACTTTAGCTTAATATTCAATGTAGTCTATGAACTTTTAATTTGTCTAGTGTAATCATTAAATTTATATATATATATATATATATATATATATATATATATATATAATGTAGTCCATGAATTATAGTAAAATATTCAATATATAATGTATTGAAAAAAAGTCTAACGATCATATTGAACAAATTAAAAACTTATAATCACATTGAATATTAAGTAAAAATTTGGAGATCAAATTAAACAAATTAATCTCACTGCGCCCTGTCACTTCTGTTAGGGCGGCCCGTGCTCCCGCGCTCGTTCATCTTCATTCGATTAGGGTTTCCTCCCGCGCCATCTCGAATTTTTGTTTTTCCGATGGCGATAGAAGAAGCAGAGAAGCAGCAGCCGGAGGCGTCGCCGCCGGCCGTGAAGACGACGGCGAGCCCCGGCGAGAAAGTGTCGCAGAGCAACTCCTCCGATCCTCCTCCTCCTCCTCCGCCGAAGGAGGAGGAGCCGGGCAGGCCCCAGGGCCCGTCGGAGTTCATCATGGAAGTCGCCGCAAAATTGGCGTCGCAGCCTCTGAGCAACAGCGACCCTCGAGTCTGGGGCGTGCTCACCGCCATTTCAAACAACGCGCGCAAGAGGCACCAGGTCGGCCGTTTTCCTTCTCTTTCTTTCCTCCCGTTCTGGATAATGGCGAGGTCGATCGCCTGAAAAAGTCTCTGCGGGTGGTCAAAAGCTAGTACATTGCTGTTGGATGTGGGGAAAAATTAGTGCTTTTGCTCGTAATTCGAGTTTGAGGTGGAAGTGAGTCATTGTTTCTGTTCAAGATTTGATTTTGATCATCCCAATGGTTGAGTTGCTGGGAAGCGAATTGTCGTTTCGTTGTTAGCATCTTGGAAAGGATTGCTTTTTTAATTCCTTAGTCGTGGAAATAGATGAATTATCTTTACTGAGTAAGGAGGACATTGTATGTAACTTGGCAGACTGTTAGGCTAGCTTTCTGGTTGTTCTGGAGTAAAGTGTATCAATTGATAAATGTGACTAACGAGAAGTTTCGTATGTGTCTTTCTATTATTAAAATTTTAATGTTGTTGCCTCATGGTCTAAATATTTCAGTTAAATATTTGTCCGATCGATTAATGCTAGTGAGCCTAACACGGTAGAGATTTGAATTTAGGGCTCAAATATGCTTCTTACGGCGGATGTGCACAAAATCGGTAGAATGGTAGTGGAATCACATTTTCGGATCGACTCCCTAGCAGTTAGTGGGAATCATTGCATGATATACAAGAAGACAATTGCTGCTGAAGCTTTGGAAACTTCTAAGGGTCAGATATCAGTTTTCTTGAAAGATACTAGGTATTGCCTATAGCATCATTTTTGTATTTCTTATCTTGCAGTTTTTTCTCCTTTTGTATTTCACCTTCCTTCTTTACTGATGGATGCTTTGAGCTTTGTTCAGCACTAATGGGACATATGTTAACTGGACAAAGTTGAAGAAAAGTGATC
Source organism: Eucalyptus fibrosa (assembly GCA_017140475.1). Classification (NCBI taxonomy): domain Eukaryota; kingdom Viridiplantae; phylum Streptophyta; class Magnoliopsida; order Myrtales; family Myrtaceae; genus Eucalyptus; species Eucalyptus fibrosa. Next base: position 15,551,093 of record CM029509.1, read on the forward strand.
CTGAAGCCAACATCAGTCATGGAGACATTATATCATTTGCTGCTCCTCCTCATCAAGGTATTACATGCGATGCATGCTCAAGTGTTGCTTCCACATTTTTAAATTGCCTGCCTAGTGTGCAATTGTTATTTTCAGTTGGCAGATTTGATTTTAATGGTAAAACTAGGAAGGTTGCCCGACCTAAACATCTAGCTTCAAAATGGGGCTTGCATAAATGTGGCTTGAGTTGGAATATATACCATTTTGAAGGGAGTGAAATGCGAGGGCATTTAAGAGTTAAGAGTCCAATCTTGTTGATGTATAGAACAGATGGTTACGGGTTTTGAGTTTTTGAGTTACTGAAAAGTTACTTTTTGGTATAGATAGGTTCTTAGACTTTGAAGACTCTTTGTAATTTTGTGAACAGGGCTAGGGGCAATACCCCGTGGTACCTTTAAAAAGAATGTGGGTTATTAACCATAAAGAATTGACTTCTTTCTTGTCCTTTTCCCATTAATTCTTCTGAAAATAAAAACTTGAGCAAAGAGTGGTTAAATAAATGAACAACCATTCAAGTTACCAAGTGTTTTCGCTGCCAAGTTAGGTCATAATCGGATATCTTATCAATCTATCCTTATTGCAGAAGCTGCGTATGCATTTGTATTTCGAGAAGTCAGCGGGTGCACTTCATCCACGGCTGGGGGATCCACTAAAAGAAAAGGAGGTATATATTCATGACATTGGGTATAATGTATGTGTTATATGGGCCATTCTCCTTCTTTTGGGCAAACACAATTAGGTTTAGGATTTAAGTGTGGATGCCCTAATACAATGAACTAATTATAAGGATATCATTGTTTTCTTGGTTGTGACTTCTATGCGGCTGATTTATCTGTGGATTCTCTTCAAGCTTTGGCATTGCCAATCTTTTATTCCCACCTTTGTTGGCATGAAACTTTAGTCAGATCATGGAAATTATCATCTGCTGAATGATGCCAGTGGAGCTTGCCCATATCGTCTGAAGAGTGGTAGCAAGGACGGCGTTCAAATTTTGACTAATGCTGGGCAATAGAAAAGTACTGCAGTTTTAGATGGGAGACCTTCATGTGCAATTATGCCTTTTGTGCTTCCACAACAAAAACTTGTGCTGTCTTGCATGTTGAGCGCGATTTAAGTGGCAAAAGAATTGTCAATATTGATACCATTTCAAGACTATTCTGAAATGCTTTGGCACAATAAATTTTGTCGAAACTTTCTGCGCTCATGGCTCTGAACTTGGCAGAAGAAATTGGTCCTGAAATCAAGAGACTTAAAGGCATCGGCATTGGTTCTCTAGAAGGTCCAATATCTCTTGATGATTTTCGAAGTCTGCAGCGTTCAAATACAGTACGTTCAATTGCTTGCATAATTTAGTGACTGATATGGCTAATTTCTGATATGCATTTGTCTCTTAAACGCCAGAAATTATTGATCTACCTTGGAACTTGCTATCTATAGGAATTAAGGAAGCAACTGGAAAATCAGGTCCGTCAAATTGATGCATTGCAGGATGAGAATCATGCATCTGTTGAACGTCATGAAAATGTATGCTCATCCTTCAAGTTGACCTCTGTTTGTTTGTTTGTTTGTTTTTTTTTTTTTTTTTTACCGCTTTTGAGTTTTATTGGCTCAAATGTGGTTAGATGAACATTTTCAAATTCTTGATCTAGATTTGACAAGTTCCTTAAGTAGTAGTTACTAAAATTTGATGATGTAGGAAATGAAGGAGGTGAAAGAATCAATTTCAAGGTCCTATGTCAAACAGGTTAAAGAGTTGCAGGATATGGTTGACACAAAACAGAAGGAGCTTCAGGAACTGCACAAGTCATCAGCTGAACAAAAACATGTGATTGTAGATCTTAATGAAAGGCTGGATGCTTCTCTGCAGTCATGTGCTGAAGCAAATGAAATTATGGATAGGTAAGTCACAAATGCGCAAATTTCTTTTCCTTCACCAACTTACCAGAATTATTACCCTATAATAACCTGATTTACTTTTCCATAGACGCTTTTCACTGGAATAGATGTGGTAAGAGGATTACATGTAAATTTTGGCTTCATAGCTGTCCGATCAGTGGGAATTGCATTTTGATTTATGTCTTTCTTATTTTGTATGCGCCTGTTTGGCAGTGTTTCATGGTTTAGTTTCTGATTTCTTTCTTTCTACTACTCCTCATATAAGCCATTCTAAAGGGGTTCCATTACTCCCTTGATATGGGCGGCATGGGTGGCTTTACTTATGGCCTAACTTCTACAAAGTAACCATGTACAATTTTTTATGTGTGGTATGGCATGGACTTGTTTTTGTTGTTTGATCTGCATATGATGGGCTTAGTGGACCTAGAGAAGGTGACAGTGGCTTGAATACTTGCTTTCAGTCAAAAGGCATCCATAGCTAAACTTAAAGAGCAGTTGGTGGAAGAGCGAGATCAAAGAAGAGAAGAACGTGAAAAGGCTGCAGCAGATCTAAAAGCTGCTGTGCGAAGAGCTCATGCAGAGGCTCAGGAGGAGCTAAGGCGGTTTTCGGATGCTGCCTCAAAACGAGAGCAAGAGCAGCAAGAATTGATAAATAAGCTCCAGGTTTGAAGGACTAAATTATGAACTTTAAGTTTGTGATGGTTATCTGGGAAGAATATGAGAGAGACTATTTGGGCATCTGATTGAAAATATGGTATTGGATCCTCAGGATACAGAGAAGGAAAGGTGCTCTTTACTGGATACTTTGAGGATCAAATTGGTATTTCTGCATTAGCTTTTTCTTAGGTTCACTTGGTTCTTTATTTTTTCGGTGTTGGGTGGGAATTAAGACGATTGATCAGAAGATTTTGGCACAGGAGGATACAAGGAAAAATTTGGTCATCTCTGACAATAAAGTACGGCAGTTGGAAGCTCAACTTTGTGAAGAACAGGAGGCCTGTCTAGATAAAAGAAAAGTAAGATGTTTCAGCATATACCACAAATGATCTTCCACTTCTAATTTGTTGGTGCACACTTATGCAAGTTCCAACGCATCTAATCTGTCTTGTCTTACTGCCACATGTTGGGGCAGAGAGTAGAAGAACTTGAACTTGAGCTCAGAACATCAAGAAAAGAGCTTGAAAGTGAAAAGGTATGAATTTTCACTATTTAGTATTCCGTCCTTATTTTTTTCAAAGAGTGGGAAGTGCAACTTCCTCTCATGACATAGTCCATTACCTCTTGACCAAAGATGGGCTGTGCCTCTACAAAAACCCTTGTACAACAGTTTAGAAGGCTTTAATTGATGGTCAGGTGGAACATAAGAATAATAGCCAAACGAGTTTTCTTGCCTGCATAGTTATGCATATTTTTTCTCATTTTATCAATGTCTGAAGACAACTTCTGTATAGTAACGTGGTAAGAAAACTCTTCTTTCATGATGGCTGTATTTATTGCAAGCCCTATCATTTCAATGAGGATTTGCTCTGCACTCAGTGTGGATTGTAACTGCTGGCTCCCCTGAGAAAGCACTAAAAGAGTTGCAACTAAGTTTGGGCTTCTTTTATCTGATCTAGGAGAGATCTACTAGTGAACAAACTTTTTCCTTGAAGTGTTGAAAATGGTCAAATGGCAGCAAAAGGATTCGCTCACGTTGGTTTGTGCAGCTGCCAGAATGCTTGCTTCAATTGATCTATGGATGAGGATAGATGGCCCTAACTATATCTTGCCAGATTTGCTAATCTGAAAAGAAGCCAAGATATCTTACTATGGACTGGTGCCTTTTGTTTATTTGAGATTTTTCCTGAAGTTGCTTGGACATCAATTACATCCTTTTCAAGTACATGGTTTGTGGGAGAAGAGATAGTCATATAGTTCTCTAATCCATCTTGTTTTTCTAAAAGATTGGGTTGATTGATATTTTTTTTTTCTTTTTTTTATAAAAACGTGCATGTTGAATTGGAAATTTGAGAATTTGTCACCTTTAAGTGCATCTGAGTTGAGGCATTCCCTGGCCTTGGTAGCAGGCTGCTCGAGAAGAAGCCTGGGCAAAGGTTTCAAAACTTGAGCTTGAGATTAGTGCTGCAATCCGTGATCTTGATTTTGAGAGGAGACGGTTGAAAGGTGCCCGGGAAAGAGTGATGCTGCGGTGAGATGTTCAAACTCATTGATATTCTGCAATATTTGACATTTGCCACTGTAATCTGTGCACATTGCATTAAAGTTTCCTCTTCTGCTTCATGATTTTTGGGGGCTTCATTGGTCATGCAGTGAGACTCAGTTACGGGCATTTTATTCTACAACTGAAGAAATCACGGTCTTATTCTCGAAGCAGCAGGAACAATTGAAAGCGATGCAGAGGACCCTGGAGGATGAGGAGAATTACGAAAACACTTCACTTGATGTTGACCTCAATGTAACTTATGGGAACATTGACTGTTTCCTGAACAGAAGGAAAGAGGAGAACAGCAATCGCAGTAACAAGGATGCCAAGGAAAATTCTGCTATGTCAGCACAGAGATGCAACAGTGTTCATGTTGTGGCATCTACAGATGAAGATAGTGTCACTGAGAAACATGAATGTGACATCAGAAGCCAAGAAGATGCTCAAAATACACAAGAGGCCGACTTCACCAGTGCTGGTCAGAATGTTAAAGGTGGATTTGGCTCTGAGATTCATGGTGTTGGAACGGAACCAGTTATGGAGGGAGATCCCGTTGACACTGAGCAAGTTCTCGAGACTGAGAGCCCTGGAATTGATGGTGCGCGAAATATTGATCTGAATAGAGTAAGTACTTTGGGCAGGGACACAATGCAACTTGATGAGGGAGAAAATGTGCAAGAAACTGCTGATCAAGCTCAAACACTTAGTCAGGAACAGGAAACTCTGCAGCAATATGAATCGAGCAATGCTCCAGAAACCTTAAAAGCTACACAAGATATTGAAGCGGAAACTCTGGGAACAATCAGGACAGCAGACCTCTTAGCTTCCGAAGTTGCTGGGAGTTGGGCCTGTAGCACTGCTCCCTCTATCCATGGAGAGAATGAATCTCCTAGAAGTAGAGGTGAGAATGAAATAGGTGCAGCACCTTTACCCGATTCCAATGGCTTTGTTGCCGAGAGTCAAAGTGCTCCATCATCCGATGCAGCTGTGGCTAGACTTAATCAAGAACGAGGTGCTTTGACTGAGATGATTGGGATTGTTGCCCCTGATCTGAAGGAGAAGTTTGCTGGTGCAATGAATATTGATCACTCCGAGGGGAGAGAAAACCAGGGTTCTGTTTCAGACTCTGATACGGAGGATTACACTGGAAGTGATCATGCTAACGGCAGTGCCCAAGGGCAGTCAAGTTCAGATACGGAGATCGAAGAGAGCAGCAGAGCTGATGGGGGTCGAAATTTGGATGATCCGATGGATGAAAATGATGAAGATACCCAAGAAGACTCGCTTGGCTAGAAATTTTGTACGTGGTATTTGAATCAGGTCTCTATCGATGTTTGACACTGAAAGTATCTACATTCTTCCCTCTTCCCCCTCTTCTCCTTTTTCTCAGGAATCTGTATCTTTTTGTAAATAACTAAATTATGTATAGAAATTATTATTTGCTAATGACATTTCCTGTCGTATCCTTCTATTCATAGTGTTTGTTCCATGAAGTTGGAAGATCATATATGAAAGTGCGATCTGCTCGAATGAAGGGTTTGCAGTTTATTGCAGGAACTTTCCTTTTCAATTGAGATGGTCTTCACTTCATGCTATCTTCTGATGTGCTTGCGAATGAAGAAAACCAAAGCTCGTGGAGTCCACTAGTTCTCCGGGCGACATTGGGTTTAAACTGGTGTCTTTTTTTTCTATGTTATTTATCCAAGTGCAAATCGCATCCATATGGTTAAAAATTGCTTCTGTCGATTTGGCATGGGAGCAACTTGATGAAGCCTTTCCGGTTGTACTTCGTTTTGAGTTGGATCGGTTGTTTTGGCAAATTTCGTGAGAAGGAAGATTATGCAGCTAATAAGTTCGAGTAATCTCTCATACCTCTCCATTAGTCGGCACTTCAGCGATTTTCTTTGTCCTCTTTTCTCCTAGTTTTTGTTGTCTTCCGAGAAGCATTTCGCAGACGGAAAAGACAGGACGCAAATCATGTAATAGCTATACGTATGATGCTTCTTAGTTTCGAATTGATATAGCTTGACCACTGAACATGGTAAATCTGAGGAAGCAAAATGGAACATGAAGGATGTCATTTTGGAATGAAGATGACCAATATCAATACCTTCCCACCAAGATGAAGTCATCGTCGTCAAGGACCTGAACTTCTCTTTCTCCCACGAAATGCTTTCTTCCAATGTCCTTCACCAAGCCCACAAATTGTTGCCTGTTCGATAGAGTAAGCGGTACATAAGGAAGCTTGAAGACCGGCCGGACCACCCCGAGTTGAGCCAGAGCGGTGTTCAGTCCAATCGGGGCTGGCTCATGGAGGAGCCATTCGATCAAAGGCATGAGCTTTTTGTTCAACGAAGGACTCTTCTTCCCCGCTACCAATTCCCGCATCAAGCCAGGAATCAACCGACATCGCTCCCGTGGCACCCAAATCCCACCTAGCATCATGGCATTCATGATCCATCCCGAACCAAACCGTTTTCCCCTCATCTGCATACCACTTGACGCGATCATATCCAACATTCCTTAATGCCGACAAAGTTCGGGCTCGCAGCCAAGGTTTGAACGACGCTAGGCAGAATGTCCTGACCCGTCCTTGATGGCATGTTATATATTATCATCGGGCCCATAGGCAAAACACTATTGAAGTGAGCAAGCAAGCCAGGTATCGACGTTTTGCCATAGTAAGGATTGATTTGAAGGGAAGCATGCATTCCAACAGCAAAGCCCTGCTCAGTAGCCTGCATTGCTTCACCGGTGGAGTTACTTCCGGTGTTGCCAATCACCTTGAGCGAAGCGCCAAAGTGAGCGACAGTGTGTCCAATGAGCGTGATGTGCTCGTCCCAGCTCATCAAATGGCCTTTCCCGGCTGTGCCACCGATGATGACGCTATCCACACCCTGCGCAATCTGCATATCGATCAAGCCATCATAAGCTTTGAGGTCCAGTCTGCCATCATGTAGGTACGGGGTTTTGATGCCTGTGATCAGCCGGAGTGATCTGATATCCTCGACCGGAGTCCTGGATCAGCAAAGCAACAAATCATTGCACGGCCAACTGCTCAATGAGTGCATATTCGCCACGTGCAGCAGCCGGGCAATGCATAGAAACAAAATCGAAAACCATCTCATTTTGTCATGATAGAATTTGTAACATAGAACTTCATTAGAACACGATGTTGAAAACCGCATTCGCAACTGTAACAGACATTCACAACGAGCTGAGTATGTAACGTCTACAATGTAGGATTTTGAAATATGTCTGACCGTGCACGCATTTTATGTGGATCACCTGTTTTGGATTTCATGGAATCGCACAGGGAGGCAGAGATTGCGGACTTTAATCGCCTTTCGAGGCATCCAATTGGCGTTCCTTCTGTCCACAATCATAGCGAGCAGCGAAAAAAGGGAAAACAAAAGAAACACATAAGAAGTTGAAACGGTTGGAAGAGAAGTAGCAAGAACATTTGACAAACTCTGGCTTTCTTAACAAGCTACACAAACCAGATCTTGTTTCGGATGCAGGTAAAGGTCGAAAAAAATTCATCCTGAGCTCGCCTTTAGCCACAAGAGGATTGCTGAGAGAACAATCATTATAAACAATTCAATCTTTTCGTGAGCATTTGATGGGCGAGTGCTTGACTCGATTCCCAAAGAGCGTCCCGTGGTTCTTTGGGATTTGCCCATGGATCTTCATCTGACTTTGTGCTCTCGCACGCGTGTGTCCATAAGACATACAGACATGCATATGTCACGGCCAAGAGGTTTATGGAGCTAAAGGCCCGTGCTTTGATATAGGGGACCTCCTACAATCGCTGGGATTCTCGACAAGTCTCCTTCTGGAACTTTCCAAGGGTGTGCAGTACGGTAATTGAGCCGCATTCTAGAAGTCTCTAGCCATTTATGTCGGTAGTTGTCATTAGTGTCGGTAGATGAGGCGGTGTGATCTCATCCGCCGGATAAAGAGTTAATCAACGAATATAATCTGAGGGCCTCTAGTATAAGAAGAGGTGCCCTCCCCTCATTTGTAATCATCCAATCCTTTCAGTAATATCAAAGCTCCTTTCTTTTCAAAGCTCCTCTCTCTAGAAACTCTCTCTCTACAATCCAAGTAAAGCGAGTGAGTGTGCGATCGATCGAGCAAGGCTTGACTTAGGCGATCCAAAGTGTCTGAGTTGCCGCATGGTCACGATCCTAATCGATTGGCCTGTGACAAGTGGTATCGGAGCAGGAATCCTCTAGTAAGTGAGTGAGTCAGAGAATCAAACTTCTCACTCTAGTGCAAGTTGAATTGATAAGTACTAGTGGTACAGGTCCTAGTGGGCGGAAAGTGGACGGCCGGGGCAAAAGATGCTCAAATGAAGTTGGGTTCTTTGCTCCTAGAATGACAGGGTGCTAGGACGAGTCAGTTCCCCGCCAAGCTGATAAGGAGTTGGAGAAGAACTAAATTCTCACTGAATAGGGATAACGTTCTTGGATCAATCAATAAATTCGAAGAAGAGGTCTATTGCCACATTTTTAACAAGGAAAGAACCCCATTTGATTTGCTTGAGGTCAAAGAAGCCGAGTAGGCAAAAATGGTGCTACCAAAGATGCGGTTGGCAAAAAATGCCACACTTGCCAAAGAAAGTGCAAGTGACCAAGAAAGGCCAAGCAATTGAGATCAAAAGAGGCCACCAATTGAGCAAAAAATGTTTTGTTGGGCAAGCGTGACCATTTGATGTGAAATCCTAACAGTGGCGCATCAATGGTTAATGAACGCAAGGAAGTGACAAAATAATATCACAACAAGGGCATTGCGAATTTGAGTGGGGGAGAATGTCATGATCTGTAAATTCTCTCGTACTTGTGACACTTGTGATTGGTGCTTAGGGTTATCGAGTGAAGAGTGAGGAAGCAGAAGGGACGAACACAACTAGTCCATGGGAGTGGCGTTAGGATGGTTGGTGCTTAGGGTTATCGAGTGAAGAGTGAGGAAGCAGAAGGGACGAACACAACTAGTCCATGGGAGTGGCGTTAGGATGGTTGGTGCTAAGAGTTCTAGGATATAAGGATTATATCATTTAGAAGCTTTGAAGGCGAGGTTGGCCTCCCATGCACAAATTGGTCAGGAGCTGATGCCACTCTCTTGATGAAGTCATGGTAGGCCGAAACCAGTTGTTGAGCCTAAAGAGAACTGCCGTTTCACTCGATGGATTAGATGCTCGAGCGAAGCTAGGCGTGGTAAGATCTCTCACGAAGAAGCATTCACTGTATTGTTTGTGGAAAAGCTACAGAAGAAAGGCTAGCCTGGCGAATTTTGCTCGTCAGGCACCGCACGGGCCCTTCCGCAGCCAAGGAAACTAATGGCCCGTGACAAGTGGTATCAGAGCAAAAGAGAGATCTGTTTCGAGAGATCAAGGAGCACCAACTACTCGAGAGAATGTCAAGCCAAGATGCTGTTATGGATGGAGAGGCCGTGCAAGTCAAGGAGACCCATGGCCAAACAAAGAAAAGAGAAGTCTCAATGGACGCTGTGGCTGCGTTGGATGAGAAGCTCGCGAAGGTCCGGAGTGCCATGGTCAAGTTCATGGAAGGTCTTGATGACATGAGAGACTGGATCATGGAGGTCGAGACCTCGCTCCGTGAAGACTTCACGACCGGCATCAACCAAGCGACGGCCCCGTTGCACAACAAGGACGAAGCCCTTGAAGCGTTGATCGATGTGATGAAAGAGCGTGTCCAAGTGATCAAGGAAGAAAGCCCTCATAGGGATGAGGTCAAAGCCATGAAGGTGAAGATTCAAGAGCTCAAGACCGAGCTCGCCCTATGCAAGTTGAGCATCACCAATGGAGCGATGCCCACACAAGCGGTGCCCAAGCTTGAGGTGCCAAAGCCAAAAGAATTCAAAGGCAACCAATCCGCCAATGAGGTGGACAACTTCGTTTGGAGCATGGAGTAATACTTTGGCGCCATCAACATCCAAGACGAGCCAATCAAGGTAAGAACTGCTTCAATATTCCTTTCCGATACCGCAATGCTTTGGTGGTGCAATAGGTGCGACGAGATGAAGCGCGGCGCCGATCCCATGGATACACGGGATGACTTCGTGAGGGAGTTCTGAGGCTACTTCTTCCTTGAGTTTGCTCAACAAGAGGCCCATAGCAAGCTCCATCACCTTGAACAAAGGGGCATAATCCAAGAGTATGTGAAGGAATTCACAGAGCTCAAAACTCCAAATCTGCAACCTAGGAGAGGAGGCTCTCCAAGCGTTCATGGATGGATTGAAGCCATGGGCACAACTCAAGCTCAAGCGACGGGATGCGACGAGTCTCGCGAGAGCACTAAGCGTGGCCGAAGCTCTTGTCGACCTCACCAAAGCCAAACCAAAGAACCGAGCAAGAGATTGGAGGTCGAATCGATCCTTCAAGGACGAAGGAAGAAGCACTCCGCGAGGTGTGCACAAACAAGGTAGTCGAGTCTAGACATGGGGAGAAGGAACTTCCAAGCCGTCCTTTCAAAGGAGTCGACCACAAACGAACTACACGACGATTAAATTCGATCAACCCCCGCCTTCTCCTTGCTTCATTTGCAAAGGTTCACATTGGACCCAAAAGTGCCCAAAGAAGGGCAAGATCAATGCCCTCCTTGCCATTGAAGAAGTGGAGGAGGAGCCTAAAGAAGAGAAGCAACAAATTTGACTTGGAGCCGTGAAGGTTGTCAACAACGTCCAAGCTAAATTGCTGTCCAAGGAGAAGAAAGCTACACTGAACATGGACATATTCTTCTTGGAGGTCGAAATGTGTGGTCGAACGATATACGCTTTGGTCGACACTGGTGTGTCGAACATATTCATGTCAACCGAAGTGGCAAAAGCCTTGGGACTTCACGTGGAGCTGACTGGGAAGACATTCAAACCCATCAACTCAAATGGCCTCCATGGTGTAGGATCAACTCCGGATGTGGATGTCCAAATCGGCAGATGGAAGGGCAATCGGCATTTGAGGTAATCCTCTCAATGATTACGATCTCATTTTGGGAATGCAATTCTTCGATAGTGTGAGATCCATGATCGACATGAGGACCAAGTGCATCATGATCCTCAATCCAAATTGCCCATCGATGATCCCTATAATAAAAGGAGTGATCGACACCAAGACCTCACGATGATCCGACAAGAGCTTGAAGGCCGAGAAGCGCATGCTCAAGCCGCCATCCATGGAGAAGCCGAAGGTAGAGTTGGATCCTACTCCAACTCATGCCATGCCCAAGCTCGAGCTAAAGATGAAAGGGTGTGGTCCATCGTTCGTGAGCGTCCGAGCAAAGCAAAACCAAAAAAAGAGAGCCCGTGCTCGAGCTAGGAAGGCCGCCCGTCAAGCTATGAGCGATGAGGGCATCGCTCGAATGAGTGGGGGAGAATGTCACGGCCAAGAGGTTTTTGGAGCTAAAGAGACGTGCTTTGATGCGGAGGACCTCCTACAATCGTTGGGATTCCCGACAAGTCTCCTTTCGGAACTTTCTAAGGGTGGGCGGTACTATAATTAAGTCGTATTCTAGAAGTCTCTAGCCATTTATGTCGGTAGTTGGTAGTTGTCATTAGTGTCGGTAGATGAGACGGTGAGATCTCGTTTGCCAGATAAAGAGTTAATCAACGGATGTAATCTGAGGGCCGTTAGTATAAGAAAGGATGCCCTTCCCTCATTTGTAATCATCCAATCTTTTCAGTAATATCAAAACTCCTTTCTTTCTAGAGCTCATTTCTTAAGAAACTTTTCTCTCTATGATCCGGGTAAAGCAAGTGAGTGTGCGATCGATCGAGCAAGGCTTGACTTAGGCGATACAAAAGTGCCTAAGTCGCCGCACGATCACGATCCCAATCGATCGGCCCATGACACATACATACTTGTTGAAACTTGAAAGTAACTGTACATCGAACAAGACAATAATTGATTGAAATCAGTCGAGGGAGAGCACAGAATGAAGAACCTCTCGTGATCATTGCTCAGTAACCGGAGCTGCGATGTCGACCCTCTCGTGCACATGCCGTGGCACTTCAGCTGAGACATCTTTAGAAGCATACGGCAGGAGAGAATGTCGTAATTTGCACTTGATGTATGTATTTTTGTCTGTAGAAATCCATTACCAGCTGCAGCTGCGTTTTATGGCTTTGATGAATAGCTATGGAGTTGAGGTCAAGGTGAAGCAACTAGAAGGAGTCTTTGGGGAAACTTTAGCCTAAAGGTCCTAAGTTTTATTAATGGAATATGATAGGGCTCCAAATGCACAATCAATTCCTTAACTTCACTTAAACATATAATCAAGTCCTACAACCGTGTATTGAAAACTGCAACATAAAGCTGTCGTGTATGCGAAATTCCAAATGTCGTCACAAAGATAATTTTGTATGTATTTATTCATCAAAAGAATTCGATTGTAATTTAAGAAAAAAAAGGTTTTGGACTTGATTGTACAAATTAAATTGGGTTCCATGGACAAAATTAGGAGTTTAAGTGAACTTATTCTCATATGTTTAGTGTGAACTTTTTGACAAATAATTTTGGCATTATTTACCCACTGCCGGGGAAAATTCACCAGCTAGAAAATGCGGATGGAGACGCCATTGAGCCTCATTTGCATATATTTTAAAAAATTATAGGTACCCCAGATCTTTATTGATCCACTTTACATGAGCTATTAGATTATGTTGAACCATTGTTTGATGTCTAACTAGACAAGAAAAAATAATTAAAAAAAAATTGGTGTAAGAAAAACACTGCATCGAAATCATAACAGCGCTTGGGTCAACACAATGCCAGGAATATTAAGACATTTTATTTACTAGCTTGGTTCAAAATAATGATGCCGAGATTCTCATTATCATTTTTTTTTAATTAAGAGCAGGTCTGATTAAATTTTTACTTAATATAAATCTTGTAACGTCGCACTTTAACTTTGTTAATCCTACACAGTTGAAACTTTCACAATATATCAATGATGACCTCTAAATTCACATATAATTTTTTAAAATTTTTAATAAAACTTTAAACTTTGGCAAAATTATTTTATCAAACTTGAAGTTTAGTGGGGACCATACCTTTTTTAAATAATCTTATTCTTAAGTGAGGTTAGGGAAAATGTCACATCGAACTTTTTATATGATTGATTACTTTACATCACCAAAATCATCCCTGGCATGATAATAATAATATATATACAACAATTTTGATTTATTCTAATAATATCCTCAACTAACTTCGCACTTTAATTCTCACCACGATATTAGCTTCATTGATGACTTTACGAGGATTTCATTCGAAGGCTTAGGATATGTCTAATTGATTATTTTAACGGCACATAACTTACTTAATTGGTCAGAAGATAAGATATTTAAAAAAAAAATTAATAAGTAATACTTCTCGTCATTCCATGTTTGCTAAGAAGATAATAAAATTATTTTATTAAGTTTTATGTACTATTGAACAAATTTTCGTTTCCATTTTCATTAATTAAAGCCTTCGGCGCTTGATATATAGTACTCGAATTTTCGGTTCTCTTATTTTTCACTTTTATCATACGAGTTTCATACCAATGACCTCAACTCCGGACGTTTTATTGATCCATACTATGTATATAGCCAAATTTCAAACTCGGTGTCTAATTTGAAAAATGCCTTAGAAATGTCATCATCAAGCAAGATATCAATGGCGGAATGGTGGATACACGGCAACTTTCCCTTCCTCAAGATTGCAGGAGTGAAGGTTTCACTCTCATATTACCCGCTTCTCTCTTCACTCCTAAGAAGTAGCAAGTTCCCTTATTTTTCAAGCGACTTCCTTTCTAAGATAAAAATAGAATGATCACTTGAATGATCGTTCATCAAATCCGCTGGGTCTTATCAAGAGAACGAAAATAAGTGCGTTAGAATCTTGTACTAAACATAAAATTTTCGAATTTCGGTGTCCCTCTATATAGCCATCGTTGTCATAAAATCCAGCATTAAATCCGATTCGGTGAACTAGATCTCTCCCTCCCCTCTCTTTTTTCTTTGAGTGATTCGGTTCTCTATTTTCTTTTCATTGTTTTCCTCTCATTTGGAAAGCTTGTCTCTACTAATCAAATCTAGATTTAGCAGCTTCTCTCTCATTTTAGGAAGGTTTCTATATTGATCTAGTTTATATTTAGGGATTTTTATGTATATGTTTTCGAGGTATCACTTCCCTTGGATTTCATTGGTATACATACAAGTCCAATTTCACAAGAGATCAGAAAAATTTTCGTGAAGGTTTCGCTCTCACAGTTAGATCTATTTTTACTCTAAATGATGATGATTTTGGGGATGTTGACCTAGGCGTGCATTGTCGAAAGACAAAGCTGTAACAACAAATAGAGTTCTCGGTGTGTACACATTACTGAAAATGGATTCAATGATCGGCCATTGATTTAGGTTTGAAAAAGTCACAAATCTACTCTTTGAGCCTGTGACTCCTAACTTTGTTCTAATGATTTATCTTGTTATATGGAATTTGTTTTGCTTTGAAACTGTCCAGGTTTGTCTTAATTTGTAATTGGACTGTATTATTTCTCTCTTGTTTTTTCATGGAAATAAATGAAATGATACTTTTGGGGGAAAAAAGAAATGGTTAAGTGGCGATGATGACTTTGCAATGGCGTGACAACGCCAAGGATGCTGGCAACATGTGTGAATTCTGGGAGGAGGATTCTACTAAAGAAAAATTAAAAAACCAATGCTGAAGGCAAAAACATCTCTATCTCTTCATATCCTATCAATTCTTGCCGGAAAAGTCAAATATATTATACAAAAAGAGGTGAGGAATTACTACATGAGCTAAACTGTCATGCATATTAAACAGGAAGTTAGTTTTTACCTTGGATCAGCAGGATCTTAGCGAAACAGGGCCGACTGATAAGCTCAGCGTTTCACTCAGAGCTACAATTTTGTAGAAAACTAACTATGAATGTCTCGGTTCTTCAGCAATTTCCTGTCATAATTACGCATTCATCAACCTGAAGATGAAGTAATTTATGCACTCCGGGTGTGATTAGAATTCCCTTTCCCCGGTTCCAATTTGCTGATAAAATAAGTTGTTCGCAGAGTAATCGCACCTCCAAGATGTTACTTGCTAGACAAGTAGAATTAAGAAGTATGGCGGACAAGAAAAAGAACACAGATCACGTTGACAGAAATATGTATAATGCTTCTTAATTTCAAAGTGATGCACCTTAATTCTTGTTCTGGCTAATTTTCGTCACTGAAAAACAACATAGTAGATCTAAGGAGGCAAAATGAAACATGAAGGGTGTCTCTCCGGAACGAAGATGACCAGTATCAATGCTTTCCCACCAAGATGAAGTCGTCATCGTCGAGTACCTGAACTTCTCCATTTCCCACGAAATGCTTTCTTCCAATGTCCTTCACCAAGCCCACGAACTCCAGCCTCTTCGATAGAGGAAGGGGCACGTAAGGGAGCCTGAAAACTGGCCGGACCACCCCGAGTTGAGCCAGAGCAGTGTTCACTCCGATCGGATTTGGCTCGTGGAAGAGCCATTCAACCAAAGGCAGGACCTTTTCGTTCAGTGAAGGACTCTTCTTCCCTGTGACCAATTCCAGCATCAAGCCAGGAATCAAATTGCTGGCAACCGACATTGATCCCATAGCCCCGAAATCCCACCTACCATCATGGCATTGATCATCCATCCCACACCAAACGGTGATCCCCTCCTCTGCATAGTGCCTAACCCGATCATTGCCAACACATTCCTTAATGCCGACAAAGTTTGGGCTTGTGGCCAAGGTTTGGATGACGCTAGGAGGAATGTCCTGACCCGTCCTTGCCGGCACATTGTATATTATCATCGGGCCCATAGGTAGAACACTATTGAAGTGAGCAAGCAAGCCGCGTATCGATGTTTTGCCATAATAAGGATTGATGTGAAGGGAAGCATGCATTCCCACAGCAAAGCCCTTCTCAGTGGCCTCCATCGCTTCTGCGGTGGAGTTACTTCCGGTGTTACCGATCACCTTGAGCGAAGCACCAAAGCGATCAACGGTGTGTCTAATGAGCATGATGTGCTCGTCCCAGCTCATCAAATGGCCTTCCCCGGCTGTGGCACCAACGATGACTCCTTTCACACCCTGCGTGATCTGCATAGCGATCAAACCATCGTAGGCTTCGAGGTCCAATCTGCCATCGGGTAGGTACGGGGTCTTGATAGCTGTGATCAGCCGGAGTGATCTGATATCCTCGACTGGTGTCCTGGATTAGCAAAGGGACAAATCATTGCAGGCCTACTGCTTGATGAGTGCATTTTCACCGCGGGGAGCAGCAGGCAATGCATAGAAACAAAATCAAAAACTGTCTGACTTTGTCATGACAGAATTTGTAGGATAGAACAGAAATTTATCGGAACCCGATGTCAAAAAGCACAGTAGCGACCTATACAGGCATTCACAATGAACTATGTAACATCCATGAGTAGGAATTTCCCAATATGTCTGGTCGTGCACACACTTTATACGGATCACCTGTTTCGGATTTCATTGCTTCGCCCTGGGAGGCAGAGATTAGGGACTATAGTTGCCTTTCGAGGCCACCAATTCGCAAATCTTCTGTTCCTGAATCGGTAGCAAGCACACAAAAAGAAACAGAAAACAAATAAACATACAAAGAAGTCGTAACGGAAGAGAAGTTGCAAGAGCAGCTGACAACTCTAGCCTTCTTGTACCAGCGACATGAACCAGATCTTATTTCCGATGCAAGCAACAGTAGAAAAAATTCATCCTGAGCTCGCCGGTTCTCAAAAGAGGGTTTCTATAGAACTGCTGTGGGAACAATCATTATGAACAATTCAACCTTTTCACAAGCACTCGACGGCAAGAACTTAACACGAGGCCAAAAGGGTGTTTCGTGTTTCCTAGTGATTAGCCCATGAACTGTTCATCGAACCGACTTACTACTACACTTCATCCCTAGGACCGGAAACAATTCACCTTCACATGTGCGCTCGTACGAGACGTGAGAACACATGGAAACATACATATTTACACACATACTGGTCGAGCGAAAGCACAGAATGAAGAACCTCTTG
This sequence comes from Eucalyptus fibrosa, assembly GCA_017140475.1. Lineage (NCBI taxonomy): Eukaryota > Viridiplantae > Streptophyta > Magnoliopsida > Myrtales > Myrtaceae > Eucalyptus > Eucalyptus fibrosa. The sequence continues at coordinate 15,568,313 of CM029509.1, forward strand.
AGATCATTGCTTGGTAACCGGAGCTCCGGCGATGACCCTCTCATGCACATGCCCTGGACGTCCAGCTGAGCCATCTTCAGAAGCAAGGGGAAGGAGAGAATAGAGCACTTTGTAAGTAATGTAGGGCACTTACGTTTGTATACTTCACGAATCTATTACCAACTACAGCTGTTTTTATGGCTTGATGAATAGCTCTGGAGTTCCAGTCGAAGTGAACCACCTAACATGATGACATAGAAGCGAAAGAGACGCACGGTAAAGATAATTTTGGGGAATCATCCCAGAATAGAGTAATGAATAACGTTTATTAATGAAATATGATTAGGCTCTAAACATTTCGATTGGAGCAGTTAAGTCGTGAGCAATGACGTTGTGAAATTCTCAACTCAAGCAATTAAGCAATTAACTTCTCTGAAGGGTATATTTTAGGTCCTTTATATGTGTTGAGAAAGGTAATTGAAAATTGCCAGTACGCAAAATTTCAACTATCACCAGAGAGATGCTCACGTTGGCATTATTTATCCAAAAGACTCGATTGCACTTTTCTTAGAAAGGCTTGAAAATGGATCGTGCGAATTAAAATATTTAAATTAAATTGCGATCTTATGTATGAAATTGAAAATTTTGAGTGAACTTATTCTAACAATTTCCTGGGGAAAATTCAAATAACTTTATATATTAGTTTGGATCTACCAAAAAGAGGTGTCATTGAGTCTTATGTGTCAATATTTGAGAAAATTGTTAGGTACTTCAGATCTTTATTAGCCCACTTCATTTGAGATTATGTTGAATTGTTATTTTTATGTCTGGAAAATTAGTAAAAATTTGCTTTGGTGTAAAAAAATTGGAAAGAAAGAGGAATGGCATCCGAGCCGATGCAATGCTAGAAATATTAAGATGTCAAATCTACTAAATTATTATTACCACTTTCCATTTTTAATTATGAGCGTATCTAATTAGCCTTTTATTTTCATTTTCTGCTTATTGTAAATTTTGTGACACGCATGTTGACTTTTTTTTTTAATTCTAAATATTTGAAACTTTCATAATATATAAATATTGACATGAAGATTCGTATATTTTTTTATAATTTTTGAAAATTTAAATGATATTTTAAAAAGGAAAGCAAAAAGAGTACCCTTTACATCAAGATACTATCAACCTTAATATCGGTAGAATTAATCCCATGTTAAAAAATTGATTGTCAGCGTCTAAATCTCTTGAAAAATTTTTAAAAAAATTACCCAATCATGACATGACCGCTATGCAGGTCAAGGCGGCTAAGGTCAAAGTTTCACTGTGGACCAATCTCCTATTTTTTTTAATTTATCTTATGCCTAGGTTGGTGTAGGCAGAACGTGACACCGGACTTTACATGATTGATTGCTTTGCACTATTAAAAATTATCTCTCGTTGTAACAATAACTTTTTCCCCAACAATTTGGTTGTTATAATTATTTAAATGTTCAAATTAAATACAGAAAATTAAATATTTCAACAGTTAACGTTATTAAGTGCATTTGATAACCTTTAATTATACATAACTTAATTAAAAATTTTATTAAATTAATATCTCGAGTTTGAATTCGAATAATAATTTATTAAATCAAATTTTGTCAAGGAAGATTTTTTCAAGTAGATTTCAAATTGGATGAAGAAGCCTTTGGACTCCTTAAAGCTGCACAAAGAAAAAAATAAAATAAAGATAGAATATAAAAATAAAAATAAAAAAGTGAGGGTTTTCTATCTTTTTTATTGTACGTGCAGGACAAGGCAGAAGAAGAATCTATATTAGAGAAAAAGAATCAAGGGTGGGGCGCGGAGTCAATGTTTTGACTTTGGGTACACACATAGAATAGAAAGGTGTGGTCTTCAGCGGAAAAGAAAAGTGCAGCCCTACGAGAGAAAAAGAAGCCGCACACGGAGAAGCCGCACGACAAGCTGAAGAGAGCCGCGCACGAAGAGAGAAGAATGCAAACCTGTACAGAAAGAGGAGAACAAGCATATGAATTCTTCGTTTCAATGTACATAAAGCGTTTTATTTTAAGCTTGAACGCATGGTGATTTTATATCGTAAATTTATGTTCAAGTGAGTTTTTTTTTTTAATTAAATCTAAATGTGAAAAACATTCGAGCATGTGAGTGATTATAAACTCTGATTCTCCGATTATAGTAAATTATTTTCACGGGCTCTCCCCGTGACGTAGGTATCAAATACTCGAATCGAATCATATAAATTTCTGGTATCATTATTATTCTCATTCATTTCTCTGGTGATTTTATGTTGACGTAAATTGCAAGATCAAAATCCTGTCATTTTCGCATATTATATTCCAACAAAATTGTTTAAAAAGTTCTAAACCTATTACACATTTATTAATTCATTCATAAACTTTTCAATTTTGTCAATTGAATTCTACATAATTTTCATTTAATCCATTATGTCTAATTTTAGACTAGCTATGTGGCACGACCTGTGCTAATGCAAACAATTCTTAATAATATTTTTTTTTAAATTCTTTTTCTTTTTTTTTTCTTTTTTCCTTTTTCTCTCTCTTTTCCTTCATTTTATTTATTTATTTATTTATTTGATACCAACCGGCAAGGGTCACACTAACCGCTACGTGAGGGCTATGATGCCTCGCCTGACCTTGCCTAGACCTAGGCAAGGCCATCACGGCCACAAGCAAGGCAGCCTCGCTTGTAGCCGCGATGGCCTTTCAAGTCGCGGGCAAGGTGACCTCGCCCACTACTTGAGCTTCAGGCTCATGGTAGCATCCGTGAGAGCTCAAGGCTCACAGACATAGACACGAGATCTAGGGTGAGTTTCAAGCGCCTACTTTTTAAATTTATCTTATGCCTAAGTTGCGGTAGGTAGAATGTGACACTGGACTTTACATGCTCGATTATCTCTCTTATTGAAACAATGACTTTTTCCCCAACAATTTGGTTTTTCTAATATTTGAAGGCTCACATTAAGCATGGAAAATTAAATATCTCAACAATTAATGTTATTAAGTGCATTTGATAACCTTTAACTATACATAGCTTAATTGAAAAATTGTCCAAAAACTTCTAAACCTACTGCACTTTTGCTAATTTATTCTTAAATCTTTCCATATTTTGTCAATTGAATCAATGAAGTCCAATCTATCTAAGTTTGGAATGACTACGTGGTACATTGGTGCTAGTGTAGACATTTTTAGTAATATTTAAAAAAAAAAAATTCTTATTTTTTTCTCTTTTCCTTATTTTTTTTATTTTTTATTATTTTTTTATTTTTTTACTATTGGCTGGTAAGGGTCTCACCGACTACTAGGTGAGGGCTGCAATGCCTTGGCCCGGCCTCACCCAAATCTAGGCAAGGCCATCGCAGCCACATGCAAGGCGGCCTCACCCGCAAATGCGATGGGCTGCGGGCAAGGTGCGATGGGCCGCAGGCAAGGCAACCTGGCTCGCTACTTGAGCTTTGGGCTTATGATAACGACGATGAGAGCTCAAGGCTCGTTGGCATGGACACAAGATCTAGAGTGAGTTTCAAGCACCATCTTATGCCTAAGTTGGGGTAGGCAAAATGTGACTTTACATGATTGATTGCTTTACGCCATCGGAATTTATCTCTCATGTTGTAACAATAACTTTTTTCCTCAACAATTTGGTTATTCTAATTATTTGAAGGCTCACATTAAGTATAGAAAATTAAATATTTCAATAACTAACATTATTAAGTGCATTTTATAACATTTAACTATACATAGCTTAATTGGAAACTCGTCTAAAAAGTTTTGACATATTGTATTTTTGTCAATTGAGTTCTAAATATTTTCATATTTTTCCAATTGAGTCCATCCATCTAATGTGGACAATTCCTAATAATATTTTTAAAAATTATTTTCTTTTTCTTTTTCTTTTTCTTTTTTTCTTTTTTCTTTCTCTTTTCCATCTTTATTTTTATTTTTTTAACAATTGGCCAGCAAGGATTTCACTAACCGCTAGGTGAGAGCTGCAATGTCCTCGCTTGGCCTCACCTATATTTGAGCAAGGCCATCATGGCCATGAGCAAGGCAACCTCACCCGCTACTTGAGCTTCGAGCTCATGGCAGCGACCATGAGGGTTCAAGGCTCGCAAACATGGACGCGAGATTTGGAGGGAGTTTCAAGTGCCTATTTTTATAATTTTTCTTATGCCCAAGTTGGTTTAAGAAAAACGTGACACTAGACTTTACATGATTGGTCGCTTTACATTATTAAAAATTACCTCTCTAATTGTAACAATAACTTTTTTACCCAACAATTTGGTTATTCTAATCATTTGAGGGCTCACATTAAATACAGAAAATTAAAAATTTCAACAATTAACATTATTGAGTGCATTTGATAACCTTTACCTCTACATAACTTGAAGGAAAAACTATCCAAAAAATTCTAAACTTATTGCGCTTTTGTCAATTGAGTAATAAATCTTTTAATTTGGTCAATTAAGTCCTAAGCATTTTCACATTTTGTCAATTGAGTCCATCCGTCTAATTTTCGATTGGCTCGTGACACGATCGGTGGTGGCATAAGCAATTCTTAATAATATTTTTTAAAAATTATTTTTTCCTTTCTTTTTTTTCCTTTTTTTAATCTTTTCCTTCTTTATTATTATTTTTTTTTTTTTTACTAATAGCCAGCAAGGGTCTCACCGACCGCTAGGTGAGGGCTGCAATACCCTCTCCCGACCTCGCCCAAATCTAAGAAAGGCCATAGCGGCCTCTAGCAAGGCAGCCTCACTCACGGCTACTATGGCCTTTTGAATCATGAGCAAGGCGACCTCATCCGTTGCTTAGAGGTGATCGATTCTCAATCTAATCCGATTCTAAGGTGAAATCAAGAACCGAACCGGAAGGACTGGTTCCCAAAAATCGGAACTGAGGATCGTTCAGTTCCGATTCAGTCTAATGGAATCGATTACTTAATTATTCCCATTACTTTATTTTCCACTACTTGGAATAGGACCAAAATAATGTTTAGTTTACATTTTATTTATTTTTTTGAAGAAATAAAAAAAAAAAAAAAAGTATATTTAGGCGGTCCAATCTAGCTCCCCCTTTGAAACTAGGAACCAAACCAACACCCTCAAGAATCAAACCAATTGGCCGGTCCAGTTTGATTCGATCGATTCTTGATTTGGGTGGTCTGTTTTGCACACTCCTATTGCAACTTGAGCTTCGAGCCCATGGCAGCAACCATGAGAGCTCAAGGCTTGTAGGCATGAACACGAGATGTAAAGTGAGTTTCAAACACCTATTTTTTATTTTATTTTTTATCTTATGCCTAAGTTGGGGTTGGCAGAACATGACATTGGACTTCACATGATTGAGTGCTTTACACTACTAAAAATTGTCTCTCTCATTGTAACAATAACTTTTTCCCCAACAATTTAGTTATTCTAATTATTTGAAGGCCCGCATTAAGTACAGAAAATATAATATTTCAACAATAGTGTTATTAAGTGCATTTGATAACCTTTAACTATACATAACATAACTGGAAAATTGTTCAAAAATTTAAACCTAATATACTTTTACCAATTGAGATCTAAACATTTTTCGCATTTTACCAATTGAGTCCTATATATTTTCCAATTTTGCCAACCAAGTCCATCTCTCTAATTTTGGACCAACTACCCAGTACAGTTGGTGCTTTGATGTGAACAATTTTCAATAATTTTTTAAACAATATTTTTTCTTTTCTCATATTCTTCTCTTTCCTTTTTTTTTTTTTCTTTTTACTACTAGCTGACAAGGGTCTGCCAGCTGCTAGGTGAGGGATCACGATGCCCTTGCCCAACCTCATCCAAATCTATGCGAGGCCATCACAGCCACAGGCAAGGTAGCCTCACTCGTGATGGCCTTTTGGGTTGCGAGCAAGGCAACCTCGCCCATTGCTTGAGCTTTGAGCCCATGGCAGCGACCATGAAGGCTTGAGCCTCATAGACATGGACACAAGATCTAGAGTGAGTTTCAAGTTATGGCTGGCCACTCGATCGATAAATTTTGAGCTCCTGGCCATGGTCCATTAAGCTTGAGTGATTGCAAGGAGGCTGCCTCAAGCAATGGCCAATGAGGACTTTGTGAGCTTGCTAACCACTAGTAAATAAAAATAAAGAATGAACTAAGGGAAAAAAAAACTTTTTAAAAAATATTTAAAAATTCAAAATTTTATATATTTAAATATTATAAAAAAATTGTCCATATCAACATCGGCCATACCATTTGAGATAGTTGGACCTTAGCGAATTCCTACCAAAATTGACTGAATAGATTTAATAGACAAAATGTGAAAAGGTTTAGGACTCAATTGACAAAATTAAAGGTTTAAGATTAAATTTAAGACTTTTTGGATAATCTTTCAACAACTTAATTGAGTGTCTTAAATCAAAAATTACTTGAAAGGGCTTACCTATTTGGTTAAATGATAAAACATTTAATGGAAGTTAAAATCTTATTTGTCAAAACCTTTCGATAATACTTGTCGTTCCATGTGCGTTAGAAAGATAATAAATTAATTATAATGTTCATCTATATCGAAGAACTTCTAAGTTTTATTTTCAGTATATAAAGTATTTAAAAATTAATAGTCAATTTATAGTTTTCAGTACTTATTTTTTTATAAACGAGTCAAAAAAAAAAAAAGCCTCAACTCTGGATGTTTTATCTAGCTATACTATATATAAAGCTAATTATTTGACATGGTGTCCAACCTGTTATAAAATAAATAAATAAATAAATAAAAACCAAACAAACAAAACTATTGACCTTTGAAAAATGCTTGGCAACCATTCCCGCTCATGATTACATAAATAAATGTTGCACTCTCAACTTATGACCCACTTCTCTCTTACCTCCTAGAAAGTAGCAAGTTTCGTTACTCTTTTTAAGTAATTTCCTTTCTGAAATACAAATAAAGTTAATTGCTCGAATAATCGTTCATCATGTCCTCTCAATCTTAGCGAGAGAGCAAAAATAAGTGGCGCACCTGCAAAGCACGTGAGTTAGATCTGGTACTGCTTACAAAAATTTTCAAACTTTGGTGTCCGCCCAGATACCTATCATAATACATATGTATGCAATTCAGTTACAACCTTATGTCCCCAAAAGAGTTTGAGGAGCGAAAACATAGAAGTCCCGCAATCATTGAAACGAAATATAAAAATTTTGAATGCTTGTTGTAGCGCGTCCATGGAGACTAGTCTATCTTAAATTGTACTTTCACTTTTATTTGAGAGTTTCCCAAACCATTATTTTTCTATCAATCCTAGCCAATTAGTCGTTCCTTGTAATTTAGCTGACATCGCAGCTGATGGGACTACCTACACTCGGACCATAGTAAGCAAAGCATAATTAATCATCCTAGTAACGTAATTCATCGAAGAAATTGTTTTAAAACTTAAAATGGCAAAGAAATCTTAACTAAAAATAAGATTAGTGCAAAGTTTAAAATGATAATTCCTCTGTGTACTTTAAAAAATGCTTAAACGCTGTAAAAATCAAGTGAATTTGAGAAATAAAATAGGAGAGATGGATTAGGCACTTTGTCAATTTCCCTATTAAATCCACACATCATATGCAAAAGATTTACGGGACCTTCAGACTGAGAAACCAACTAAAACGCTTCTCAAATCCAAAATCCAAATCCAAGCATCCATTCAATGTACTTTCTTGATCATTTTGGAAAAATAGATGAATAATTGACTCATGCAGAGGAGGGAAAGATCTAGGCAACTTGCGTGAATACTCGTCTCCGATTGAGATGGTCTTTACTTCATACTATCTTCTGATGTGCTTGCGAATCAAGAAAATCAAAGCTTGTGGATTCCTCTAGCTCTCCGGTGACATTAGGTTTTAAGTAGGTTTAAGTACAAATAGCATCCGTGTGATTAAAAATGCCTCTGTCAATTTAGCATGGAAGCAACTTGATGAAGCCTTTCTTGTTATACTCTAAGTAGCACCAACACTGACACGCAATACATTTATTACCATTACCGACACGATACGTCGTTTCTCAAAAGATAGAGAATTCCAACACGTTGGAACACATTGTATATTAAATATATATTTTTATATGTACATAATAAATTATCATTTTTTTTTATTATTTCAATCAAATTAATTTGAATCAAATTCATAAATAAATAATTAATTAAAAAAGCCTAGAATAAATATACACTAAAAACATTAATCCGCCATTTATTAATATCATTCATTGTTTCAATTTGACAAATTCAACTTTATTTCAATAATTCATAAAACTTGGAGAAAAAACAAGCAATTCATATTATGAACTTGCATGTTAGATATGTTGAAAGAGGAGAAAAAAAAACTTGAGGGGTGAATTGTGTATCACGGGAAGTGGAAGTCAAAAGAGAAGAGAAGACTAGGTTTTTCTTCTTTCTCCATTTATTATTTTTATTATTGTGTTTTATTTTTTCACATATATATTTTGACATTTCATTTATTTAATTTTTAAAATTGACCTCAATATCATAATCACATGTCGGAAAGTCATATGTCAGAAATTCCGACTCGAGTGTCAGAGAGTATCAAGAAAGTTGACCAGGTGTCGAATTTTCCGACACGTGTTGACCGAGTATCAGAGAGTGTCCGAGAGTGTCGGATATGTGTCGAAGTGTCCGACACAACACAAAAGCTTTTGAAGAATGTCGGTGCTTCATAGGTTATACTTGCTTTTTCGCTGGATTGCTTATTTCGGCAACGTTCATGAGAAGGAAGATGTTGCCGCTAATACATTCCAATAATCTCTCGTAGTTCTCCATTAGTTAGGTATCTCAGCATTTCAGCGGTTTTCTGGGTCCTCTTTCTCCTCCTAGTTTTTGTGGTACTCCGATAAGCATTTCGCAGACGGCCTAGATAGTATCTATAAAACGATGTTTTGCTGGAAAAGACAGAACGCTAGTCATGTATATGGCTGTACGTATAATGCTTCTTAGATTCAAAGTGATGCGCCTTGATTCTTGTTCCAGCTAGTTTCGTTACTGAGCATGGTAAATCTGAGGAGGCAAAATGAAACATGAAGGATGCCTTTTTGGAATGAAGATAATCAATATCAATACCTTGCCACCAAGATGAAGTCATCATCGTCATGTATATGGCTGCACGTATAGTGCTTGATGCTTGACCGCCTACCATGGCGTCATATCGCATGGCACTCCCGGAATTGGAAGAACTGAGAAGCAGCTAAAGGAGTTGCTTGACGCGGGTTACATACGGCTGTCCAAGGCTCTGTTTGGTGCACCAATCCTATTCCAAAAGAAACACGATGAATCACTCCGGATGTGCATCGACTACCGGGCACTGAACAAGTTGACGGTAAAGAACAAGTATCCGACCCCGCTCATCGCAGATCTCTTCGATCAACTCGATGGGGCTCAATGGTTCACCAAGTTGGATATTCGATCGGATTACTACCAAGTTCGGATCACCGAAGAGGACGAGCCAAAGACCGCATGTGTGACACAGTATGGATCCTACAAGTTCCTCATGATGCCGTTCAGCCTGACCAACGCTCCGACTACATTTTGCATGCTAATGAACAAGGTACTCCACCCTTTCCTAGATCGGTATGTAGTGGTTTACCTAGATGATATTGTAGTCTACAGTCTGATGCTCGAAGAGCATGTGGAGCACTTAAGGTAGGTCTTCCAAGTCTTGCGTGAAAATGACTTGTATGTCAAGCAGGAGAAGTGCGCCTTTGCTCAGAAGGAAGTTCCGTTCTTGGGGCACATCGTCGGGGGTGGACAAGTACGGATGAACAAGGCAAAAATTCAATCGATCGTCAAATGAGAACTGCCAACGAAGGTGATGGAGTTGAAGTCGTTCATTGGCCTCACCAACTACTACCGGTGATTCATTTGGGATTACTCGAGCATCACCGTGCCGCTCACGGACCTGCTGAAGAAAGAGAAATCGTGGGAGTGGACAGATCAATGCCAAAGAGCATTCGATCAATTGAAGAAAGCCATGGCCGAGGAGCCAATCTTGGTGTTGCCTGATCACACCAAGCCTTATGAGGTAAAGACTGACGCATCGGATTATACTATCGGTGGTGTGCTTATGCAAGATGGCCATCCAGTGGTGTACGAGTCTCGGAAGTTGAACGATACCACGCATCGGTATACCGTTCAAGAGAATGAGATGACCGTGGTAGTCCACTACCTTCGGACGTGGAGGCATTATCTCCTAGGATCGAACTTCGTCGTAAGGATGGACAATGTGGCCACGAGCTACTTCCAAAAGCAAAAGAAGCTAAGTCCGAAGCAAGCTCGATGGTAGGATTTATTAGCAAAGTTTGACTACACATTGGAGTACAAGCCGGGGAAGGCCAACTCCATGGCGAACACAATGAGTCGAAAGATGGAGCTGATGAGCAACACGGTAAGTCAACCGAGTTGCCCCTGGGTCGACCGCATCAGGGAGGGGTTAAAGCATGATCCAATAGCTCAAACCCTCATCGGGTATGCAAATGAGGGCAAAACCTGATAGTTTTGGTGTGAGGACGAGCTCCTCTACACCAAAGGAATGCGACTGTACGTGCCCTTCCATGAGAAGTTGAGGAAGGAGATCTCGCACGAGTGCCACGACTCGAAGTGGGCGAGTCATCTAGGGATCCACCGCACGTTGGCCCTCGTCGAAGATCGATATTACTGGCCTCAAATGCGGAACGACGTGGAGGCTTATGTGAAGACTTGTTTGATATGCCAACAAGATAAGCTGGAGCAACGTTCGTCACCAGGTTTGTTGGAGCCACTTCCTGTTCCAACTTGTCCATGGGAAAGTGGAAACTGTTTCCATAGACTTCATCATCAATCTACCAAAGTCCAAAGGGTGTTAGACTCTCATAGTCATGGTGGACCAGTTCTCGAAGTATGCGACTTTTGTGCTTGCGACGAAGGATTGTCTAGCCAAGGAGGCAGCCAAACTATTCATGAAGCACGAGGTCAAATACTAGGGAGTGCCACAAACGATCGTGAGCGATCGTGATCCTTGTTTCACGGAGCATTTTTAGTCCGAGTTGTTCAAGCTGCTGGAGTCGGAGCTAAATATGTTCACGAGTTTGCATCTCTAAACCGACGGTCAGACGAAGTAGGTTAATGCACTATTGGAGATTTACCTCCGACATTATGTGAGCACTGTGACATCCTGAAATTCGACCCCGTTTCGATAAAGTGAAATGGGCATTTCGTCGGCGTGCTTATGGCCTTTTTCTCTGAGCTGATCACTCACGAGTTAACTAACCTATTGGGTGAAGCCGTTAAGGGATGTATCAGCTGTAAAATCCCTAAAAGCTACCTAATTGGTTGGATTGAGCTAAAATCACGTCGATCGATTTTTAACCACGAAATTGAACTCGATTTCGGGAATCGAATTTTAAGCGCGTCATAATTCTTATTTTTAGGATCCTCGTCTCATCGCTCGTCAATTTATTGGCCGAGTCGAAATTTCAATAAAGAAATTATCGGAAGAAAATTTGAAGACCAAAATAAAATAGAAAGAGAAAAGGAAAATTTGCATAAAAGAATTATGTATTTCCCTTTTTTTTTTCCTCTCTCTCCCTCTCTTTTCTTTTCTTTCTTTTTCTTTTTCTCTCTCTCTCTCCTTTCCCCTTTCCCTTTCCCCTCGTGCGTATAGCCCTCACCACTCACTTTTCTCTCCCTTATCTCTTCTCTCTCTCTCCTCTCTCTTCTCTCCCACTTTTTCCCCCACGTGACCGAACCCACCCCCTTCTTTCTTCTTCTCCTGCTTTCTTCTTCGTGGAATCGGCGAACCAGAAACGAAGAAGAAGAAGCCGCACGGTTGCCGCTCGTCCCGCCGTCGCACCGCCACACCGCCGCCCGCACCGCCGCCCGCGCCGCGCCCGCGCGCTTCGCCCGCGCCCAGCCGCTCGTCCGCGCGCCCAGGCCTTGCGAACCAGCTGCTGTTCGCCCCTGTTCCAGCACCGACCAGCCACCGTCCGGCCACCTCCGGCCACCGCTAGCCCCGCCGGACCTCCTCCTCGTCCCCCTCGCCCTCCGCCGGCCTCCCCTCGCCGCCCTAGCCGCCGGAGCAGCTCCGTTCGGCCCCGACCAGCAGACCCACGGAGTGGGTTTCAGCGACTTCGGGCCCGCTTTTGGGCCGTTTCCGGGCCTCGGATCCGTGAGTCGCTTTGGGAACAATCGTTCCTCGCGTCGCCGCCGTCGGATTGATCCGATTTGCGCGCGATTTGGTGAGTAATCTCACTAATCCAGGATTAGTTGGCTAATTATGCTTAAGGTTGGTTTAGTTTTAATTAATTATGTTTAGGTTGTTAGATTAGAAGTAATTAGCAATTATTAGCCAATTGTGATGCGATTTAGATAAATTGATTGTGCAATTAACAAGTAGACGTGGTCTACTATTTATTGGAAGCATCTCGGGAATTTTCCGACGCCAAATCGGGCTTCAATTTGACGATTCGGGCCTAAGTGAGATTTTTGGCATTTAAATATTATTTTTCAAAATTAAATTAAATAATTATTTATTTTCCGAAAATTCAACTGAGATGGCCTGGAACCGGAAAATTATGCTGATGACCGTGGTGAAGTCCGTTTGTTTAATTGAGTTTTAGTTTGTGCTAAATTGAATTTTTAATATTTATTAATTAATTTTCGAAATTAATTAATTAATTAATTATTTTTCGGAAATTAAGATTTTGATGGCCGACGACCGAAATCTCGTGCTGATTGTCGTGGTGCAGTTCGTTTATTTATTTGAGCTCTACGTTGTATGGAATTGAATAAATTGTGATATTTTAGGGATTTACCCTAAATTGATTTGGAATTGATTGAGATTGAATGATTGATTGGTAGATGGCCGAGTATGTTTGTTTAGCATTTATAATGCTTTGATTGAGTTGTAAAGTGGATGGAATCATGAGAGCGGATTGGAAGTACTCTGGGATTGAACAATCAGACACGGTGTATAGACCTACGTGGTTCGGTGATTGGGATATTTGGCTAAAAAAACGGCGCCTTAAAGAACGCACGTATCGGTCTAGTACATACATTATTGTGGACCTACGTGGTTCGGTGATTGGGGATATCATCTGGCGAAAAGATGCGCCTTAAAGAACGCACGTATCGGTCTAGTACTCGTATTGTTATAGACATGTATGGTTCGGTGACTAAGGACATCACTGGCGAAAACGGCGCCTTAAAGAACGCATACACTTGTCTATTAAATACATTGTTACAGGCATGTGTGGTTCGGTGATTGGGGATATCATGGCGAAAACGGCGCCTTAAAGAACGCACACAATTGTCTATTTGAGTACATGGTTATAGGCATGTGTGGTTCGGTGACTAAGGATGTCCGGGCGTAAAAACGGCGCCTTTAAAGAACGCACGCAATTGTCTAGTGGATAAATCACATTGGTGAGCTTGGCGCCCGAGAGTATTGACCTAGAATGGTCCATCTGACATGTAATCGACTAGATCGATTGATCATTGTTTTGATTTGATGTCGTGAATTGAATGACTGATTGGAAATGACCGTGAGTGGTCTTGTTGGTATATAATCGACTAGGTCGATTTGATCGATGCTTCGATCAAGTGATATGATTTGTTTGAGTGCCTATTATGAATTATACCGACTTGCGGTGTAGGATCGATGCTAAGGTACGTCTTTCGACCCATGCGTGTTTAGGCAGCCTTTAGTATAATGGTTTACTAATCGGGCTTAGTGGGGTAGAACTCATTTGAGACGTAGTCTCATCCCAGTTTGGGGAAAACCATTTCAGGACCCCGCTAAGGAGCTAAGGAGGAAGAGTTGGAGAAGGATTTTTGGGAGAAGAAGACAATCCTAAGAAGGGCCTTGAGTTCGGCCTAGTTCATCTAAGTTTCTGTCTTCTTTTGAGATCTCTGTTTTGATGTGAATAGTTTTGAAAGGGTTTGTGGTTTGTATAAAAGTTTGGTTATAAATTTCAATATGAAAAATATGGCCCGCTTTTCTATCCCATTGTTTTATTGTCGGGGATTTTAACTCGCTTCCGCATGTGCTTAAGAATGAAAGGGTCGGCGATACATTGTCCGGGATATCGCATTATAAAATCGACCAAGTGAGACGGATGTGCGTGCTTCGAGGATCGGGCGTGACATCCGCTTTAAGTGGTATCAGAGCGAAGTTGAAGATTGGAGTGATAAGGAGCGATGGTTAATGGGATAGTTAGTAGGAAAGGCCTTTAAATTCATGCCGGTGCATGTCTGTGTTAGCTGAATGCTAAGATTGTTTGTTGTTTGAATCGCTCTGTTTCTAATTCGGTGTTGAATTGGAAGCAGGTGTCAGTAGATTAAAGTGACACCATGAGCGATCAGGAGCCAAGAACTCCTAGGCAGAGGACTTTGTCCTCAGTGACTCGGACTAGGACACCGACAAGAGTTGGTGCCCGAGGTGGCCGAGGTAGAGCGCAAGCTGAGGCTAGCGCGAGTGGAGCAGCACCACATCCCGTTGGTGCCGGGGTAGCAGCCCCAGTTGATCAGGGAACAATTGGGATCACGCAAGCGTTGGATGCTATGCGTGAGATGATGGGGCAACAGGCCCGGGATCAAACAGCTGCATTTACTGCCGCCGTTGCTGCCGCTACTACTGTTGCTGCCAATGCTGTTGCTGCAGCTGCACCTGCTGCCGTACTTGCTGGAGTCCCGCCTGTGAGGCCGATGCCTAGTTTGGTGGAACAGTTTCTGAAATTGAAGCCACTGAAGTTTACTGGGGCAGGAGACCCCGAAGCTGCTGCTCTGTGGATTCAAGGACTGGAGAAGGCATTTGCACTATTGATGTGCTCTGAGACTGAGAAAGTGGTCCTCGCAGTCTACCAATTAGAAGGAGTTGCGAGTACTTAGTGGAGAACCACTCAAGGAGTGATATTTCCCGAAGGTGTAGCCCCAGAATGGAACGCCTTTGTTGAGGCCTTCAACGGGAAATACTTTTCAGAGACTGCTAAAGAGATAAAGATGGTTGAGTTTCAGCGCCTTCGTCAAGGCTTTATGACTGTGGATCAATATGAGGCGAAGTTTGCTGAACTGTCGCAATATGCCCCTGAATTAGTGGAGAATCCAATAAACCGAGGAAGAAGATTCAGAGATGGACTCAAGCCAAAGTTGAGAAGCCCATTGATTTTGCTGAATCTAAGAAATTATAATGACCTTTATGAGAGGGCTCAGATGATAGCGAGAGACCAGAACGATAGAGCCGCCTCATCTGGATCGAGGTTTAACTCTCATAGAGACAACATCCGCCAAGGAAAGAGGCCGATGTTTGGAAATAAATTCCAAGGCCTGCCCAGTAAGAAAAGTGGATTTAATAGGCCAGTACCAAGTGGTGTTGGTGTATGTCGTTTTTGTGGGAGAAGACACGGGACAGGACCGTGCCCAGCTAGGACGGGTGCATGCTTCGAATGTGGCCAACAGGGCCACATAGCCAGATATTGTCCAAAGAAGCAAAGAGGACAACCTCAATTGCCGCCGCCGCCACCGCTGAGACAGATAGGAGGGTATGCCCCACAGAATGCACTGCAAGGAGGACAGCAGAGACCTCCAGCTCAGGGCACTGTGTACGCGATTACCCAAGGTCAAGCAGAAGCTGCGCCTGACGTGATTACAGGTACGGTCTCGCTCAACGACCAACCTGCTTATGCTTTGTTTGATTCGGGAGCAACCCATTCCTTCATTGTCGAGCAATATGTTAGGATGCTAGGATTGAATCCTGTATTGTTGGAATCGTCAATTTGCATATCTACACCCTTGAAAGATAAAGTTATTGCTGCTTTGGGATGTTCGGGGTGCAAGTTAGAGATTGGTGAGCGAGTGGGGAAAATTGACTTGTTAGTCCTAGCCATATATGATTTTGATTTGATAATTGGCATGGACTCGGCTCACCAATCAACGAGCTAAAATGGATCTGCTATCGCAAGGCGATTGGTTTGACCCATTAGGGGTAAGAGCTTCGAGTTTGTCGGGAATCGAGGAGGACCTTCGATTTCCTTAATCTCGTCGTCGAAAGCAACTCGTTTGTTAGACGAGGGTTGCCGAGGGTACTTTAGCGACTGCGTCGTGGATACGACGGTTGAAGAGTTGAAAATGGAAGACATTGCGGTGGTACGGGAGTTTCCAGATGTCTTTCCAAAAGAATTGCGGGGGTTACCGCTTTAAAGGGAGATTGAATTTGTAATCGAGCTAGCACCGTGGGACGAACCGATCTCAAAGGCACCGTACCGAATGGCGTTATCTGAGTTGAAGGAATTGAAGGTGCAAATGCAAGAGTTACTGGATAAAGGATTTATTCGTCCTAGTGCATCGCCTTGGGGAGCACCAGTTTTGTTTGTTAAGAAGAAAGATGGTTCGTTGCGTTTGTGCATCGACTATCAGCAGCTCAATCAGGTAACGATCAAGAACAAGTATCCATTGCCGAGGATAGATGACTTGTTTGATCAACTGCAAGGAGCGTCAATATTCTCGAAGATCGATTTGAGGACAGGATACCATCAGCTGAGGATTCGGAAAGAAGATATTCCTAAGTCAGCATTTCGTACCCGGTATGGTCATTACGAGTTTACAGTGATGCCGTTCGGATTGACGAATGCTCCAGCTGCCTTTATGGATTTGATGAACAGAGTGTTCAAGGAATATCTAGATCAGTTTGTAATTGTGTTCATAGATGATATCCTGGTCTATTCGAGAAGTAATGAAGAGCACGAGAATCATTTGAGATTAGTGCTTCAGACCTTAAGAACTCATCAGCTATATGCTAAGTTTAGCAAATGCGAGTTTTGGCTGACTCGTGTTGCGTTCTTAGGTCATGTGATTTCCGGAGAAGGAATCTCCGTTAACCCGAGCAAGATAGAAGCTGTGATCAAGTGGCCAAGACCGACATCAGTGACAGAAATCAGAAGTTTTCTGGGATTAGCAGGTTATTACAGACGGTTTGTGGAAGGTTTCTCAGCATTAGCGTCACCTCTGACAAAGCTCACAAAGAAAAACGAGAAGTTCATATGGACAGACAAGTGCGAGCGTAGTTTTCAAGAGCTGAAGGAAAAGCTAACTACCGCACCTGTGCTGACGATTCCATCTGGTCCTGGAGGATTCGAGATCTATAGTGATGCGTCATTTAGGGGATTGGGTTGCGTGCTGATGCAACATGGCGAGTTGTTGCATACGCTTCCCAGCAGTTGAGACCTCATGAATTGAATTATCCGACGCATGACTTAGAACTCGCAGCCATCATATTTGCGTTGAAGATTTGGAGGCACTACTTGTGTGGGGAAAAGTTTCAGATTTTCACGGACCATCAGAGTCTCAAGTATTTGTTCTCTCAGAAGGAGCTGAACATGAGACAACGACGATGGATGGAATTGTTGAAAGACTATGATTGTGATATTTTATATCACCCGGGAAAGGCGAACAAGGTCGCCGATGCATTGAGTCGGAAGTCTTCAGTGGCACAGATCTTGGTTAAGGAGTGGAACTTAATCGAGAGAGCTCGAGATTCGGAATTCAAATTTGAGGTAGGCCACCTCTCAAGTTTTATGGCCACCCTAAGAATTGAGCCGGATGTCCAGGTCAGAATCAAGCAGCTCCAACCAACAGATCTAGATGTACAGAGAATTCTTCAGGAAGACGCAGATAAAAGGAAGGTTGATTTTCAAGTTTCTGATGATGGGGTACTGAGGTTTCATGGACGTTTGGTTGTACCTGACGATGTTGAGCTTAGAGAAGAAATTTTATCTGAAGCACATCGTAGCAGCTACAGTATTCATCCTGGAAGTACCAAGATGTATCGAACTTGCGTCAACACTATTGGTGGTCAGGTATGAAGGCGGACATGGCCAAGCATGTGGCCAAGTGTTTGACTTGTAAGTAAGTAAAAGCCCAGCATTGCAAGCCGGGAGGATTTCTGCAACCTCTCGCGATCCCAGAGTGGAAATGGGAGCATATCACGATGGACTTCGTGACTGGACTACCAAGGAGTCAGAGGGGAAATGATTCGATTTGGGTAGTAGTCGACAGGCTGACAAAGTCGGCTCACTTCATTGCAGTTCGAAAGGACCTGAGTCTAGATAGACACGCAGACCTGTATGTGCGTCAGGTGGTTCGTATGCATGGAGTGCCGGTTACGATAACATCTGATAGAGACCCGAGGTTTACTGCTGCTTTTTGGAAGAGCTTACAGAGTGCTTTGGGTACAAAGCTTCAATACAGTACGGCATATCATCCTCAGACGGATGGCCAGTCGAAAGGACGATTCAGACTCTTGAAGACATGCTGAGGGCGTGTGTAATAGACTTCAAAGGAAGCTGGGAAGATCAACTTCATTTGGTGGAATTTGCCTACAACAACAGTTATCAGCAGAGCATCAAGATGGCTCCATTTGAAGCGTTGTATGGCAGAGCATGCAGAACTCCAGTGTGTTGGGATGAAGTTGGGGAAAGAAAGATAACAGGCCCAGAGTTAGTTCAGCAATCGGTAGATGCCGTGGCAGTGATCAGAGACAGATTGAAGACAGCGCAGAGCAGGCAGAAAAGTTATGCAGATAAGCGCCGAAGGTCTTTGGAATTCCAAGTTGGTGATCACGTTTTTCTGAAAGTGTCACCAATGAGGGGAACTTCGCGCTTTGGTAAGAAAGGCAAACTGAGTCCGAGGTACGTAGGTCCGTTTGAGATTCTTGAAAGAATCGGAAACCTAGCGTATCGTCTTGCGTTGCCGCCAAGATTGGCGCAAGTGCATGACGTCTTTCACGTGTCGATGTTAAGGAAGTACGAGCTCGACCCGACCCACGTGCTCAATTTCGAGGAATTAGACGTGGATGACCGTGTGTCATACGTTGAAAGCCCGGTCAGATTGTCGATCGTAAAGAGCAAGTTCTGCGTACAAAGACCATCCCGTTGGTCAAAGTGGTCCGGCAACACCACGACCGAAGGAGCGACTTGGGAGACGAAGAATCGATGAGACAAGTTGTACCCCGCCTTTTTGAACAAAGTGTAATGGTTTAAATTTCGAGGACGAAATTTTTATAAGAGGGGAAGAGTTGTGACATCCTGAAATTCGACCCCGTTTCGATAAAGTGAAATGGGCATTTCGTCGGCGTGCTTATGGCCTTTTCTCTCGAGCCGATCACTCACGAGTTAACTAACCTATTGGGTGAAGCCGTTAAGGGATGTATCAGCTGTAAAATCCCTAAAAGCTACCTAATTGGTTGGATTGAGCTAAAATCACGTCGATCGATTTTTAACCACGAAATTGAACTTGATTTCGGGAATCGAATTTTAAGCGCGTCATAATTCTTATTTTTAGGATCCTGTCTCATCATCGTCAATTTATTGACGAGTCCGAAATTTCAATAAAGAAATTATCGGAAGAAAATTTGAAGACCAAAATAAAATAGAAAGAGAAAAGGAAAATTTGCATAAAAGAATTATGTATTTCCTTTTTTTTTCCTCTCTCTCCCTCTCTTTTCTTTTCTTTCTTTTTTTTTTTTCTCTCTCTCTCCTTTCCCCTTTCCCTTTCCCCTCGTGCGTATAGCCCTCACCACTCACTTTTCTCTCCCTTATCTCTCTCTCTCTCTCTCTCTCTCTTCTCTCCCACTTTTTCCCCCACGTGACCGAACCCACCCCCTTCTTTCTTCTTCTCCTGCTTTCTTCTTCGTGGAATCGGCGAACCAGAAACGAAGAAGAAGAAGCCGCACGGTTGCCGCTCGTCCCGCCGTCGCACCGCCGCACCGCCGCCCGCACCGCCGCCGCGCCGCGCCCGCGCCCGCTTCGCTTCGCCCGCCCAGCCGCTCGTCCGCGCGCCCAGGCCGTGCGAACCAGCTGCTGTTCGCCCCTGTTCCAGCACCGACCAGCCACCGTCCGGCCACCTCCGGCCACCGCCTAGCCCCGCCGGACCTCCTCCTCGTCCCCCTCGCCCTCCGCCGGCCTCCCCTCGCCGCCCTAGCCGCCGGAGCAGCTCCGTTCGGCCCCGACCAGCAGACCCACGGAGTGGGTTTCAGCGACTTCGGGCCCGCTTTTGGGCCGTTTCCGGGCCTCGGATCCATGAGTCGCTTTGGAAACAATCGTTCCTCGCGTCGCCGCCGTCGGATTGATCCGATTTGCGCGCGATTTGGTGAGTAATCTCACTAATCCAGGATTAGTTGGCTAATTATGCTTAAGGTTGGTTTAGTTTTAATTAATTATGTTTAGGTTGTTAGATTAGAAGTAATTAGCAATTATTAGCCAATTGTGATGCGATTTAGATAAATTGATTGTGCAATTAACAAGTAGACGTGGTCTACTATTTATTGGAAGCATCTCGGGAATTTTCCGACGCCTAATCGGGCTTCAATTTGACGATTCGGGCCTAAGTGAGATTTTTGGCATTTAAATATTATTTTTCAAAATTAAATTAAATAATTATTTATTTTCCGAAAATTCAACTGAGATGGCCTGGAACCGGAAAATTATGCTGATGACCGTGGTGAAGTCCGTTTGTTTAATTGAGTTTTAGTTTGTGCTAAATTGAATTTTTAATATTTATTAATTAATTTTCGAAATTAATTAATTAATTAATTATTTTTCGGAAATTAAGATTTTGATGGCCGACGACCGAAATCTCGTGCTAATCGTCGTGGTGCAGTTCGTTTATTTATTTGAGCTCTACGTTGTATGGAATTGAATAAATTGTGATATTTTAGGGATTTACCCTAAATTGATTTGGAATTGATTGAGATTGAATGATTGATTGGTAGATGGCCGAGTATGTTTGTTTAGCATTTATAATGCTTTGATTGAGTTGTAAAGTGGATGGAATCATGAGAGCGGATTGGAAGTACTCTGGGATTGAACTGATCAGACACAGTGTATGGACCTACGTGGTTCGGTGATTGGGATATCACTGGCGAAAACGGCGCCTTAAAGAACGCACGTATCGGTCTAGTACATACATTATTGTGGACCTACGTGGTTCGGTGATTGGGGATATCACTGGCGAAAACGGCGCCTTAAAGAACGCACGTATCGGTCTAGTACTCGTATTGTTATAGACATGTATGATTCGGTGACTAAGGACATCACTGGCGAAAACGGCACCTTAAAGAATGCATACACTTGTCTATTAAATACATTATTATAGGCATGTGTGGTTCGGTGATTGACGGCGCCTTAAAGAACGCACACAATTGTCTGTTTGAGTACATGGTTATAGGCATGTGTGGTTCGGTGACTAAGGATGTCACTGGCGAAAACGGCGCCTTAAAGAACGCACGCAATTGTCTAGTGGATAAATCACATTGGTGAGCTTGGCGCCCGAGAGTATTGACCTAGAATGGTCCACCTGACATGTAATCGACTAGATCGATTGATCATTGTTTTGATTTGATGTCGTGAATTGAATGACTGATTGGAAATGACCGTGAGTGGTCTTGTTGGTATATAATCGACTAGGTCGATTTGATCGATGCTTCGATCAGTGATATGACTGTTTGAGTGTCTATTATGAATTGTACTGACTTGCAGGTAGGATCTGATGCTAAGGTACGTCTTCTGACCCATGCGTGTTTAGGCAGCCTTTAGTATAATGGTTTACTAATCGGGCTTAGTGGGGTAGAACTCGCTGAGACGTAGTCTCATCCCAGTTTGGGGAAAACCATTTCAGGACCCCGCTAAGGAGCTAAGGAGGAAGAGTTGGAGAAGGATTTTTGGGAGAAGAAGACAATCCTGAGAAGGGCCTTGAGTTCGGCCTAGTTCATCTAAGTTTCTGTCTTCTTTTGAGATCTCTGTTTTGATGTGAATAGTTTTGAAAGGGTTTGTGGTTTGTATAAAAGTTTGGTTATAAATTTCAATATGAAAAATATGGCCCTGCTTTTCTATCACATTGTTTTATTGTCTGGGGATTTTAACTGCTTCCGCATGTGCTTAAGAATGAAAGGGTCGGCGATACATTGTCCTGGGATATCGCATTATAAAATCGACCAAGTGAGACGGATGTGTGCGTGCCTGAGGATCGGGGCGTGACAAGCACAACGCAAGTGAACTGGGCAAAGTTAATCAAAGTAGCCCAATTCTCCTACAACTTGCAGCAAAGCGAGTCAACCGGACAGAGCCCGTTCAAGATCACGACCGGGCAACAACCGAATACCCCAAGTGCCATTGCTTCAAGTTATCAGGGGAGTAGTCTGCCCGCGTATAAGTTCGCCAAAGATTGGCAAGAGCAGGCCAACTTAGCAAGGCATGTCTACATAAGGCCTCCAAGCACATGAAGAAGCGGGCAGACAATAAGCGACGGCATGTGGAGCTCCAAGTCGAGGACCAAGTGTTGGCCAAGCTGCACATGGTGCTTTGATACAAGGACGTGCACAAAGGATTGATCCGTCGCTACGAGGGGCCATTTCGTGTGCTACAACGGGTCAAAACTGTTGCATACAAGATTGAGTTACCACCAAAACTCAAGATACATCCGGTTTTCCATGTGAGTATGCTTAAGCCTTTCCAAGTTGATGAGGAAGATCCGGATCGAGGGGAGTCTCAACGGACGCCACTCGGTGCAAAAACCTTGTATGATCAAGAAGTCGAGAGCATCATGGCGGATCGAGTCATACGGAAGCGGCATTGCGTGCCCAAGCGAGAATATTTGATCCGATGGAAGGGTCTTCCGAAGAGTGAAACAATTTGGGAACCTGCGAAGAGTCTTTGGTAGTTCAAGAAGAAGATCAACTCTTTCCATGCCGAAGACGCAATGAGGGCGTCACCTGATTAGGTGGGGGAGAATGTCACAGCCCAAAAGAACGACAATCCAAGAGGTTCCTACAGGACGGCCGTGGCATGCTTATGGATCAAGCGACCCTCGACTTGTATTTCCGAGATTTAGGGTTTTCTCGAGTCTTCTAGAATACTCCTGGGGGCAGGCAATACGGTAATTGTATTCATATATAATAAATATGGGTAGTTGGTAGTTGGGGAGATGTAATATCCACCATTAGATCAATGAAAGATCTATGGATACGGTTTGCCTTATTTTTGTATAAATAGAGGTCTCCTCCCCCTCATTTGTATCATCTCATTTTCACAAGTAAATACAATCCAGAGTTTCTCTCTCTACGATCCTCGTGAGTGAGTGTGAGAAAGGCTGACTTGGGAAAAATTCCTAAGGCCGCATGAGCAAGAGAACGCTAGATCGATCGGCCCGTGACACGTGGACATGAGATCTAGAGTGAGTTTCAAGCACCTATTTTTTTTTTTTTAATTTATCTTATGCCTAAGTTGGTTTGGGCTAAACATGACACTAGACTTTACGTGATTGATTGCTTTACACTATTAAGAATTATCTCTCTCATTATAACATTAATTTTTTCCCCAGCAATTTGGTATTCTAAGTATTTGAAGGCTCAAATTAAGTACAAAATATTAAATATTTCAATAATTAACATTATTAAGTGCATTTGATAAGTTTTAACTATGCATAACTTAAAGGGAAAATTTGGTCAAAAAGTTTTTAGCCTACTGCATTTTTGTCAATTTAGTTTTAAATATTTCAATTTTATCAATTGAATTATAAATATTTTCACATTTTACCAATTGAGTCTATCCATTTAATTTTGGACCAACTATCTAGCACAGCTAATGTTGACATAGATAATTCATAATAATATATTTTTTTAAATCCTTTTCTTCTTCTTTTTCCCTTTTCCTTTTTTTTTTAACTACTAGCTAGCAAGGGTCTTGCTGGCCACTAGGTGACGGTCGCAATGCTCTCACCCGACCTTAACCAAGTCCAAGCAAGACCATTATGGCCATAGGGAAGGTGGCCTCGCCCACCACTTGAGCTTCAAGCTCATGGTAGCAATCGTGAGAGCTCAAGGCTCGTAGACATGGACACATGATCTAGATATGGACACAAAATCTCGAGCTCCTAGCCATGGCTAGTGAGGGCCCGACGACCCTTTGTCGACCACTAGTAAATAAGAAAAAAAAATAAAGAATGAATTGAGGAAGAGGAAAAAAAACTAAAATAAATCCAAATATTAAAACATTAAAATATAATTAAAAATTGTCTATATCGGCGTCAATCATGCAACATTGGATGGTTAAATCTTAACGAATTTCTATCAAAATTGATCGAATTGACTCAATTGGTAAAATATAAAAAAAAAATTGTATAATTCAATTGGCAAAATTAAAAGATTTAGAATTGAATCAACAAAAGTGCAATAGATTTAAGATTTTTTGGATAATTTTTTCTTTAACTTAATTTATTGTTCTAAGTCAAAATTACTATTTTCTTGGAAGGGCTTGTTTTATATAGAAGTTAGAATCTTATAATTATAATCTGTGAAAACCTTTCTATAATTCTCGCTATTCCATGTTTGTTAGACAGATAATAAATTAATTATAATGTTCATCTATATCAAACAAATTCTAATTTTTATTTTCAGTACTTAAAGTATTTAAAAATTAATATTCAATATATAGTTTTCAGTATTCATTTTTTTTATATACGAGTTTCATAAATAAAATAAAGAAGGCCTCAACTCTTTGATTATTTATCAATCTATCCTATATATAAAGCTAATTCTTTAAATAAAAAAAATATTGACCCCTGAAAAATATAATCAAGCAATGCCCGAATGGGAAAATACATGGCAGCCATTCCCGCTCATGATTACGGGAATAAACGTTGCACTTCCCATTTATGACCCACTTCTCTCTTCCCTCCTAGAAAGTACCAAGTTTCATTACTTTTTTAAGTAATTTTCTTTCTAAAATACAAAAAGAGTAATCGCGCGGATAATTCATCATCACATCCTTTCAATCTTATCGAGAGAATGAAAATAAGCGCACGCACATAGCATGTGAGTTAGATCTTGTACTAGTAAAAAAATTTCAAACTTTGGCATCCACCCATATTCCGATCATATCATCAAATGTAGAATTTAATCCCTAGTACCATGTACATGAACGTAATTCAATTACAACCTCATGTCCCAAAAGAGTTTTGAGGAGAGAAAACATAGGAGTCTCGCAATGAATCGAACAAAAATAAAAATTTTGAGTGCCTGTAGCAGCGCGTCCATGGTGACCAATCTTATATTAAATCCAACTTTCACTTTTATTTGAGGGTATCCAAAATCATTATTTTTCCATCAATCTTAGCCAAATAGTCATTACGTGTAATTTAGCTGACACTGCAGCTGATGGGACTAACTAGCGTTGGACCTTAGAAAGCAAAGCATGATTAATCATCGTATTTACGTAAATTCATTGAAGAAATTGTTTTAAAACTCAAAAAGGCAAAGAACTCTTAAAAATAAGATTATTAAAAAGTTTATTATGATAATTTCTGTGTACTCTAAAATATGCTAAACCCAGTAAAAATTGAGTGAATTTGAGAAATGAAAGAGGAGATGGATTGGGCCAATTGTCATTTCCCTATGAAATCCACACATCATATGCAAAAGATTTACAGGACCTTCAGACTGAGAAACCAACTAAAACGCCTCTCAAATCCAAAATCCAAATCCAAGCATTCATTCAATGTACTTTCTTGATCATTCTGGAAAAATTGATGAATAATTGACTCAAGCAAAGGAGGGAAAGATCTTGGCAGCTTGTGTGAATACTGGTGGGGAGGATTCTACTGAAGAAAACTTAAAAAGCCACTGCTAGAGGCAAAAACATATCTATCTCCTCAATATTCTATCACTTCTAATTCCGAAAGAAAGAATAACTATTACAGAAAATGAGGTAAGAAGTTACACGAGCAAAACTATCATACATATCAAACAGGAAGTTCGTCTTTACCGGAGATCAGCAGGATCTGAGCAAAACAGGGCCTACTGATGAGCTCAACGCTTCACTCAGAGCTACCTGGACTTCGTTTGAGCCATGTTCACAGCATATCAAGCTTGAAAACAGTGGGAAAAAACAAGCCAAGTTCTTCTCAAACGAAGTTTCCCCCATACTGCAGATGGTCTGTAATGTCGCCACGATAAGAGGAGCACGAGCAGCTAATTCTCTTCGCTTGCCAGAACCTAAAGGAATTTGCCAACGTGGCTGCTCTCCTGAAGAAGACTTGGTTACGAGTCCAGAGGAGGAAGCCGAGATGTAAAACTGTAAAACCTCTTGACAAAGGTCAACCAAGTGCTTCTCCACCTTGACCTCATCGTAATCTGAAGGCTTGTCCAGTATCAGATTCTGTAAGAATGTCAGGCAAATTTGGTAGGACTCATTCTCCAGACGTAACAATGGAGGGTCCTGCATTTGTGTCATCGAGCTAAATTCTTGCAACTTTGAACGCAGAGCAGCATCAGTGTTAATCTTGTGTGCATGTGATGCCACATCACGCAGGGCATCAAAGAGGACCAATATATTCTTGGCAGAAAGGTGAGAACGGTACATGCTGTAGATCTCCATCACCGCCTGTCAGTCAATGAAGAAAACTCAGTATTTCTCCCAAAACCAAAAAGTAATGTGGAAAAGTGAATAAAGACTTCAAACCCCTAAGAGGAAAATGATATGGAGTGAATACCTAATGCTAGAAAAATTAAAGAACTTCCATTTGTACAGTAATTATTGGGTGTAAACCATACTAAAAGTTCACTGAAAACGGAACTAAGATGATCATGTACTTCTCCTACGGGATGACTCCCATTTTTTGAAAGATGCAGTGCATATGCTATGGGATCCAACTGAAGGGGACTGAGAGTCGAATTTTTTATTTTCTTTTCATTAAATAAACTTTAGTGTCTCAGCTCTAGACATTGTTGGGTTTCCAACAGAGACATGGCCCTAAAATCTAAGGGCTAGTCTACTAAGCTTCCCTAAGAAGAATGAACTTCGTGTTCCTGGTCAGTAGTCAGTTGCATAAGCATGGAAAACAGAAATGCAGATGCAAATTTGGTATTACCATCTGCCCTACATACAGACCTCACATCTTTTTGATAAGTTTATTGTCATCCTTAGTTGAGAACCATGAAAATGAAGAAACTACCTGGATAAGTAGAAGTTGGACAGCAGCTCTGCACTTCGCATCAGATATAGAAGCAAAAAGATGCCGAGCCCTTGCATTCTCTGCATCATCATCAGGAGTTCCAGACTCAGCTGACTCATCAATACTTTGTCTATCAATAGTATGTTCATAGCTCCCAACTGTGGTTTCCCCACTGAGAATATAAGAGAAATCGGGGAGTGTTGCATTAGCTGCATCTTTGAAAGACAGAACCACTTCCCACCACTTCTCATCGGAGAAGAGATCCCCACAGTTGCTCATCAACCGGACAAATGCAGCAATACCAATGCTAGCAAGGCTTTGGTGAGGACGCTTAATGAAACTTACAAGAAGTGTTAGAAATTTTCTTAGTAGGGGATTCACTGTACCATAAAACTTGACAAAAAGATCCACAACTAGTTGGAGGGCCAGAGTGCATGTCTCATAGAGCCATGAATCTTGATCAAGCTCACCCATCTCACCATCTGGCTCTTGCCCAGGTGAGTTTCCTCCAGAAGGATCAATAGCATGTCGCACATAGTCAAATATAGGGAAGAGAACTGATTCAAATACTCTCTCCCATAGAGGCAGCGAAAAATGGTGTCCATGATTGCGTAAAGTCTCAAACAGTACTTGCAAGGCGCTTTTCCTGATTTCAGGCCTAGGATCGAAGCTTAGTTCTGACAAACCTGTAGAAGTCATATGCAAATAGCTAAAAGTTCAAGCCAATTGTTCTATAAAGGGATGGAAAAAAAATCTCTCATGAGTAAGCCATGCATATGGTATTGCAACAAATCTCTCCTCATCAACAACAAAGCTCATAAGTAAATCAATCTGAAGATTCATGACTGAGGAAGATAGTTTCTTATAAAAGCCAAGGCACTAAGAACCCACATCCCTGGTGCATCAGATCCTAAAATCAGATGGTTTAAGGCTGGGTTCCAGAATGTGGAGAGGGATTGTCTGGGGATAGCAAATGCTTTTCCTTACCTAATACCAGAGAAGGCACAAAGTCTCTTTTCCACAATAAGTTTTAATTTAGTTAGACCAATTTTGGACTTCCATATCTCTTTTGCATGGCTAATAGTAAGAGCAATTGTTTCCCTATAAACAGCATCGAGTAGATTTGGATTGACAGGTAGATGGCAGGTGATGCAGGAGAAAATAATGAGGTAATATAAACTATGAAGGATTTCATATCAGAATAGCAGTCCTAGTACCAATGGATATGGCTCTGTTCTGTGTTTTAGAAGCTTCAATCATGATCTGGTTTTCTGGTTTAAATAATTTGTTTTAATGTCTATCCATTTTTCTGATAGCATGCAAAGAAAACAGACAGGGAATCTGAGTATAAAGGAAGCATCCCCACTACAACCCACATGTTCATGTTGTAAAGGACAAATGGTGCTCCACTATTTTATTGGTCTTATAGTGGTAAGTCATTTAAGACGGTTTCTTCGCTATAGATGTTGGATATTTCTCCTCGTAATGGGTTGCCCCCCCCCCCCCCTTGGTACTCTTCATCTAAGCCTTAATTATATATCAAAAAAGAAAGAAGGAAAGGAAGATATTGAGAGAGGTTTTCATTTTCTTCTACATTAAACAGTAGTATTTCCCTTAAACGACTACCGGTTCTATAAAGGACCTATAGGCATGCAAACTGATTAACTTTTCCTACTTTTTATTCCTCACATTTTCCAGTTAATTTGGAAGGAGAAAACCTCGAAGGCCCCATTTTGGCCATCAAACTTCAGAGACCTTTCCAAACAAAGAAAATCCTACAAAAACAACTAAGCCCAATAGCTCTCTTTCGTTAAGCATTAGGCACAAATTTTTACTGAGAAGCCTTCCAAGGGTTTATGCAACTATTCTATCCTAATTAGTTTTTCAGGGATAGCAATCCCATCGTGCCCTCAATAAATCATTCCCGGTCAATAGGAAAATAAGTACAGCAAAAGGAAGTTGCGTTGCATCCTCTTACCAGCCAACAGTGGGAACCAGAAGTACAGGTGATCATCCTTCTCCATGATTTCTCCGTTCTCCATCTTTCCATCTTTACCCCTTCGAGGGGATGGAGAGATCATTCCTGAAGCTTCCTTTTCTTTATTCCGTGATGAAGACCCAAGACCCCCTTCAGCAAGTTTTGTTGCACAGAATCGGAGAAAAGCAATAGCATTCAGGCTAATTTCCTTGTTGAATCTACTATTGGTGAATGCAATGAGGCAGTTAACACAGTCTGTAAAAGTGGTGGTTTCAGTCTCCGTGATGTATGGGAAATAGTCTCGTATAATCTTCTCAATTATTTCAAAAGCCAAAAGTACAATGTTTTTGTGATCATCATAAGCTGCTGTTGTGAAAACCTGAAAAGGGTTCAAGAGCCAATGATAATAGTCAGCATCATATCAAGCAAAACTAACTGAGCTTCTTTTGAAGTTTACAACAAAGACACAGAAGTAGTATGTTTACCATGAACATGCTCTTCCACCCTGATTTAACATTGGTCACTCGAGACAAAACCATTTGTGAGACACATCTGATGATTAGCTCTCTGATTTCGACGGCACTGCTCTTACGCATAACAATGACAAAAGGTTTCATGAATTCATTCTGGAAGTTATAATTTGCCAGCTCCTCTCGATCTAAAAATTTCATTGACAATTGCCGTAAAGAATCCATGGCAAAAATTGCAATTGATAGATTTTCAGAGCAACCAATGGTTACGAAGAACTCAGAAAGCACGTGCCAGATGCTTGACCACACAAGTCTGATGCGGTTCATGTTATAGTGCCTGTCACAAGAGATAAACATTACATATACAGTCTAGCATTCCACATTAAGAACAAGTTTCAAAAATCAGAGGGGAAAAGACAAAAAGTGCAAGGAAAGTGCATACGCAATCTCTACTATCTTTGTTAGGCTGAAAACACGGGGATCAGAAGCAGATCTCAATTCATCCATAGAGACTTTGCAGAGAGCCTTCACAAAGTCTATGATAGCCTCACTGTTCAATTTTTGACTCCGTGTGAAAATCCGATTCATTTCTGAGCTTCCCACTTGCTCCAACATGTTCAAGTTGGAGACTAAATTGTTCATCTGTTCAGATGTGACTGCCCCAGAAGCATTGCCACCATCATATGAACCCCTTAATACAGAAGCAGCTGCATGTTGAATTCTTCCGGGTCCTTTCTTCTTAAGAACAGGAAGGATATTTGATTTAGCTGGTTTTGATTTTTCAGATTCATTTTGAGGGAAGGAAAAGAATGTGGCGTCTGGAGGAGCACCCTCTCCCAAAAGGTGTAGATGCTCAAACCGGGAAACACATGTCAGGACATGCTCCCAAGCTTCCTGAAGATAATTTCCATCCTCATCCGCAATGGTTACAATTGCCTACCACCATCCAGTACATGAAACATCAGTTCCAGAGTAAGGTATTATTAAACTAGATTTTAAATTGTGAAATACTTTTACAGTAGTTGCATGCATCAATTGAGCATGTATGCAGAGCACACCTAGAGAGATTAGCAAATCCGAACGTGTGACACCGATTTATAATGCTAGAACTATTAAGATTTCGCTTGAAAACAATTAACTGAAAACATGAATTGACAAATTAAAATTAAAAGTGACAGAATTTAGGGCCAGATAACAACCTTAATTGCCTCAATGTTCTTCTGTTTAATATCAGCAGGTGAATGGAGGGAGGTAAACTTGGCTAATGAAGTCACAAAAGCATCTCTATGAGTCTTCATTGACATAACTGCAGTGACATGGATGGCATAGCGGAAGCCTTCAAGGCAAAGAGCTAAAATTACTTCATCATCACTTTGGTCAAGTGGGACGCTGAAGGCCGCCAACATCGGAGCCCAGCATGCCTCAATCATGAATCTAAGAATCACCACATCTGTAGCTGCATAGTAGACTGACCTACAATTTCCAACAAACATATATCAAAAAGAATGCCTGCATTTTCTTTCTAACATACCACTAAAACGGAAACCTCGCATGACCAGATTAGAAATCCACGAAGTACTGTCAAATTCTATAGCTTTAGATGGAGCTTGAAGATGGTCAAATTCATCGAATTTCCTTTGCATTCAACACAGGCATAGCAGAAATATTACATCGAAATTGTAGAAATTCCAAGCCACTCAAAAATGTCGATTGCCAAGTTAATTTAATTAATTTCTCTTGGATACTGCCATGCAAAATTTATTGGGTATATCTATGCACAACTAATGCAACATCCATTCGGGAAAAATTGACTGTTTGACAAGAAATATGAAAAAGTACGATTACCCAATGAATTCAGAATTGCAAATTATTCAAAGCAAAGGAAAAACAGTTAATCTTACTCAGACTTGCGAGCCTTTTCTTTGAATTGTTCTTGCATGTGTCTAATAAGATCATCACTGGTCCCCATATGATTTTCTTCCCCTCGCTTGCGAATCACAATGTTTAAGATGCCATCCAAACCCAGAAACCTGTTAGTGTTCAAAGACTGCTTCTGCTGAGGGGCCAGATCATCATCCTTCATTTTGATTTCATTTCTTGATATCCGGTCATATAGTGATCTCAGATAATCCTCAGGTAGATCCTTCCCATCATCAATTCCACGATTATTCCTTATGAAGTCATCAGCTGACATCTGCACAGTTTAAAAGTAGACAGGAAGAAAGAAATATGAAGACCTTCCAATGATATAACACCCAATCAACTAATGAAGGGATTATACCTTGCTTTTCACCATAGGATTATGAGCATCAGTGTTCAGCAGTATGACAGAGTAAGCAAGAACATAGGCTGTGTCGGCACTGGTAAATGCTTTTGGGTTGCACTTGCAATAACGTTCAGCAAACTTCTCCATGATCCGGTCAATCTTTTGTGCTTCTCCGGGCAATCTAAATCCTCGTACGAACACCCTTATAGCTTCGTCAAATTCCATTCCTTGGAAGTCAAAAGAATCAACATATGCATGCATCACTTTCAGCGATACTTCTTCCCTTTCACCTAAATAATCACCAATTAAAGTCTTGTTCAAGCCTGATGCATTCTTAAGAAACTCTGCTATCTCCTCTGGTGAATTCCCCACCTTGTTCGCATTGATAAGAAATTCAATTCCTTTCTTAGGTTTCCTGTTGAAAAGAGATATACCTTCCTGGCAGAAATTATTCACAGGGATTCCACCAAAAAAGAATTAGCAATTAATGGAGACAAATTATTTCTGCCTGCATTAAGGAAATTGGACAATCACACACCTGAAGTTCAAGTTTGTAAGCCCGACGTTGCTCAATTGTCAAAACTTCAGAGGCTTCGCTTGAAGCTTCTGAATTAGCATCAGATCCTTCAACAGGCTCATCTCCATTCCCATTTGCCATAGGAGTTGCCACTTCAGAACTGTTCTCCACTGGTTCAAGCTTATTAGAATGGCGATCTGGAATACGCAACTGCTTATTCATCCAGTCTCCCATTGATTTTAGAATACCCACTAAGCACTTCATAGCTTCAAGTTTCATGGTTGCCTCTTGTGGCGGCAACAGTGAAGTAGCAGTACCAGGAGGAACACCTTGAGCAGTTTTAAGAAGTCCATTGACCATTCTGAAGCAATGAGTAGAATGGATTGGAACATATTTAATTCAATGATAAATGTGCTACATCATTGTGCTACATCATTTGCTGCACTGCAGTATCAAAAGGGACCAATTTCACCAAACAAAAAGACATACCTCTCAAATATGTTAGATGAATTGACATCACAATCGTAATTGGTAAAGATGTCTACCAAAATCTGTGAATCATAACAGAGCTTATCCAAAAACCGAAGCACTATCATCTTCTGTTGAAAATTAGGTTGAGCAACATTCTCCAAAACTCTCAGCACAATCATCGGAAAGAATACTCCAATCTCAGCTTTCAATCCAGCTCTGAATCTGGCCACCAGACTGATGAAAATGGAGCAAGAAAGCTGGAAAACAATCATAAGTGTGGAAGCACTGTTCTTCAACAATGACAGACATAGATATTGCTTAATAGCACCTAGAAACCTGTTACAACAAAAGCAGTCAAACAGAAAATTAATTTGAGAGCTTTCTTTATAGAAGATTTTGTCACATCAATAAAAGAACATGACTTCCTATAAGATGACAAAGAGAAACCTAAACATTGAGAGCTTTAATGTTTTAAGTACATTGTTACAACATCAAAGGATATGACACAAAGTTAAAGAGCCCGAATGGCAAAGAAAGTACAGCAGGCAGATTCCACAGAAGAATAGATGTCAACAAAAAATGGGAAAGATTGTGGTCAGCAATTAAAAACTCACCGGCCACTGCAGTATCCAGAAAAGAATATACATAAAAATGAATAAAAATAAATAAATAAGAAGAAGAAGAAGAAAAAAGGCAGTTCAAATAAGGTAAGAAGAAATGCTTGAACAAAGACATGAAACTTCGACTTAAGAAGTGTTAAACAAGCAAAAAAAAACAAATGCTTATTATGATTACCTTTCACCAAAAAAAAAAAACAAGCAAAAGCATAGAGGAAGAACAAATGCTTGAATAGAGGCAAAGGAAGGAGAGAGCTTGAGAAAGCTTGGACTTTATAATGTTCAAGACTATTTTGCCAAGTATTATCAACAAACTCTGGTACGATAATCAATCAACTGAGAGTCTAAGACATCAATCATCCAGCAAGTGTAATGGAAATGGAGCCTCCAAACCAGAAGTCAACAGCTAAAGAAAGACTCTACTAGCAATGTAGGGTCTTCCATTGAATAAATGCTTTAGATACCAAAGAGCAAGTAGATATCCTTATCCATAATTTGGTAGTTAAATTGCACATGCCTCCCAAAGCAAGGACTGGTATCTCCAACAAAATACAGAGAACCATATTATACCCACTGCGTGAGCTCATCTAGACGCTATTCTCAGCATCAAGATCAGTAAAATTTATCAGCATACCTCTTTCTCAACTCTTATTGTCACACTTCAGGTTTGAAGCAGCCCTTGTATCAAACATGTACTTAAGTAGTAAAACACGCTCTCTGATTCCAATTTCAATATGTTTATCTTCTGTTGTCAAAAATATTCTAGTATGCTGTTTATGTGCAGATATATCACAGAACAGGTTCCCGTATCGAAACTATTATGCAGTCATGACATGACCAGTAAATCAAGATAGATCAAACTAAAACAAACTACCGCACAGTAAGTTGACAGCCATCATGAAACTCCTCCAGGACCAGGTGAGTACAAATTGAAGCACTCAGATTGTTATCTGTTCTAGTTTTGGCTTAATTACCTGTCACTTGTCCTAAAGACAGCTCCCGCATTCTCCAACAAAATTTTCAACAACTCCAAAGCCACAATCTTTCCCTTCATCAACTGCGGGTCTGCCACAGCCTCCTTTGGAGGTGTTTTCATAGATAACTTGCAAAGTGCTCTGAACACCAAAAATGCATCTCTCCTTAACTTATTTCCAATCTGAACCTCTAAATCATCTTCCCTCTCCAATTCTCCATCTGCTAACTCCCCTTTCCTACCCTCTAATGCCGTCTTATACATACTAATCTCCCAATATTTCGCATCCAACATATCCTTATCGGTCGAATCCAACAAGTCTGCCGGGTTAGTTGTCTCGACTGTGGTAGTCTCAAACGCCCCATCATGTCCACCGAGTGGATTCTTACCGGGTGTCACTGGATTCAACACCACATCAATGTCCTGCATAATTTTGGTTATGAACCCTTGAACAAACTGGGTCATCGACCCATCCACATCCGATTTCTCGACCGGCTCCATCAACTCCGCGACCACAATCGGCTGTACCGGGACAGTCGAGCTATCCGCCTCCATCCTCCTAAACACAATCACGAGCATCTGCACCAGCGACGCCTTCGCAGTCGTCTGATTGACCACATTCTTACTATCCAGGTATATATCGTAGCAAGTCCTCACGATCAGCAGCAAGCAATCGCCGTGGATCCTCAGCGACATTGAAGTGACCGAGGACAGCAGGGTCTTCAGAACCAACAATTCCACCGCATCGTCGCCCAGCTCGTGGCACTTGCACACGGACTCGATCAGCCTCGCCAGCAGCTTCGCCTCGGGGCCGCCCCCGGCGGGATCGGCCTCGCCGCGGAGGTAGCCGTGGGCGATCAGCTTCTGCACGCAGTCGACGGCGGGATCGGCGATCTTGACGTTGCCGGAGAGGCAGGCGTTGATGAGGGGGCCGAGGACGGAGTCGGAGTCGGCGAGGGAGAACTGGACGGGCCCGTCGAAGAGCGGGCCGGGGAGGGAGGCGTCGGGCTCGGCGGCGGAGTCCGGGGAGCCGGAGTCGCCGTCGGCGGCGGCGGGGGAGGGGAGGGATTTGGTGGGCGGGGTGAGCTTCTCGAGGAGGGACTTGCACTCGTGGGCGAGCTTGGAGTGCTTGCGCCAGGAGGCGTTCTTGACGATCCGCTCGAGGGCCGGCGCGACCACCAGGGTCAAGCGGGAGAGGGAATCGGCTTCCGGAGAAGCCATCCCCCACTTCGAGTTGACCCGGCGGGCTC
Source organism: Eucalyptus fibrosa (assembly GCA_017140475.1). Taxonomy (NCBI): domain Eukaryota; kingdom Viridiplantae; phylum Streptophyta; class Magnoliopsida; order Myrtales; family Myrtaceae; genus Eucalyptus; species Eucalyptus fibrosa. The sequence goes on from CM029509.1 coordinate 15,603,880, forward strand.
GCGGATCCCGCGGGATCGGCTCGGCGGTCGTCGGACGGCGGCGGCGGCGGCGAGATGGCGATCCGCCTGGATAGAGATGTCGTGGAAATGCTATTCGAAGAGGAGGAAGAAGAAGAAAGGAGTGAGCTTTGCGCGTTCGAGATTTAGATCGGGTTTTTTCTACAGAGAGTCCCGAGATCGGGGCCGAAATGACGAAATCGCCCCTCTCGTCCCTCGCCTGGATCCCGGCGGATGGAGGGTGGTTGGGGGTGGCGAGGCTGTGATTACGGGTTGGATTGGGGGTATTCCGGGGGAAAGTGCGGCCGTTAAGCCGATGGGAGAGATGGTGGAGAATATTTTCTTAATAATCAAAATCGGTTGGCTTGGCTGAGGCGGAGAGGAAGATTCAGATTTTCAGACCAACAAGTGGACTTCAGCGAGGAAAGCGATGGGATTCTGGCTTCTCCGCCGTTTCTCCGCCGCCGCTATTTGGAGCAGCCGGGTCAATTCGGGAATCGAATCGAACCGGTCCCCTTGCTCGACCGATTTCAGATCAATTGACATCGGGATCGGAGTAAATTAAGAAATTCATCGTTGTCTTGACCATCATGTTATGAATTATTAGTATGTTATTAGTCTGCGTGTTTTTATCAACGGTACTTGTATTGCATAAAGTTTGTTTAGAAATAATAATAAAAAATAGCCTCGGTTCCTAAATTGATCTTGGAATCAACCGGATCGGTCTCGGCTAGTTCCTAAGGAACCCTTCGATAGATCTATCGATGGACGAGTCAATTGATCATATCATAAATAGTCCGATCCAAATTGATATATTAACCTATTTATAACCAATTTATTTATGATGGAAATTTAATAATTCATAGCCAACTCGACTCATATTACTAAAATATTTCTATATATTAATCCAATGTAAGAAACATAGGTCTATCGTTCGATTTTCCATTCCAAAAATCGATAATCCACTTTGACAGTGCAAATTTTCAAATTATTACTTTACAGCTTATTAGTCTATTTGCCGTAAGGAACTTACCAAATGCAGTAAGATGGTTATTAGGTCATGCTAGAGATTTGAAGACTCAATGATATCTTAGTCATCATTAAAAATTTAATTTACTGTTGACTTAAAAGTTAAGGAGATTATTTAATTGAATTAGAGTGTTGTTCACTTAGGTAACGTGCTTTTTCATGAAGGTCATTGTCCAAAGCTTGAATCTGTAACCATCTTTTTTATTTGTTTTGCTATATAGACAGATTAATCATCTTATTTAGTATAGGATAAATTGATATATCTAGTTACATGGTAAAGAGTATATAAGTGACGTTCAGTATCCGATCAAATCAAAGTAACGAGTTTTATGAACCAATTTAGGATCTCAGGTAATATTAACGATAACTTTGAGCAATCCCTCTTCAAGTTTCATATAAATAGCTAAGCCCTTATGTTCTGGCATAATGCTTGCTTAACTGTTGAACTTTCGACAATTACATCATATCTCCTTAGCTTTTACTTTATTGCAGTTGTTGACGCTCCAATCTTTATCCATGAGCATGTGTAATTCACATGGTAATTAGAGATTGAGATGAAAATATATATATATATATATATAGAAAATGTACATTTATCCTATGATAATCGACAATTTAAATGAGAGTTAACATTTGTAACGAAAAGAGGGTTTATGAAATAAAATACAAACAGTTTGGGAAAATTATCAAAAAGTCCTAAATTTATTGCAATTGTACTAATTCAGTCATAATTTTTTTTTTGGCCAATTTAATCCTAAATATTTTACTTTTGTTCCGGTTCAATCCATCTAGCTATGTATAATCGGAAAAGTTTAATGTGGCATCCTAGTCAGCATTGCCAATGATAACATGGCACGAAAGAGTAAAACAACACCGTTTTGCTTAAAAAAAAAATAATAAAAGCCACAGACAAAAGCGCATGGGTTTGTCTAAAGGAGCCGTGCGACTACTCCTTACTTCTTGCCCAAATCATCTTCAAACCCTAATAGGATCTCCTCCAAAATTCTTGAATTTTTAGTTGATTCGATCTCCTCTTGCGATTTCCTCAAGCCAAGTCGTTCTTCCATCAATATCCTTCGTGAATAAAGCCCCCTTTCGCCCAAGGCCATTATTCATCACTACCCAAACCTGATTCGCCCGAATTGCAAAGACCCGAAGACCTAATTTGCCCAAAAGTTGACCTGACTCATTCATCCACAGCAAACACAAGCAAGTGAGATGGTCCCAGTTTGATTGTGTTGTCGGTAAGTGTTGAGCTACGCGGTGGGTGGTTGTGAAGTCCATTAAGATCGATTGAAAGATATATTGCCATTGTGGTGTCCCGGTAGCGCCACTTTTACATTCGAATGCAACAAGCAAATAAATTTCAACTAAAAGATGAGTCCCAAGAATTGATAGCAATTAAGTCACACACAGCCCAAGCCAAAACTAGCAACCATAGCCTATTCCACTCCAATCAATCCATTCTTCCAAATACTTTAAGCATACACATCAGTAGAAATATGATCTCAAATTTCACCTATTAACACATAATTTAAAAGTATAAATAGAGAAAAAAAAAAAAAAAAAAAAAAAGGTGTTTTCATATCCTTCCATGAGATAACTGTGAGATACATGTTATTTATAAGTTTTGCTATCACCTGCAAATGTGTGTGTGTGTGTGTATAATATATTATATACACAACATTTACACTTCATCAAAATACAAAATACCAAAAAAAAAAAAAAAAAAAATGCGATGACATGTCTAGGAGAGATGGTTGAAAATATGTCCTAACTTCCCACTCAAAGTCGTCCCAAGTTGGTACAAAAGTCACTCTTCACCAACTAATATATCTATGCCCCAGCCATCCCAACCCCAGCCCCATTTAATCTCCCACGAAGCGGGCCTCTCAAGTCCTTATCGTGTTTCAAAAACCAAGACACCAACCACATGGGGAACCAAGTGGGCTGGCCATCGTGTTGGATGTATGTCCTAAAGCTATTATGTAATAGTTACATATTAGGGATTCAAGTTGTACTTTCATTATTATTTAATTAATGGCAATGACGTATTCATTCATTTGTCCAATTATTTCATATTTATGAATGATTCCATAAGCAACTAGACCTATTCTTGAGACGTCAAGAATATATGTGACGGGTTCATAGTTAGACTGAATCTTTAAACCATTCCTGGTCGATGGATTATAGAGTGGATATTAATAATCCTGCTGAGAGCGATGTGTTCTTAACTTCGCCATTAAGTATTGAATACTTAAGAGAATGATGAGTCACATGTCATTGGGTATTATGATGCATGAGTTAGAACACAGGTGTTTGTATTAGACAAGTTCACTGAATGTGACGCATATGGAATGATTAGCGACATAGAAGCTTTTAGTGTGGTCAATGTCTAATTGTTCATGCTTTGGTCTTGCGTAAATAATCTTTAGACCTGAGGCACGGTATTAACTTGTGTATTGAATGACTATGGTTCACAGGTGCACATAATGCCGGGTCATTGATCAATCTTTATACCTGATGGTCATAGTTCATTCATATACGAAGTTGCACGTGTGCGCAATATGGAATATGTCTCATTGTTACATGCAATGTATAATAATGATATCTCATGCGATCTAATTATGACACTGCATTGAAATCCTCGGCTAGGGTTGTAACCGAGAATAAATTATTTATGTCTCGAATAAAATGCATGTCAATTAGATTTGTACATATGATCGAATTTGTGACTTAACAAATATTACATGGTCTTTGTTTGATCAGGACATAGTAAGACAGAGGGATTGAATTACACTGTAGCCGAAACTGACAGGTTCATTATGTTATTAAAATATTCACACTATCTAGGTAACCATGATATATTGCTAGATGTCAATCATGGCTTGTAAGACCTAAAAGATTAATCGGGACAATTAATTCTTTTGGGAGTATTAATGTGTTAGTACAATTCTTACTACCAACTTAGTGATGAACCTAGGGATGTGACACACCATAAACAATTAGGATAACGTGGAACAAGAGAGAAATATTGTTGCAAATGTGTTTGCAATTATTGCAATGGAATTGTGTCGATTTGAAATTAAATTAAATGAGATTTAATTTAATTTATAATCACAAGCCTATTTGCATATGATGCACATACATGCCCAATATAAATATATGTTAATGTATTCCCAAATGTACATATAAAAATTATGTTCTTTTTATTTTTAAAAGTGATTGATTAATTAATTATTTGTTCATTTAATTAATTAATTAATACCTTTTAATAACTAATAATAAAATCATATATATAAAGCTTCCCGCATGTGCACGAAGCACATGCATGAAACTTGGATGGTCAGCAACCATCATCCACGAAATTGTGCATGAACGGTCAACGATTCTTGACCATCATGCATGAAGTCGTGCATGGCGGTTGCTCATGCACGATCGTTCGTGCATGAGGGGGACGATCAGCAACCGTTGCTAATCAGTTTATATTTTTTTATTTTAAAGAATTGGTTTTTGCGACACAACAAAAAAAAAAATGGGGTTGAAAAACAAAGAAAAGGGGCGTGTGTTTTGTGTTTTAGAAACACAAGAGAGGGCAGCTAAAATAGAGAGAAAACATGTGTACTCTTATGTCTTCGAGACGCGAGAAAGAAAACAATTTTCTTTCATTTGGGCCGTGGCTAATTACGTAAAGGATGCAGAGAATTGTTTCACAAGATTGCTAGCATGATCAAAGTGGTATATATCCAAAAATTCTCTCTTCCGTTTGACGTTTATTGTTGGTGTGTCTGAACTAGACGTCCGACACTTGTGGGACTCGAACTAAAGAACATCCGAACTGATTCGTTTTAAAGCACGCTTCGAGAGGTAATTCATTTGACTTCCTTGTATGTTCAGATTTTTGATTAAAATGCACGAACAATGCCTTCGGAGAATCATGTATATAATATATCTTTGTTTTCATTGTGATCTTTTTGTTAATTTTTCTTATACATGATTCATGAAACCCCAACACATCGTTGATTCATAAGGTGGCTTCATAAGGGGTGAAGGTGCAGCCATGGTCGACACCATATACACCATGGAAGGCAATCTCCACTATGCTAAAGCACCATAAGTAGTTACTAGGGGTACATTCATTGCTAGTTATCTATAAAGAGATTGAGTTGTGCCTAGTAGAGAAAATAAATCACATATTAGAATGTAAAATCTTTTCACAACTCGAAAGACAATTTAGTCTATAATCCGAAACACGTTTCAAATTAATTCATAAGGCATATTGTTTTATAAGATAAGCATGTATAAACTTTCTATGCTAGCTTCAAAATAAATCGATATGATGCAGTATATTTAAAGTAACCTATCACAATACTGCCAAGCATTTCAAAACATAAATGTAAAGCCATCTTTGAGTCACCGACACCACCTTTATGGCCCAAGCTCAACTTGACTATTTCCAATTTCTCAATTCCATTTATAAACTCATAAAATAACACCGAGTCGTTGGTCGGTCTTTCATGAGACGCTAGCCATGGGCATCTTACTTTAAGGCATCTTGGATTCGGGGTCGCTAGCCTTGAGATTTTAAACTCGCACATCCGGATACATGCAGGGGCATCTTCATTCCCTAAGGGCATCATCGAGATGTGGCGATGAATATCATTTATTTTCATTTCATTTCACATAGCTCATACTTCCACACCTCGAATTAATCACACACACCAATATATCCAGCATTCATGGAATTCACAATCACACAAAGAGCCAATTCTCATGGCATTTACAAGCATAGCAAGTCGCCAATCGACTCTTACACCACATAAGACTCAAATTTCAGAATATGTGCTCACACTATATCTTGGATTTCCATGAGTAATCAGCATCACAATAATCTTTAAAATACATCATAAGATAGCACAATGAATGGAGTTCACATCATCTATAGACCATAAATCAAGATTCCATCATCATCCCATTGAATTCTATAAAATTCCGAATAAGGGCATGCAAAGTTAGAGTCGCACAATTTTGGGAATTTAATTGAAAACCATATTAATGAGCTCTAAAAATTCTGAATTTTTTATCTAATAAACATCTTTTATGAAGGAACTTAAGCCTAATTCTATCTATATAAAGAGTAGCAACTCATGAAAAATAGCACAAAATTAGACCCGTAAGGCAGAATCACTAATCATAAAATAAAAAATAAAAATAAAAAACTCATTTTGACACCCAAAACACCACCAATCAACCTGAAATTTTAGTATGTTCTTCATATGGATGTTATACAACTTTTATGAAAGAATTATGTCATGATTCTATTCAAAACATTTTATATAAAATTGAGAAGCTACTGAGGTCAAAAAAATCTCTATTCTAGACAATAAGCTACAATAGAGAATTAGGTGTATATGTCAACTATGTCAATCAAAAAAAAATTGAATTAAATATATGTTATAGACTAAGATAGTTGGAGCAACTTTCATGAAGGAGACCTCTATAGAATCTCACTACAAACCACACTATAAAATCGACAAATCTAGTAGGTCTAATATAGTTAGTTTCTAGAAACCAATTATAACCTCACGATTTCATGCACCAATGTACACCCACACAACCACTGCCAACTCTCGCTGAAACCCAACATAGTTGATCATTCATTCGTGGCTCACCAATTGCACTTGGAACCATCCACAACCCCGCCATACGTGAGCGACCAACTACGAAACAGCAAGATAAGCACGTCATACGCACAAAACAACAACATAGAACAGCAAGTTACATATGTCAACCTAGGAAAATGACCTTACATTCCATGAATTGCATCTTAACAAGTCAAAATAAAAGGCTTCAATCTTGAATCAATTTTTTGAAGTTACAATTCGGGATATGCATATTATATTAAGTTCAAGTCTTGGAAAAAGATTGATGTGTTCATGGATGATATGTACAAAATCTCTCCAAGTATAATATAAAGGTTAAAACATAGGCAAGCCAAGATTGTTGCAATTGCTATGAGATTTAGGTGATCTAAACAAGCTTTAGGAAATCATAACGAGGAGTATATCAGGAACTCCATTGTACCTAGTAAACTCTATTGATTTTGAATCAGAAACAACAACTCAAAGGAGTATATTCTTCCTAAATGAACCAAAGATAGCAACGATACTAGAATTTCTCTCTTTGCTGAACTAGCTAGATCATTCTTGCCTAAGGGTCTACAAGACAATGTCTAAATTAATTTGAATAAGCAACAAGTATTCACAGAGTAGAATTCACCATGCAATAATCAAATAATTAGCTGAAATCTTAAGGTTGTCCTGCGGGTATAAGAAGCACAAATGCAAAGTTAAACTACTCTTATATCAAAATAGCATTTCAAAGCCTTTTTAAGCTAACATTGGATCGAATCAAACATAATGATAGATTTTTCCATATTTAATCCAAGTATAATTCAAAGAAGAAATATAAGACAAATATTTTCTCTCTTTTTCATATGCACTATCAATGATACAGAGACATTCTAGGCAAGTCAACAATCTCAAAGGAGCTCTAACCATCCACAAACCCATGTCAACCCATGTCAGCAATTTGCCCGGCCATTTTAAACAAACAAGTTCAACAACCACAAATCCATGTCAACAAAATCTAAAATAAAATTCAAGTGAAATCAAGATAGCTAAAACCTCAATGTAAATATAAAGCACTGCAATTTCAAGAAGACGGTGAAGGCATTGAGTAAGCGTCAAGGAAGCGTTAAGCAAATCTAGGCAAAGGCGAGACAAATGCATCGGGAGAGTGTCTATTTGGAGGTGTCGAGTGAGCATTGGATGAAGGCATCGAGCAAGTGTCGGCCGAAGGGGTTGGACAGAGGCCTCAAACGGAGGCATCTACCGAGAGTCAGCTTCGATTGACCATGAATTTGGGGGAAGATCTCAATTTAGGGTTCCCCACTTGATTTGGGAAAGAACCCAACCAACCCCATGCCCCTTTGTTTCTAGCTTTAGTTTTCTAAAACCAAAATGGTGTCATTTTCCTCTCCAGTGCCATGTCAACGCTAGCAACATCGACCAGCATTGAGTAGGATGCCACATCAAACTTTTTGATTATACATGGCCGAATGGACTGAACTAGAACAAAAGCAAAATGTTTATGATTAAATTGATAAAAAAAAAAATTTAGAATTGAATTAACACAATTGCAATATATTTAGAACTTTTTTGGTAATTTTCCCCAAACAAGTTACAAGTTTAGGGGCAAATGTGTACTACATTCAAAGTCCATAAAAGTTTTATGTCATTTTCCCTATGAATTTACTAGAAATCAAAATTGACGGCAAGATAACAAAAAAGACTTAACAAAGAATAAGATGACACATCATATGCCATGCACCAAACAAAAATCAAGTTAAAATCATAATCTTAAGTTACGTAATTGGAAGTTCGATGATTATTTGGATACAAATTCAAATTTACTGGTGCAAATGAAAGCACTTGCAGATTAATTTGATCTTTTTTCCTTATAACATCGATTCAATATTCAATTCCAGCCTCATGTTTACTATATCGGAAGCTACTATTACCAATTGTTGCCTTAACAATGTAGGCATAGTTAAAGGATGAATCTACCATTCCCTTTCCAAGGAAATGGATTTTTATTTTTTTTTCTATATCTGTAGATTTCCAAAAGAATTAACGAGTGTCAACCGTTGGCATAAAAAGTTATGGATTGCCTTATTTTTTAGTAACCCATAAGTAACTTAACAACACATTTATGAAATTGTTAATTCTTTTTGACAATTTACAATTTATCAAATATCTTTATCTTCCAATAACTTCAATTTTCTTTTTTTTTTTTTTTAACCATGCTCTAACTTACCAAACCACTTTTTTTTTCAATTATTAATTGGTAATTCAACCTAACAAAAGCCGGGAAATGACTCTAACTTTGGCCGGTAATTTCATTAAAAAACCAACTGGTCGGAAGCATTATTAAGCTATGCAAATAAAAAACTGGAAAACTAATAAAGTTAGTACAAACTTGTTAATTTGAAAACTACAAGAAAAACTGGTAAATTTGTAAAAGCGTGCACCATTCCTTGCTTACCCGTCAAGGCTTTGGCTCTCGTCTTATCTACTCATCCGACAAGCGGAGCATCTCATGAGCTTGAAATTTACCGAAATAATAAGGGCTTTCCCATCACTAAAGAAGAAGAGAGAACGAAAAAAGTTTTTCACCCGTGAGTGTCGCAACGACGTCGTTTTCCCCATGCACATAAAATCTTTAGTTGGGCCAAACCATGCAGCAACCAAGCCATGCAAAGGTGGGTTGATTTGGGCCCAAGATTGAATCCGGCCCAAGCCCAAACACTCCGTCAAAGAGAAGCCGAATTCGCCGGAACCCAGTCAAATCGAGACCCCCATCTTCAATTCCATTTGGGCTACAGGGCCTGAGAGACAATCTCTTGTTCAGAAATTACATCGCCTGCCAATTCCCGGGAATGCACGTAAACCGTCCCGCTCGCGACCATTGAGTAACGCACGGCGGCAGCGGCGGCGGCAGTGGCGGCCGAGGCCATCTACATTACTAAGAGTGAGCGGCGGTGCAAGCCAGATCGTGGTAACACCGAGATCTGCTGCGCCTGGCTTCTTGCCCTTTCCCCGTACCGACATTTTTTGTGAGCTCGAGCTTCTCGTTGATTCACATGCTTTCCGTTGGGAAAGCCCAAAGGTTACTTGGTTACCATAATGTTTTGCAGAAACGGGGGAGCTTTTTCTCTTTTTGCTATAAAGAGCACAAATTCAAATGCGATTTTTTACGCGCGACGGTTCAGAACTAAGAACATTTTTTCAAGTTGTCAAATTGCCTATCAATGATGAGGAATTGATAAATTAATATGGATTCGGTTGACGGGTGTTCTACGAGTATTGGAAGAGTCCGTTTGTTTCGCAAAAATTGGAGATTCGAAAAATATTTTCCTAAAATTTAATGGTTATATCACTTGATAAAAAAATAATTTAATTATTGACTACAATTTATATTTAAATATTTGTGTGCATGATAAAAATGTTTTTCCTTCGTTCAATTTTGTAAACAATACAAATGATCATTTTTTGGAAAATATAAACAGCTCCATTCATTTCATGGAAAAAAAATTAGGAAAACATTTTTCCAATTTTCTGGCATTTGTTTCACGTGAAATGAACTGATTATTAGAAAACATTTTCCATCGACGGAAAAAAAAAAAAAATCATCCGCGATAGGAGAAAATGTTTTCCACTTTTTAGAAAGCGAAAAAAAAAATTCCATCCTCTTTCTTTTACTTCTAAACCTAGCGCTTTGTTTCACTAATCACCTTTCCTTTTTTTTTCTTTTAACAAAATTCCAATTTTTATTTATTTTAAATTTTTTCTTCTTTTTTTAACTTTTTTTTTTTAGTCGATCGCCGGTTGCCTCACTTGAGAATGTTGGGCGAGCTAGGCGGGGCTCGAGCTTCACCCAAGGTTAGCAGGACTCTAGCAAGTTAAAGCCTCGTTGGCTTTTGGCGAGGCTCCAACTCGCTTGTGGCTAGCAACCGAGAAAAAAAGAAAAGATATATATGAATAATAAAAAAATTGATTTAAAAGCTAAAATACTAAAAAAATTATTGAAAGGGAATGTATGAAGGAAAAGATTTTCTTTACCGAACGAAGGAAAATATTTTCTATTTTATTTTCAAATTTCAACCGAACACTAGAAAATATTATCATTTGTATGAAAAATGGCTTTTTGGAAAACATTTTCCAAAAACACCAAATTTTCTGCAAAATAAATGGAGCCAATATTGTGTAATTAGGTTCCTTAATAATCAAAAATTTTAAAAAAAATGCAAATTCATATTCACTTACTTTTTCATTATGAGTTTTCATGTGAGAAAGACTATCATGTAGAAAATGAATGATTGAGAAATTTTTTTCTTAAAAATATACAAAATGAAAGAATTTTTTTCATTGTAAGAAACCATAAATTCTTATCGATAATAATTACATTTTTATTCATTAATTATTTTAAAAAATTTGAGCGATCATTTTTTAAAAATTAATTTTCAAATTATATATATTTTGCAAAATAAAGACACCATTAATTTGGAAAGCTGTCCTCTTTGATCAACATTGTTCTCGATTATTAAATGCAATGCTATGGATTTCTCGATATAATCAATTTTACAGTAAAGTCTTACTCGCTAGGTCAAGCCAATGGAATATCTCCAAAGGCATTTGGCTGATTTCTATCGATCACTACCTCCAAATAGGTGAGCAACTAATTAATTCGGTCTTCGTTTTTCTATATTTTGCCCGCGACTGTGCTTGAATCATGCGTCTCTGGTTACTCCTTTGATTCAAGTAATATATGTTTTCCATTTTAACTCAATACTCCACATATATATATATATATAATATGTATGTATGTGTGTATCCTTTGTTTACTTCAGGGTAAATTTTATGAACCATGTAACTTTACATAAGCAAAAGATGAAAGATGCAAAGTTTTATGCATGCGAGCATCAACATATATAAGTACATGTCGTTTTTCCACACTTCTTGCCATTTTTTAATTGTGTTGCTACGTATATGATTAAGAAAATAAATCACAAGTGTTATAACTTTTGCACAAAGATTCACTTAATCGATTGAGAAGCTACAACACTCAAATGAACGGTTTTCAAAAGCCTTGGCACTTAAGCAATTGATTTGTAAGTCATGATACTTAAGGAAGCGTTGTAAAAAGTTACAAATTTCATATATCATTCACTTAATCGATTAAGAAGTTACTACATTCGAATGAACGCTTTTCAAAAGCCTTGGCACTTAAACAATTGATTGGCAAGTCATGATACTTAAAGAAGCATTGTACAAAGTTATGTCACTTGCAGTACCTTAATTTCGCATAAAAATTATGGCTTTTGATGTATAATGATTTGAGCGTAGTACGAAATTTATGTGATTTATGATACCTTTATTCCATATATAGGTCATGCCTCGTGATGCACAGGCGGTTTGAGATGACACATGTATTAGAAGCCAAAAATAGAGTCAAAGCAGGTACATCTCCATGTATTGATTGCTTGACTGGCCAGTCCGTCTTTAAAGGTCATTCATGGAAGGGGGAACCTTAAGTCCTGATGATTAGACGGGTCCAAATTCTTTATTTTGACTAATCTCAATCAAATGTCACCAAAGCTTGGTACACTTCCTAAAGTCATTCTTGTCAATGTTTCCTAATCTATGCTAATCGACCTCCAACAACCTCATTTTTGTCCCCGTGTTAGGGTGACACCCTCCATTATAAAACCCATTTTTTTTTATTATTGCATGAATTGACAGCTAAAACAAATTATATGTGCAAAAAAAAAAAAGCAATAATTATTGTATAATCTCTAGGTGTTGACCGCACGGGTGTGGGGGAAAAAACGAGTGGGTCCTGTGAAGACAATTGAGTAACATAGCCAAGAAAAGATGAGCCAATGTTTCAGTTTGGAAAAGTTAAGGCAAGAAGCCGTATACATATTTAAAAGATGTGAATTAAAATGTTAAATAAAAAATATATAAAAAAAAAATGATCTAATCAATGAAAGGAATGGTCAGAAGAATTTTTGGGACGAACTCAAAATAAAGAATGTGAACATGTTGGCGTACAACGGGTGGGGTCCCCAAAAATGTTTTGGGGGAGCTTTGTCAATTGAACTTCCAACATGATAAACGAATTAAATAATTAATTGTGAATTTTATATATGAAGATGTTTTGTTTTTTACTGAAAGCCAAGGTCGGAATTTCTTATCTTTTTTCATTAATATTTCTAGTTCTATCCGAGGTGAATAATGACAAAAAACCATTCAAACGAAGAAGTGAAACTGACGCTTCTGAATTGGACTTTTTGTCTGCAATCTCACCTTAAAAATCCAGAAATATGTTAAAAAATAATTATTTTATTTTATCACTCTCCATACTTCGAACCCATTCATAGAATAAAAGAGTTAGCCACCCGGGTTACAGTCAAACATGGCTTGATTCAATCGGATGATGAGAAAATTAGCATCTACATGTAAGCTTACAAAAGATTTCCAGAAATATATAATTTGATTTTAATATATTAGCAAAATAGGCACATACTACCATGCGAGTGAAAACTAAAAAGGAAAAATTATTTAATGAGGAAATATAAACTGGATTTGACCTATTTTGCGAAATTAATTTAATTTACGGAGGACGAAAACGATTTAATTAAGGCTCCATCTATTTCACCGAAAAAAAATAATTTCCTAAAGGTGATCACTTGTAATGGCTGGTCAATGAAAAAAAAAATCATCAAAATTTATTATTTACCAACTGTTCAGATACTAATGTGATTATATAATTGTTATGTTGATTCCTTTTAATTATCACTTTGTCCATTGTTTAAGACCATAGCTAATGTATAGTTCACCAGATATTTTCTTAAAAATAATCACTTGTATCATTTTTAATAATTGGTCAAAAAATATTTTCATTATCGATAATAATTTATGTATAAGTATGTTTAAAGGCAATGAAAATGTTTTTTGTTTATTCATTTCCCACAAAAATAACGCATCTTATATTTAACAAATTGAGATACTAATGGGATCATATAATTGTCATGTTGGTTCTTTTGAATTATCAATGCCTCCACTCTTTAAGAATCGAGAGGATATTATTCAAATTTCAAATTCAATTTTTAGATTGAATAATGATGTTGGATTTACTTTAAAATGTGGAGAGACTAACATTATCATAAATGACTTGAATTGTTAATTCGTCCCATATCATATATATAGACTAAAATATTTTACCATATCTTAATTGAAGACGTGAATGGGTGGACTCTATTCAATGTTCTCCTCCTTTTTAGCATCTTGACAATTTCTTTATTATTTTAACAATTTCGACAATTTATATGTATTTTGCTAACTTTGCATTGACACCCCTGTTAGTCAATTCAATAAGTTCAACATGGATTAACACCAAAAATCAGTTATTAATTCTTATCTCCAACTAGTACAGACTTTAAAATATTGCAGGGCATAGGAAAGACATCAATCTAGACATGTAAAGTTGTCTTACATCGATTATTCAAAATGCAAAGCAACACTCTACCGAGGGTAATTTTCTAAAAATACAAATTTAATCACCCATCAAACTACCTTTGAGACAACTCATGTAATTTTCTTCTCTCATTTTTACTATCCCTATGCCTAATTTTTCCATTATCAATATCTTCTCTCTACCCTCGAGAAGATTTGATGGAAATAATGGGAACAAAAATGGAAATTGGAGCTCGTTACCAAAAAAAAAAATGGAAATTGGAGCTGTGGAGGATGTAAGCGCCTAGTCATAGAAGCGCGTAGGCTGTCACTTTATCGAAGTACACGTGTCGGGTGAATAGAGGGGTTGAAGCTACAGTGCTTGCTTCCTCTTCACTCCGCATCGACCGGACAAGAATCGGACGGCGCGGAAAGGCGCCGTCATCTACTGTTACCCCATTTCCATTCATTTTTCCTTTTTCTATCTCATACCAAATTTTCAGTCGACCAAAAAAAAAAAAAAAAATCTCATGAAAAATTTTCTGATATATATATATATAATGTATATCTTTATGCATATTATTTTGACAATAATTCCGAAATTCATAATGGATGACAACTAGTTATTTTTCTAAGAAATAGAGAGCAATTAGTAGCACTAGTATATAGTTAGTATAAAAAAGAGAAAAATACATGATATCTCTCGAATTTGTGGAATCAATTAAGTAATTTCTTAAATGAGTCTTAAAGGTTATGGGATAAGTTTAGCTTGAAAAATTGATCCACATACAGTGGGTTCACATCTTATTAAGCACTAAAGGTGTCGTGGGCCATGTTGATGATCTTTACACAACATTATTTTATCACCACTCAATTTGTGTATTTTGGGATTCGAAAGACAGGTCTTAACATATATTACTGGACGCATGAATTACATTCTTTATCGATGACATCAATTATAGTCTTGGTTTTTTGCTTTCTTTCTTTGAAAAAAATCTATCGATCATGAGCTTGGTTTATACCACCAACAAATATTAAAATTTTTGTACTTTAACAATCTACTCGAATTTAACTCGTGAGAACTCCAAAGCTGCATTATATCGTCCAAATACGACAAAAAAAAAAGAAAAAGAAGAAGATATTGATGGGGAAAATAGAATTGGGAAAACCGAGGGACGTTACGGTCCCTATTGTGGTCGAACGGCGGGCGGTCCCCGGTTTTGCGGGTGCGGAGGACGAGTCCCGCCGAGCCGTTACGGCTCGTACCTCGCCGACTCAGACGTGGCGGGATGTGATTGGACGGGGGGCCGTCACTGTGCTTCGAAGTTTGAACGCCGAACGTCGGCCCTTTTGACCTCTTTGATTGGTTCGGTCGTCGCTCGGGATTTTATTATCAAAGTTTGGTACTTTTGGCACGGAAACTGATGACTCCACCCGCACTCATTTTTTTCGATGGAAGTAAATTTTTTTTTTAAAATAATTTTGATTTCGAGGCTTGTATAATTATGGCTCACACTTTCAAATTCAGTCATATATAAAACGTTTGAATATCAACAAGGAAAATTATATGTAATCTTTTGATAACATTTCGACATTTTGAAATTTTTTCAAACCATAGCATTCTCAGGAAGGTGTCTGTAGTTAGGACACAACATTCATTAAATAAGAAACAAAAAAAATATTATAAATCTTAACTGAATTGGCTTTCTTTGTAATTTCACATATAAATGATGCGTTGAAAATCAAACAATATATTATAAAGTATTGTGAACAAACGTGGCAACATACTTGTTAACACGATCCTTCTAATTTTGAAGTTATTATTTCGTAAGAGTCTTTCTAAGGTTGGCCCTATAGAGACTCTTTTTTCTTTTTCTTTTTTGTCATAATAAAGAGATTCGTTGAGAATGTATAATAAATTTTAAAAAAAATTGATTTTTGTAGTGTTGATTACTCGTAACATTAGTAATACATTTTAAAATCACGGACTTTTCTTATTTGAGTCACTTATTAAAAGAAACACTTTTTCTTAAAGGTTGATGAGATTTATCTCTATAAACCGATGAGGTTGGCTCAATAGTTGAGAAATGAACTTGTGTCCATGAATTGCGAGGGCTTCGTCTCTTTTTCGAAAAGGTTATTCATCTTAGTCTTCCACTTTACTTAATTTAGCCATGAATGATGTAAGAAAATCTTGATTTGTTTGCAACGTAAAACATAAGTTCGATTCCGCACGCTACCAATATGAATAAATTTATATTCGAAGTGCCCGTTTGGGTTTCGGTGCGTGCTTTTCTGATCTCTAAAGTTAGCGAGTATATATTTCACGAGTCAAGATTCATGCATATATTTCGCAAGTTAGGATTTGCGCAATTAAAGATGAAAATTCGTATTAGAATGGAAAGGAAAATAAAAAGAGCTTTATATCAATAAGAAACACTCATTAAAGGTGACATGCATTAATGACATGACAAATCTTCTTCTTAAATATAGTGTTTTTTTTTTTTGGGTCTAATTTAAATATAGAGTTTTTTTTTTTGGCAAAAAATTTAAATATAGAGTTCACTAGCACTAAAAACTGTAGGTGGACCGATTCTGTTCCAAGCAGAATTATCCAGAGCAAAAGCACTAGAAACCATTGCCCGACTATATTCTACTTTATTTTTAAACATAGAACTGAGTTCACATACATATACATAAACACATATACATATAAATTGACACCTCTTCCAAAAAATAAGAATATTCTCCAATCTGTCCTAACACTACTGTATAAATGTCGATTTAGTTTTAAATTTTTAAATTTTACCAAATTAATTTGAATCTTTGCACTAAATTCAAATGTAGTCATTTCAACCAATTTTAGTGAGAAATTGCTAATGTAGCAGTGTATAAAGTAGGTTGTTCAACAATGACTAGTTTTGGTTACGATGAAAAATGGCTAGAAGAATTATATTAGAATTTCGTGTAAAGATATATGATTAGATTGGTAAAATTAAAAAGATTAAAATTGAATTGGTATTTGTGTAATAGATTTAAGACTGAATATGTGATTTTAACTTCAAAAAGTTTTTTTCCGGGGTGGTATACTATTTATTGTTGTGCTTATATCACATCCATATAACCACGAGTCAAGTCATTTCCACTTTACAGACCAAGAAAAAAAATTATTTCCACTTTCGAGTACGATAATCATTAAACTATAATTGTTTTTCGCTAGGTTTACCACAACTGTTTTTAGTCAATTATACCGTTGATTTAGGTCTTCTTTTCAAATAATTTTTCAGGCGACTCTTGACTAGCAAGTCCCACCAATGATAGACGTGAGAACGACCATCTCAACATACTCGAGAATGATCGATTCCCTTATAGGAATTACATCACTAATATAGTCCTTTGGGGACCAAAAGCTTTTGATATATAGCAAAAGGCTAACCAAAGCCGGTTGGCCTCTACTACCAAAGACTCGGTTTAATTATAGGAAATAAGACTCTAGCCACGGGTAGAAATTGCTCCAAAAACACATTCATCTACACGACGGCTATCTTTACCAAAGTTCTCTTATACCAACTTCTTTCGTTACAATGCCATTGAATTCATCGAACCGACCTTCAATTCAACATGCCACTTAATTCCATCTACATGAAGGTGCGCGAAATTGAATTCTATATATATTGCTCTCTTTCCTTCACCAATCTATTCATTCAATATCCCTCTCCTCCATGGAAAATGATGGTTAACTACATAACTTCGGGTTGGGTTAAGCTTCGATTTAGCTAGTGTAGGAAACTATCGCCATTAAATGACAAGATCGGCCAATTGATAAAAACAACAACCTAGCTATTCACAGAGGTTTGTGTCTAGCTCCTTAGCGTGTACATTAAATTCCCAAAAGCGAACTTTAGGAAATGCATCGAACGCTATCCTCTCCATCTCCACTGGGCAGGCATTAAGGAGTGTACGTATACGCACCAACGTACGTATAAAGCTGCAAAACCTACCGCACAATTGCGCTATGAACACCAGAGTACGACGTGTGTAGATGTGCCTGTTCATATATGGATTGTATAATTCGAAGCGAACACTTATTCTCTGAAAATCAGGAATGAAAATCCAGCGAGGGTTACGTAAGGACGGGACGCATATGGCAATTACTAAGCGATGCCAACTTTTCTTGACATTGATATGGGTTTTCCATTTGGGGGCTAGCCTAAAGGAAGATGACAAAAGCATTATAGTTTTTTTATCATCACAAGATAGACCGATCTCTCTATACCCATTTTAGGAAACCGAGTAATGGGTCTCGTTTTCTTTTATATATATCTACTGTAAGGGATCTATGGTATGGATTGATAGATACTCGAGACAAATATGTTATCCCACAATACGGTCCTTCTCTTGATCTTAACAAAGACTGCCTTTTAGTCTCCATACACCGCGAAATTACATCATAAAACTCTCGGATTTAAATAACAATATGATCCAAACGTTCCATAGCGTGGCAAATGGACATCGAGCACCCATCTTTGAAGTCTCCTCGTTCACTTCTTTCTTCTGTATTTATTTGTTGTTGGATGGGTTTTTGGAGGAAAGTACTACGATTTTCATCAGGCACTGCCAAGAATAGCCGTGTATATGGGGAGTGCGATGACTTGGGCATTTCGAGTCTTTTTGAGCACCCAATATTTGGCCTTCCGTTTTGTGGAAAGCCGAGTCATTTTCAACGTCGCAAGAAGAGAGAGGAAGAGAGAGAGGAAGAGAGAGAGAAGAGAGAGAGAGATGGCGTCTTTTGCCCTGTACGCAGCTTGAAACACGCAGTGGCAAAAGAAATAGAGACACCCTTCGACACGTTTCAGCTTGCTAGCTAAAACGAAAACCCCCCCATCATCCGCGGCGTTCGATCTTTCCTCAATCTTTTCTTGCTCGAAAAAACCATAGTCCACAGAAGAAACAATTAAGCCAAGAGAGATTAATTAGATCCATATGCCAATTCGACACAAATACACATCGAGAAAGAGATGGAGAGATGGAGAGATGGTTTATGGCCAGGGCATGTTGAGGTTTTCGAGAGCTGTTTTGGCTAATAAATTAATTAAATATACGTTGTCTAGAGAGAGAGGGAATTGATTCACGAGAAGGTGAATCGACTCACACATTAAAATAAAAGAAAAAGGGAAAAAAAAAGGGCAGTTGAGGATAGCTAAGACTTATCGCATGTTTGCTTCACGCAAGCAGCTTAAAACATGAGAGAGAGAGAGAGAGAGAGATGGTGTTTGCTCCCTCGCGTGGCTTTAAAGGCTTCCCCTTGGGCGTTTTTAAAATAACACACCGCACACACCCCTCGCACTCCTTCGCCCTTTTCACCTCCTCTCCTCTTCTTACAGGGAGAGCAAAACATCCTCTCAAGCCCAACCAAGAAACACACCAAACCCTAAGTCAAACAAGCCTCTCTCTCTCTCTCTCTCTCTCTCTCTCTCGCTTTCTCTCCTTGCTTCATGGCCCATCAAACCCTAATCATGGAAGACGTCTTGGGTTTTGATCATTAGTTTGAGACCATGAGTTCTAACCCCAGCTCCAGCGGCGGAGGCGGAGGCGGAGGCGGCGGAGGGGGAGCGGCAGCGGCGGGGGCAGTGGGAGCGGGAGCGGAGGGCCATGCGGCGCTTGCAAGTTCCTGAGGAGGAAGTGCGTGCCCGGGTGCATATTCGCGCCCTACTTCGACTCGGAGCAAGGGGCGGCGCACTTCGCGGCAGTGCACAAGGTGTTCGGCGCGAGCAACGTGTCGAAGCTCCTCCTCCACATCCCCGTCCACAGGCGGCTTGACGCGGTGGTCACCATATGCTACGAGGCGCAGGCCCGCCTCCGGGACCCCGTCTACGGCTGCGTGGCCCACATCTTCGCCCTCCAGCAGCAGGTACGCTCCCTCATCGCCTTCATCGTCACAGTCATCGGTAAAATTTCGTGAGATCATCGTCGATACCGGAGAAAATTCTCCCGATTCTTGTTTATTAGAAGGCATTTTTAGCTTGAGGCTCTTCCTATTCTACTCTCTTTCTCTCCCCAATTAATTCTGGTTCCATTATTGGGAAGTTGTTTGCACCGTAAGAAAAGATATCCTTCTCGTTTTGTGTTTTCCACAAGCTTCGACCGTGTCTGATGACTCATGATGATCTTCCTGCTTGAAAGCGACGAAAAAATTTACCAACGAAGTGATGAAAATGTTTGATCAATATGAATATGAATAGCGACTCCTATTTTTTTTTTTTCCCCCATTTAAGACTATGGTTAAAAATCTGGTCTCGTTCTTCATCATCTTCTGCCTTGTTTGCGGTAGGTGGATGCACCCCCCCAGAAATACACAAGGGGTCTCTCTCCCTCTCTTTTTTCCTGAAATGTGTATAATCTTCACTGTCTCCTTCCTCATAATTAAAAACAGAAAAAGGAACTTTATTATTCCAAAAAGAAGGAAAATTTTCTGAAAAGAATAGGTTGTAAAGGCAGCGGATATGTATTGCAGGGTATGACGTGAGTGTTTTCAAGGGCTTATTTTATTTTATTTTTCTATTTTTTAAACTTTACTGAATTCTAGAAAAACTTTTCTCTGATATCATATGATGATGATGATGGGGGGTGGGCGGAAATCGTGTTTTTAGCTGTTATTAAGGAAATGGTCGGTTTGCTTCCTCTTCTCAAATAGCAGACAAAAAAAACAAAAAACAAACAAACAAAAACAAAAAACAAAAAAAAAAAGTGTGGCTTTTTCTTTAATTTAGGGCAATGTCCGAAATTCATTTTTTCTCCTCTCTTCAAATAATGTGTGACTCAGAATGGGGCATTTTTGTCATTTTAATTGAAAAATACTTTAGGGACTTTGTTCCAAAGTTCTCCTTCTTACTCTTTGATTAATGAATGATAGATGCCCCTAAAGTTTGGTAATCTTGGATCTTTTGGATGCTAACATTCCAATTTCCATGTTGTTGTCAAGGAGTAGTACAACGATCTTTCCGTTTTGTCAGACATTATGCTTTGAACCAACGTGTAGCATTCGGATTTAGCATTATAATATGACCGCTTATGCACTCAATTATTTGGTGACAAGCTAATATATTATATTAGTTTCCGAGGGCACTTGAAAAGGATGTAAAAAACTGGACCCACCCGAGAGAATTCAACCACCGGCTTCAGTGCACGCTCATCCCAAGGGCAATTATGCAAGCGAAAACGTTGAAATTTTCTTGGTATTTTAATTAATCCCCCTGTCCCCCCGGGCTTATTCCTAAGCCTTGCATTGTTGGCAACTCCTCCACGTTCCCCATGCACGCTGTTCGAGCACGCACTTTTTCGAGCACATCGCACGGCCCGCGCAAGGGAAAGCGCCACGCAACCACGCACGCACGCACGACGACGAGTTCGTCAAATGTTTCACACCCGAAATCATTGTAAGTTAAATCATTTCCTGGAGGTTGCTTGCTTCGACCGAGGCGAGGCTGTATAGTAATCCTTTCCCTAGGGTCGCTCGTTCGGCCTCTTTCATATAGAAAAACCGTCGACCTTGCGTCCCGCGTCGGCAACGCATTGATTCCAGCGAGGAATGAGGTGTGCTGTGGCGTGGGTTGGGGGTTGTATGGAGAGGGTTTAAATTGGTTTTTCAGCGTTTCTAATGCGGTCCGGTCTTCTACCAAAGCGAGACTTACTAGGCTTGAGGCAGCCAAGCAAAGCTGGCGTATCGCGAAGTTTCTTCTCATCTACTCAATGGTGTAGACGATACGGGAGACGTACGTTACGAAGACGATGGGCTGACACGAAGCGCCTGCATGCAATGGCCGATGCTTCTGGTTTTTTCGATTTACTTAATGATCTATGCTAAGGCACATCTGTACGTTACATGCATTGTTTTTGAAGGTTTGAAATGAGACGTTTTGATGCCCGGTTGTGACGGATGAGTTGACACGAAGCACTTCATGCAATGGGTCAATGTTGCTTTTCTTTGGACCATCCTTTCTTGTTGTCGAACGAGGTTTTTTCCTTAGTAATTATGTTGAAATGATTCTTTTAGCGAAGTTTTAGATCGAGACATTAGGGTTTTCGTTGCCATTGACCGAATTTTTCTTATCGCAGACGGGTTTGTCCGGGAATTAGTGATATATCTAGACGCTTATCTTGCCTTGTAAAGTGGGAAAATGACAAAGTCTCTTTGGACTAACTCAAGTTTTTTTTTGGTCCATTGGGGAATTGATGGTGCAGGTGGTTAACCTCCAAGCCGAGCTCTCTTACTTACAAGCCCACCTGACGACGTTGGAGCTCCCGGTGCCTTTACCGCCTCCGCCGCCGCCCTCAGCTGTGGGGCCGCCGCTATCAATAGCTGATCTCCCATCCGCCTCGTCGATCCCCGCTACTTATGATTTGTCCTCGCTTTTTGATCCAATGGCACAAGCGGCGTGGATGGTGCCCCAGCGGCAGATCGATTTCCGCCAATTCGAAGGCAGCTGTGGTGGCGGCGGGTCATCAGCTGCAGGCGGCGGCGATCTTAATGCGCTGGCCAGGGAATTGCTACGGCGGCAAGGATCTCCACCTCCTGGCTGCATAGACGCGATGTCATCGCCATCGTCTCTCTCAAAATGAGACTTGACAACCCTAATCTATACTAGTACTTGCCCCGGGATTGACAGTTCGACGATACATACTATAGCGATGGAGCTTTGATTTTCTTGTTATACTTAGAGGCAAGTAATAGTAGCTAATTAAATCTTTGTAGCCTGGTTCTATTTTGCTTATCCTCTTCTAAAGCAAAAAAAACTAGTGCAATTGAACGCTAGATTATACATGTACTGAGCTTCAATTTGAGAATGTCTAGCAATTAAACCTGTAATTTTCAAAATATTTTGATCATGGAGCTCATGGACCCTGTCGAGTATAGTACTTTTAGGGAAATGCTTGAACTTGTCATGTCTCGTTCTCTTTCAATTTCTGTAAATCATATATGGAAATATGAATTTGGCGGACAGGAAAATCAACTATTTATTTTTCAAGAAGTATAGCTTCAATAAAAGGCATGACTCATCGCATTACTTAGTGAACTTGCTCATCGTGCGACAAGAGACACATTCTCTTCGTAAATATTATGAAATGGAATTTTATAATATGCAAAAAGTTCCTGGTTGAGGGGGCGGGGGTAATTCAATGAATTTTTTTGTCACACGTCTATTAATTAGATTTTTTTTCCAATAATTAATTGGACTTATTACAAATTGCTTTCGAGCCATCATCTGCGTACAATGTCATTATAAAGTGATATTCCATCATTCTACATGCGAAAATACAAATCCATTTTTCGTGCCAAGAACTTTCAATGAGTTGATAATTGTGATAAAATTATTGTTAAAACAAGTATATTTGTGACTTTCTTTCTATGTAACTTATCGGTAACTTACCACCACTTTTATGAAATTGTCACTATTTGTATAGCTTCCAAACTAGTAATTTTTGTTCAGACTTACCAACTCTTATTTGTGTAACTGATCAATGCTTCCAATTCATTAATTTGGGTAGAAAATTACCAACCTTAACTAGAGCGATTCATCAACTTATGTTAGATTAGTTATCAATAGGTTTTTGGTTACTGATTCTCATTTGAGGTATGTTCATTTACCAATATTTCTATTGAGTTATCACATTTTGATTGCATCAATTACGCACTCTTTTGACTCTTTTTAGAGATTATCAACTTAAATTAGCGATCGTCAACCTTCCTCCGATTATATATATTTTCACCTAGTATTGGGTCATCAACTCACAATTGGGTTATTTGTCAATATTTATTTGGTTTCTTTTAATTAGCTAAGATTTCTTATTGTTTAAAATTATTATCAACATATTCTTAGTAACACCTTAAAAGCACTATATTTTTAAACAAATTGCTAACGTTAATTAGAGTGACTTACCAACATTTCTACGATAAATTAAGTTATGAACTACTTTTGATTTATCAACTATCATTTGAATTATTTATCTTGCTTATTTATCTTTTAATTATCAATTCACTTTGCGATCCGTTATAATAAATGATGAGATATCCAGTCATTCTTGCCAAATAATAGTTCCCAAATGAAAATGGAAAATTTTAATTAAAAGGAAAGTGAAATATATGGAAATCCTCTAATTCTCTATAAATAGAGAGGAGCAAATATGGAGAAGAGAAGAGAAATCATTTTATTTTACTCTTGAGAAAATTCCACACAGATAGCTCGCTCACTATTTTTCATACTGCATTGAGATCACAAAAGTGGAGCTTTTGATGATGGACCAAATCTATCAACAGAGAGGAATTTATAATCTTATTTTACGCTTTCATGTTATAATGGATTCATATTATTCTGTGGGGTTGAAATATTGCATATATTTGGTTCACCAATTTTCAATCCTGCAACAAAATATCTTTCACCAAGTGTTATATTTTGCTTTTTATTAAAGGATACTCAAGTTCTATATTAGCTTTGAATAGAGATAGTCAAATGCGAACAAGACTATATCTACTATATAATTACGAATCTAGAGAAGTCGTTTAATACACTTAACACGCACGAGCTTAATACCAACAATAATCAATGTCGAAATCTAATCAACTGTGCTATCTAAACTCATTTTAACATAATAATGAAAACCCATTAAAATTAAAGTAGTTTATACGATATCAAAGATGATTCAACAATGCTGGATATTAATAAAAGTGTTTGAAAAACACTACTTTCTAGTAAGTTCGAGGACACAACGTCGGAATCTAATCAACAATGCTAGACGATGAAAATAACACCTAGTAGACACTGCTCCTAGATGGATATAAGGACACAATGTTGGAATCTAATTGACGATGTTGGAAAGTGGTGACAACATTTAGTAAACACTGCTCCTAGATGAGTAAGATGACACAACGTCAGAATCTAATCAACGACGTTGGACAGAGGTGACAACACCTAGTAAACAATGTTCTTGGATGAGTAAGAGGACGTAACGTCATAATCTAATCAATGGCGCTGGACAATGGGTTGGCACTAGAATCTAATCAATAGTACTGGCTAGGATATAGATATTCGCCGAAATTAAATCTACGACAGGAATTTTAAGCTATAGCTAAGGTAGACTAAGCAGAGATAAAAGTAAGATAAAGTAATTTTGTGTATTGTTCAGGGGGCTTTCTGTCGGATTGCTTGCGGTAATTATAGGGCAATTTGGTAAACGTCGGTAGTCGGTTGCTTCCTCCTCAAGAGTCACTCCATGTTCTATGTTGAACCACCTTATCCACATATGATTTTTGACTTGTTCAACAATGCTCTCATGGCTTGCTTAGTAAGAATTAACTGCTCTTCTTGAGTTTGATGCTCTTTTAACCATTCCCACCTAATTTCACTGTCAATGTTATATCTTCAACAGCATCTTTTGGTTTCAACAAATGGCAACAAATGACAACCAATTGCTTCATCTTAGAATTACATATCTTAATTTGTATCTCCATTGAAATCTAGCCTAAGGATTCTCGAAATCCTTGGCTATCATTTGTTTTCATAACCACTATGGGGTGAGCCGATGTAAATTACAGCCTACATGCGGCAACGGGGTGATTTTATAGTTTTAAGTCCCTCGTGACCAGTACGTGTTTGTAGGGTTATTTTTGGGTGCCATCAATACTACATCATGATTCAAGCAATATCGCAATTTTATATCCCTTATTTCCTTTTAATTGGAGGATTAACTTAAATGATAGCTTCCATCCCATTTGTATTAAAATTTCTCTACTTTAAACTCTAGCGAAGAATTTGATTATTGTGAGAATCCGCATCAACACCAATATTATAATAATGTAACCGATATAGTCTTAAGCTTGTGCGACACAAGGATATCTCAATTGTGATGTGCAAAGGAAGGAAACTCGTAAGTTTGTGAAAGTGATTTTCCCCGAATCATTTAACTATATGTTTTACCTTACCACTTTCTAAAATCATGTGCATGTGATTAATTCGAGTTCCGATGAAAACTCATACGAGGGCACCCCCGGGAACACCATAATCCATATAAATCAAACGGGTTTTATGTCAGATGAGCCACCGTCATGATTCGATGAGATTAGTTAGGTGTTTTAAGGAACTTGGATGTTCTCGTTGAAAGAAAATCTCAATAAATAAAGTCGGAGTCGCTTATGTATCCACTTGTGCCGAAAACAACGAATGATACGCCGAGTCTTTCAGTCGGACAAGAAAGGGAATGAAACAGTAACAATCCGATGTCGATCGTTTTGCTTGTTTCCTAAGTTTGTTTGCTTCAATTTCTCGCACGCACCAGACATGACGGCGAACGGCGCGGCCACTTCTCTCTTTCCAACTGTTCTCTCTCTCTCTCTCTCTCTCTCTCTCTCTCTCTCTCTCTCTCTCTCTCTGCTCCACCGTATAAATTGTCAGACACAGTGTACAACATACGTATATGTACGTCTTCGTTTTTGCTTTTCCCTTTCTCCTGTTCATTGCTAATTCTTTTCTGTCAGTCTACGAACGACGCCAAAGAGCGACACGAAGCAAACGTTGAAGTGCAGAGCTCTAAATAGTCGAGTACTCGTCTAGAGACTGCAGATTCAAGGCTGAAGTAAATAATGAGTTAATGCTTCATTGTACATTTCGTGTCAGATTATGGCTCGTGGATGTCGTGTGTATTTCGAAAGGTGCCTTGGGAAGAAGAGTGGACTTTTCTGAATTGAAGGGTAGGCACGTCACATTTCACTACAAGAAAAGAACTACAGCGGGACAAAATTTTGTCGTCTCAAAGTATGAAGCCTTAGCTGTTCAAAAAAAAGTATGAAGCCTTAGGATCGATCAAGGCGACTAATCCTTACGTGTATCGTCTAGGTCAAGCATAAGCACGGTCGACGTTGATTCGATCAAATTTGGGACAATTTCGAAACTTTGGCGACAAACATAAATTTTTTTTCACTTCTTGTTGGACTTGAAGCGATTAAATCATGATTTTGTCACGTTATGTTAGATCTAAAGTAACAAAATACTGGTTTTTTGACTTAAGTTTTGGCTTAAGTGACGAAATTTAAACATTGAGATGGGAAAACGATTCCCATGCCCAAGTCCATTGAGGCTGAGCTTGAGACCCCGATCCTAGTGACTGAGTCTTCATGGCCTTACTTGAGCACTTGGCTCTCGCGCCTAAGTTACTGGCACATTGGGCTATGTCCGCCAACGTCAAGACCGGGACCGCTGTCCAACACTTGGCCTGGGTCTTGAGAGGATGAGCTCGAGACCCTAGTGCCCAAGCGCGGGCCCACAATGACATGCTTGGGTACCCAACTCCCATGCCCAAGTCACCAATGCCAAGGCTTGGGTTCACCGACGCCAGGCCTGGTATCTCAATGGTGGGGCCTAGGTCCCTTGAGGCTGGACCCAAGACCTCGGTGAATGCCAAATCCTTGATGATTGTGCTTGAGTACCTTTCTCTCTTGCCCGACCCACCGTCCATAGAGGTTGAACTTGGAACTTCAAAGCTCATGCTGGAGTCCCCAACGGCCATGCCCAGGACCATGATACCCATCCCTAGTCCCTTGACAGTCATGCTTGGGTACTTGACGGTTGTGCTTAGGTCACTACAAACCCAAGTCCCCCATGCTCGTGCTTGGGGTGATTGAGAAACCTTGACTCTTGTGATCATTATTTTTGCGAAAAAAATGAGATCTCATTATTTAGAAAATTATATGATTTGATCGGCAAACGTCTTTTCGGTCATGGAAATATCATAAGGATAAGCTGAATATAGCACCACAAAAGCTTCAATAAATTAATTTTCACATCTGTGCAATACTTACGGTTTCAACTAGTACCGTAACAAAAGATTTCTATGTACGTTGCTCTTCAATAAGTATATGGTCAAACAAATTTTAATTTGGCAAATTTGCATAAATTTGATCGTTATTAAATTGCAACAATTTTTCAATCAGGTCACCATCTTTGATTTTGATTACCAATGCATCGAAGTGCTTTCCATTGTTTGCACTTGCTGGATAGGAATTTAGCCAATTTTTAACATGTTGATATGGTATCCATGCAGCAATGGCGTGGCGTCCAAAAAAATGGCGCACCTTTTTTTTCCACTTCGACAAAAATTAGTTGGACTTCTATAAAAAAATATGCATCGATTGCAAAATTAAAGGTGTAGTCGTAAATGAAATCAAAGTTAGGCGACCCGATTGCAAAATCTACCGGATATCACTTATTATGAATGGAACCTATTCCATTAGTGTGAATAGACTTGAGGGAACTTTTTGGCCAAAATCTCCCCTAGCATTTATGATAGCAGGGTAATCAAACGTTAAGTCAGAGAGCAAAGCTTAGGAAAGCTTGCCATTAAAGAGGTGATTAACGAGTAGCGGCCCGATCATATCCCAAAAGCCCGAAAAAAAAAATGGGGGGCTCGAGTAATGTAGGCCTGGCCTGTCCAATTTTGGTCCGCCCGCCCGCCCGAGCATTTCTATGCAAATTTTTATATTACGTGCAAATTTGGACAGCACATTGTGACCAACCTTCGAACTTGATCTTGCGTGAACCTTGCTCTATGATCTCCTCTGTCGTCCATGTAAATTGAGCTAAAAATTGGTAGCTCCTACCGGACTACATCGTTTTTCATGAAGCCAAAAACATATACATGACTACATAGGGTGTGTTTGATTCAATTTTGAGAGGATGTCCTGGGAAAAATATAAAAATCTTTAAATTAAAAGAGTTTTACGAAATGCAAGTAGTATTTAATAAAGTGTAATTTAAAAACACATTGAAATACAAAATTGTTCTAAATGCTGTATGCAAATTTTGCAAAGCCCTTTTGCTTTTATTTATATAAAAAGAAGAAGAAGAAGAAGAAGAAGAAACTCAAAAATGACCAAGGACTAGTGGCTGGCAAGCCTTAAGCAAGACTCCAACTACGCCAAACTTGGTTGTTAAAGAGCTAGATTTAACGACGGGAGCCTCACTTGAGGTTGCTCAATCTTAGACAATGCCTTAGTTCACACCATCTAGGTACGCGATCACCTAGGTTGCATGAACATAGGTGATTGTCGGCTTGACTCACATAAACCTGGGTGGATGGTTGCCTTGGTCGTGCTACCATTGGCCTAGGTTGTGCAAACTTAGGCAATAGCCACCTATGGTGGCACGATCTCATGTGAGGTTATTGGTAGCTCGTTGGCCACTAGTCGGTGGTTTCATTAGAAAGTTAAGGGTTTTTAATAACACTTTTATAATTAAAAAAGTAAATATAAGGTAAAATTAAAATAAAAAAGGCTTATTTGCGTTTCAAAATTGCAGTATTCTAAGATGCTTCCATATTTGTCTTATGCTAAAAATCTTTGGAAATATAATTATATTTTCCCAAAACTGTTCAAAAATTTTGCTAAACGTCTTATACTTTTTATTGAGGAACTCTAGGGCATCGTAACCCTTTCAAAATGTCAAATCAAATGTACTGTAATTACCCATCTCTTCCTTCGGCGGAAAAATGGCAAAAACCCTAATTTTTTTTTTTTTATCTTTTGATTTATAATCAATTTCTTCTTTTGAAAGAGAGAGAGAGAAGGAAGGAGAGATTGAGTGATGTGTGGGAGATGACAATCGAAAAGACTGAAGGAGATTAGATGGGTTGAAAGCCCCACTTGCGGCTCGCACGTGGCGGTCATCTTCTTGTGAAGATGTGAAAAAATTGATTGGGAAAAAGAAAAAAAAAAAAATTAGGTTCTCTCTTATTATGTTTGCTTCACGCAAGCTGCTTCCCACAGCTATTGTACGATTTCCCACACGCTTTGCCGTGACTTCAAAGCTTTAAATTAAGCAGGTTCAATTTGCAAATCTCCCACTCCATCATCTTTTTTATTTCTTTATATTTATTTATTATAAGATCAAACAAGTATCTGGAAATATTCCAAAATGGAATTTAATAACCAGACGGTCGTTTGTCGAGAGAGTCGCCATCAAAGATCTCTCTCCCAAGATTTGAAATGGAAATTGAGTCATCTTGAGGATTATTTTTACCTCTACTCACGCATTCATTTTGCACGTGCTTGTGTAAATTTAGCATTTACCCATTACTTTCACATACTTTCCGACCAAACAAAAAAAAAAACCTTTACATACTTGGAAATAGGCAGAAATTATGGTAAAATTTAATGAAGATAGAAATTTAGGGAAAACATGTAGAGATTACCTCAAATAGCGATCCACAATTTTTTCTTTTTCATTTCTTGTGCCTTGAAGTAGCTCTTGGTTAAGAGCATGTCGATAGTAATAGCTTAGACATTATAGTCACATGAAATAGGGTTTAGATGGAGTAAGAAGTCGCTTCTTGAGAATGGACCGGTAAGTGAGGGTTGGAGTTTATCCAAACGACAAAATCATGATTTGCACCCATCAAACATCATAGTCATACTGATAAGCCTTTAGATGCGATACTATTTGTTTCACTATGTTCATCAAAAAATCACATGTTTCCACAGGACGGAAGAAATATGAAAATATTAAATATTTAAGATTTTTCACGGTTAATATATAAAGTCAGTATCTATGATCTAATGCGACTGCCTCCATCTAAATATTTAAATAAGTACATCATATTATAAGAAAATCGAGCGTCACTTAACATAATAAATTTATAGATCGATTTCAACAGATTTTATGATGATTTATGCAAGAATAAATAAAACATAAATTAAACAATATGGTTTAAGACCGACGACCCACCACCAAATATAAAGGTGATGACCCACCACCAAATGTCTCTCCATTTCTTTCTCTCCACCCTGAGATTTTGCCCAGTCTCTCGACGCGGAGGAACTTCATAGCACGATCGCCTGCGGAGGGTGAGAGAGAAACCCTCGAAGATGAGCAATAAAAACGACAATAACACCGCCAGCAACAGCGATCCCAACGGGTCATCGTCGTCGAGCACCGCAAGCGGCGGTGGCGGCGGCCCGTGCGGCGCGTGCAAGTTCCTGCGGAGGAAGTGCGTGAGGGGCTGCGTTTTCGCGCCCTACTTCGACGCCGACCAGGGCCCCGCCCACTTCGCCGCCGTGCACCGGGTGTTCGGGGCGAGCAACGCCTCCAAGCTCCTCGCCCGGGTCCCCGCCCACCGCCGCCTCGACGCCGTCGTCACCCTCTGCTACGAGGCCCTCGCCCGGGCCCGCGACCCCGTCTACGGCTGCGTCGGCCACATCTTCGCCCTCCAGCAGCAGGTAAGCGCACCGTAACTGTACTGTACTCTACTGTACACTCTTTCGACGCCTGAATCGATGAGCTGTTGCAGTGACGGAAAATCTCGAAACTGTATCATGTATGTCGTCTGCCTAGAACAGTGTAGTCCGTAAGCTGGACACTTATGGAATTATGCGTAAATTAGGCATGGACATCGACGGTTCTTGCTTGCAGAAGCTTTCTGAACTTTTGGTCTTTCTCTTTGGTGTTCTTGGTTTCTGTTTTCATTTTATTGAAAATCACTCCGCTTTTCAAAACAAGCCGAGAGTTAAATTTAGTCTCCGGAAAACCTAATTTTAGGTGCTCCACTTCACCCCCAAAAACTCGCGGTTCTTGCTTGTTGTGGTGAAATTGTTCGGGACAAGATTGATCATTATCGCGTGTGTAAGATGTCAAGAACTATGGTAAATCGCGAAAGTTGCTCAGTTGTAGGATAGCAATTGACTCGAGGGTAAATTCTCCTTTCGAGAACATGACTGCATGTGGATTCCGTAGGGTCCTGACCCCAGATCTACGCGTTGTGTTTGCTTTCGATTTCTATTACTAATGAAATTATCAAATATCAATTTATTTTGGGCCAAAAACGAAGAGAGACTGTCGCTGTGACGGTGACGTGCGCACCTAGTCAAACTTCACCGCTCAAAGAAAAAACATATTTTCGGACTCCCGGTCTTTAGGGTTTCCGTTTCCTCCTTCAGGCGCGTTTTGATGAGCTACCCACATGTAGATTCGTAGGTTAGGCCTCGGTGACGTCTCCTCCATTATCCTTTCAATGGTCGAACTCGGTGGTTACGCCGCCGTCCTCCTCCGCCGTCAGCTTCAGCTCCGGAGACTGGCGTGGGCCGGGCGTTCTGCTTTTGATAGGGCTCATAATTCATGGGTTGAAATCCATTGAAATTAGCTTCTTGAATAGTCTCTCTTCTTCTTCGCGTTTCTTCGCGTCGGCGAGTAGCAGCAGTTTTGTACCTTTTCTTTCGAGTCGCATGTCTTTCTTTCTTGCAGTGAAAAAGCAAACCCTTCTTTCTCCTGTGCATTAGGGTTTTTCTGGCTCTGCAGCTTAATAAATGCCGCTCGGGTCTTCCAAAAAATCCGCGCAAAAGTCGTACTGACTTCCTTGTTTTGGCCACTTACTTCACTCACTGACTTAGAGAGAGAGAGAGAGAGAGAGAGAGAGAGAGGAGTGAATGAGCGGGTACGAAGTCAAAGTTTTGCTTCCCGGATTTCCAAGCAGTCTTTATAGCAGCTCGAGATATGTATGAATGGCAAGTTTTGGAAAATGAATTTTCTCTAGAATTCCTCCATTCCCATTTCATACCTCCGGTGGGGAAAAAAATAATGGCTTGGAATCAATGTTTTACTAAAACAAATGATGGGTCATGTTAATCAATGTCCAAAGGCCCTTGTTTAATAATCAATTAAGAAAATTTTACGATTTTCAATGTATAAATTACTCTACTAGAATTTTTCTAAATGAAATGTAGATAAGATTATGCTTTTATGGGTCTGATCTGACATTGGCATTTACGTCTTTTTACGCCACGGAATGTTGCTCTCTTTTGCTGCCAGCCTCTGCTGTCTGAATCTGACATTGACCACCTGAGAAAAACATGTTCATGTCAATTTCGATCGCTAAAACATTTCTGAGAGAACAAAATCGTCTAATTGCTTCCCTCCTTTTTGCCAATTTCGTAGGGGTTTCGATTGGCGGTCATAGTCAAATTGTAATAGTCTCCAGTTCAAAAGCAAATAGAAGGTCCTTTTCCTAGGTTTCTGTGGGTAAAAGCCCATCTGATGGATAGCTGCAGACTGCAGGCGGTCCCCGTCACATCTCCTCTGACACATAAAGGACCCCAATTCATTAATTTGAGCTATTATCATAGTTATTATATTAGTATGGTGTACCAATAATTACTTTTACTTAGGTTTAAAATATGCGGGTCTCAATTATGAGCTCGCTGGCCTCGTTAAACTACTCTTTGATAGGTGTCGTTCTTGGGAGTATTTGACAGAGAGAGCAAGGTGCTTTTGATTTGCCGAGACGATACCTGTAGTAATAATGCACAAGTAGCTAATATGTATTTTACGTCAGAATTGATTATTCATTTAAAAGTCGATCGAATATGTGGATTCGAATTTGACCTTGGTCTTCCCTTTCTCTTGACCTATTGTAACGAAATGACTTAGAACTTACCCTGTGTTCTTGTCCTATTTTCTTGTTCTCTTCTTTTTGTCACATATGGTGTGGTTTAGGGTTAGAGAGATGATTTAAGCATATTATGTAAGAGATGTTTAATTGATTTAATCGCCACATAGATCGATTATAATATGACCTATAGTTCGTTCTTTATGCATGCTGGTTGCTACTGTCGTTTTGGAAAGTTACCTTTTACTTCTGCCTTTTTAAGAAACGGGAATCGTTATTATATATGTAATGGGTATTTTGTTGTTTATAGGAACAGATGGTCACAAATTAAGCATTTTTCTTTTCCATTCCGTATTGAAGTGTTAAAGAAAGAGATATGCAGTAATGAAGTCGCATAATGGTTGTTGCATAAATCGGAACCGATGGAGGGCTACCTCATACAAATCGTTCTTGTAATAGTCGAGTGTTTTGCATTGACTTATGATTTTGGCTTAACTAGAACTACGTATGTTGCGTCCGTTCACTGTAGGTGATTAATTTGCAAGCCGAGCTAGCCTACGTTCAAGCCCGTCTCGCTTCGCTGCAGCACTTCCCTCTACAGCCACTGCCTCCCCAAAGCCCGCCGCAGTCTGAACTCCAGTCCTCCGACACGGCATTGCTCTCGGAAGTGGTGCCCAACCCGACTCTGCCGAACATGTACTTCAACTCCTATCAGCTTCAAAATGGTGCATTGGCTGGCCTGCAGAACTTTCGCATGAATCTGGCTGACGAACGGGAGCTTGAAGATGGCCAACTGCATTCATTGGCTAGGGTTTTTATCTCTTCGTCCCGACACTTGCCTCCTCCAGGGGTGAGATTCGACGGCTCGAGTCCGGGCAAGAATTTATAGGATGATTAGCATAGTGGATTGGTGCAATCTCAATGTTTCCTGTACTACCAGCTTTTGCCAAATTGAAAGGTGCAATCTGGGTGTCCGTCATGACAAATTTTCTAACCCTTGTGAAAAAAAGTTGCCTTCTAGCTGTGAATTTTGCATTTTGTACACATTAGTTCATGCCCTAGCAAGCTGATTAATGTATTTTCTGGAGCCATTTGGGATTGAATTGTATGTATAACTCCGTTGTACGTAACCTTTAGAAACTCTAGGAATGAAGAACAAACTGAAGGCAACAAATTTTAGAAATTTTTGCTGTCTTTTCTTTATCTATCGATGGATCTCACCTGATCTGACAATGCATGCAAGTTCGGCTCGTGTGCTCCACTCGATGCAGGCAATTTACCACTATTACACTTTAGATTCGGGGTGAACAGTGAGATGACTTTGGTGGTGAGCCCTAAGAAATGCAAGTAGAACCAAATTTGAACTCTTGTCAAGAAAACCGAAGAAAATGATATCCTTGCTGGTCTTATAGACTGCCTGCTTCTGTCAAAACTTGACCTTGCTAGATTTTCCCGCCTGCAATTTTTCTTCTTTGAATATATATATATATATTTTTTACCTTATTTGATTTCTGTATGTACCTTTTTTGTGACTGTTAGCCGGTCACGTACCTCTTTCCTCTTTAAGATACTTCTCAAATCTTGATGTGTACCAACTGCAGAAATCTAAAATGGGAAAGAAATTGGAGGAAGACCAAGTTACATGGTGATTAATTTATATATTAAAAAAATATCTGTTTTGGGCAAAATCTCTTGAAGTCAGCCGGCCTTTTTTGACCTTTTCAATTTCTCAAAACTTTTAATTCCCACCCCCCAACCCACCCCGCCCCCCAAAAAAGACACAAAAAGAAAAAAGAAAAACGCAGCTTGTATAGTATTAGAGTCGTAGATATTCTGTTAGACCAGATATTGATAGAGGATTGATTAATTGTTTGATTTTAGTTATTTAAGTTAAGGATCTTATTGTTTATTTCCTATGTTGTTTGGGCATTTCTTTCTTATATTTTAATTTTTTTTTCAGGAGACAATTATTCATTAATATGAAGGTGTAGCTACCGGTAACTTTATGAAACATTAGCTCTACAATGTTCTCTATTTAGCTTTTCACGCATTAACTTGCTTTGGTATAACTGTAACTGAACTGTAATTGTAATATGCTATAAAGTGTCGTAAATTATATATTTGGTAATTCTATTTAGTTTGATTTGAAAGCCCCTTTGGTATAATCGTGATTGAACTATAATTGTGCCGTGAAGTGTTGTGAAGTATATATTTAGTATTACCTTTTTTTCAGCCACAACACCTCAAATTTGATTGAGACAGTTTTCTAAAAATCAAACATGAATAGGCAAATGCAATTATTCGAATTTACCAGCATGAAAAAAATAATTTTGAATAGACATGTCCTCATGCGATTGATTACCAAACATGAATATGATGTGCATCTTGATTTAAAACCCGCTTGCATAAATAGTCAAAAAGTCTACACCGGATATGCCGTTCATTCACCTTTTTTTGTCAGCATTACTTATGCAATCAATTCTAATTCTAAGTTAAAAAAAACTCTATGTAGCTGTGCAAAATGAAGGGAACCAATAACGTGATTCCCTATGCTTTTAATCTATTGTAGATGGTTTGACAACCCCTATTTCTGTTCCAGAAACAAATTTTCTATTCCAGACTTGATTTTGGAATAGAAATCCATTTGATAAAATTATTCAATTTTTTAATTTCTAAAATAGATTTTGCTCTAGAAATAGGTTTGGAATAGAATTGAAGTAAAAATTTTTTACTTCTCTATTTCCGAACAGAAATGGAAAATAAAAATTCTTTTTATCATTTGTCTTTGCTATGAATTGGTCCCCATCTGTCGCGCCGACCACCGTCTATCGGTTACAGCTGTCGCCGTTGCCGCCGCCCATTCTCTTGCCGTCCGTCGCTGCCGATCGCCTAATCCCATTGTCCGCCGGTCCGCTGATCCGCTGCCATCCAAAAGGAAGAAGTTTTGTGTCGTTATCAAACAAATTTCTATTTTTAGAGTAGAAATGTTATGTCATTATCAAACGGGTATTTTTGCTTAGAAACTCATCTAGAAATAGAAATAGAAATAGAAAAATCTATTTCTCTTCCAAAAATCAATTTCGACCATAATGGTTATCCTTCGCATCCTTACGCGCTACAATAACTTGGTAAAAGCTACAATTGGTCAGGTATTTATGATCTCCAAGTCAAGAGACTCTTGGTTGGCACAAGAAACTCCTGAAACAACCCCTTGTATTTGGAATATTCATAATCTGTCTCTCTCAGCATGTTGCTTTCAGACATCACAATAAAAGGTCTTTTTAACATTCCATCTCCACGCAAGCTCGGCAAATGCCCCTAAATTCTCCACGTTTGATAATGTCTCCTTTGTGTTGGAAGATACACGGCATCTCTCAAGATCATTCAATATCGGATCCAATTGGATTCCGATTGTAATTCCAATTATAGAATATTTACTTACCTTTTCCTTGTACACAGATTGTATTATATACAGAACAATGTACATTGAATATGCAGTGAATACAAAGTAAAAATTCCCATCTTCTCTATTTGACTACATTATACTCAAATTCTTTCATGGTATCAGAGCGGCTTCTGATCCCAATCTAGCTTCCGCATTGTTGATCGAATTGCCTTCCAATTTTTTCTGTTCTTGTTGCTGCGACATTCGCAAAACAAAACAACGTCTGGAAGGAATTCTCTTCTGTATTCATCTGCAAAACAGAATTCATCATGACAGACCCACAAGAGCTTACCTCGCCCACTGAAGATCAATCGGAAAGGAACGCAGCACCATCAGACCCATCTGTGGTCACCTCCATGTCTGGACACACGCCGTGGCAACAGATTCCGGCTCAGTTCAATCCAGGGCTACCTCTTTCGGGGTATCCTTATCGGTGGATGCCTTACCCTTGGATCCGGGGACTAAACCCGGTACATCATCACCGTAGGGCTACCAAGGCGTGCGGGTCGATGGAGGCCTACCTACCGAAAGCCGGAGCGTGCTCGACCCACCGGCCTTGAGCGAGACGAGCGGATTAGGAAGTGCGAATATGGGTCAGTCCTCAAATGATCCAGGCTTTCCAACAGGATTTGTACCCTTTCCCTTCGCGGCCGCCATGGGTCGCCCAGAACTCGGCGACGCGCTGTACGTCTCCAACACCGACAGACCTGAGTTGCGGCTAATCAGCCACCCTCTCACAGGACCTGAAAATTACTCGAATTGGGCACGGGAATTCCGTCGAGCCCTCATAACAAAGGATAAGGAGGGATTCATCGACGGAACCATCCCGGTTCCAACAGAGGAAAGATTAGCGCGACAATGGAAAAAATGCAACCAGTTGGTAAGAACGTGGATCGGCAAGAATCGCGTTAGCCCGAAATAGCATTTGGGTTACCTCCGACAGAAGATTCCAAAACATTTTGGGATAATATAAGAGAGATGTACGGAAAACTGGATCGGGCGAAAATTTTTTCGCTCCATCAAGCCCTATCCGAACCGAAGGTGGAAACACGTCGGTGACAACGTGCTTCAACAAGCGTCGGCTCCGGAATGAGCTTGAGGCAGCGGAGGAAAAACTCAATGGACCCGAAGCCACCCTTCAACAGTACAAGGAGATGAGAGACAGAGAGAAGGCGACTCGTTTCCTACTTATTCTCAATGATTCTTACCTCCATTTCAGGTCACAAATTCTCGCGATGGAGCCTGCGCCTTCAATCGGGCGTATTTTTCAACTCGCTGTGCAAGAAGAAAACCAGAGGCTCGCATCGATGGAGGGAAAGGGGGCGGAAACCCTAGCTCTTGCCGCAAGAGCAGAAAGGGGATCGCAAAGGAGACGCGAATCGAACCTAGGGTTCGCGGAACAGAAGCCCTTTAAAGGGACTGCAACGGACGGCCACGATCGCATGCAACGATCGGACGGTCCAAAAGGCGCGCGAACCTATGGAGATCTCGACGGTGACGATGGACTCTTCATTAAAGGATCCAACGGTGGGGAGTTTTCAAAGCCTCATGGGCTGACTCAACATGGGCCTAATTCTTTTGGGCCTGCTTCGAAGAATTACGGATCAAATTCGTATGGGCCGAGTAATTATGGGCCTAATTATTTTGGGCCAAATTCAAAGGGCAAAGGAAAATTATATTGTGAATTTTGCAAACGTCCCCATCACACTGTAGAAAATTGCTGGAAATTACATGGGAGACCTGGAGAAAAAAAGGGAAAGGAAATTTCAGCGGCAGCATACCAACTTACTGGACAAGGTGGTCCAAATCAACCCATCACTCATGGAGAATATGAGCAATTGATGCAAGCACTGCAAAAATTGGATGTTCAAAAGAAAGGAAGCAGCTTTACAGGTATTTCTCATTGCCAATTGAATAATATATCGAGAAGTACTTGGATAGTTGATTCTGGAGCTAGTGATCATATTGCATGTGAGAAGGGATTATTTGCTACTGTTAATGATAAGTTGGATAGTCCTATTATAGTGCAATTACCAAATGGAAGCATTGCTAAAGTCACTATAATTTGGGTGGATCAATCTTAGTCCCGAAATCACTCTCACAAATGTCCTTTATATCCCCGAATTCAGTTCAATCTTATATACGTGTCTAGAGCCCGTAAGGAAAATTCATGTCAAATTTCCTTCAATGTTCATGGTTGTCATTTTCAGACCCCTTTGACTGGGAAATTGATAGGATGGGGTGATCTATCTAAAGGACTATTTTTCTGGAGAAGTTCGGCTAAGAATTTAGATGTTTTTCCTTATAATAAATCATTGTGTAATTTGACTACCAGTGATAAAAATTTCATTTCCCATTCCAGATTGGGTCATAGTTCTTTTTTCCCATATCCTCAATGTCACATTTGTCCCCTTGCCAAACAATCACGCAATTCTTTTCCATTAAATAAAAATCGTGCGGCCGATATTCTCTCTTTGATTCACATCGATGTTTGGGGACCATATCATACACCGAATCATGATGGCTCTCGTTTCTTTCTCACCATTGTCGATGACCATTCGAGAGCTACATGGATTTTCCTTATGCAATTTAAAAGTCAAGTCGTGTCACATTTAAAGACTTTTCTTTCCCTGGCAAAAACTCAATTTGGAAAATCTATCAAAAAAATTAGGACAGACAATGGAAGAGAGTTCTTCAATTATGAGTGTACGTCCTTGCTGACATCTCAAGGAATCCTACATGAGAGCTCTTGTACTTACACACCACAACAAAATGGAGTGGTGGAAAGGAAACATCGTCACTTGTTGGAAGTTGCCCGGGCCCTAAAATTTCAGGGTTCTATTCCAGATATTTTTTGGGGAGAATGTGTATTGACTGCAGCATATCTAATTAACCGTATGCCGACTAAGGTTCTTAATGGTCGAAGTCCTTTCGAGCTTCTTTTTGGGAAGAAGCCATATCTTGATCATCTAAGAATTTTTGGATGTCTGTGTTACGCTTCTATAGTTGGACCCAAGGATAAGATGGGTCCACGGGCTCGCCGTTGCATATTCATGGGGTATGCGACTCTACAAAAAGGATATCGAGTATTTGATCCATCCACAAACGACTTCTTCGTCAGCAGAGATGTTCAATTTCAAGAAGATTCGTTTCCTTTCTCTATCCATGAATCAGATGCGCAGAGATATCGACATTCTGATACTCCTCATATGGAAGAGCCACATAGTGATCAGGGATATTTTCTGGTTCCTTATCTAGACAATATAGGGACTGATGCCATGGGCACAACACCCTTAGAAGAAGACATGGATCAACACCTGGGAGAAGAGATTGCATCAGAATCTCCTTCTGAAAATCTGATGGAAACACCAGCACTTCCATCCCCTTCTGAGGCCATCCAGCCAAGAAGATCAGGGCGAGCCACGCGTCCCCCAACCTGGACAAAGGATTACGTATGTGGAGTAAGGAATTCACCAGGTATTCTCTTTCCTATTTCTTCTTATGTCTCCTTCGACCGCTTATCTGAGGAGCATCGATGTTGCATTGCTCGGATTTCTGAAGAACGAGAACCTTCAACCTATCATGAAGCAAGCACTGATCCACGATGGCAAAAGGCTATGGAATCAGAATTACAAGCACTGATAAATAACCAGACATGGGATCTTGTCATTTTGCCTCCACATCGCAAGCCTATAGGATGCAAGTGGGTCTACAAAATCAAATATCGAGCTGATGGTTCTGTTGAAAGGTACAAGGCACGGTTAGTGGCAAAGGGCTTTACACAGAAGGAAGGTTTTGATTATCACGAGACCTTCTCCCCCATTGCCAAAGATGCTACGGTCCGGTCATTTCTTTCGGTTGCAGCTTATCAAGAATGGCCACTACACCAAATGGATGTCCACAACGCTTTCTTACATGGAGATCTGGATGAAGAAATCTATATGGACATACCACCAGGTTTACGGAGACAGGGGGAGGATAAAGTGTGTCGTCTCCGCAAATCCTTATATGGGCTCAAGCAAGCATCTAGACAATGGTATGCAAAATTCTCTGAGTCCCTGATCGCTGCCGGGTTTCGACAATCAAAGTTCGATTATGCTGTCTTCACATGGACCAAAGGTACATCATCTATATATTTAATGATATATGTAGATGATATATTGATCATGGGAAATGATGAGGCAGCTATCAATAGTTTCAAGCAATACTTGCACTCCACTTTTCACATTAAAGATTTAGGGTCACCAAAATATTTCCTTGGAATAGAAATTGCTCGTTCAAGCCAGGGAATATCTCTTAGCCAGAGAAAATTTGCCTTGGAAATCATATCAGAAGCTGGATTATCAGGGTGTAGGCCAGCTGTAATTCCAATCGAGCAAAATACCAAATTGACCACGGCAGAGTATGACGTTGGAATCTCTCAAGAAGCTGACCCTACACTAAGAGATCCAATGAGTTATCAAAAACTTGTTGGGAAACTTATTTATTTGACCATGACCAGGCTGGACATCAGTTATGCTGTGCAGACACTTAGCCAGTTCATGCACAATCCGAAGCAGTCCCACATGAATGCAGCACTCAAAGTGGTCAAGTATTTGAAGAAATGCCCAGGCCTTGGGATTCTTCTTTCCAAGAAATGTGATATGAAGATGACTGCATACTGTGATGCAGATTATGCGACATGTCCGATGAGCAAAAGGTCGATCACAGGCTTCTGTATCAAGTTAGGGGATTCTTTACTCTCATGGAAGACGAAGAAACAACCGACTGTTTCGTTATCCTCAGCAGAAGCAGAATATTGAGCTATGGAAAAAACAACATGTGAAGTAGTGTGGTTACGTGGACTGCTTCGAGATCTTGGAGTGCAGCTTGAAGGACCAACCAAATTGTTTTGTGATAACGATGCAGCCATAAAGCTTGCCTCAAATCCGATAGTCCACGAAAGAACGAAACACATAGAAGTAGATTGCCATTTTACACGAGAGAAGATCCAACAAGGGATAATTGAAACACTGGGGATTCGAACAGAAGAACAGCCAGTGGACATATTCACCAAGCCTTTATGTCAAAGCCAGCACGCGTATCTTCTGAGCAAGCTAGGCGTCTTGGACATATACAAGCCACCAGCTTGAGGGGGAGTGTTGGAAGATACACGGCATCTCTCAAGATCATTCAATATCGGATCCAATTGGATTCCGATTGTAATTCCAATTATAGAATATTTACTTACCTTTTCCTTGTACACAGATTGTATTATATACAGAACAATGTACATTGAATATGCAGTGAATACAAAGTAAAAATTCCCATCTTCTCTATTCGACTACATTATACTCAAATTCTTTCACTTTGTCTCCTGAGAAAATGCTTGCCACAGCGTACTTTCTGGGTACTTCACCAAGCCTAATGAGACAGGCGACGATCAATTCAACGACTTGCGCGAGGAAAGGCAGGGACGTTCACAACAAAGCGTTCCCTAACTAGCAATCATTTCAAATTTTCCTGCGCTTCCAGAATGTGAGACTTTCGGGGAACTTCCCAGGGAGTTTCCAGGAACTGAACATGAATCTTGCTTGCTTCTAAATATAATTAAGAGTTCATCGGACGCTATAAAAACACCAACATCACAGATTCTTGCCGCGCTCATCAAACTCTGCAAAACATCGTTTTGATCAGACAGGAGTCCCGAGAGTTGGCATGAAGAGGTTGGCACATCCTTCTTGCTTTCTCTTTCTTGTTCTCTTATGCACGAGTGTCGCCTCATCCATATTGCTCTTCGATATCAGTGTCACCAGACACAACGTTTTCGTTTCCACCTTCATGCTCGTTGCGAGATTGAACCGGGCCATTGGTAAAGTTATGTTTAGCTTCATGGGCGTTGTGATCTTTCTTGGGTTCCGAAGGAGTTCGAAGCAGATGACCAGTGGAGATATTGATGGGATGTTCTTTGTGCCGCCTTCGCCAGAATATGTCGACCGTGAAATCATGTTAGTCGAAGAAGAGAACAAGGAAGGCGGCAACAGCGACGATGATGAAGATGATGAGTATAGCATTTACGATGGCTACGAGGAAGATAACGATGATGACATGGAATCAGAAGAGGATGAGGACAGTGAAGCCGAAGAAGGAGATGGCGATTTGGAGAGGAGAAGCGAGGAGTTCATTGCGAAGATGAATAGCAAATGGAGAGAGGAGCTTCAGCATGAAAGGCTTCTTTGCGTGGTGTAAGCATCAGCTCCCAATTTGGAGCTCTTGTAGATACGATGCAGTTACTTTAGGAATTTGAGTTAAACTAGGTTTCGATCGCTTCTTCCATGGTTTTGAAGGAAGGAAGCACATATGATGTCTTTTGGTTATGTGAGTTACTTTTGTTTTTTGTGAATATATTGTGTGAGGTTGTAATAAAGGTCGTTTGATGTTCAATCCATCACCAACCTGTAGCTCCTTTTATAATGGAAGAATTTGTAGACAGAAAGGGCAAATTAGTTATTAAGTACATGACACGATCGACTGATGGTGGGATCAAGCTCAAGACCTCTCAGTTCCTGAGGTATATGACCCAAGCTATTAACCTAGCGTAAACACAACCCTATCTCATTTTTCAATAAATTAATCATCAGACACTGATCGCCAAGTAGTTATTAAGTATACGAGATGATTGACTGACCTCGGGATCGAGTTTGGGCCCTCGCACGTCCTGAGGCGATTGGCCCGAGCGTATTATCAACTGTGCCAATCCACTTGGGTTGATTGAACCTACTGAGTTACAAGATTGTGTGAAGCTTAAATAATCAGTTGCGCTTCCATCTAGTTAATGTAATTCCCATCTTAACCGATCTATGAAGTCAGTAGGGTAACTTATGAGTATGGATATGCAATTTAGACTGACTTTGTCGTTACTGAAAACAAAGGGTGGTGGTACATGTATCGAGATTTTATTAAAAACAGTATACTAAACGACGTGATAGCTCAACGTGACATGTTAATTAATGACTCTGCTAGGTAGTCTTCCTATTTAATGTGTCTTAACGTTTGTTTTAAGTATCTCATCGTCCTTTTGTCTGTCTTTTATATGAGGGGAGGTGTTAAGAATCTTACGTTGAGTTAATTGACATGACTTCAAGGTAAGGAAATAAGTTTATGTTAGGAATGATTGGTTTCCAGTCTAGTCCAATTCCATCTAGGAATTGGGAATTGAACTG
Organism: Eucalyptus fibrosa; assembly: GCA_017140475.1. NCBI lineage: Eukaryota > Viridiplantae > Streptophyta > Magnoliopsida > Myrtales > Myrtaceae > Eucalyptus > Eucalyptus fibrosa. The sequence continues at coordinate 15,648,054 of CM029509.1, forward strand.
GAGGAATCGGTTCCCATTTTGAGGAATTAAAGACTGGTCCAGTTCTGTGGCAATCCAATGAAACTGGTCCATTCTACGATTTTCAAAAGGAAAACCCGAAATTACCATCTAGTATCCCTTATGACATTGCTAAATCAAATTTTATTTAAGGGGACAAATATGAAACAAAGATGAATGCAAATTTCAAACAAGTCTCATAATGCTTAGACCATAAACCAAAAAACTAAAGGAAAAACAAGGTTTTTAAAAATTTGAAATTATATATATAATTCAAATAATATGTCGACATGGGATGGATTATCGGACATAAATACTAAATCCTTTAATAATTTGTCAATGTATTTCATCTGGTTAATTTCGACCGGAAATCGCTAACATAGACGTTTTTTTTTTTTTTTTCCCATTCTTTGTTTTCTTTTTCCACTTTCCTCTTTTTTTTTCCCAACTATGGACCATCGAGGCCCTCGCTGGCCACAGGTGAAGGCATTGAGCCCTTGCTTGGATCCAGATGAGGGCTGCAATCCTTGTTTTCCATGTAATTTCCCTAGTCTTTAATTAGATTATCAGGAAATTTCGACTAGCCTAAACAATTCTTTGGGTTCATGAACCATTCCGCGACCTATCAAAAGAGGACACGACTTGAGAAATTATGGGGAAAATTACACTTTCCGTGGCAAAAGACGAAACGGAAGTTCTGGCGATTAACTCCCCCTCTTTGAACTTTGAAGATTTCAATGTTGTCGAGCGGCTGAATTCGATTGCTGCGGAACGTTCCACGAGCCGAATGAATTCGATTACGACATCGATCATTCACAAAGGGGTTTGGATCGCTTGGTCATTAACGTATGTCTTAGCGTATATTTCCTTACAATTCCCCCAGACTTATTAGTCGTCTGGCAGGTATGATACATGATGGGATTCGACATCACATGCATCATCGCCTATTGGCGACGATAGTCAAGTGATGGAATGGATTTGTAATCCCTAGTGATGACTTTAAGGGAACTTGGGTTATTCAAATCGTTGTCGTGGACCTTGATACGTAAGCCGGTGATTCGAGCATGCATGACGGAGGCTATGAACCCACGATGACTTGTGTGGCCATCTAAGCCCTTTGCACATCCTAAGAGACTTTGGTCTCGTATAAGGGTGATTGGTTTTAATATGGGTTGATTGCCACCCTAGAATCGAGAGCCGGATTGGAGATAATTATTTCGTAGTTTGCGGAACAGAAAATTGACCTTATCCACCCTAGAATTGGATTGGTCGGTTCCGATCCAGTTGTCCTGGTAACTATTGGTTTTTTTTTTTTTTAATGTTTTATTTTCTTTCTCAAAAGTTCCTATATATATAGAAAGTTATTTTAGTGTAGAACGAAATGAATAATCACGGGGAAATTGCTAGGATTACTTTCATAAATATTCTTTTTACATTTTAGATTCGCAATGAACCATAAAAAATGTGAGTAGAATCAAAGTGAACCCTTGTCAAGAAAACCAAAGAAAATGAGATTCTTGCTCTTCTCTCCTCTTTAAGATACTTCTCAGAACTTGATCAATTGCAGAATTATGCTTTATAGACTATCAATAGTAGGATGGCATTTAGTACATGCAATTCTGATTAACTAAGGATTTTATAAAGAGAAATGTTTGTGTGATAGTATTTAATCTACTCTGAGAATAATAATTTATTTTGGACTACAAAAAACTCAATAATAAATAATTATAAATTATTATGCAACTTACTCTTTCAAAAATTTATGACTCACAATAAGTTATTATTTTTCACAGTAGCTAAAGATTTTATGTTAGTAAAGTCCTTTGAAAAGTTGATTTGCTTATGATGAATCATTTTACTCAATCGTAACTCGTTGTGTGACGTTAAACTAATTTGATTTTAAATGAGGTTGTGGCATTTATGATTCAAAAATCTTTTACCATGAAGAATAACCTTTTGCTTCGTTGGCCCAAAAAGGGAAAATCTGACATGCCACGATAGAGTGGCTATTGAAGACAATCCACAATGGGAATAAAAATCCATTTGATAATGTCAACTAAATTTTTATTGTTTTTTGGAATGGATTTGGAAATCAAGAAGTAGAAAAAATAACTCAAGAATCAAGTAATTTTCTATTTTTCTTTTTCTTTTCTTTTTCCTTCTTCCTCTAGTTGGTCACTAGCATTGGCCAAATGAGAGCAGGCAACCTCATCAGCCCTTGGAGAGGTCAAGTCTAGTGGGGTTGAGCCTTGCCATGGCTAGGTGAAAAAAATAAAATAAAGAAAAATAAATAAATTTGAAAAAAATATTAAAATATGATAACAATTGTCAATGTAAACGTCAATTGTTCCCCATAGAATGACTAATATCTACTTTAGTGATTTTTGGACAAAATTAACTAGATTGACTCAATTAACAAAATACGAAAATGTTGAGGAATCAATTGACACAATTAAAAGGCTTAAGACTAGATTCACCAAAGTGTAATAGATTTAGCATTTTTTGGATTATTTTCCCCTTAAAACTTGCTGGTATTTTTTTCGTTAGAGAAACATTTCATTTATTGTCATGAATATACAATAGAGAAATGCAGTTCAACTATAAATTAAGACAAATCCTAGACAAATCCAAAACAAAACAACCTATAGATAAGAATATGAATCATTAGATGTGTCACACACTCAAAAAGCAAATATGTGATCGCTTCAAATAAAAATCGGTGGCCGATCACTAAATCCATATTTAGTAATGAGCGCATACACCGAGATCTCCTTTTTGTTGCTACGGCTTTGACTTTTGGCAGCATCCCTAATACCATCACCTTTTAGAGTAATAAGGTTGAATATGTATAGATCTAACACTTGTGAGAGTGAAACCTTCACGAAACTTATCCGATCTCTTTTGAAATTGGACTTGCACACCAACAAAACTTGAGAGAAGTGAAGTCCCAAAATCTCGGGATAAGAACCTCTCTGTAACAGGAGAGAGAAATTTCTTAATCTAAATTACATCAGAGGAGAAAAGCTCCTCAAAACTTACTAGTATAAATAGTTAAAAGTTTACAGTGACGAGATTTAGACAAATCTTACATTTTGGAGGAAAAAAAGACATGGACATGTGGCCAGTCGTTTAACCTTTTCTTGGCAGTTGCACAGAGCAATCAATTCCAAGTTTAAATGGGGAAAGTTCTATCCTTGCTAGGTAAGATAAAGTGAACCAATACCGTAATTACCTATATGCATTTTTAGGGTGTATTTATTTGAGCAAAAAACTTTTTCACGAATTACTTTACATTTGGTTTATTAAAAAATGATCAATTAACGGAGAATCATTTATGATCAAAGAAAATGTAAAGTTTTCCTCAAAACAAATACATCATTCAAAGAAAACTTCATAATAAAGGATTTTTTTTTTTTTTTTTGGAAAATCATTTCTAGGAAAATGCTTTCAACTTTTCAAGTTAGGAAATTCATTTTCCTAACTTTAAGTATGCATGTATTCTTTGATTGTAAATGATTTTTTTATTGATTGATTATTTGAGCAAACCAAACATGTAAAAGTCCAAAAAACTGATTCGCAATTTTTTTTTTTCAATCAAACACACCCTTAATGTATTATAGATAGTTGTCACACGGGTTCAAGTTCTGGGCTATAATCTGCTCTAAGCACTTACACTGTACAATAACATAACCTACTTTGGCGGGTTATGATCCTCCAAGAGTTTCACTTAAGCATCATGTAAAAACTACAGTCGGTCAAGTATTTATAATCTCAAGTCGAGACTCCTAAACCAACCCTTTGTATTTGGATTTCCTTAATCTCTCTCTCTCTCTCTCTCTCTCTCTCTCTCTCACTACATGTTGCTTTCAGACATCCTCCTGATAATAAACTCATTATTAACATTCTATGTCCACGCAAGCTTGACATATGTCCATAAATTCTCCCAAGGCCATTGCCGTCTACTGAGCAACTGCCTTGCGCGGTGCGCTTTCTAGAACTTCACCAAGCCTAACGCAACAGATGACTATCGCTCCATTTGCTTACACAGAACGAGTGACGTTCATGCTTGCACCATAGCGATTGTTTCTTAACTAGCAATTAATTTAAGTTTGCTACACGTCCAGAACGTCTGACATCTGCGAACTTCCTCGGGAATTTCCAGGAACTGAACTCGATCTTGCTCCTCTTCTTTTAATATAATAAAGAGCACCCTATAACAACGAACATCGCAGAGTCTTTCCATACTTAATCAAAATCAAGAAGGTTGCACAGTTTACAGAAAATCGTTTCAATCGTTTCGATCCCACGGGAGGCCTGAGAATTGGCATGAAGAGGTTAACGCGTCCTTCTTGCTTTCTCTTGCTTGTTCTCCTATGCATGAGTGTCGCTGCATCAATATTGCTCTCTAGTATCGGTGTCACCTGTCACGATGTTTTCGTTTCTACCCTCATGCTCGTGGCAAGATCAAACCGGACCATCGCTTACATCGTGTTTAACATCATCAGCATCGTGATCTTTCTCGGGTTCCTCAGGAGTGCTAAACCGATAACCAGTGGAGATATTGATGGGATTTTCTCTGTGCCGCCTTTGCCGGAAAATATCAACCATGAAATCATTTTATTTGAAGACGAGAACAAGCAAGGTGGCTACAGCGACGACGATGAAGACAATCACTACCACGGTTATGATGGCTACAAGGAAGATAACGATGATGAAATGGAAGAAGAAGAAGAGGATGAGGACAGTGAAGATGAAGAAGGTGACAGCGATTTGGAGAAGAGGAGTGAGGAGTTTATTGCTAAGATGAATGGCAAATGGAGAGAGGAGCTTCTGCATGAAAGGCTTTTTTTGCATGGTGCATGCATCAGCTCCCAAACTGGAGTTCTTTTAGATACCATGGCATTAACTTTAGGAATTTGAGTCAACTAGGTTTCAACTTCTTCCCGGATTTTGAAGACAGGAAGCAGATACCATGCTGTTTTGTTATGTTTGATTTACTTCTGTTTTATGTGAAGATACCGCGTGATGCTGTAATAATCGTTTGATGTTTGAACGTGTATGCATTCATCAAGGTGAAGAGTATATCATCTATAAACAACCCGTTGGAATATAATATGCGGAAATAACAGGATCTTGCAATTTACGTCAACGGGAAATTACTAGAGAAATAAACGAGGAATAATAAGGACACTGGAAATTTATGTAGTTCGATCCGAGTATCGGTACCTACTTCCGCAAGGAGAGCTAGCAGCAAATAATTCATTATAATCGAAGAATTTGAGTTTATAATCACTCACACGCTCAAGTGTTTTCCACACCTAGATTTAACCTCAAATTCAAAGTGTTTATAAATAAATAACTCACTTAAACATAAACTCACGGTACAAAATTACTGTACATCCAAGCTCAGTACCGAAACGAAGAACTCATATGCTTATTCTCTCTTCGTGCGTGGCTCTCTTTAGCTTGTCTTGCGGCTTCTACTGTGGTTTGTGCATGCGTCTATCACTTGCAGAAAAGAGGAGAAAACCTAGGCGTGTGTGTTGTGCCCAAAGTCAAAAGTTGGACCATGGGCCCCACTTTTCTTTCCTTCTTTAAAAGAGGGAGTCGTACAGCGCACGATGGAGAAGAAAACCTTCCCTTTCTTTTCTTCCTTTTCTCTCTTATTTCCTCTTTTGTCTTATTTTGCACATCCAAAAGAGAAAGTCCAAGAAAGGAAATTGTTTCTTCTTTCTTTATCCAATTTCCAATCCTTTAAAGAAAAAACTTTATTGACAAATTCAGTTTAACAAATCGTTATCCAAATTTAAACTCGAAACATTAATTTAACACAATTTGTAGCTCCTTTTATAATTGAAGAATTTATGAATGTTAATCACAAAATAGTTATTAAACACACGATGCGATTGACTGATAGCGGGATCGAGTTCAGGACCTCTAAGTTCCTAAGGTGGAGGACCCAAGCGTATTACCAAATATAAACAATCCTAGCTCATTTTTTCAATAAAATAATCAGTAGACACTAATCGTAAAGTAGTTATTAAGTACATAAGATGATCAACTTATACCTCTCCGCTCTTAAGGCGGACGACCCAAGTGTTTTACCAAGCGTATAAATAACCCTAGCTCATTTTTTCAATAAAATAATCGGCAGACATTAATCACATACTTATTAAGGACATGAGATCATCGACCGACAACAAGCTCACGACCTCATGCTTCTCGAGGCGAATGGCCCAAGTGTTGTATCAATTGCGTTAGTCCAATCGGGTTGATTGAATCTAGTAAATTACAAGATTGTATGGAGCTTAAATAATCGATCACGCTTCCATTTAGCTAATGTAATTCCCATCTTAACCGATTTATGAATTTTTTTTGGTCTCTTCTACTCTAACTCTCTTCTCTTTTTTAGGAAAAAAAAAACATACTAAACCACGTGTTAATTCAATCTGCATGTTAATTAATGACCTTACTAGGTCGTCCTTCTATTCAATGAATCTAAACACGCCTCTTCATTGTCTCATCGCCCTTTTGTCTGTCTTTTTGGAGGAGGGGAGGTGTTAAGAATCTGCCATTAAAGTTCGTTGATATGACTTTTAAGGTGAGGAAAGAAAATTATGTTAAGGTCACTAGAAAAAAGTTTAATGCGATGGATTATGGGATATGAACACTTTAAAAAAAAAAATCATATCATAAGATTAAAAAATCTTTGGCCCGCTAATTCAAATCGTATGTCAACATGGGAAATCAATGGTCTATCTAAATGATGGCCAGAAATAATAATTTATCGGATTGTTGTAAAAACTATTTAGCTTTTGATGGAATTCGATACATTTTGATGATCGACTATGATTCTGGAAAAATTTAGCAAGCCCGATAACACCCAATCAAGGGCACACATGACTAAATGCGACAAGTTTTAGAATTTATTCAACAACTTTTCTAGATACATATATATGCATGAAAGCGACATAATCTTTTTCTTTGATAAGCTACTCACTATTTTAATCCTGCCTGGTGAACTTATTTTTTTCTAAAGAGCAATAGACTACATGAAATCAATAGGCCTAATTTCTCCGGCTCGAAGTATATAAAACCGTGAACGTTCGATCCACAAGAGTATAAAGCAATACTTTGATTTGGTTATAGTCTTTCATTAATGAGAATGACCTCCTAAAGTCAATAGACGAGGCCGGAGATTGCTAGCAAATAAATATGATGTCATAATTACCTTCCTAGTGACGTGGACCTCATTACGTCATGTATTATTCTGTGAATTTTCCAATTTTAGGACGTTGATTTGCAGCTGACTTGTCAACGTTATCGGCCACATAACTTAGCTGAATGCTGATATCTTCAGATAGAAGTCAAATATTTCTGCTCAGGCAACTTCGCTCGAGGGTTACTTCTTAAGGGAAATCCTAAAAAACGGTCCTCCTACTTTTGTGTGTATTCAGTTTTGATCCCAAACTATATTTCGTTACGATTTAACGTCCTATTTTATCTCTGACGAAAATTTAAGGATAAAATGCTGATTCGGCATCGACAAATCGACGTGAAAGTTTCTTCATGAAGTTACCCTCTTCACCCTCGTGCCTTCACGGGTGTTTAATTTTAGTTCTCGTGCTTTGGTTTTAGTGACACAACTAGTCCTTACATTAGTTTTCTTAAGGAGTTTTCTTTTGTGACATCTTTTATCCTAAATCTTATAAAAATATCATATTCACTAGTAATTTCTACTTTCACAAATGTGCTTAATCTGATTAAAAGTCCCATTAAAATTAACTCCATCTTATTCAATCGTTTAACATCCTAAGTTTCGGTATAGATCTATATAGAAGTATCTAAGACTTCTTTTAGGGGGAAAAAAAGGAAGATTACTTTTAAAAACTTGAACCGCGATTTTAACTCATTATTTTATAGGAAAGATATTTTAGATAGGTTAATGAGAAATCTTTGAATTTTAGTATTATCAACAAGTCCGCATAATATTGATTGTAAGTCTTGTTCATGCTATGGGGATGTCATTATAAATAAAGCTATCAAAATCGACTATGAAGGCTTATTAACATACATATAATTATGTTAAATTATAGCCAGCTTCATTTAAGTCTCATTTGGAAAGGACATATAAAAGACTATAACTAAATAGTCTTAACAATCAATGTCACAAGCACATGTCCAAAAAAGGGTATTTAAGACTAATATTGTTGCAAAGGACGAAATATGGGGCTCGAATTTGAACTTTTCTAAAAATACGGGGACCAAAAATATTAATATTTTTTAGAAGTTTCTAAAAGTAGGATCCAGGAGTTGCTTTACTAGTGTAGACTAAGCTACTCATATTTCATTCTCATTTAGACGGGAAATTGAATTTTGTCCTCAAATTAACATTGGAGATAACTCAAATAATCAACTTTATAACGAAATAAAATAGAGGAATCAAAATTGAATTCGAGCAACAATATGTTGACGACTATGCCTGTAATTTCCCCTAGTCTTTAATTAAACTTTAAGGAACTTCTTTGGATTCTTGAACCAATCCGTGACTAATTAGTAGAGGACACGAGTTGAGAGATTATGGGAAAAATTACACTTTGCGTGGCGAAAGTCGAAACGGAAGTTCTGGCAATTGAATCTGCCAATTTGAAGGTTTGTATCTCGTCGAGGGGCTGAACTCGATTGCTGCGAAACCTTCCATGAGCCGAATGAATTCAACCACGACACCGATCATTCACACCGGCGTTCGATATTTTGGTCATTAAGGTATGTCTTAGCGTATATTTCCTTACAATTCCCCCTGCGATACATGATGTATCGGACGTCGTGAGAGCACGATACTAGGAGCGAGAGCGACGCGTTGCATGGACCGAACAAGAAAATGTTGGGATTCCGCATCGCATGCATTATTGCTGGTTGGTGACAAGCCTGAATAGTCAAGTAATGGATTTGTAATCTCCAGTGATAACTTTAAGGGAACTTGGGTCTTTCAAATCGTCGTCGTGGACCTTGATGCATAAGCCAATGTCATTCGAGCGTGCATGATGAAGACTGTGAACTTATACTGACTTGTGTGACTGTCTGAGCTTCATTGCACATCCTAAATGACTTTAGCGACGTGATTCTTGCTCTATGGTCTCATATAGGGGTGATCGGTTCTATGGTGAGTCGGTTCCTACCCTTGAAATCGAACGTTGGACCTGACAAGGTTAGTTCCTAGTTTGTGAAATGGGAATTGACCCTATCCACCCTAGAACTGGATTGACCGATCTTGCTCCAATTGCCTTGGGAACCAGTGGTGTTTTTTTTTTTAAAAAAAATGTTTTATTTTCTTTTTCAAAAGTTCCTAAATATATTGAAAGTTCCTTCAATATAGAATGAAATGACTAATCGCAAGAGATGCAAGTAAAAGAAGAGATTATGTTCATAAATACTCTTTATATATTGCAGATTTGCGGTGAATCATAAGAAATACAAGTAGAATCAAAGTGAACCCTTGTCAAGAAAACCAAAGAAAATGAGATTCTTGCTTTTCTTTCTACTTTTAGATACTTCTCAGATCTTGATCAATTGCAGAATTCAGCCTTATGGACTATTAATAGCAGGATGGCATTTGGTATATGCAATTCTGATTAACCAAGGATTTGATAAGTTGATTTGCTAATGATGAATCATTTATACATTCGTAGTTCGTTGTGTGATGTTAAACTAATTTAATTTTGGACAAGGTCGTGGCATTTATAAGTTCAAGAATCTTTTACCGTGAAGAATAACCTTTGCTTCGTTGGCCAAAAAGAGGAAAAAAAAATCTGACATAATAATTCATTTTTAAAAAAAAGAATCTGTTTTGGGCAAAAACTCTTTTTAGGTCGGCCAGCCTTTTCAATTTCTCTAAACTTTTAACGCTGTTGGCAGAAAAGAAAAAGAAGAAGAAGAAGATATAAGTATATTGAAAATTTTAAAACTTGTTAAAATTGCTTCATTTGGTCCCTAAAACTTGTTACAAAAGTCTTTTTTTTTTTTTTTGGTGACCGAGGACTCCGCCACGTACCCCCTGTGCCTGAACGGCTCCTGAGGGTTGGGCCCCTATACCTCGGGGAAGACTAGCACAACAACCCATCGCCATGGCCCCCTACTTAAATCGTTAACAATGTAGGATCTCGAACTCTCGACCTTAGCGATGAGGGAGAGACTCTCAACCAACTGCGAGTGTAATTGAGTCTTAAGGATTTCAAAAATCGATTGTATTTTTTCAAAATTTTAGGACTTGATTTTATTTTTGTAAAACGTTTTAGAATTGGATTGTCACTTTTTGAAAATTTTAAGACTTAATTACATTTTCATAACAAGTTTTAGGATTTCATTACACTATTGGCAAAAAAGTAAAAAGAAGAAGAAGCAGAAGAAGTAGAAGAAGGAGCAGAAAGAGAAGAAGGAGGAGAAGGAGCGGAAGGAGGAGAAGAAGGAGGAGAAGAAGGAAGAAGGAGAAGGAGAAGGAGAAGGAGGAGGAGAAGGAAGAAGAAGGAGGAGGAGAAGAAGGAGAAGCAGAAGAAGAAGGAGAAGAAGAAGGAAGAAGAAGAAGGAGAAGAAGAAGTTGATTGTATCTTTTGAAATTTTCAGGATTTGATTATACTTTTATGATATGTTTCAAAATTTGATTACACTTTTTGAAAATTTTAAAATTTATTGAAAGTTTTAGGACTCAATTACACATTCATAATAAGTTTTAAGACTCTCAATATTATTGTCCAAAAAATGAAAAGGTTATGCAAGTTATATTATGTTAGAGCTGTAGCTATTCATTAAGACAAAATATTGATTGAGAATTGCCAAAAAGTGTTAAATTTGCGTCATTCAAATATAGAGTGTGATGTTTTATTTCCTATTTTGTTTAGGAATTTCTATTTGATTTTCATTTTTTAGGAGACTGTTATTCATTGGGATTAGGGTTTAGCCATCAGTAACTCCTGAAAACTTATTTTCACAATGTTCTCCATTTAGCTTTTGCACAATTGAACACTTTAGCCTGTTTGTTGTAGTCGTAGTTGAACTATAACTGTGTTGTATTCTGTTGTAGTTGTGTTGTGAGTGATGTAAACTGTATGTTTGGTAATTTTGAGTAGTTTGATTGAAAAGCATGTTGAATATAGTCATGGTTAAACAGTAACTATCTATTGTGAATTATAAGTTTAATAATACCCGTTTTAAAGCCACAACACCCCAAAGTTGAGTGAGGCAGCTTTTTGCAAACTATTGTGAAAGATGCTGCAGTCCTTGATGCGTTCGCCAAACACCTTGAAAAAGCTGTAGTATCATTTTTTTTACAGCTAAAGAAGCTATAGGAAAATTTGTACCAAACGATCTCGTTGCTCCTTGTTGAGCTCTTCTCTTCTACTATGTGAATATTTTTTTTTTTTGGTAACCCGAGAACCCCCGTACAACCAACAGATGGCGAAGTAAACTCGGAGTAGTGCTAGTGCAGGACCCATCACCACGACACCGCTCTTAAGATCACTAGCGACGACGTGGGGATTCGAACACCATCCCTTGCGTTAGGGGAAGGAGCTCGAGGAGGTCAACTTGGCTTAGGCGACAGCCGGCCTTGCCAAATCTAGTATGGGTGAGGATGACCCTCACCTAGGCAAGGGTGAGCCTCAGTGAGGTTGGCCATCGCTTGCATCGGCAAAAGGAAGGAAGAAGAAGGAAACAAGAAAGAAAGAAAATAAAAAATAATGAAATATTATTAAAAATTGTTTGTGTCATCGCCGGTTGTGCCACGAGCTTCCTAGCATCTTTATCAGCCATATTCAATCAAAATTGGTCGGCATGACTAAATTGACATAAGTGCAATATGTTTAGAACTTTTTTGACACGATTCTCGCAATTTTTTGATACTCACAAGCTCTTATTCAAATTAGTGGCTCGAAAAAAGTAGCTTTAACTTGAGCATGTGTTTATGTGAAAGATTACCAAAACACGAATATTTACATTTGTGTTGGGAAAATTGTACAAAAAATTCTAAATATAGTGCACTTTTGCTAATTTATCTATAAATCTTTTAATTGTGCAAATTGAGTTTTAAACATTTTAATATTTTGTCAATTGAGTCTGTTGGCTTATTTTGACAAGAAATCGCTAATATTGATAATTTTTAATAATTTTTAATATTTTCTTTTTCTTTATTTTTATTTTTCTTCCTTTCTGCCTTTGACCGATGAGGTTGACCTTTGGCAAAGCTTGCTATGGTTGGGCAACGTAGACCTTGCCTTGCCATTGGCAAGGCTTGACCCTCGCGAGATCTAACAAGGCCCACATGTTTGGCTGGCAAGGTCGACTTCGTTAGTGGCCAATGAGGGCAAGGATTGCTAAATTCACAAAGGTCAAGCCTCACCTAGACATGGCAAGGCCAACCTCACCCAGTGATGACAAGGATGAGCCTCGCTAGTGGGGTGGGCTTGCCAGGGGCAAGTGAGGCTCGCCGGATGCCATCAAGGGCAATCTCGCTAACCCTCGCCTCTAGCCTTCATTGATTTAGTTCATTGAAAATAGTTAGTCAACGGAAAATCATTTTTGATCAAACAAAATGTGAAATTTTCCTCGACACAAACATACATTTTGAGGAAAATTTCACAATAAAGGATAATATTTTCTGAAAAATCATTTTCAAGGAAAGTACTTTCAACTTTTTAGGTTAGAAAATTCATTTGTCTAACTTTAGGTATAGGTATTTTCTCTGTTCCTATTTATAATCTCAAGTCAACAGACTCCCGAACCATCCCCTTGTATTTGGATTTTTTTAATCTCCCTCTCTCTCTCTCTCTCTCTCTCTCAGCATGTTGCTTTCAGACATCCTAATTATAAAGTCATTGTTAACATTTTGTCTCCGCGCAAGCTTGACGCAGTCCATAAAATTCTCTAAGGCCAATGATGTCTACGGAGAACCCGTCTGCACATCAATTCATTTACTTGCACAGCAAGAGTGACCTTCATTTGGCAATTGTTTCTTGACAAGCGATTAAGTTTCCCGCCCTTCTAGAACGTCTGACTTTTGCGAAGTTATTTGGAAATTTCCATGAACTGAACTTGATGACGCTCGTTTTTTCAATATAATAAGAGTTCATGAGACACTGTAACAACGAACATCACGCATTCTTTCCGTACTCATCAGTCACAGTTTACAGAAAATCGTTTCGTTCACTCGGGAGGCCTGAGGATTGGCATGAAGGGGTTGACACGTCCTTCTTGCTTTCTCTTGCTTGTTCTCTTACGCATCAGTGTCACCGCATCGATATTGCTCTTTGATATTGGTGTCACCTGTCGCAACGTTTTTGTTTCCACCTTCATGCTTACAGTGAGATCAAACCGGGCCGTCGCTTATGTCGTGTTTAACTTCATCAGCGTCATGATCTTTCTGGGGTTCCTCAGGAGTTTAAAGCCGTTAACCAGTGGAGATATTGATGGGATTTTCTTTTTGCCGCCTTTGCTGGAAAATATCGACCATGAAATCATGTTAATTGAGGAAGAGAAAGGTGGCAACAGCGACAGATGATAAAGACGATGAGTACCATGGTTATGATGGCTACGAGGAAGATAACGATGATGACATGGAAGAGGAAGAGGATGAGGACAGTGAAGCCGAAGAAGGAGATAGCGATTTGGAGAAGAGGAGTGAGGAGTTCATTGCTAAGATGAATAGCAAATGGAGAGAGGAGATTCTGCACGAACGGCTTCTTTGCATGGTGTATGCATCAGCTCCGAAACTGGAGCTCTTATAGAGGAGCTTCTGCACGAAAGACTGATTGAATCTAGTAAGTTACAGGGTTGTACGGGGCTTAAATAATCTAGTAAGTTACAGGATTGCGCCAATCCTCTCCTACTTTTTGCTCTCTTCTCTTTCTAGACAAAAAAGGCATATTAAACGATGTCATAGCTTAAGGTGACATGTTAATTAATGACCTTATTCCGTCGTCCTCCTATTCAATGAGTCTTAACAGGTGTTTCCATTATCTCATCGTCCTTTTGTCTGTCTTTTTGTAGGAGGGAGTTGTTAAGAATCTGCCATTAAGTTAATTAATATGACTTGCAAGGTCAGGAAAGAAAATTATGTTAAGGTCACTAAATAAAACTTTAATGCGATGGACTTTTGGGTATGAACACTTTCAAAAAAATCATATCATAAGATTAGAAAATTTCTGGCTGGCTAATTCAAATCAACCGTCAACATGGGAAGTCAATGATCTATCTAACTGATGGCAAAAAATAATAATTCGTTGGATTGTCGTAAAAGCTATTAAGCTTTTGATGGAATTTAATACAATTTAACAATACTATTATTTTGGGAGAAATTTAACAAGTCCGATAACGCCCGATCAAGGGCACACATGACTGAATGTGACTAGATTTAGAAATTATTGAGCAAATTTTCTATATGTAGGTATGTATGTATGTATGTATGTATGTATGTATGTATGTATGTATGTATGTATGAATCAAGGTGACATAATCTTTTCTTTGATAACCTACTCACTATTTTAGTCTTACTTGGTGAACTTATTCTTCTAGAGAGCATTAGACTACATGAAATCAATGGCCTAATTTCTTAGGCTCGAAGTATATAAAACCCGTCAATTTCAAAAGGGGAGAATTACTAAAAAAGTCCTAAACCTATTGTAATTGTGCCAATTTAGTCCTAAACTTTTTTTTTTGGCTAATTTAGTCCAAAACCTTTTACAATTGTACCAATTCAGTTCATCCGACCAAAATTGACTTGGCGTTAGCGTGGGCTTTGGCCGGACAACCGGGCCGACGAACGTTGATGTGGCAATTTTTTAATATTTTTTAATATTTTTTGAATTTTTTATTTTTAAAATTTTTTTTCCCCAACCTTCTCCTTTCTCAGGCCGGCCATTGGCGAAGGTGAGCCTCGCCAGTCCTCGCCTCTAGCTGGTGTTGGTCGGCCGGAGGAAGGAAAAGGTAGGGAAAAAAATTGAAAAAAAATTTAAAAAATTTAAAAATTGTAACATTAGCGTTCGCCGGCCAGCTGTCCCTAGGCTGGCGTCCACGTCAACGCCGGGTGGCTAATTTTGGCCGGATGGACTGAATTGGCACAATTGTAAAAGGTTTAGGACTAAATTTGTAAAAAAAATTTAGGACTAAATTGACACAATTGTAATAGGTTTAGGACTTTTTTTGGTAATCCTCCCGTTTCAAAAGAGTATAAAGCATTACTTATTTCATTTGGTTATAGTCTTTCATTAATGAGAATAAATTCCGAAAGTCAACAGACGAGGCCGAAGATTGCTGGCAAATCAATATGACGTCATAAAGACCTTCCTCGTGACATGTGCCTCATTACGTATTTAAGGAATATGAACCAGACGGCTTGTAGGGACATGTATTATTCTGTGAATTTTACAATTTTTAGACATTGATTTGGAGCTGATGTTGTCAACGTTATCGGCGCCGTTACTTAGCTGAATGCCGATAACTCCATATAGAAGTCAAATATTGCTGTTTAGGCAACTTCGCTAAAGGGTTACTTAGGGGAAATTCCAAAATCGGCCTCTGGTTGCTGCTGATCGGCAATCGACAGTGGTGGTTGGTGGTGGGGGCGGCGTCATCGGTGCCCGGGGTTGGCAACAGGCGACGATCAATGGTGGTAAGGAAAAATAAAAAAATTTGTTTAAAGAAATTCTATATTATAAAAAAATTTTAAATCGTAGTAAACGCATTTCTATTCATTTTCCATTTTCAGAGTAGAAATTTTGTATAGTTACCAAATGCGTTCTTTTATTAAGAAATTTTTTCAAGAAATAAAAATAGAAAACGACTATTTCTGAAAAAAATAATAATAATTTCCTAGAACAAAAACGTTATCAAATGAACCCTTAGTTGACAATTTAATTTTATTCTGCAATTGTTTGCTATGAGATTAGCTGCTTCACTTGCAGCGTCAGGATCGTTCCTGGTGAAACGGCGATCTACATTAAACATCCAGTCGTGCTGTAGTAACCTTGCCAGGTTCCTTGTGGTTCCGTTGACGGTTTTGGTCTCGCTCACTTCAAAACGTAGATCGCAGCAGCATCGTTTTGTGCCTACCTCCCTTGTAGTTCTTCCCAGTGTCATTTTAGCCCTGATTGCCTCGAGTTATCTCTAATCCAGGTGAGGATAAGGTTTGCTTTGTTGGACATTTTGTTCATTCAATAATTTCAATTGCATTTTATTAGTTGATAAAGCCTTAGGTTACTATATTTTAATTGTTTCTGTGCATCAACAAAGACATAATCGGCTTTCGGACCTTTAGACACTAAGGTCTAACCCAATATCGTCTTGTGTGGATTCCTAAGGTGGAGTATGTTATTAATGATGTGATTTATTCGTACATCATCATTGCACATAACTATATTACGCATGCTTAGAATTTAGAGTGCACTCATGATTTAAGATTTTTTTTTATATTATAGTTAGGCCAACACATGTCAATCAAATAAAATGTCATTAGAATCATGTAGATTGCGTGTAGGTTTAAAGTTGTTTAGTCTCATAGCATGCATATCATTCTTGACTGTCATTTAGTAATTGGTGCATATAAGTCAATTTCCTTTTAATATAAGACTCTAGGACTTATCCTTGTTTTTGTTAAATTATACATGATAATAAAAGATGAAAAGAAACAGTATAGACGGCATGTTAATTGGTTAGAATTTCATACGAAATCATGCATAGCTGTCGCGACCTCTTTTTTTTCCGACGCCCGAGATCGGGTACGAGCGACTAAGGAGGCTAATGGCTCGGCTGAATTTAGTTAAGCCCGGACTCTCCCAAGTCCACCAATTCACGACTTAATGGTCCAAGTTTTTAACCTGTAAATCAATTTTTAAAATGGAGTCGCCACTAATCGATTTGGGGTGGGTTGATTAGAAACCCAAGCGAAGTATCGGGAGAAGTACTCGCTCCTGTGCAACCAGAGAAATTAGGATCGGGGACTTGATTACACTAGTTAATCACTAATGCCCTTTCGGTACCTAATCTTGTTTAAACCTTGAGGTTTTTTGGATGTTCGAGGGGTTTTCCATGCATTTTTGGGAGGAAAAACATTTTTTGAGTCATTTTCTAATTTTTTTGGACACAAAAGGATTTTTTGTTATTTTTTTGGAAAAATACAAGTCTTTTTGGCTTTTTCTGAATTTTTGGATTTTTGACATTTTTTGGAAAATATGAAATATTTTTGGAAAATAAATTATTTTTTATTTTTCTCGATTTTTTTGGAAAATAGAACATTTTAAACATTTTTTAAATATTTTTTGAAAATAAAACATTTTTTGATTTTTTTGAAATAAAATATTATTTATTTATTTTATTTATTTAAAATATTATTTTATATTAAAATAATATAAAAACTGACCCGGTCGGATCCGCGGGTTGGGTCCGACTGGGCGCGTTGATCGAATGAGGATGGGCCAACGCGGGCCCGACTCGGATTTTTTTCCTTTATTTATTTTTAAAACAAGCCCGGCCCAAAATTTTTTAATTGAAGCCCAAGGAACAAGAGGGAGCCCTATCCGCGAGAGGCCGGCCACCTGCGTACGAACCCACTTGGCCCAGACTAACCAAAACCCTACCCGGTCAAGACCCACACTCGACCCGACGACCGGCCGCCTCTGGTTCGCGAAACCCTACCCGGTTTCGCGAACCGCGCCCGACCCCGCTCGACCCGACACGAGGTCGCTGGCTTCTCCATCCGTCTGTAGCGCTGATGGAGGGGTTGGGGACGTCACCGGAAGACGGTGCGGCGTTTTACGGTGGCGGTGACGTTACGGGTCTTCTCGGTGAGGGGTTAGGGTTTCGTGGAGGGAGCGATGGCGGCGGTGATGCAACGGACGGTGGCTGTGGAGGCGAGTGTCGTTACCTGTCCGCGGCGAGATGCGCGAGTCAGCTTCAAGGCTCTGGTTTGTACAGCACGGCGGCGTCAACGACCTAACGCTGCAAGGGGTCGCGCCTGGAGACGGTGTCGGAGCTGTGTGCGCGGGCGACAACCGAAGGGATGCAACCCATCAGTGTCGTCGATGGCCGAACAGCAGCGGCAATCGGCCTGGTGCTACAACAGGGCTCGCTTGACCCCTAGATCTGGTCTAGCACAGCCAGATCTGACCTCCTTGCCCCCGGATCTTCAGATCTGGACCTCAACCTTCTCTCTCCGGGTTCGCTTCCCGTCGGATCTCTCCTCCCTCTCTCTCTCTACTCCGGCGAAGCTCAGATCTGAGGCCGCGAGTCCTCGGCCCCCCTGAAGTCTCTCAGTGGGGTGTCCAAGGGTTGCGACTCAATCTGGCTCCCTCTCTCTCTCTCTCCAGGATCTCTGTGTGTGTTCTTCGTCGGGGATGGAGGGCCTATTTATAGGCCGAGGGGTGGCCGGTCGACGGAGCTCGACCGTCGATTGCCACGGCCTTCGCCGGCCGAACCGGCATCCCATCCGACGCCAGCTACCCCCTGCTCCACGTGCATCGTCGCTGCTCCTCCTCTCCGCTCCGGCATCGCGGTCCCCTGTGCGTGCGCTGCAACTGCACGAGGAAGAAGAAGACCCGGCTGGGCCGGGCTGAGGCGAAAATGGGCCGAGGGCCCATGAGGAGGCTGCTTCTCTTCTTTTCTGTTTTTTCTGTTTGCTGTTTTGTTTCTTTTTTTTTATTTGTTTATTATACCGAAAAAGACAGGATAAAAACTTAATTAATAAGATAAAATAAACTTAATTAAAATTTGAGGCGTCAACAATAGCATGCACGCATTTCGTATTCATATTTTTCTAAATCACAAATGTAGTAACTTTTGATGATGAATAATAACATATTTCTTTGTTGGGTACGTTTAGGTTCTTGAATTCTTTTCTACAATCCATTCATGGTTTTGATTATTGAATGTTATTTCATTGTTTGCGACTCCCATGGTCATATCTTACATGTTAGTGGCATAGTATAAAAACCAGCAAACATTGCATGCAAAACATTTTTGAAATAAAGATAAAAGGTACTTAAAGGTATTCGATTAATCTAGCGTAACTAGATCTTCATACCCATGAATCTCTGACTCGCAAGCTATGGAGTGTTGCTAGACAATGTTCATCATACTTCTGTTCAAGTGCTTCAAGGTCTTCTGGTATGAAGATTTGGTTACTCACTCATTTTACTTGGATGTCTAATTGACCTATAATCAATTAGTGACGGCTCCAATAGATAAGTATTAAGTACTGAGTTGTGATTGGTAGGACTTGAGAAGGTCCATGCTAAATGCAAGCGATGGTCTTGTAAGATGAACCTTCATTCTCGTTTAGCAGTCCATTAGCTTCTCCTTGATAGTTCTCCTCGGGAAGATCACCTCATAAAAGCTGTAGTATCATTTTTCATGGGTGAAGAAGTTTTGAGAAAAGTTGTACGAAGCAATGTCGTTGCTCCCCGTTGGGCTCCTCTTCTGCTCTGTGAATTTTTGTCTAAATTTCCTCTCATTCCTTGCTAATTGTTTTCCTTTTCTTTTTACGGTTCTAAACTTTCTTCCAAAACTCACTTCCATCCTGTATCGGTTTAGTACCAAAACTGTTTAATTTGCAAGCAAACAAGTTATCTGTAAAAATAAGTTAATAGACGTTATTTCTTATGAGCGGGTTTTTGATACTCACAATCTCTTATTCAAATTTACGGGCATAGAAAAAGCAGCTTCAACTCAAGCATGTGTTCATGTGAAGGACTACCAAAACATGAAAAATTGTCAAAAAAAAAAAATCCTAAATCTATTGTATTTTCACCAATTTATTTGTAATTCTTTTAATTGTGCCAATTGACTCTTAAATTTTTTCATGTTTTGCCAATAAAGTATTGCTGACCTGTACAATTTTTAAAGAATTAACACTTTACATTTTTTTGATTATTTTTCTTTTTTTTTCTTTTCTTTTTTTTTCTTCCCTTCTTTCTCTAGCCAGCTACTGACCCAATGACTTGTCAAAGGCCAAGGTTGACCTTTGGCAAAGCTCGCTGTCACTAGGCAAGGTCGCTTCCTCTACCACTGGCAAGGCTAGACATTGCCAGGCTAGCAAGGTCAACATTACCAGTGCTCGGCAAGGGTAAGTCTCACCAAATTCAGCAAAGTCGAGCTTCGCTAATAGCAAGTGAGGCTTGCCCATGGCTGGCGAGGTTAACCTCGCCCGCCCTCGCCCTTGCCTAGTTGTTAGTCATTGCTAAGGCTTAGTGATTGGCTAGAGGAAGAAGGGAAGAAAAAAAAAAAGGATAGAAAAGAAAAAACTAAATAAATTCGAAAAAAATTAAAATATTATTAAAAAATTTCTACATTAGTGCCAATTATGCCACGTATGATGATTGACATCTACTTCAATGATTTTCGACTAAAATTAACAGGTTACGAATCAATTGACATAATTAAAAAGTTTAAAACTAGATTTGCAAAAGTGTAATAGGTTTTGGATTTTTTGGACAATTTTCCCTTTAATGCTTGCTAGTATTTTTTTCCATTAAAGAAACATTTCATTTATTTCCTCGGGTATACAAATAGAAAAATGTGTTTCAATTGCAAATTAAGATAAATCCTAGACAAATCCAAAACAAAACGAGCTCTACATAAGAAGATGAATCATTAGAACAATGTAAATGTGTCATATGCTTAAAGAGCAGATTTGTGAATTCTTCAAACCAAAATCAGTGGCTGATCATTGAATCTATTTTCAGTAATGAGCACACATCGAGTTCTTCTTTTGTTGCTACAGCTTTGTCTTTTGGTGGCATCCCCAAGACCATCACGCTTCAAAGTAACAAGGTTGAACGTGCATAAATTTGGCACTTGTAAGGGCGAAACCTTCACACAACGATTCCAATCTCTTTTGAATTTGGACTTGCACACCAATGAAATTAGAGAAAAGTGAAATCTTGAAATCATACATACAGAAACCCAAATATAGACTAGATCATGTAGAAACCTCTCCGAAATGGGAGAGAGAAACTTCTAAATCTAAATTTTCTTCAAAACTCGCTAGTATAGATAGTTAAAAGTTCATGGAAACGAGTTTTTACACAAATCTCACATTCCGGAGGAAAAAAAGACATCAACATGTGGCCATTCTTTTAACCTTTTCTTGTTAGTCATACGAGGCAATCAATTCTTATTTTAAATTGGGAATGTTCAACTCCTTGCTAGGTAAGATAAAGTGAGCCGAGACCATAATTACCTATGTGCATTCTTAGGGTGTATTTATCTGAGCGAAAAAATTATCTGCAAATTACTTTTTGTTTGGTTTATTAAAAAATGATCAATCAATAAAAAATAATCTACATTCAAAGAAAATGCAAAGATTTCCCCAAAACAAACACATCTTTCGAGGAAAATTTCATGATAAAGGAAAATATTTTTCGAAAAATCAATTTTTAGGGAAATACTTTCAACTTTCAGATTTAGAAAATTCATTTTCCTAACTTTAAGCGTATATATTTTCTTTGATCTTAAATGATTTTTCGTGAACCGAACTTGTGAAGGTCCGAAAAACTGATTCGCGAATTTTTTTTTGAATCAAACACACCCTTAGTATATTTAAGATAGTTGTCACATGTTCTAGTTCTGGACTATAATCTGCTTTCGCAAACGTTTACACTGTACAATAGCATAACCTCCGTGTTTTTTTTTTTTTTTTTGGGGGGGGGGGGTGGGGTGGGGTTTGGTGCGGGGGTTATGATGCTTCATGAGTTTCCCTTAAGCTATCATGTAAAAGTTACAGCCGGTCAACTATTTATAATCTCAAGTCAAGAGACTCTTTGTTGGCCGACCATAATAATAATAATAATAATAATAATAATAATAATAATAATAATAATAATAATAATAATAATCAGGAGACTCTTGAACCAACTATTAATTTGTGATAAATTTATCCTAAATTATTTTTTTTACCGTCAAAAACTTGAAACTAGTATACATGTGGTAATTTTTTTTTTTTTTTTTTTGGTTAAGAGTATACATGTGGTAAATTTACCTTTCGTTAGTTTATTAAATTTTACAATTAAATTATTGAGTTATAAAACATGTGACAATTGATGGATATATCAATTTAAGATTTTACTATCCATTTATCACATGTATACTAAATGTGATTTTCGTGATATCAATCTAATCTATTTGAAACTAACATATAATAAATTTATCACAAATATATTAATTTCGAGTTTTTGATTAATGCATCAGTTTAGAGTTTTTTTATAGTTAAAAAATTAATTTGAAATAAATTTATATAATATATATTAATTTAAGATTTTTTGTAATATTAACCAATTTTTTTTAATCTCTCCCCCTATCGACATGTTGCTTTCAGACATCCTCCTGATAATGAAGTCTTGTCAACTTTTGATCACCACGCAAGCTCGACATAGTCCATAAAATTCTCTAAGGTCAATAATGTCTACTGAGCACCTGTCCGCACATCAATTCATGTACTCGGACAACAAGAGTGACCTTCATACTTGCACTATGGCAATTTTTTCTTAACAAGCAATTATTTTAAGTTTCCAGCTTTTCCAGAACGTCTGACTTTTGCGAAGTTCCTCGGGAATTTCCAGGAACTGAACTTGATCTTGCTCCTTTTTTCAATATAATAAGAGTTCATGAGATGTTATAACAACGAACATCACGCATTCTTTCCGTGCTCATCAATCACAGTTTACAGAAAATCGTTTCGATCACTCGGGAGGCCTGAGAATTGGCATGAAGGGGTTGGCACGTCCTTCTTGCTTTCTCTTGCTTGTTCTCTTATGCATCAGTGTCGCCGCATCGATATTGCTCTTCGATATCGGTGGCGCCTGTCGCAACGTTTTTGTTTCCACCTTCATGCTCGCGGTGAGATCAAACCGGGCCATCGTTTACGTCGTGTTTAACTTCATCGTCGTCGTGATCTTTCTGGGGTTCCTCAGGAGTTCGAAGTCGATAACGAGTGGAGATATTGATGGGATTTTCTTTGCGCCGCCTTTGCTGGAAAATATCGACCATGAAATCATGTTAATTGAGGAAGAGAACAGTGGCAACAGCGACTATGATGAAGACGATGAGTACCATGGTTATGATGGCTACGAGGAAGATAACGACGATGACATGGAAGAAGAAGAGGATGAGGACAGTGAAGCCGAAGAAGGAGATAGCGATTTGGAGAAGAGGAGTGAGGAGTTCATTGCTAAGATGAATAGCAGATGGAGAGAGGAGCTTTGCATGGTGTATGCATCAGCTCCCAAACTGGAGCTCTTGTAGAACATACCGTGGCATTCACTTTAGGAATTTGAGTTAAACTAGGTTTCAATCGCTTCTTCCATGGTTTTGAAGGAAGGAAGCAGATACCATGTTGTTTGGTTATGTAAGTTACCTTTGTTTTCTGTGAATATACTGTGTGATGCTATAATAAAGGTCGTTTGATGTTTGAATATTCATGCGTTCATCAAGGCAAAGAGAACATTGTCATCTATAAACAACCCGTAGCTCCTTTTATAATGGAAGGATTTATAGCCATTAATCGCAAAGTTGTTATTAAGTACATGACACGATCAACTGGTAGTGGGATCGAGCTCGGGACCTCTCCGTTCCTGAGGCGGATGACCAAGTGTTTTACCAAGCGTATAAACAACTCTAGCTCATTTTTTCAATAAAATAATCGGCAGACGCAAATCGCAAAGATGTTATCAAGGACATGAGATATTCAACCAACAATAGGGTCTAGCTCAAGACCTCTCGCTTCCTGAGGCGGATGGCCCAATTGTTATATAAATTACGCCAATCCGCTTCGATTGATTGAATCTAGTAAGTTAAAGGATTGTATGGAGCTTAAATAATCTAGTGACTTACAGGATTATGCCAATCCTCTCCTACTTTTTGCTCTCTTCTCTTTCTAGACAAAAAGATATACTAAACGATGTCATAACTTAAGGTGACATGTTTAAAAAATGACCTTAGTCGGTCGTCCTCCTATTCAATGAGTCTTAACAGTTGTTTTCATTATCTCATCGTAGGAGGGAGGTGTTAAGGACCTGCCATTAAGTTAATTAATATGACTTACAAGGTCAGGACAGAAAATTATGTTAAGGTCACTAAACAAAGCTTTAATGCAATGGATTTTTGGGTACGAACACTTGCAAAAAAAAATCTTATCATAAGATTAGAAAATTTCTGGACGGCTAATTCAAATCATACATCAACATGGGAAGTCAATGATCTATCTAACTGATGGCCAAAAATAATAATTCATTGGATATTAAGCTTTTAAGCTTTTGTTGGAATTCGATACAAGTCAATGATCGACTATTATTTTGGGAGAAATTTAACAAGGTTGATAACGCCCAATCAAGCGCACACATGACTGGATGTGACTAGTTTTAGAATTTATTCAACAACTTTTCTATATGTATGTATGTATGCATGCATGTATGAATGAAGGTGACATAATCTTTTCTTTGATAACCTACTCACTATTATTTCATTTGGTTACAGTCTTTCATTAATTAGAATGAATTCCGAAAGTCAAAAGATGAGGCCGAAGATTGCTAGCAAATCAAAATGACGACATAAATACCTTCCTCGTGACGTGTGCCTCATTACGTAACTAAGGAATATGAGCCGGACGGCTTGTAGGGAGATGACCTTGTCCACGTTGTCGGCGCCGTTATTTAGCTCAATGCTGATAACTTCAGATAAAAGTCAAATATTTCTGCTTAGGCAACTTCGCTGAAGGGTTACTACTTCTTAGGGGAAATTCCAAAAATCATCCTCGCACTTTTGTGTGAATTCAGTTTTGTTCCCCAGACTATATTTTGTTACGATTTAACTTCCTAATTTTGGCATGGACAAATTGGCATGAAAATTTCTTCAAAAAGTTACACTCCTCACCTTCTTGCCTTTAGGAGTGTTCAATTCTAGTCCTCCTCATGTTTTGGTTTTAGTTACACAACTAGTCCTTACATTAGTTTTCGCGAAAATTTAATTTCTTTCGTGGCATCTTTATCCTAAATCTTGTATAAATATTTTATGATCGTTTCACATTCTTAGTCTTTACATTCAATGTCACAAGGACATGTCCAAAAAAGGGTATCTAGGCCTAATATTGTTGCAAAAAAACAAAATATGGGGATTGAACTTGAACTTTTCTAAAAGTACGAGAACCAAAAGTATAGATTTTTTAGAAATTTGAACAAGTAGGAGCCGGGAGTCACTTAGCTAGTGTAGACTAAGCATGTTCCATTCCCATTTGGACAAGAACTTGAAGCGTGTCCTTAAATTATCGCTGGAGATAACTCAAAGGACTGAATTATAACAAAATATAATAGAGGGACCAAAATTGAATTCGAGCAACAATATGATGACGAGTTGACGACTATGTTTGTAACTTACCCAATAAGGAAATTTCGACCCCCCGAAACAATTCTTTGGATTCGTGAACCAATCCGTGACCTAGTAATGGAGGACGCGAGTTGAGAAATTATGGGGAAAATTACACTTGCGTGGCAAAAGAAGAAAAGGAAGTTCTGGAGGTTGACTCCGCCAATTTGAAGACTCGTCGAGGGGCTGAATTCGATTGCTCCGAAACCTTCAACGAGCCGAATCAATTCGATCACGACATCGATCATTCGCACCGGTGTTCGATATCTTGGTCATTAACGTATGTCTTAGCGTTATTTCCTTAAAATTTCCCTGGATTTATTAGTCATCTGGGAGGCTGCGAACCCACGCTAACTTGTGCGACTATCGTCGTGGACCTTGATGCATGAGCCACTGTCGTGATTCGGGAGTGCATTATGGAGGCTGTGAACCCATGCTAACTTGCGCGATTGTCTAAGCTCATTGCACATTACGAGTGACTTCAACAACGTGGTCATTGCTATATGATCTTGTATAGGGGTAATTGGTTCCGGAATAGGTCGGTTCCTAACTTGGAAGTGAGAGCTCATTTTTTCTTAAAAGTTCCTAAATATATTGAAAGTTAATTTTGTATAAAATGAAATGAAATTTCTAATTACGGGGAAGTTGCTAGTAAAAGAAAAGATTACTTCCATAAATAATTGTTCTTTTTGCCCTTGCTAGATAAAATAATGACATACTTCGGGCCAATAGGTTTGATTCCTCTCAGGAATTAGGAATCAGACCGATTTCTATGAGAATGAACTAAACTGGCCAATTCGTTCCGGTTCATAAGTTGGATAAGAGTCGATGCACACTTCTAATCTCATATAACCTAATGAAATTCATATAAGTAAATCGTATCCCTAAGAAAATGTGCTAGTGGCGACTCTGGTGAGGTTCCTTTCTCATTTTGTATACGTCTCGTAACCTAGACAAGCAACTGGCCAAAGCATGTAGGCTAAGATTTCATCGGTCAAAAAAGAAAGGTGTTTCCCAACGACTCCACCCGCGGCAAGTCATGCATATGCTAAAGGAGCACAAAAGCAACGGCGGCTCCACTTGCTAGTGCTTTGGGTGTTTTATTATTTTGACTTTTGACTTTTTGAACAAGTCATTTTAAATTAACGAAAAAAAATAAATATATATATTTCTCACGACCTTCAATGGCGATAAGGCTTGCTTATGCTGGAAAGCATAAAAGCAACAGCTCCACTCGTCAGTGCTTTTGGGGTAAAAAGTAAAAGGCATGCAAAAATAATAAATAAATAAATAAAAATAAATGGGTGTTTTATTATTGGAATTTTGACTTTTGACCATCTTATTTTTAGTTTTTAACCATTAAGCGCGACAGACTTGGATCCCTAATTCGTAAAGTCTCGCCGTCGATCCGTGAAAATGAAATTATTATCAATGGTTGAGATTTATAAAATAAAAAACACTGTGTGAAATTATTATCAATGGTTGAGATTTTTCTTTTCGAAAGTTCTTAAATATATTGAAAGTTACTTTAATATAAAATGAATTTATTCATAATAGGGAAATTGCTAGTAAAAGAAGATATTAGTTCCATAAACAACTTTACCTTTTGCCCTTGCTAACTAAAATAATAGCATACTTTAGGTTAGTTTGGTCCAATAGGTTCGATTACTCCTCAAGAACTAGAAATCAGACCAATTTTCGCAAGAACTGTACAAAACTGGCTAGTTTTATCGGGTTCCTGAATTGGACATGAGGTGATGCACACTCCTATATGTATTATAGGAAAGTTACTTTCTCATTTTGTATAGGTCTTGGAACCTAGACAAACAACTGGCCAAAGCATATAGGCTAACATTTTATAAGTTAAATTAGGGAAAAAAGAAAGATGTTATGTTTCCCAACGACTTTCATCCGCGGCAAGTCTTGCTCATGCTAGAGGAGCACAAAACAAAAGCAACAGCGGCTCCACTTGATGGTGCTTTGGGGGTTTTATTATTTTGACTTTTGACTTCTTAACCATCTCATTTAAGTTAACAGAAAATAAAAATAAAAAGAAATATATTTTCCACTACCTCAATCGCGATAAGCCTTGCTTCCGCTGGATAGCATAAAAGCAACAGCTTCACTTTGTCATTGCTTTTTGGGGTAGAAAGGAAAAAAAAGAATGAATGAATAACATAAATAAATGGGTGTGTTATCATTGGAATTTTCGCTTTTGACCATCTTATTATTTTTTTTTTTTGGGCTTTTTAACGATTAATCGCGACAAACGTGGATCCCCTGATGCGTACAGTCTCATCCTCGATTTATGAAAATGAGATTGTCATTAATGGTTGAGATTTGTGGAGGTATATTAAGAAGCACAGTATGGAAAGATCCAAAACCTTGATGGTTTCAATAAAATCATAAGTTTCTTTCAAAACCTATAATCAAGTTCTTTTGACCAAACTCAAAATTTGTCTGAGTGTCGCTTCAAATTGCCTTTGTGGCATCTTTAGGTGGCGATTTTGGACATAATTTTAATGACTTAATTTCATTATAAAGAAATATACTGGACTTAATTGAACTGATCCAAAGGATTAGAACTCTATTGCCTTTTCGGTAAAGATTTGGGACTTGGTTGGATGAATTGAAAAGTCGAGGATTTTACACATATATACATAAAATTTTGGACTTGTGCTGCAATTCCTCCCGAAAGGTTTAGAACTCCATTTAGTGCTGTTCAAATCTGGAGCTCTTTCTCTCTTGCCTGTAAAGCAATATTCAACCTCTGGGTAGCCTCATCCCACTCCCACTTAACCCTAACTAAAACCCCACTTTTTGTTCCATCTCCACAATGTAGAAGCCATGGATCTCACCTAACTAGCGAACCCAACTAACTACTCTGGGTCCTTCTATCTCTCTTTAAATGGGCACTCCAAGGTTTTTGCATTGATTTGTTGTGCCCTCGATCTTCACAATTTTTATTCATGGTACTCCAAGGTCTTTGCTCTGATTTGCTGCATCCTCCATATTCACAGGTCACGCGCCATGTGTTTTTTAGTTTTTGCACTCATTTATTGCCAAAAGAAATGAAATGGAATGATCTATTTTTTATGATTAGGGTTGGTAGTTTCTAATTTTTGGCTCTTCTCGCTCTTCTCTTGCAACTCTCACAATAGGAGGTGATAGCAACCAAGATAGGCGCATGGCTGCCGTATGCAAAAGAATGGGACATTTGTGGTCACAAAGGAAAATTGCGGTACTAGATGAAGTGGTGACTAAGGAGAAAATGATAGAATGTAAATGAACCTTGCTTGGCCGCTTGTTTTGCACCAATGTCAACTTCCAAGCCTTCCAATCCACAATAAAAAAAAAAGGCACAGAAATCTCAAAGCGTTGTATTTAAGCACCTTGAGCGTGGATTATTCTCCTTTGATTTCCCTTCAATAGAAGAGAAGTATAGAATTTTAAGCATTGGACCCCGGTCCTTCTCAAGCAATTTGTTAGTGCTAAAAGAGTGAGAGTTGAGCTCGCATAGTATTGCCTTTGACTCATGTTTTTTCTAGATGTAAATACGTGGGCTGCCATTAGAAGGAAGAACCAAAAAAGTCATTACAAGCATTACCGAAAAGATTGGGCAAGTGCCTAAAGTGAAGATAGAGTGAAGAGGCTATACTTCAATCACAATGCGGAAAGCGAGGGTTGCTTTGAAACTGAACTTTCCTCTCATGTCAGGAGTGATCTCAAGCTTTAAGGGGATAGAGCACTGGCTATATTTAAAGTACGAGAGACTTCCGCATTTCTGCTATTCTTGAGGAAAAATGGCCACTATGCCAAGACTTATGAGGAGGTGCCTTATGATGATTTTTTTTTTTTTTTTTGCTACAAATGATAATATCCTATTTGGATCCTGGTTGAAAGCTGAATCTAATGCCAACAGCCCTTTCTATATGGCCTTATATGGTGAGATTATGGAGGAGGAAGGAGATGAAGAGATTTTTCCGGAGAAGCCTGTTGACTCGAGACAATTAGTTTTGAGTCAAGGGGATGTCATGGATTCATAGGGCTAAAATAGTGAGATGCATGAAGCAAGGGGAAAAAAAAAGATAATGGATGAGCACTTTCCCTCTTGTTGATCACACAAAAGCTGGCTTTAATGGATGAGCATGTTGTCCCTTCCACACTATGCTTAGAGCTCCCTTTAATGCAAAATACAGGGACCTCTCTGCAGAAGAACAATTGCAGATCAAAATTTAGAAAGCCCAAAAAGGTGCATAGATATAATCCATATAATGGATAGAACTCAAGCGTATTTTTGTTAGATGATTCTGAGCTTTTAGATACCCCAATTCAGTTTGCAGAGGAATTAAAAAAAAAAAAAAGGATTTGGTGGCTAGCCCTAATAAACCACCGTGTTACAAATAAGGCTTTTATGTTGAAATTGTCAAGGGTTGGGCACACCTCAACCCTTGAAAATTCAAGCCCTAAGAGCCCTTGTGGCTCAAGAAAGGATCAATGTGATTTTTTGATGGAAATAAAAAATTAGAAGAGTTATTCAACAGCTTAAAAGGAGACTACAATTCCGAAACTATTCGTGATGAACTCAATAGGGATTGGTGGGGGATTCGCCTTATTTTGGAATGAGACGACATTAATTTTAGTAAACTTAGCCACTAGTAAATTCCTTAAAATAAACTTGGAAGATACTGAAACAAGGAAGCTTTTTTAGACCGATCTTTGTGCATGCACCAGCAACATTCCAAGAGAGACTTACCTTATGGAGCAACTGAAACATTTGAGTCTATTAAATAACTTCCCTAGGGTGTGTTTAGGGGACTTTAACTAGGTGTTATATCATTGGGAAAAGATGAGTAAACGAATGGCTGAAACTTATAGATTACATGCATTTCAAGACTTCTTGAACGCTTGCAGATTGACGAACATGGAGAGTAAGGTTTGCTTTCACATGGACTAATAATCGTGAAGGGCAGGAATATGTAAAGAAGAGGCTTGATAGGGTGGTTTGCAACTTTGATGGAGAGTCATGTATCCTGAAGCTAAAGCATTCGCACTACCTATGATAGGTTCTAATCATAAAGGAGAGATGGAACTCCACAAACTTGGTTGATGGTGACCTGGTGTACAAGTTAAAGAAAGTGGCAATAGATTCGGCCATGAGGAGCAAGAAAGCATTCCCAAATAGCCAACAAAAAAAATGATAGATGAATTAAAAAATTAATTGCAAACTCTCGTGAATGCTCAAACCTTTCGAACAAACAAGAATGGGGAACAAACCCATCGAGTAAAATTGATGACTTGTGGAGGCAAGAGGAAATGTATTGGGGATTACGATAAAAAATTAATTGGTTGAAACGGGGCCACAAAAATGCCAATTTTTTTTTTTTTCATATTATGACAATTCAAAGACGTCAGAGGAACATACTTTCTATGTTAAGGAGAATGGATAAAACATGGTGTCGAAATCCAAATGATCCATAGGACATGACATTGAGCTTCTTTAAAGACATATAATATATATATTGGTAGGACATCGAAACTTTGAACCTATCCTACAACAATGTCCCTCTCTTGTTTTCAAAGAAATGAATATGAGCCTTACAACAAAGATAATGATGGAAGAAGTATAGAAAGCTATTTTCCAATTGTTGGCCTAAATAGACAATTTTATCGACATTACTGGGAGGTAATTTAATTTAGTGTTTTTAATGAAGTGAAAACTCTCTTCGACTCAGGGAATCTCAATCATGATATGAACAAAACTCACATTACCTTGATTCTGAAAGTTCAAAACTTGGAAAGATTGTAATAAATTTCGTCTTATTAGTGTGCAATTTTGCATACAAAATTATCTCAAATGTGATGGTGAATAGATTGAAGCAATTACTCCTTGATCTTATAGAAGTTAACAAAGTGTGTTTATGGGAGGGAGGCAAATCTAGGATAACATTCTCATTGGGCAAGAAGTGCTACACCCGAGGGTAAGAAAAAGAAAGAGGAAATTCCAAGTTGTGCTCAAATTGGATATGAAGAAAGCTTATGACAGAATTGAATGGGACTTTTTGGAGGGTGTATGTGAAGATTAGGCTTCTACGATCAATGGGTAAGTAGAGGATACCCAGACCCCTGAAGTGACAAAATATACATTTAAGTGTCAAAATTAGAATAAAATGGATCAATTAAGTGCCAATGGTGGGAAAATCTAGCCAAAATGTTGACATGTCGTTTTTCTAGCAAGATAAATGTAAAACGACGTTGTGTTGTATGCTAACGTGGAAAAAAAAAAGCCAAAAAAGATGTCGTTTTGCTTCAAATTTGAATTTTAATATAAATATTAATTAAATTAAATTTAAAAATAAATTTAATAGACATATTAAAAGAAGAAGAAGAAGAAGAAGAAGAAGAAGAAGAAGAAGGAAGATGGATTCACAGAATGGTGAGGGCTTAGCCCTCGCCACTTCCTCCAGACTGTTGCTAGGAAAGGGCTAGCAACCATGGGAGGAGGGTCGACTGGGGTCATTGGGCCGTGGCTAGGGGCTAATGACCCTGGCAAACCAATGGTGAGGGCCTACAAGCCCTTGCCTAAATCTCAAGCAAAGGTCGTGGCCTTCCCCTAGATCGGCAATGGTCACTGTGTCGGCAATAGTGGGGGATGGGGTGACGGCCTCGCCTATCTTCCGCAACTTCTTCTTCACTTTTTAAAAAAAAAAAATATATAGTAGTTTTAAATTTAATTTAAATAATATTTATGTTAAAATTCAAATAAGAGGCAAAACAACATCATTTTGGCTCTTCTTTGCTGACTTAGCTCTTTGGAAAGCCACATAGGCGAGCTATATTATTAAAAAAAAAAATAGCCAAGTAGGATTTATGGCTAGGGTCATCGGACTTGGCACTTAGGTGTCCCAACTTTCAAGATAAGTGGCATGTAAGTATACCTTAAGTAACTTTTGGCACTTAAGTGTCCCCCTATATCAAGTTTTGACACTTGCGCTATACTTCTGATGAAATGTGTTAAAATTGTTTCTTTCAATGTGAAATTCAATGACAAGCCACTCTTGCTCTTTCACCCATCATGAGGAATCTGACAAGGCAACCCAATATCTTCTTATTTGTTCATCTTAGTGGTTAATACTCTTTCAGTTCAAATGATAAAAGTAGTAAGGAAAGATACCATCACGAGGATTAAGTTGAATGGGTATTGCCCTACTCTCTTTCACATTTTATTTGCGGATGACCTCATTTTTTTTTCTTAGACGGAAAGGTCACAAAATGTGAGAACCTCACTCTAATCTTGAGCCAATATTGTTTTGCTTTTGGGAACTTGAATAAGTTAGGAATTTACTTCAGCACAAGCTGTCCACAAAATATGAGATGTAATATGGCTGGTGTGTTAATGGTCTCTGAAATCGAGAAAATAGGAAAGTAACTGGGGATCTCTTTGGATTGGGGGAATGAAAGAAACATATATTTGTCTTGATAAGCGCTAAAGTGAATATGAAGCTTGAGGGATGTAAGGAAAACATAATATCCAAAGCCGGAAAAGAAGTTTTAATTAAGATATCGATCCAAGCTATAACCCATTAGGCCATGTCTATTTTTAAAATTCTAGTCTCGATATGTCAAGCAATTGAAACGAAAGTGGCAAAATTTTGGTGGAAAAACAATGAAATAGGAGCTAGACTTTATTTGAGGAGCTACGAGGTTTTAAAGGCTTGAGAAGATGAAGGTGGAATGGGTTTAGAGATTTGATATCCCTCAATAGAACCATGCTTGGGAAGCAAGCTTACAGGCTATCTCACAATCCAACATCATTGTGGTGCTAAGTCTTTAAAGGACTGTATTTTCCTACAAGAAGGCAAGTTGAGAAAAAGTCTCACCCTTCTTGGGTTGGCAAAGTATGTTGATGGGAAGAGAAATAATAGTTAATTCTATTCAATGATCTGTTGGAACAGGGAAAAACATCAACATTGGCGAGGATAGATGGTTGAAGAGAGGACTTATTGGCGGACCAGCAAACATTAGAGAACCGACTAAAGTTGCTGAATTGATTTTACATGAGGAAAACAAATGGGATGTGAACAATTTGTGAATGACATCCATCACAAGCGTCATCATCACTCCAGTCACCCGCAAGTTATGGAACAAAATTTGGTAATTAAGAACCCTCCTCCCAAGTCAAAAACTTCTTGTGGAGTGTTTACCAAAATGTCCTGCCAACTAAAGACAACTTATTTAGGCAAAGAATATTACTTGGCCCAGGTGCCCATTCTGTCACCACGAAGTCAAGATGATCGAGCACTTCTTTTTGCTCAGCCCCTGGACAAGTTCCGTTTGGACAAACCCTACCATCCAATTCCATATTTTGAGTTAAAGTGTTTCATGAATTGAGGGTTGGTTATGTAATTTTCTCGAATAACAAAACCACTCACCTCCCTTTTACACAATCACCGCTACTCTCTAGTGCATCTAGAAGGCAAGAAACAACATCGTATTTCAGCATCAAACTCCAAATCTAGAAGCCTTAATTGACTTGGCCCTCAATATAATCAGAAACTTCAGAAAATGGAACCCCCAAAAAACGATTTCCAACTCGATGAACAGGGACTTACCTCATGCTTGGCTCCCATTGAGGCGTAATACCCTAAATATGAACATCAATGCTTCTTACATGATAGGGTCTCAATGGTAACAATTTCATGCTTGATCCGAGACGATTTGGGGGTTATTCGCGACGGCTTTGCCAGATTTGTTCTAGCTTCATCCCTTGCTTAACTAGAAGCCCTAGCTCTTCTTGAAGGATTAAAGTTCGTGCAAAAGAGAAAAAGTGAAGTCTTTGAATTTGAGTTAGATTGTTTGGAAATAGTCAACGCCATCAAGTATTCAGATCAGCCTTTATGGGAAGCCACTGCACTTATCTTAGAGGCCTGCGACTTATCGGCTAAAGCCCAAAGACAAAATGTCCTTCGCTCAAATTGGGTTGTCAATCCCTTTCAAGATTTTTGGAATTTACTTTGTTTTGATGCCCCTTTGATGGGCTCTTCTGTTTTAAGTACTCCTTAATTCAATAAAATTTGATTTTCTAACCAAGAAAAATATAAATATTTGTGTCTTATACCAAAAAAATTTGTAAATATTTTTTTCATTTTAGAAGTCTCTGCAATTTGTTTTTCTATATTTTAAATCTGGATTAGTTGGATTAGGCTAGGATTGTTTGGGCTTTGTCACGCTTGCATCAAAATGTTCTTGTTCATTATAAGTAGTTGTTGGGCTTCGGCCCAGGTTCTTCTTAAAACCCCAAGATAATTTAAAGGTAAAGGGAACTAAATATATTACAAAAATTAAGAAAATCGTCTACTTTAAATTTCATCCCATGGTATATCATAAGCAAGTACACATCTCCAATTAGATACTTCACATCATTCACTCTGGTATATATTTTCCTCTTATAATGCAATCAAAAATCAAATCTTTCCTCGCAATTATTCCCCCTCAAAATATGCCAAGATTTTCATAATCAATGATTCAAAAAAATTAAATATATCGATTCGTGTATCAAGTTATGAACTCGTATTGGGTTATGAGGTGTAATTTGTCGAGAACAATATGGTCGGAATATGCAGTGCACGCAATTTTTTTAAATATTGGATGTTCAATGAGAACTTTAAGAAAAGAGAGCTCGAAAATAAAATTATACTATGACTTGATTATTTAGGCTTAACTATATGTTAAAAAAAATGATCATTCCATTAAAACCTAAAAAATATTTTCTGAATATCGAGAAATCATTATGAAATTATATGTTCATGTATATCTTGGTTATGGAATTCTGAAATCTTTTGGATTAGGGAAAAAAAATATCAAAAGTGGGTATGCTGCAAATTTATGCTAAAAAAACTAAAGGCAAAAAGTTAGTCCCCGAGCTCTCTTTTTCATTCCCCTCCCTCACCCATTTTCTTCCTTCACCTTCATTTTCGATTCCCTTAAAAACCCTAATCCAAGATGAAGTACTGTTACATAGAAGATATCACCTAATCATCCCCAGAAAACTTCACGTACACTGTCCTCTCTTGATCCCTTCCCAGTCAAAGATGCCAATTGCAGTTCTGAAGCAAAAAGCAGATGCCAGCTGAAAACAACTCACAGAAACGGTCTCAGATCAAAGCTACCTAGTCAAGAAGCAAGATGGAGGGAGAGGATGCGGAATGGCGTGTGGAAATCCTACGAAAAAGGTTAGGTAATATGTGCTCAGACAATGAAATTGTGGTTATGGATGACATTACAACTGAAGGTGAATGTAAGGAATATAACTTAACTTTATTTGGGAAATTGTTGGCGAGTCCAAGCATTAATTTCCAGGACTTTCTCTTTACCAAAAAAAAAAAAAAATTCCAGGACTTTCAATCCACCATGAAAAGGGCGTGGAGAGTGGACAATGTTGACATAGGCTGCATTTGGATTTGGCTTTTCAAGCCACTTTAGGCTTTCAAAGCCCTTTGGGCTAAAAATGATTTGGCAAAAAAATTTGCAAACACCTTTGGCTCCAAACTTGCCTTTTGAAGGCTGAAAGCCCAAGGCAAGGGTACCCCTACCTTGGGCA
Organism: Eucalyptus fibrosa; assembly: GCA_017140475.1. Taxonomy (NCBI): domain Eukaryota; kingdom Viridiplantae; phylum Streptophyta; class Magnoliopsida; order Myrtales; family Myrtaceae; genus Eucalyptus; species Eucalyptus fibrosa. Next base: position 15,684,046 of record CM029509.1, read on the forward strand.
TTTTAGCTTTCTCGGTAAGCTGGTGGGGTACTGTTCATATTTTTTTTTCCAAAATTATCCTTACGAACATTTTGTTTTTCCGTTTTTTGCCCTTGTGAGGAGCACTGTTCATCTTCTTCGTCGAGGGTGGCTCCGGCCGCAACTGCTCAGGTCAGTGTTCATCTTCTCCGTCGAGGGTAGCCCCGACGGCAGCTGCTCGAGTCATGCGACCGCCGGCGAGGTCGGGCGACCCAGGCGCAGCCCTCGCCGGGCTCGCGTGACCTCAGGCGAGGGTTCCGGAGCCTCGGCGACAGCCGATCGGGGTCGCGCGACCCAAGCGCGACCCTCGTCGAGCTCGCGTGACCTCAGGCGAGGGTTGCGGAGCCTTGGCGACAGCCGATCGGGGTCGCACGACCCAGGCGCGACCCTCGCCGAGGTTGCACAACCTCGCGACGGCCAATCGGGATTCTTGGAGGTCCAAGCGACGTCGTGCGACGCGCGCAACCCCAGATCCGAGGTCGCCGGAGGCCGCGACGGCGTCACGCGACCTCGCCGCCCCAGATCCGGGGTTGCCAGAGGTCGCCGGGGGTTGTCGCCGGCCGTCGGATGCCGCCCCGCCCTTGCCGGTTTTCATTTTTTTATTTTTCTTTTGATAATTTTTTTTTTCACAAAAGTCCTTTGTCTCCCAAACACCATTTTACTCAAATGTACTTCATAAAAGACTTTTAAATTACAATTTACCAAACACAATTTGCATTTTGAAAAACATCTTCAACTCAAAAATCTTTGCATTTTCCTAAAGATTTTCCCCAAAAGTCTTCCCAAACGCATTCATAAAACCTCTAGAAGCGGGATTATTGAAATTTACATTTGCTGCAGAGGAAGATAAAAATAGGGTAATGTATAATGGACCCTGGTCTTTTTCCAATAATCTATTACTGTTGAAAAACGGGGAGGAGGGGCTGCCTCCACATTGCTACAAATTTACGAAGTGCGAATTCTGGATGCAAATCCATGGGTTACCTGTGGAATGGATGAAAGAAATGGCGTTAAAAGAATTGTACAGACCATGGGGGAGCTAACGCAAGTCAAATTAGACATAAAGGGTGCTGCATTTCAAGAAATCGCGAGAGCTAAAGTGAGAATAACGGTGTCAACTCCACTTAAATCAGGAATTCTTACAAGTTATAAGGGAAGGAAAATTTGGCTTGACTTTATGTACGAGAGATTGCCTCATTACTGTTATGCATGTGGAAAGATGGGTCATTATGCAAAATATTGTAAGGAGGTGATTTTTGACAATGATAAATATGAATTGGGCATTGATAGGAGATTTGGAAGCTAGCTGCAAACTGAGGATAAAGAGTATAGTCCTTTTTGGAAATTTTTCTTTGGAGAAGAAAAAAGGGATGAAATGGAGGAAGATTTTGTTTCGGACACGCCTCTAGCATTTTGTTACCAATGGTGTTATATCAGGAGAGGGCAGAAGTAGAGAAAAATCTTAATAAAAAAGTGAAGAAGAACAAGGGGAAAAGGAAGATGGCTATAGAGGAGCTGGTAGAAACACTTGATGAAGTAGATCCAACTACAGTTCCCTTGAAAATTATGGAGGCAGCAATGGTAAAAGAAACTTGGAGCATCAAGAGAGGGGGTAAAACTCTCGGTAAAAAAAGAGCAAGGTGGTATAGTCCGTATGGCTTGGAAGAGGAAGGACAACTACTAGATGCATCTGTGCACATGCTGATTGAAGGCGAGAAATAAGTTTTGGTGGCTAGCCCTAATAAGCCACCGGATTACAAATGAACTTTATTTGTTGGAACTGTCAGGGTTTAGGCTCACCCTTGACAGTCCATGCATTGAGGGCCTTGGTGGCTCAAGAAAAGCCTAATCTAGTTTTTATCATGGAAACAAAAAACCATGAAAAAAGAGTGCTAAGGGTACAAAAAAATCTTAATTTCCAAAATAGCTACATCGTGGCACCAGAGGGTATCTTAGGGGGATTAGTAGCTATGTGGACAAAAGAAGTAGAAGTGGAAGTAGACTTAGTAGGGAAACACTTCATTAATCTACGATTCAAGGAAAATGGGGGATAAAATGTTATGAGAATTACTTTAGTACATGCGCCAAATGACTTTCAGGAAAGGCTTTTGTTGTGGGAAAATTTGAAGGTTACTAAAAACTACAACGACCTGCCTTGGGTTGTAATGGGAGACTTTAATGAAATTATGTATCCTTGGGAAAAAGTAGGAGGAAGGGCAGTTGAGCGTTACCGTCTTGCAGCTTTTCGAGATTTCTTGAATAATTGTTGCTTAATGGACATAGAAAGCAAGGGCTTATTATCTCCCAATGTTGCTTAATTGGATGAAGTCATGCCACAACCATACAGAGGAGACAAAGAAACAAAATTATAATGCTGAAAAACTTAGAAAACCAATGGATACGAGATGTAGAGCATCTCAAAAGCATGACTACAGAATTTTTTGAGAAGCTGTTCAGAACAAATGGTCCAAGAAACTTTCAACCAGTCATAGATCAATGCCCAAGAATCGTTTTAGATGAAATGAACCAAAAACTAACTGCTGCAATCACTATGAAAGAAGTAAGGGATACGGCTTTCCAATTGCGTTCAACAAAAGCTCCGAGTCCGGATGGGCTAAACGATCAATTCTATCACCACCATTGGGAGATAATAAGCCCATATGTGTTTCAAATGGCGGTGGAATTTTTTGAAAAAGGTACTTTTAATCCTCAGCTGAATAGAACTCATATTGCCCTCATTCCAAAGGTGCCGAATCCATAAAGTCTTGACCAATATCGACCTATTAGCTTATGCAATTTTGGGTACAAGATCATTTCAAAGGTTTTCGCGAACCGTCTTAAACCTCACCTTCCAATTTTGATATATGGGGAGCAAAGTGCATTTGTGGAGGGAAGGCAAATACAATACAATATCATGATAGTTCAAGAGGTATTGCATCAACTTAGAACTCGAAAGAGAAAGAAGAAGTTTCAAGCGGTGCTAAAATTGGATATAAGAAAAGCTTATGATAGGGTGGAATGAGATTTTTGGAAGCATGTTTGATTAAAATGGGCTTCAATGTCAAATGGGTAGCGCGAATCATGTATTGTGTGACATCGGCATCTTTGAGCATCAACTTTAATGGTGAGCCACTAAACTTCTTTTCACCTTCAAGAGGCCTACGACAAGGTGACCCACTCTCCCCTTATTTCTTCATTCTTGTAGCTAATGTATTATCTTTTCTTCTTAAGAAAGCAGTGGAGGACAGTAGTATAAGGGGAATTACATTGAATAGAAGCTGCCCTACCCTTTCTCATCTCTTATTTGCTGATGACTCCATATTCTTTCTAGATGGAAGGGTCCAGGAGTGTCAAAGTTTTGCAACAATTTTAAACCAATACTGTTTTGCTTCAGGACAAGCGATTAATTTGAATAAATATGGTATCTTCTTTAGTAAAGACTTATCCTTAGAGTTTGAGAAGGAACATGGCAAAAGAGATGAGAGTCCCAAAATTAGAAAAAATGGGAAAGTACCAAGGGATCCCATCAGATTGAGGCCAATGAAAAAAGACATGTTTGTGTGGATTTTAGCTAGAGTAGACATGAAGCTTGAAGGGTGGAAAGAACAATTGATATCAAAAGCAGGAAGAAAACACTCATCAAAGCATTGGTACAAGCTATACCACAATACGCCATATCCATCTTTAGAGTACCTATCTCAATTGGCCGAACTATAGAGCAGAAAGTTGCCAACTTCTAGTGGAGAAATGGAGAATCAAAGTCGGGGCTTCATTGGAAAAACTAGAATGCTATGAAGAGAAGGAAAGACTGAGGAGGAATGGGATTTAAAGACTTGTTATCTTTCAACAAGGCCATGCTTGGAAAGCAAGTTTGGAGAATTGATCAAAACTCTTCTAGCCTTTGGGTACAAGTACTTAAAGGACTTTACTTCCAGAATGGTAATATCTGGAATGCTACAAAAGGCACTCGTGCCTTCTGGGGATGGCAGAGCATATTGTGGGGGAAGAGATGCAATTATTAAAGATGTGCGATGGAGAGTGGGGAATGGAAGATAGATTAAGATTAGGGAAGATAGATGGTTGAAATCAAGCATAATTGGAGGCGAGAGAGCAAGAGGGGAACCACAAATGGTAAATGAATTGATCAACTCTGAGGAAGCAAAATGGGAAGAGCAGAAACTTTTTCATATGTTCAGCAAAGAAATTGGTGGGGAAATATTAACAATCCCACTTGCAGATATGGATGACTACGATAAAGTCATGTGGACTAAAACAAAACCTGGCAAATACACTGTAAAGAGCGCATACAATCAAATCTGGGAGCCAGATATGAATCAGCACACAATTCAACCATTTCTTACCAATACCCAAGAGAGCTATGGACTATGATTTGGAACTTGCATACACATCAAAAAATTAAAACTTTTATTTGGAGCCTATGCCATAACACGATCCCGACTACAGAAAATTTGTGGAAAAGGAAGATTGTACTTGAACCGCTGTGTACTCTTTGCTAGCAAAGCCTTGAATCTATTGAGCATATTTTTCTGTTGTGCAAATGGACAAACGAGGTATTGGCGACACTCAGATCTGCAAATAAAAATATCAAATCGGGGGCTAGGTTGGTTTGAAACTTGGCTGCTAAATCAAGTTAGGAAAAAAGAGAATTCTCCCCAGCCGAAATTGCTGGTGACAATTATTTGGGAAACATGGAAGGCTAGAAATCACTTCGTATTCTGAAGATGTGCTCCAAATCCATCACGGGTGGTGGACTCTGCCTTAGCAAATTGGAAAAGCTTTGAGCGATGGAATCTAGGAAGCAAAAAGGAAGAAAGAAGAGTTTTCACCTATAGTTTGGAAGGCACCGAATGGAAATAATCTGAAGGTGAACGTAGATGGCTCGTTCGAGGCAAGCAAATCAGAAAGCAGCATAGCGTGTCTGTAGAGACAAAACTGGAAGAGTGGTGGATGGGTTTGTGAAGACAGTTTCCGCAGCGTCATCAAGCCAAACTGAAACCCTAGCTTTGTGGAGGCGTGTCGATATCTGAGGAAGAACACTTCCTTGAACTTAAGTGTAGAGTCGGACAACTTAAATGTGATAAGGGCAGTGACGGATCGGGAAAAGGCTTCATGGGAGGAGGAAACTATAGTCAACGCCTGCAAATTAGAGGTGGCCCAATTTGAAAACTTGATTATAGCCCATTGTCTAAGAGAAGCAAATAAAGAAGCAAACTGAATAGCTAAAGCTCATAGAGGTAATTATCTTCCTAAAGATTGGCTTACTAATCCTCCTAGTACTTTATGGACCTTATTGTTTATGAGGCCCGTGTTTTTTGTTATGAAGAAATTACTTGAAGTAATAAAGCTCGATTATATTTTCTGACCCAAAAAAAAAAAAAAATCTGGCGAAAAAAATTAAAAATGAAAAATGTCAGACACCGGTGGTGGCAAATGCGTAAGAAACGGAGTCAAGCGAGGGGCAAATTGGTCACTCGGACCGCAGCTCACTGGCCTCTCGCCCAAGAAAGAGGGTTCTCTTTCATTACTTCGCAGCTCGTCGCGCGATCGGATTCCATTCGAGCCCTGAGAAACCAGACGACGACGACGACGAAATCGAGCGCAAACTCTCCTCCGTCCGGCAGATTCCGGCTTCCTCCCCACCTCCGACGATGACGAAGCAGCAGGCGAACTGGTCCCCCTACGACAACAATGGAGGGTATACTCTCTTTCTCTCTCTCTCTCTCTCTCTCTGTGCGCTTGTGTCTGATGGCGGTTGTGATTCGATGTTCTTCGGCCGTTGAAATCTTCCGCGACTGTTTTCTGCGCAGATCTTGCGTGGCGATTGCCGGCAGGGACTACTGCGTGATCGCGGCGGACACCCGGATGTCGACCGGCTACAGCATCCTCACCCGTGATTACTCCAAAATCTCCAAACTGTAAGCGCGCCCCCCTCCCCCTTTTTCCATCGAGTTTTTTTCTGATGCTTTTTGAGCTGAATGTCGGCGTTCGATGCTCTTTCTTGTGATGCGATGGGCTTTGGGATTTCGGCGAATCCGCTATTTTGCATAGCCGGGTGTCAAAATGCTTTCTTTTTGAACTGCTGGATGTTGCCTAGAATGCTTGGGAGGGAATTATATGCAAATGGCTTGATAGGCTCCGAGGGGGCTGCTGCTTCTTGTTGTCTCTCTCTCTGGTTCCTTTCAAGGTTGAAACTTTCATGTTAGTGGATTGATTCTGCATATCTTGTCGGGCTTGCTAGATAGGTTGAATAGGGCATTGGGTATACCTGGAAAGGGGGATAATAGATTAGGTTGTCCTGTTCAAAAGGTTCTTGAAATTGATTTCTTCCTCGTCAGAAATTGGAAATAAGTTGAGCGTATGGCCATATGAGTCATTCCAGAACTTGAAAAGCTTCATTGATTATTTAAGAGGATTTCATTCTCTGTGGCAGAATGAGTTGGAGTCCGCGTCGCCTTACATTACTTTCGTTATTTCTGGTTTTTGTGTGTATATTTCACTGGACATATGGCTCTTTGAGGGCTTAAATTCTTGATAATCCTTTTTCATTATTTCTTTTTAATGTTCCAGGGCTGACAAAGCTGTGTTGGCCTCTTCTGGATTTCAAGCTGATATCAAAGCCTTACAAAAGCACTTAGCTGCTAGGCATTTGGTGAGTTGTTTGCAGACTTTCCATTGGACTTCATCTACATCTCTGACTCCTTGATAAAGAAGAAACCATATCTGGACTTGCATAGATATTTTATTTTACTGTATTGTAACTTTTTTTCTTGTCTACAACTTGCTTGGCCATTAATGTGGCGTTCCGAGTTTGATATCTCCTTGGCGCAAGTAGTCTACTTCTGCTGCATGTTTCATTTCAATGATTGGAGCGTGCTATCAGCACATTACAGTTGTGCGGTGGTATGAGTTGCTGAGACTGATCTGTGGTTCAGTTTCTATGAATGGATGGTTATGTTGATGCTATAAGCTAGTTAGCTTACATAAATTGAAATTGGCCTTGGAAGGTTTTTAAGTAAATGATAACTATCTCTACCTATCCAGAAAAATCTCTCCTTGTTTGGGTCTGGCTCGAAGAGTAAGAAGGAGAAAATCAGTATCGTGCTTTTTTATCCTTTCGGTGGGAAGGGCCACCTATTGTCATTTTTCTTAGACACTCGGGTCTTCTGGTGGATATGGGAGCTACACCCTTTTATTTCTGGTGGTCATGGCAGTATTTTTGGTCAGTTGTTAAGGGTTTATCCATGTTCAAAAGTTTCTTTTCTAATGTATTTTGGTTTTGATGTTTTGTTTGAGATTTGTTTTGATGTGCTTTGGTCAAGGAACTTGCGTGGGTTGAAAATAAATGAGGGAAATATTCGCACTGGTGTATTTGTTTTCTTCTCAAGGAGGTCTAGAACATTAGGTTCTTATAGCTGAAATAAAATTTGGAAATATTCATTGGACAATGGGCCAAGTATGCTAGTATCTGTACAGGTTACTTATTTTTTTGGGTTAAGACTCTGAATTTTTTTGGTTATATAAGAGAAAGGTTCATTTACTCCTGTAAGCTACACTGTTTTCTCACGCCACCCAAAGGTCCAAAGTTTGAACTCTTGGCCTCCCGTTCACAGATGGGAGGTGTCACTAAGACAACAACTCTCAACTTTTTACAATTGGTATAACTAACATGGATTCTACAAAAGGTGGTCCAGAATGAAGTTTCAGTCAGTTTCACTTCGTCATTACTATTTGAGACAATTGGAATGCACATTATGATATCCGGTTCCATAACTTTGACATTATTCATCTTGGATAAAATAAACCATCCGGATATAGGTTGAGTATGAATCTAATTCCTATTGTGGGAGATATAAAAACGTTGATTTTTTTTTCCTGGCCATTTCCTATGAGATGACACAGGAAATTTAGTGAAATTAATACTATTGGAAACGAGAGATTAGGATGCATGTCATTTGTTAGTGAACCTTTAATGAGTCTATCATCATGTTTTTCATTAGGCTCCAGTTTTCTCAGTAAGCTATCTTTCGGTTTCAAATTGTTGATTTATGCCTTCTTTACAGGTATATGTTCTGTTCTGCAACTTGGATGTTAGGATTTTGCAATTATTCAGTGTTCCTGGGTGGTTTGGTTGATGTTCTGTGCATCTGTCAATTTTTTCTTTTCTTTCTGGACAGATATTTACTTATCAATTGAAAGCATGAATTTCTCAGTGGATACCAATTTAATTATTTTTAGTGGATAATCCTTTTCCATTGGATTTGAAGGATCAATGCTATTGTGTCCTTGAAAGTTCATAAGAGACATGCTATAAAGATGCTCTATTATTCATTGAAATGTCTTTCCATGTATTTAAAACAGATCTATCAGCATCAGCACAACAAGCAAATGAGCTGTCCTGCTATGGCTCAACTGCTTTCTAATACCCTCTACTACAAGCGCTTCTTCCCCTATTATGCTTTTAATGTTCTAGGTGGCCTTGATAGTGAAGGTATGCAAATACAACCTTCCAATTGTGAGCTGAGTTACAATATGACTTTCTGAACAATCTCAACTTTTACTGGAAATCTCAGGAAAGGGTTGCGTCTTTACATATGATGCCGTGGGTTCCTATGAGAGGGTTGGCTACAGTGCACAGGGATCTGGTTCAACTCTAATAATGCCTTTTCTAGATAACCAACTGAAGTCTCCTAGCCCGCTCTTATTGCCTGCACAGGCAAGAACTATTTACATATATTTACTGGACTTTGGCTTTTCTCTGCATTTTTATCTTATTTATTTTCTTACTCTTGCAGGATGCCGTTACTCCACTTTCAGAATTAGAAGCTATTGATTTGGTCAAGACTGTTTTTGTATCTGCAACTGAAAGGGATATATATACTGTAAGTTCTAGTGTTTTCTTCATATCTATCTTTAAACTCCTTACGATTGATTAGAGTATGAAATTTGTTGGCACAACAAGTGAGTTGACATTGGTGTTTAATCTTATACTCACCACTAATCTTGAGGAGACAGAGATGTGTACTTATTGGCGGACTTTTAATTACTTTGATGCGCCCTTCTTTTTGCCTGGGTCAGACCTTGGGGAAAACCAAAAGAAAATGAAAAATACTTTTAGGCCTGAGACACATAAAAAAGCACTTATCAGATTGTTGAATCTTCGGAGATACCGCTATAGAATTACCTGTAGACCACTCACAGTGTAGTTTAGTTGGTTTTCTTGGAATTTGGCTTGCCAGTGGGGGAAGTGGAAAAGTATAGACAGTCAAACAGATATTGGGATATTGTTCGAACAGAAGTTTTCAGGTGTGTAGCAGTAGCTGGTTCGTAAATATTCACTTACGTTGTTGATATTCTGCAGGGAGACAAGGTGGAAATTGTCATCTTGAATGCCGAGGGTCTCCGTCGGGAATTTATGGATCTGAGGAAGGATTGAAACTTTGGTACTTGTAAGTGTTTTGCTGAAGAAAGAAGGCTTCCAATGCAAGCGTTGGTCAATTACTGTCCTTGGTGGTTGTCCTAGGCTTCTTTTAGCACACTCCGGAGTAAATCCGGCCTTCCGGTTGCTGTAATTGATGTTTTAGCCCTGTTTATGGAAGTTATTGCGATCATGATGCCTGTGCGAGAGATGAATATCATTGTGAGACGGTGCTTTATTTGCATTAAACCAACTTCATGGTAGTTCTATGGAAAGGATACGAGTTTCATTCTGTGTTCGAACATCCTATGGTGGTTTTCTTTCCTTTGGCAACGAGGCCTGTCGATTTCTCTCGTTTGTTGTCGACATTCTTACTAATGAGCTGTCGATTAGTACCCTTAAATCAACCCCCTTCTTCACAAGTGACCTCTTGAATACTCGACCAAGCTTGTCACTTGTCGATAATGAAGGTCGGTTAACTTTAGGTGTAAAAACATGCTTTGATAATCCAATTTGCCATGTTGACAAGAGCTGGGCCTCGACGCAGTTCTAGAGGAGTCTCGTAATCTACCAAGCGGACTCTTATCGTGTTTATGCGAAGTTTGAATCATAGCTGTAACCAGTGGAAATAGAGATTGTTGATGATGGGAGGGTAAGGAGTGACGAATTCAGCAGTCACCTTGTCGGCCTCCATAGGAGTCGTCTCACCGGTAACCTACCGATCAAGTTCCTTTCAATTTAATCTGTTGTGATATAGCGCGGATTCCAGCAGTCTTATTTAACACGAGAAGAAGAAATTATACAATTCCAAGCTAGAATCATTGACCAAATCTTTGACCGCTCATCTTTCTTAAAACCATATATAATTCAATTTCTCTCTCTTGCCTGCACAAATAAAGGGGAAAATCCTTAGCTGCAACGCCTTATTCAGCGATACTGGAAAGAAAGGGTCTACACCGAGTCTTATTGGGCCTCGGGCTTTTGGTCTGCGACGCGGGTCGATCAACGAACCGAAAGAATCGAAGAAAAAAGGTTTCCAATGGTCATTACCTTCCTTCATGGCTGTCTTAAGTCTCCTTTTGGCACTCTCAGGAAGTAAATCTGGCCTTCCGGTGGCTGTAACTCATGTTTTTGGCCGTGTTTATGGAAATTATTGCGATTATGATGCTTGCGCGAGAGATGAATATCATTGTTAGATGGTGCTTTATTGGCAGTAACCAAATTTCAGGGTAGTTTTAATGGAAGTGATACAAGTTCCATTCTGTGTTGGAGCTTCCTATGGTGGTTTTCCTTGTTTGTCCGAAGCAAATTTTGATGTCTCAAGGATCAGGAACTTGTTCTGCAAGTGAGGTTCATTAGCACATGGCAGAGAGACTAGAGACCAGAATTACAAGGAAATATATCATTAATTACTTATACAGGCGATTCCAAAGCCAAAAGGATTCGCTGATACAATGTGATTTTTGAAGCCGAAGCAAACGATGAGGCTCCACGATTGGCAAAAGCCCCTCGAAGAATCGTAGATAGTTATTCGAATTTAGCCTCCGATTCTCACCGGAAGTTGTGACCGAGAATGGCGGCCGGCTGATATTGGGTATGTTAGTTGAAAGCCAATGCAAGAAACGAACGAATGTCCTTTTCAGAAGCTGTCTTGAGATGCCCATCCCTTCTTCTCTAGCTCTAAACGTAGAGCCTGAGACACAAGCGACCCGACCGTCAAACAGGTGTTTTCGCGCTAGTTAAAGAATAATCAGCTGAGTTAGCGATGGATAGAAGGCACTCACCTTAATTCTCTTTCTATTGATATCGAAGTCAAAGTTTCCTATTCTTGATGCCGATCGGTATTCTACAATCGAGTCCTTTCCGGGTGGGAACCAAAACTCGACATCATCTACGAACTGTAGGAAACACAATGTCAGTTCTTTTCAAACGACCAATATAGAGAACTTGTTCTCCAGAATGCTTCGAGTTTAAAAGATGTACCCCCAATATCGGGCTCTCGTATTCCACTCGAAGGTAGTCGTCCTTGTTTTCAACTATCCGTGGTGTAAACTTATCCGGCTTCAGTGATTTTATCTGTGTGGCACGCAATGAATTCGGGAATCAGAAAAATGAGTGAGAAAACCATGCAGATACTGCACGCAAAGGGTTTACGCTAACAGCATTTGAGGCGCTGTATAATTCGAGTCTGTCCAAGTTTTTACCACTTCTATGAGCTCCTCTTTGGCCACTTCTCGGCTCACCGGGTTTTTCCTGCCACGACCTCCATCGGGGTTGTAGTTCCTGCCATCAAAAGCGGGGAAAACGCGCAGAGATTAGTGGACCAGCTAGTGTGTGCACCTCAAAACGAAATGCACGTTTTGCATGTCTTGTCTGCTACGTGCATGTCTTGTCTGCCATAGAGTCTGATATGCCAGGGACCAGACTGATGTTACAGTGTCAACCATTCAAAACCACAAAGGCACCATCTTCTGAGATGTCAAAGTCAAGGAATGTGATGACTGTTCACAAGAGTGGAAATCATAATGGGACTTGAATGTTAGGTCCCTTTCCTTGTTTTGAATAGGAGCCACAGAACATTACTGCACAACAACAACAATCATGTGTTTCTGACTGATCGAGTGTTTCGCCTGTGAATTGCTTGTCGTGAAGTCGGTTTTGCTTTCGAAAGTATGACCCATTAGGCTGAGACACTCTACCCCTTCTTGCACATTCGCCATGGAGGAAAATAAGAATCTAATTTAACCTTTCCATAACTTCAATGGTGATATTGGAATCGTGGTATGCAGCTCAAGTTTTCCAATTCCTAATTCATATACCCACAATTTTTCTGCAGAAAGCAGAGGAACCCGAAGAAGATCGCTTTCTTTCCCCATTTCTTTCTCCTCTGTTTTTAAGTTTCAACATCCGAAGAAGGAAGTGCCCTTTCAAACTAAATGATCGCAAGCTACTCAACCGCATCTCTAGATATCCTTGCTAGTTGTCATGAAGCTACACCATCATGTACACACACCAGTCTTGTATATCACTCTCGACCAAGTAATAATAAAAGGAAAACGAGAAGATATCGGAAGCTTACCAAGGCGGGGCGTAGTGGTTCGGATCGGCGATGTTCTCGGAAGTGGAAACACAGTTCTTGGTGGCTGGACACAGAGCTAGAGCCGGCGTGCTCTTCTGCACTCCCAGATACTCCGGCTTCTTCCCACTACATTGAATCCAGCAAGCAAAAGCACATTCATTCCAAAATTCTCAACAATAATCTCCAGCGTCATCATCAGCACCTACATGCTAAGCCAATTCTACCAACTAGAGCACCCCGAAATCGCCGCGAATAATGTCTATGCAACGGGAATCCAAACAGAAACATCGACAAGCCATCGGAAACGGAGGATTAGCGAGCTCGACGGCTCATCGGTCGAAATTGCGTTGATTCCAGACGAGTAATACTCGACAAGCACCGATTTTTAGCAAGGCAAAAACCAGCACGCAACTAAAATTTTCCTTTTTTTTTTTTTTTTTTTTCCATTTTTTGGTCTTTTTCGTTTCGACCAACGATTCAGATCGATGAGAAGGACGAGCGGAAGGTACCCGAACTGGAAAATGGCTCCGACCACGGCCAATTCGCTGCTCCTCAGGATGATTTCCCTAAGAAAAAAAAAAAGGAAAAAAAAAAAAAAAAAAAAGGCAAAAATTTCACCTCACGCACTCCGAAATCCGAATCAATCCGGAGCAATAGCGCAGACACAGAGAGAGAGAGAGAGAGAGAGAGAGAGAGAGAGAGGAGGAGGGGGGGGGGGAACCTGCGAGGAACGGGTTGCGGCGTCGGTTCTTCGTCCTGGTCGAGGGAGAGAGCGATGCGGGGGAGAGACGCTCTGCTGCTGCTGCTGCGGCGGCGGCTGGCTCCGGCGAGGCGGCGGCGGCAGGTGATGGTGGTCGGCGGCGGCGCCGCCATTGAAGCCATTGATGAACTCCAATGCTCGTCTCTCTCTCTCTTTCTCGCTCTCTTAATGGGGAGTCAGGTGAGGGGGGAGGGGTCTACCGGTCCACGCCATCGGGCCACAGGAGAAGATGACCGAAAGGGGCGCCTGGCGGGTCAACGTGCCACGCCAACTCCTGCCAAACACAGAAAGAAAAGAAAAGCACCGTCCGCATGCAGCACGTGCGCTTGCGTCGGCAGTAACCAAGCGTGTGTAAAAGAACTGGAAATTTTCCCGGACAGTCCAGAATTAGACCGAACCCAGCCGATGGTTTTCCTAGAAACCAATCAGATTCCCGATTAAGGACGCGTTTAGTAACGTTTCTGTTCTAAAGAATAATTTTTAAATAAAAATATTCTTTTTTTTTAATTTCTATTCCCGAGGCAATTTCTGAGTATAAAAACGTCATTGCAGAATCGTAAAAAATTTATATTAGGAATAGAAATACGTTTGGTAAATTTATATAATTTTGTTGTTTCTTTTAATTTTTCAATATTTTTATTATATTTTTCCTTCTTTCTCCTTTGTGGCCAGTGGCTGGCCACAGTGGCGGCGAAGCCTTGCCAGGGCATCGGAGGCGCAAGGTCGACCTTGCCCAGCGAGCTGGGAGGGCTGCGCCAAATGCAAAAAAAAAAAGAAGGAAAGAAAAGAGAATAAGAATAAAGAACAAAAAAAAAAATTGTTTCTCAAAATTGTTTCCGAAAACAAAAAATTACTTTTTTCTACTTTTTATTTCATTTTCGAGAACTGAAATTTTACCAAATGCGTTTATTCTTTTTTTTATTCCCCGAACAAAAGAACAAAATTTTTTTGTTCCGGGGAATAGAAATATTTTTTACCATATGCAACCCAATTCACTGAAATCAGTTTCTCATTTCGATGTAAAAGCGTGGGCTTGGACTGTTAAATATACTAGTAAAAAAATTAAGTTCACTTTTAGCAAAGGTGAAAGTCGAAGAAACCCAAAAAAAACCTTAGCCTAGTTATGACACTCTGGTGACTGTCTCGAAGAAAAGAAAACAGGGAGAAGTTACTTGGCGTTGCATCTGAGGGTCTTAGGCTCATTTAATTTGTTACCTTCAATGCGGCAACTCGTGCAGAAGCTTGACAAGTTGCAAAGGGCAAGAAGAGATCAATATAACAAGCTTCTTTCTCTCATCATTTTCTGATTTGTCGAGGGAAGCTTTATAGGACCAATTCTATGGAATTAATGGACGATTCTCAATTCAATATTTCGGAATCGATCTTTGATGAATGGTTCTCGATTTTAGGATGGAAACTATCTAGATGAACCATACTCATTTCCAATAGCAGTTGTAAATTTAGTCCAATTGGGTTGGGGTGAGTTGGGTTGAATCGAGTTTGAGTTTGAGACATCTTCATCTAAGCTTTAGTTATGCAACCACTTGATTTCTTCTTTAGGCATAACTCCATCCTACAACATAACTTGACTCGATTGATGTGATTTCTAGAAATTGGAGCAATTGAATTTCAATGCTTTGCCAAGTTATAATGGATTTAGCTCTATTGAATTTGTGATGTTCAATGATGCTTATGGAGAATGATATTCACGTGGTTATTTCTTGATATATGATGATTAATATTCTTAAGAACTTATTAATTTATAATAATAAAAAATCATATTGTACTCTTGTTTTTTTACAATACATTTTCGTCACTATTAATTAGAAGTTATAATTTGGAAAATTGAACGATACCATAGCGTGCGATTGCTCAACCAAGATCAATTCGATGAGGTTTTGATGTGGAAGGCGGATTCACAAAATGAATTCATGACAAGTCATCTTAGCACGTTTAGACCCATTTGCTTTGAATAGTTTATTTTCCATATCTTTATTAAATCTAAGCTAGAATTGTCTTATCGTTATATATAATGCAATATATATAAGGGTTAATACCTTAAAAAACCCAAAACTGGTACACTTGTGACAAATTTACTCAAAACTATTTTTTTTACCATGAAAAACCCCAAACTGGTAAACTTGTGACAAATTTACCCCGACTAATTATAAAAAACCATAAACTGGTACATTTATGACAAATTTACCCCAAACTAATTTATTCGACTGCAAAAAACCCTAAACTAGTAAATTTGTGACAAATATACCTATGCTAAATTGGATTAATACCACAAAAAATCATAAAAATTGTAAATCGTGACAAACGGAACGTAAAATCCTAAATTGGTATATTGGTTGATCACGTGTCATTTAACTTAATAATTTGAGAATAAAATTTAACGAAAAATAATATAGGGTAAATTTGTCACAAGTGTACCAGTTTGGGATAAATTTGTCAAAAGTATACCAGTTTGGGGTTTTTGGTGGTCAAAAAAATAGTTTGGGGTAAATTTGTCACAAGTGTACAAGTTTGGAGTTTTTTAGGATATTATCTCTATATATAACTCCTATATTATGAGACTGATAAAAAAAAAAAAAAAGACAAAACAGCTAGGCATTCGTCTTCCGTTCAATGGTGCGCAGCAAGAAATCAAGCAGCCCTAAACCAGCCAGTTTTGGAACTCGATCCACTCATCTCTATTGAACAGTCCAGAGAACCTAAATTCTATGATTTGGGAAGATCTGTTCTTGATCATTAGTTAGGGCTAATAATTCTCGGAATAATCCGTTTGCATGACATAGAACATAGAGAAAATTTAACAAGTCTGAATATGATATAAATGAATTTGTGTCGTAAATAGCCCGTTTACGACACGTCGAAATTCATGCCTTCACAAATTGATCCGCTTATCCCATCCACGATTCGATACAATTAGTTTCAAAAGACTCCTTTACCCCTACGATTTATCAAACTAAAACTTCATGAACGTATTATTTTTGCACTTAATTATTTTTTATTTTGAACAGGCAAAGTAGCGCTAAAAAGTGAACAAGTCTCCCGGCCCTTCTTCTCCCAAAAGACTCGAGCTTCCCTCGCAAGCTGCTACATCTCTCTCTCTCTCTCTCTCTCTTCCAATGGCTCGGAACAAGGTACTTTCTCAACTCCCATCAATCTTGGGCCGTGTTTGTTCATGCTTCCTTTGTTTCTTCCCGTGCGAATGTTGCTTCCGTGTTCGTTTCGGTTCGGTTGCTTCGCTTCCTTTACGTTTTAGGTTCGAATTTGGTGATGCCCACATCGTGTGCTGACGAAAGGCGACGGCTTTTTGTCGCTATCGTTCTGTTTCCGAGGTTTTGTGTTCTGGGTTTTTTACGCTTTTCAGATATCTGTAGCGTTTAAGGCGAAAGGAGAAAAATTGCTGTTGATTGAATCGAGAACAGCTTCTTTGATGCTGGGTGGGGATAGTGCTTCTTTATATGATCGCCCTCGCACGAAACCTCCGAATGAGTTCAATCTGCAAGTGGTGAATTTACCCATTTCTGGGCTTCGCTGTACTAGTCTTTTGGTCATCGGATCATGAAAGACTAATACAATTTGATTGGAATGTGGTTGACAAAAAGGAGATAATTCAGCCCCGCCAAGTATATCGGCATGCAATTGGGTGTTGCATAAGTATCTGGTTTCGATATTCCAGTGCACGAGTTGATGCCAAGCACTTACTTTTGCCACACCAGTTGCTTACCAAAATTACTCAGTCATATTCAATTACTTATCCAACCAACTTTTGCATTTGGGTTTTTGAAACTCTCCCTTCTCATTAGCCGACTTCTCCATTTCTCATTGCCGCAGGGCATGAGTGTCACACGATATACTTTCGTGGCAAGCTGAGATGCTTCCTCTAGTTTCTTGATGTCATTATCCTGCCGTGAGACATTCTTAATCTGTCTAATGGGACAAACTGCTTCTTCTGAAAGGACCTTAAATTTACTCCGTACTTAATGGTTGTTCGTCTAATAGAGTACAATCTGTTGATAAATTGCTTGCCTTTATCACATTCCGCTTATGAAAGGGCATTCTGTACAAGTGACATGCACCCTGCAGTCAGCCATTTCTAGGCTCACTGGTATACTTTTTCTTAAAAGTGAAAAAGCTCTCCCTAGAAAATGAATTCTGCAATTCCTTAAATCCTGATATTCGGACAGCTGGGTTATGCAATTTATTCTAACAAGAGGAGTAAAGTAGGCATTTCAAGCAAAAGTACATGCAATGAATAGTGTTTGACTTGGGCGAAATCATAGTTGGTTGAATCACCTTAACTTGTTCTACATGAAGTTTATAGTGAGATTGACCTTAGATGGTATGGTCCATGAACTCAATGGAGACTAAAATTTTGGCAGGAAGTCAAAGTTCTTATCAATTGTATGCTACGTAGGGGGGAAACCTGTTTAGTTTTTCCAGGTTCATTAGTAATCATTCAAGTTTTACTTGGACTTACCTTATGTTGAAATTTGGTTTTACCAAAGGAAATGGCAAATGTTGGACGGGTTATTTTCTATATGATCTTTCTTCTCTTAATATGTGGTCACAACGAATACTTTTATTTGCATCTTGAGTAATATAATGATCATGTTCTGTGTTGTAGTTCAGAATATTTGGTGTGTATAAGAGTTCTGATGGTGTAAAAGGAAGTCTTTTGTTCGCATAAGGAAACTATCTCGGCGATCCATTTATGTAATCTCAAGTAACGTCATCCTTTGGTAACTCAAAATTTAGCCTCACAACTACGAACCTGTTTGGTTCAACTTTCCCCCAGCAGTCATAGCTATGAAAAGGGTGTTATAGCTTTCATAAGGTGTTTGAGGAACTCCTAGTAACTACAGCACCCTCACAGTTGTAATAGCTCGTGGCATCTTTCTTTAAGCTGCCTCATCCAACTTTGAGGAGCTTCGACTTCAAAAAATATGTTGCCAAAAACATATGTTACAAGATTTTACAGCACAGCTACGGTTTAACACGATGCAACTTTAGCGCCGCTACAGCTATGCCAATCATACACTAAGCCATCCCCTTGTTAATATGCATATCGATGTTCATTCAGTCAGTTAGTTTTCTTCTACATTGGTATTTCTAGTTGTCCCTGCAAACGTATGATAATATTGAATCTTTGGTGTCAGGAAGCATTGGTGTTGTTGCTTGATGTAGGACCATCGATGCACCATCTTCTCCCTGAGGTTGAAAAAATCTGCTCAATGATAGTACAGAAGAAGGTACAGGCACATCAATTTGTAAACTTCTGTCTGTATGCTTGTCTGTCTATCCCTTCTGTAAAGGCAGAGAATGTTCTTGCACCTCGGCAGAGGAGGATGGAAGCCAAAGAAAGTCTGAAATTTTGTGACTTCTTTCACTACTAAATACTAGTAAACTGGTCTCCCTCCTCCTGTATTGTGTTCAGTCAATCTGTATGTCCCTGACTTTCTCCAATATTAGGATTATAAAAGAAAGAGTGATTTGTTTTTCACTTTGAAGGAGCTAATATTCCTTCCAATAACTGTGCAGTTAGTTTACAGCAAGTATGATGAAGTTGGGGTTGTCCTGTTTGGAACTGAAGGTATTATACCTATTTCTGTGCTGTCTGATTCATTCTTTAGTTTGTAGACAGAAAGAGATGACATAGTTCCGAATCATATCATTTATTGTGTGGTTCTTGAAGTGGCTAACTCCACCCTTGGTTTCTGCTCAGTGCATATTTCACTCTGCAAAAAATCATATCATTTTGCTTGAAGAGATATATTAACTGAATTTTTAATACTTTCAAAATGTAGGTTCTCTAGTTGTAAGATTGAGAATTACTAACGTCGAACTCTATTTTGCTCAGAGACTGAAAATGAGTTGACAATGGAAGTGGGTGGCTATGAACATGTCGTCGTTCTACAAAATATTAAAGTTGTTGATGGAGATCTTGTTGAAACTTTGAGGCAAATTCCTCGAGGGACTGTACCTGGTGATTGTATCCAAACTTTTATAAGTCTTTGTTCTTGTAGAACGCTATTTTAGTTTTGCTGTTTACTTTGAGAACCTACTATTCTCAATATTTTGGATTATTACCTCTCACAGCTTTCTTAGTCGTCCTCTCTTCATTTCTAGAAGACAGAGTTTTCAAAACAAATTATGGCTGGACTATTTTGCTATAATATCAAAAGAAGCTTATCTCTGCATGGATCATTATTTTTCTCTGTATATGTACCCTGTAACAGTGATATGTCTTTTACAGCAATTGAAAGAACCTCCTAGTATCATTTGCAGGACAAAATATACTAGGACTTGGATAATGTCTTTATTTGCTGTGTTTGATGTTGTTGATTACCCTGCATCCTTGTTGCCTTGACTGCTCTCTAGTTCTTGATGCAATTGTGGTTGGGATGGATATGCTGATAAAGAAATATAGTTCGACAAACAAGGGGAAGAAACGACTGTGTCTAATGACTAACGGTTTATCTCCAATCAAGGATCCATACGAGGGAGGTAAAGAAGACCAGGTCAATGCCATTGCTGAGCAAATGACTTCACATGGCATGAAATTGGAATGTGTAGTTGTGAGGGAAAGTGTAGTCCGTGGTGAAAATGTATCTGTGATGGAGGAAAATGATCGGATATTGAATCTGTTTCCACAGAAATCCCGTGCAAAGACCATCTTCGTTGAGAGCTCGACCTCTTTACTAGGTGCACTTAAAACTCGAAATATATCTCCTGTTACAATATTTAGAGGGGATCTTGAAATCAGCCCCAAACTCAAGATAAAGGTGAGTTTTATGATCTTTATGGAAAAAGTATTATTATATAACAGGTAAAAAATTTTGTATGTTTTCTACTTTTGGAAGCTGCACAACTGCCGGTTGCTTATATACAGTTGTAAGATCACAATTATATGACATTTGAGAAGGCACCATGGGGATAATTTTTCCTCAACGTTCCTGCTTTGGCCTATTTCCAAGATGACAGCTAAACTTTGACAATTCGACTTAGATTTAATGTTCTGATTGCTTCCATGTAATTGCTACTTTTTGTTCTTGAATGGGCAATTTGTGTCACAGCTTGTTGACACCACTAGTGTAATGATTCATCGTCTGCACTTGTTTCTGTTAAGCTATTACAATTTCCGCTGCTCCTTAGGAAATAAGATAATTTATGACGGACTTATTAACTTGAAATGTAATCAGGTATGGGTTTACAAGAAAACATCAGAGGAGAAGTTTCCAACTTTGAAGAAATATTCGGATAAAGCACCTTCAACTGATAAATTTGCCTCTCATGAAGTCAAGGTAGATTATGAGTACAAAAGTGTTGAAGATGCTAATAAAGTTGTGCCCCCGGAACAAAGGATTAAAGGTTATCGATATGGACCTCAAGTAGTTCCAATATCTGCTGATGAATGGGATGCTGTGAAATTCAAGCCTGAAAAGAGCGTGAAGCTTTTGGGATTTACAGATTCTTCAAATATCATGAGGTACAATATAGCTGCCTCTCTTATATGTTTATTTTG
Organism: Eucalyptus fibrosa; assembly: GCA_017140475.1. Classification (NCBI taxonomy): domain Eukaryota; kingdom Viridiplantae; phylum Streptophyta; class Magnoliopsida; order Myrtales; family Myrtaceae; genus Eucalyptus; species Eucalyptus fibrosa. The sequence goes on from CM029509.1 coordinate 15,704,876, forward strand.
GTTTTAAATTATGATGAGTCAGAAGTCTCACATTTTTCCTTTTTGATCGATTGCTCTGTAAATGTACTAGGCACCATTACATGAAGGATGTAAACATTTTCATCGCCGATCCTGGTGACCAGAATGCCATTGTTGCAGTTTCTGCTTTAGCTAGAGCAATGAAGGAAATGCATAAAGTAGCCATTCTACGCTGTGTGTGGAGGCAAGGGCAAGGAAATGTTGTTGTGGGGGTTTTGACACCAAATGTTTCTGACAATGATCACGTGGTATGTTTCAATATAAAGTTGTTTATTTATAGTTCTTTGATCTTCTCCCCCTTTTTGGTTTGTGTGAGGCTTCATCTAACGTGCACATACTCTTTTATGCGCAGCCCGATTCTTTTTATTTCAATATACTTCCTTTTGCTGAGGATGTTCGGGAATTTCAATTCCCCTCTTTCAGCAATCTTCCAGCCTCATTACTGCCAGATGAAGAGCAACAGGAGGCTGCAGATAACTTTGTGAAAATGCTGGATCTCACACCTTCTGATAGAAAGGAAATGTTGCAGCCTGATTTTACACCGAATCCTGTTTTGGAGGTGAGGTGATCACTTGTCTAGTTTTTTCGTAAAACCTTATAGCTAAACTACAGGTCACTCACCTACTCCAGATAGGCTAAATTCCGTACCATTTATCTTCGTTTCAAATGAATGGATAACCTGCTTGCAATTTACAAACATTGGTTTGACTTACAGTAATTTCGCAGTGTGGAATTTGTGGGTTTCCATGAACCTATGTAACAATTCCAAATGCTTACAAATAGCTTAATATGTTTCTAGATTTGGCTACAAACTTCTGTCAATTAGAAGTATGTGTTAATGTGAACAGTCACTGGTAGATTTCTATAACATTTGTATTCAAGGGGTATGGAGCTTCAACTTTTCCCACTTTTGTGATAAACCTTTCAGTAGCTTATTTTAAACCTGATGGACTACTTCAGAATCCACATGGCCTTCGAAGGTGGTTGGATTGGTTTATTTTCTCAAGCAAAAGTAAGAATGGGAAGTCATTTCTTTCTTCAGATTTGGGTTTCCGAACAAGTTTTACTTGCATCTCCGAACAAGTTTTACTTGCATCTCTTAAAGACTGTGTCTAAATTTAATCTCCATCAGCACAGCGTAATAGTGTCTTAATGCCTGACCATGTCTTGTAAAATGGAGGTTAATTGGTTATGATTCGCATTTATATTTGGTTATATTGCAATGAGTGAATTGTGAATGCAGGAGTGAATTATTTTCACTAAACCCAATGGGTGCTACATTTTCAATCCACTAGCTGTTGCTAACTTATCTTGAACTTCATAAAAGAAAATGATTTCAGTTTGATGCTGGGTCAAATTGTGAGAAAAGCACCTAGTGTTGTAGATATGTGTAGAAAGTTGTTGGTTTTTCCTGTATTCGTGGGGCTTGAACATTATTTGTTGGGTTTCTGGGTTATATCTTCTTTCTTTTAAGCTATTTTCCCTGTTTACATGTTGTCAGCGTTTCTACAATTATCTTGAGTTGAAATCTAAGCACCCGGATGCAGCTGTCCCGCCACTTGATAAAACTCTCAAGAGAATAACTGAACCTGATCCAGAACTTCTTGCCCAAAAAAAATCTGCCATCGATTCACTTCTTAGACATTTTGAAGTGAAGGAAAAGCCTAAGGTTAGTTTTATTGAATCTCCTCTGAAACAGAAATGTCCAATTTCGCCTTTTTATGTATTTTGGCGATATCTTTCCTGGTTTGTAGCTGAAGAAATCGACAAGGCGAATGCGAGAGAAACCGTCTGGATCTGACGATGAAGACAACTACAGACGCATTTCCAGCAAAACCGAAGTCGAACTCATTGAAAATGGTGGCAAAGTTGAGAAAATTGGAGATTCGACACCAGTCCAAGATTTCGAAGCGATGATGTCACGCAGGGACAACCCCGAATGGGTCAATAGAGCTATAACAGAAATGAAAAACAAGATACATGACCTGATTGAGGACTCTTATGAAGGAGATAATTATGCTAAAGCGCTGGATTTACTGGTTGCCCTTCGCAAGGGTTGCATCCTTGAGCAAGTACTATCTCTCTCACCCCCTCCCTCCCTCCTGTAGTTGTTTAATATGCAACTGTTTTTCATTTGAGTTCTTTTGTTTTGATTTTGAGGAAAATAAGGAAAACTATGTTCTTGATAATTTATGCTCCCCTTTCGCATCTAGAGACAACTTGACCTTTCTTTTTCTCAACATTATGAGAAAGATCTCGTGCATGTGTTTCTTCGTCCCAGACTTCTATCCAACAATTGTGAACTTCGCCGTTTCTGAAATTGCTCATGGGACCCCCAAGAAGTGCAATTTTGCGTCCCTTTCTCTATCTTTCACTTCATAGTTTTAGAATGTAACCATTTTGTCGAATGACATGTCAGCTGGTTTTTCCATATATGTTGGGGTAAATCTTCAGTGCTAACTTAAATATGCCTTGTGTCAATCTGGGCACGCCATAATACATCATAGATGATCTTAAGTTCGTTTCACCTTTGTTAAGCATGTATGGTCTGAAGAATTTGAACCGTTGTTGCCTGTCTGGCTGGTTATGGCATCAATGGTTGATGATTGCTGCTTGATTCATGGTACGTCTTGCGCAGGAACCGAAGCAGTTCAATGATTTCTTGCACCAGCTGTGCAAATTCTGCCTGCAAAATGATCTTCGGAGTTTCTGTGATTTCCTTGCCACCAAAGGGATTACGTTGATCTCCAAGACCGAAGCTGCGGACAGGTATCAGATCTTCCTACATCATGCTTCTCTTGATATTGTTGAGACCAATTCCTTTTTCCCTCCTTCCTGTTCATTTGGTTCATATGCAAAGGCTCATAAATCGTTCTTTTTACACGAGCAGCGACGTCACAGAGGAAGAGGCTAGAAGCTTTTTGGTGAAAAGCGAGCCGAAGCCAGAATGAGAATTTAGTTTCGTCTCTTCTATGGTCATGACGAGTAGTTTCAATCCAGTGATCATGTCGATCATTTTGTCCGTCAGGCAAGATTATTGTAAATAGACGGCGACGAGATCATATCTAGCTGTATGATGTTTAGCTGTTTGTACAGTTTGTTCTGCCTGTGCTAAATCTCAAGGGTGATGGGGTCTGCTGGTACTTTAAATTGTGTAATCAAGTTGAACATTCTTTCGGCCTCCTAAAGATCTCTCCGCACTCCTTCCATGTTGGGTTACGGTTCAGCTTCTCGTGGCAATACACGCTTTGAATCGCGCAAATACATCGGCCTTCATGCACGTGCGGCCGGCGTGTGAACTTATCAGATCTACACTCTCCCTGTGAATCAATGAATTTTGGATAAAGATGTTTGAAAAGCTGTCAAGAAGGTCAAATGAAGCGCATGATAGTAACGGGTATTAGATTATGAAAACCTTAAAATTAAGGCACGACCGCGAAAAAGAAAACAAATTCCGATATTAAAAAATGAAAGTAAAATCAAGTAAGTGCCCGGATACATCCTCTTTTTAATTTTTTTTTTTTTTTTTTTGGGTCAGACTTTCTTTTTTCCCTTTATTCTCAGATTATTTGCATTGTGTTTGTCCCTTGAGGAGTCGAGATGCATGGGGCCGAATTCTCTCAAATCTATTTCCATAAACAAAAAATTTACTAAACAGAATTCTGTTCTAAATTTATTATTGAGAACAAAATAATAGAAATTTTCAAACAAGTTGCTAAATGCACCCTAAAAAAAAGTACTAACTTTTACTCCGAGTTCCCATCCTAGCTCAACTTTTATTTTCTTTTATGGTTAATACAATAAAAAAATCCTCAAATTAATGCATTCGTAAAAAATTGATTTTAAATGAATTTTTTGGTAAAAAAAACTCCAAACTGTTTACACAACCGACAAATTTATTACAAACTAAAAGATGTCGAATGGTGATAGATTTTTGTCCCTAACTAAATTTTGGATCACAAGAAGACCCGGCTTTTCTCACCAAAACCGAATAGAGGCTAGGACCGACTTGTCTGCATTCCACAATTTGGCCGGCGAAAGCAAACTCACAGTGGTACCGACTCGTTACTCTGGCCGCCGGCGACGTGCCGCTCGCTGCATGTACTCCGGCTCCTCGGTCGCCGCTGGATCATAGCTCAAATCTCTTTTTCGCCTAAACTCAATCCGCCTTTCCCCATTTTCATAACCGCGGTTAAAGGCAGGACGACCTTGTCCATATTCCACAATTTGGCCGGCGACAGCAAGCTTACAGTGATGCTGCCCATCGCTCTGGCCAGCGATGCGCCACCTCTCTGCGCATACTTCACCTTGCCAGTCGCTGGATCGTAGCTCAAGATGCTTCCCTTGAACCTGAGCATTATCTTCTGGCCGCCGCAGCCCAGAAACTCTACGGACCGGTTACTAGTATTCAACACTCGCGGCACCCTCAGCGGGATGCTGTACTCCTTTGTCCACCGCCTGCCGCCCTCCTCCTCCATCGTCCACACGTCTATGCTCTCGTTCTGTGAGAGGTCGACGAGCCCCAGCGCTCCCCGGAGGACCATCAGGTGGGCGTTCTGGAACTCCGGGCATGGAGTCGGCGCGAACTCCTCCTTCGAGAGGTCGAAGGACAAGATCTTTATGACACGGTTGTCTGCGCCGCTGCCGACGAAATTGAAGTGGAACGATCCGGCAGCGTACACTGGGACTCCGAGGAAGAGCTCGGGAGGGACGCTCGCTATGTCCCTCCACGACCTCTTGCCCTGATCGAGGACCTCTGCCCTTGTCCCGCGGATCGCGTGGTCTCCACCGAAGAGCAAGCTCACGCGCAGGATCTTGTACCGGCCAGTCAGGCGGTCCAACCCGAAGGCGATCCGTTGCCGGTGCCCATGCTCGCGCGGTGCGACGCTTGACCCCGCCACTAAGGCGATTTCTCGTGTCAGAGGGTTGAGGAGATGGGTCCCGCCGCCACGGCGGGGCTCGTCAAAGCAAAGCAACCCGTGGCACGAAACTCCTCTCCGTAGAGCCACGAGCTCGCGACTGGTTCGGGGAGTGAGGTCACTAGGAGCTCGTCACTCATTATGAACGGGGCTACGAACCGGGGATCCATCCAGCCGGCAAGCCTAGGCAGCGGCGACTGCAGGAGCAGCAGGATCCGGGGGCCCCCGATGCCGCTCGTGGCATGCACCTCGACAAAGCCTGGGTCGTCGATGATGTTGCGCCATTCCCGGCAGACAGGCCTCAGCCTGAGGAGGGATATCCCAGGTAGGCGAGAGAGGACGTTGCAGAGGAGGTCGCGAGGGAGCGAGCTCGTTGTCGGAGGAGATGGAGATGAAGTAGGAGGAGGAGGAGGAGGAGGAGGAGGAGGAGGAGGAGGAGGACGACGGGGGATGCTTGACATTGCATGAAGAAGAAGATGGCGATGCATCCTTTCTGAATTGCGGAGGAGGTCGCGAAGGAGCGAGCTCGTTGTCGGAGGAGATGGAGATGAAGTAGGAGGAGGAGGAAGAGGAGGAGGAGGAGGAGGAGGACGATGACGACGATGGGGGATGGTCGACATTGCTTGACGAAGAAGATGGCGATGTATCCTTTCTGAATTGCGGAGGAGGTCGCTAAGGAGCGAGCTCGTTGTCGGAGGAGATGGAGATGAAGTAGGAGGAGGAGGAGGAGGAGGAGGAGGAGGAGGAGGGGGATGCTCGACATTGCTTGAAGAAGAAGAAGATGATGATGGTGATGTATCCTTTCTGAATTGCAGAGGAGGTCGCGAAGGAGCGAGCTCGTCGTCGGAGGATATGGAGATGAAGTAGGAGGAGGAGGAGGAGGAGGAGGAGTAGGAGGGGGATGCTCGACATTGGTTGAAGAAGAAGAAGAAGATGGTGACGTATACTTTCTGAATTGTTAATATAGTTAGAGAAATAGCAAAACGGAAAAAGAGATCTTCCTTCTTCTTCTTTTATTTACTTATTTATTTATTACGAGTCACATCAATAAATACTTGTTAAAGTTTTTTTTTTCTACCAGCCGCATGCGAAGATGGGAAGACGATACGAAAAAAGAAAAGCATAAATTATACATCCCATGACGAACTTACCAATGCGGTGTGTCTCTGACGAAATCATCCAAGACGGATTTTTTGGGTACACCCAATGCTATGTTTACCCTTTGTCAGCTTCCGTTGAATTTCTTTCACCATGAAATTGTTGAACCGCTAACACATCCACGAGAAAATCCATGTGAATTTTAGGGTAAATTCATTGCAGTTGTATGGGTTCTTAGTGACCTAAAAATTAGTTTGCGATAGATCTATCACAGAAAAATTAATTTCGGTATCAATTTGTTATAAGTGTATCAATTTGAAGGTTTTGATAGTACAATTTTTTTTTCATCTAATTTTGCCATAAAAAATTGGATGGGTCATTTAAAGTGTACATTATTTTCATGGCACTTGCTCACAAAGAATTAAAATGCAAACCCAACCCATTCTCAAAATTGGGAAAGTATAAAAAAAAATCCTAAACTTATTGCAATGGTATTAATTCAGTCATAAACCTTTCAATTGGACTAATTTAGTTCTAAACTTTTTTATATTGATACCAATTGAGTCCATTTGATTAATTTATGTTGGAAATTGCTGATGTGAATGCCGGCGTTCTACATGGCATGGGTGACATTGACGTGAACAAAATTTATAGGTTTTTAATATATTTTTAGAATTTTTTATTTTCTTTTTCTTTACCCTTTCACGGTCAACGAGGTTGTTGACCTCAAACTAGTTTGGGCGAGGGCCTTTGTGCCCTTGTTAGCCACAGGTGAGGGCATGAAGGTCATGCCCTCACTTGTGGCCGACGAGAGTGTGAAGACCCTTGCTTGTGGCTGGCGAGAGTTTTGGCCCTTGCTTGGATTTGGGCGGGGGCTTGACACCTTTGCCAGTGGCTAGCGAGGGCGTAGAAGCCCTCACCTAGACTAGCCTTTGGTGGACGATGGTTGGCCAATGACCTCGCCTGTGTTGGCCAAAGAGTAAGGAAAAAGAAAAAAAGAAAGAAAATAAAAGAGAAAAATGAAAAAATTCTCAAAAAATATTTTAAAATTATAAATTTTATCTATGTCATTACCAATCGTGGCACGTAGGATTGCTGGTGTCCACGTCAATAATTTCTGGTTTAAATTGACCAAATGGATTCAATTGGTGCCAATGTGAAAAAGTTTATGGCTATGTTAGATCAATTGAAAGGTTTATAATTGAATTAATACCAATGCAATATGTTTATGATATTTTTAGTACTTTTCCTCTCAAAAATAGGGTTAGAATCAAGCTTATTTTTACTTTTTTGCTAAAAAGATTAAACATGAGTTTTCATAATTTATATTTAGGTTATTACCATGAAAAACCCTAAACTTATACACTTATGATAAATTTACCTTAAACTAATTTTTTTGACATAAAAATCCTTAAATTGGTACATTTTGATAAATTTATTTATCCATAAGTTTTTATTAAATTTTACGGTCAAATGACTGTGTTGCATAATATGTGTCAAGTGACAAGTGTACCGATTTGATGTTTTTTGAAAATATTAATTCAATATAATGAAAATTCAATTGAGAGTAAATTTGTCATAAATATATCTGTTTTGGAATTTTTAGTCAAAAAATTAGTTTTGAGCAAATTTGCAATTGTACCAATTTAGGGTTTTTGGTAATAAAAAAATTAGTTTTAAATAAATTTGTCATAAATAGATCAAATTGAAGTTTTTCATAGTACTAATTTTATATATTTACATGACCTCCATTTGAGAAAAAAAAATATATATATATATATATATAGAGAGAGAGAGAGAGAGAGAGAGGATGGAGCTGAGCTCAAGAATGGTGGTGGTGCAGTCTTTTCCTCCTTCACCTCCTTCTTCGCGGCCCTTTACCACCCTCCTAAGGTCCACCCCTTCCATCTCTCGAAGACACCAACGATGGCGCGCCACCGCCTCCGTCCCTCAAGTCCTGCCAACCACCTCTTTGTCCTGCTGGAGACAATGCCACAACTTCTGCATGGAAAACGGTCTTTCGAGCTTTTGCAATTCCCTTGCCTCCAAAGGAATTCATGTCGATCTCCAAGACCAAAGCCATAGATAGGTATCGTTGAGACCCAACTCTTGTTTCCTTCTTATCACGATCGTTAGACTTGTACACAATGCTCTATATATTGTTCTTTATACACGAGTAGCAACGTCAGAAAAGATGTAATATTTGAGAGTTTTGAGTAGGTCAAAGAAATGGTGGTGGGATCCACTTAGAAAAAAAAAGAAAGGTTGATTAGTCAAAGATGGAGAGAGGTCACGCTTGGCTTAAATAAAAGGACAGAGGAGTGCACAGAGAGAGAGAGAGAGAGAGAGAGAGAGAGAGCATTTGGGAGAGAAGACAAAAAAAAGGAAGAAGAGAGAGAGAGTGGACTTCGCGCATTCTCGCCACGTTAGACTTGTACACAATGCTCTACATATTGTTCTTTATACGCGAGTAGCAACGTCCTGAAAGGTGTAATATTTGAGAGTAATAAAAGGATAGAGGAGTGCACGCAGAGAGAGAGAGAGAGAGAGAGAGAGAGAGAGAGAGAGAGAGAGAGCATTTGGGAGAGAAGACAAAAAAAGGAAGAAGAGAGAGAGAGAGAGAGAGAGAGAGAGAGAGAGGACTTCGCGCTAACTCGCTTACAGAACGCAATGCAACACAAATTCGATGTTAAGATGATTTTGAGCTTTGAGGTTTGATTAAGGAGTTTTTGGAGCTATGATTTTTGTGGAAATAGTAGTCTAAGACGTTGTGGAGCCTTAGGATTTTATGGAACTTGATTTAAACTTATGATTTGTCCGAAACAAAATTTTAAAGTTTTCCGCATGTGATAAACAGTGTGCACCCAGCAACTTTGAGGCTGTAATTCATTGGTTTTTGGCTTGAATTTGGGTTGGCTAATTTGGGTTCTAGTAGCATGTTGAAATGTCTTTCTATTAACTATTAAGTACGTTTAAAACGGATTCGATGAAAAGAATCATAATGTGACCAAATTTCGCACTCAAGTTTTAAATTGCAAATGAGAGGTGAGCATGGTCCGAGTGGGTGGTTCATTCCTTGAAATCAGAAACTGTCCACTAAGGATTGATTCCAAAAAATTGTAATCAAGACCTACTTGATGGTTTCATGGATCTTGTGACATCCTGAATTTTCAGTACTGTTCAATTGAATAAATCGGACATTTCACCAACGTACCTATAGTGCTATTTTCTGAGCTGATCACTCACGAGATAACTGGTTTATGTAAGAAAGCAATTAAGGAATCTAAATGTAATGGACTTGAGAATTTGATCAGGAATCAATTGCTCGACTGTGTTAGTTTACAAGGGTTATTATGGTATTGTCAGAAATCGATTAGAGACCGGAGATAGGTTGATTCGATTGAGATATGTGATCAGAGTGTGAGTGATTCCATTTGATTGCAAAATACTTGTCGATCGGCACTAAACCGATTTTTCTATCGTTTTGGTAGTTGGTGCCTGTATTTGAAACATTGAGATTTTCACGACAATCGAGAGTCACCGATGAGTTGAAGATATACATTGTGGCTCGAAGAAAATCGACCACCGATTATTTGCACAAAAAAAATTCCTAAAAGTTACTCGGTAGACTAAGTTACGCAAAAAATGCGCTAGAGTGAAATTAACGTGAACTTGAACCCAATTTCAAAAATTAAAAGTTCTGTCATGTCACGATCTATTTTAAGAACGTCAACTCATCCTCCAAAGAATTTTCGGAGATTCTGAGATTTTTACGGAAAATCGTTTCGGACATTGCGGAAAATTAACTGAAATTCAGTTTAGCTCATTTGAAGGGAATTTTGACTTCTAAGCTGAGCTGTTGGGTGATAGGAATTTGTGGAAGTGTGTGAGATTTTTCTTCGATGAAATTGGAACTCAAATTGGGAAATTTGATGAAGAATTGGAAGCCCAAAAATTGAAGAAATTCGGATGCTCATGTGGGGGCTGCATTTTTTTTTGCTTCACTTTGGATTATTTGTGGGATATTAATGCAAGAAAGTAATTGGGAGCATTAGATAATTGTGTGTGGGCTTTGGGGGACCAAGCATTCAAGGGAATGGATTGATTTTGTAGACTTTTTGGCCCATTTTCTTCTCAACTTGCCGTGCACGAACTCCATCTTCCTGCGTCCATCTCCATTCTCTTGGACGAAGCAGCTGCTTTGCTTCCGTTTTTGCGTTGCTTTCATTTTTCCTTTCGGATCCCTGCAGCACCCCACCGAAAATTCTCCAAGCCGCGCGCCCTTCAGTCCATGCCAGCACTCCTCACGCTGGTCAACACCCCTCTTCACGAAGCCCAGCTTCTGCCGAAGCCACGCCAGCTCACGGTCCACTCCAGCAGCTTCACGTTTGACGCCTCCTGCTGTTGCCACGTCGTCGTCCAGCATCAAACCAATGCCAGTTGCTCCACTACCGAGTCAACCAGCAAAGCTGGTATGGCATCAATGGTTGATGATTGCTGCTCGATTCATGGTACGTCTTGCGCAGGAACCGAAGCAGTTCAATGATTTCTTGCACCAGCTCTGCAAATTCTGCCTGCAAAACGATCTTCGGAGTTTCTGCGATTTCCTTGCCACCAAAGGGATCACGTTGATCTCCAACACCGAAGCCACAGACAGGTATCAGATCTTCCTGCATCATGCTTCTCTTGATATTGTTGAGACCAATTCCTTTTTCCCTCCTTCGTGTTGGTTTGGTTCATATGCAAAGGCTCATAAATCGTTCTTTCTACACGAGCAGCGACGTCACAGAGGAAGAGGTTAGAAGCTTTTTGGTGAAAAGCGAGCCGAAGCCAGAATGAGAATTTAGTTTCGTCTCTTCAATGGTCATGACAAGTAGTTTCAATCCCGTGATTTTGTCGATCATCTTGTCCATCGGGCAAGATTATTGTAAATAGATGGCGATGAGATCATATTTAGCTGTATGATGTTTAGGTGTTTGTACAGTTTGTTCTGCCTGTGCTAAATCTCAAGGGTGATGGGGTCTGCTGGTACTTCAAATTGTGTAATCAACTTGAACATTCTTTCAGCCTCCTAAAGATCTCTCTGCACTCCTTCCATGTCGGGTTACGGTTTAGCTTCTCGTGGCAATACACGCTTTGAATCGCGCAAATACATCGGCCTTCATGCACGCGCTGCCGGCGTGCGAACTTATTAGATCTACACTCCCTGTAAATCAATGAATTTTGGATAAAGATCTTTGAAAAGCTGTTAAGCATGGAAGGTCAAATGAAGCGCATGATAGTAACAGGTATTAGATTATGAAAACCTTAAAATTAAGGCACGACCGTGAAAAAGAAAAAAAAAATTCCGATATTAAAAAATGAAAGTAAAATCAAGTAAGTGCCCGGATACATCCTTCTTTTTTTTTCTTTAATTTTTTTTTTTGGGTCAGACTCTTTCTTTTTCCCCTTTATTCTCATATTATATGCATTGTGTTTGTCCCTTGAGGAGTGGAGATGCATGGGGCCAAATTTTCTGAGGGTGAGTAACCACTGTTCTCAAGAATAATTTCTAACCAGAAATGATTCGTTTTTATTCTGCTTTTTGAAACAATTTCTAAGTATTTTAAAGCGTTTGGTAACTAGGAGCTGAGGGGCCTCGCCAACGGGGCTCGACCTTCTTCTTCTTCTTCTTCTTCTTCTTCCCTCGGCAAGGACGCACCTTGTTGGCCAAGCCTTGGTTGGCTGAGGGGCCTCGCCAACAGGGCTCGACCTCGATGGGCCATTGCCAGGTTGAGCCCCACCAGCGGTTGGGCGAGCTTAGCCTCGCCAAATCTGGACAAGGTCGAGCCTCGCCTAGCCATGGCTCGGTCAAGCCTAGCCATCGCTTGGCCAGGTGAGGCTCATTGATGGCTAGGCGAGCCTCTCTTGACTTGTCGGTAGCCAAAGGTGGCTCGGGCGAGGCTGGTGAGGTCACTGAACCTCACCCAATTGGTCACCAGCAACCGGCAGCGATGGACAACGGCGGCAGCAGTGGTGGCGGTAGTAGTGGAAGAAGAAGAGAGAAGGAAGAAGGACAAGAAGAAAAGAAGAGAAGAAGAGAAAAAGAGAAAAAATAGGTTGGATTAATTCTGAAATTAGTTTTGAGAACAAAGAATTAACTTTTTTTTACTTCTTGATTTTACTCCAAATGTATTTCCAGGAACAAAAAATATACTAAACAGATTTCTGTTCCAAATCTACTATTGGGAACAAAAGAATAGAAATTTATATCAAACGGATTTATATTCCAAATCTACTATCAAGAACAAAAAAAATAGAAATTTTCACTATTTGACAAGTTGCCAAACGCACCCTAAAGAAAGTACCAACTTTTATTCCGATTTCTTATTCTAGCTTAACTTTTTTTTCTTTTATGGTTAATACAACGAAAAATCCTCAAATTAATGCATCCATAAGAAATTGACTCTGAAAAAAAGCTCCAAACTGTTTACACAAAACCAATTTATTAAAAAGTAAAGATGTCGAATGGTGACCCCTAACTAAATTTTGGATCACAAAAAGACCCGGCTTTTCTCACCAAAACCGAATCGGGGCTAGGACCGACTTGTCTGCATTCCACAATTTGGCCGGCGAAAGCAAACTCACAGTGGTACCGACTCGTTACTCTGGCCGCCGGCGACGTGCCGCTCTCTGCATGTAACTCCGGCTCCTCGGTCGCTGCTGGATCATAGCTCAAGTCTCTTTTTCGCCTAAGCTCAATCCGCCCTTGCTCATTTTCATAACCGCGGTTAAAGGCACGACGACCTTGTCCGTATTCCACAATTTGGCCGGCGACAGCAAGCTTACATTGATGCTGCCCATCGCTCTGGCCAGCGATGCGCCACCTCTCTGCGCATACTTCACCTTGCCAGTCGCTAGATCGTAGCTCAAGATGCTTCCCGAGAACCTGAGCATTATCTTTTGGCCGCCGCAGCCCAGAAACCCTACGGCCTCGGTAGTAGTATTCAACACTCGCGGCACCCTCATCGGGATGCTGTACACCTTTGCCTACCGCCCGCCGCCCTCCTCCTCCATCGTCCACACGTCTATGCTCTGGTTCTGTGAGCGGTGGACGAGCCCCAGCGCTCCCCGGAGGACCATCAGGCGGAAGATCAGGAACTCCGGGCATGGAGTCGGCACGAACTCCTCCTTCGCGAGGTCGAAGGACAAGATCCTTTGGACACAGTTGACTTCGCGGATGTCGACGGCAATGAAGTGGAACGATCCGGCAGCGTACACTGGGACTTCGAGGTATAGCCAGGGAGAGACGCTCGCTATGTCCCTCCACGACCTCGAGCCCTGATCGAGGACCTCTGCCCTTGTCTCGCAGTCCCCGTGGCCAACGAGGAAAAAGCTCACGCGCAGGATCTTGTACCGGCCAGTCAGGCGGTCCAACCCGAAGGCGATCTGTTGTTGCCCATGCTGGCGCGGCGCGACGCTCGGCCCCGCCACTGTGGCGATTTCTTGTGTCAGAGGGTTGAGGAGATGGGTCGCGGCGCCATCGCGGGGGTCGTCAAAGCAAAGCAACCCGTGGCACGAAGCTCCCTCTCCGTAGAGCAAGCTCCAGACTGGTTCGGGGAATGAGGTCACTAGGAGCTCATCACTCATTATGAACCGGGCTGTGAACCGGGGATCCATCCGGCTGGCAACCCCAGGCACCGGCTGCAGGAGCAGCAAGATCCCGGGGCCCCCGATGCCGCTCGTGGCATGCACCTCGGCAAAGCCTGGGTCGTCGATGACGTTGCGCCATTCCCGGCAGACAGGCCTCAGCCTGAGGAGGGATATCCCAGGTAGGCGAGAGAGGACGTTGCAGAGGAGGTCGTGAGGGAGCGAGCTCGTTGTCGGAGGAGATGGAGATGAAGTAGGAGGAGGAGGAGGAGGAGGAGGAGGGGGGATGCTCGACATTGCTTGAAGAAGAAGAAGATGATGATGGTGATGTATCCTTTCTGAATTGCAGAGGAGGTCGCGAAGGAGCGAGCTCGTTGTCGGAGGAGATGGAGATGAAGTAGGAGGAGGAGGAGGAGGAGGAGGAGGAGGAGTAGTAGGAAGGGGGATGCTCGACATTGGTTGAAGAAGAAGAAGATGACGATGGTGACGTATCCTTTCTGAATTGTTAATATAGTTGGAGAGATAGCAAAACGGAAAAAGAGATCTTCCTTCTTCTTCTTTTATTTACTTATTTATTTATTACGAGTCACGTCAATAAATACTTGTTAAAGTTTTTTTTTTCAACAAGCCGCATGCGAAGATGGGAAGACAATACGAAAAAAGAAGAAGCATAAACTAATACATCCATGACGAACTTGCCAATGCAGTGTCTCCGACGAAATCATCCAAGATGGATTTTTTTGGTACACCCAATGCTATGTTTACCCTTTGTCAGCTTCCATTGAATTTCTTTCACCATGACATTGTTGAACCGCTAACACATCCACGTGAAAATCCATGTGAATTTTAGGGTAAGTTCATTGCAGTTGTATGGGTTCTTAGTGACCTAAAAATTAGTTTGCGGTAGATCCATCACAGAAAAATTAATTTCGGTATCAATTTGTTACAAGTGTATCAATTTGAAGGTTTTGATAGTATCAATTTCTTTTTCATCTAATGTTGCCATAAAAAATTGGATGGGTCATTTAAAGTGTACATTATTTTCATGGCGCTTGCCCACAAAGAATTAAAATGCAAACGCAACCCATTCTCAAAATTGGGAAAAGTACCAAAAAAAAAAAAATCCTAAACCTATTGCAATGGTATTAATTCAGTCATAAACGTTTCAATTGGACTAATTTAGTCCTAAAATTTTTTACATTGATACCAATTGAGTCCATTTGGTTAATTTATGCTGGAAATTGCTGATGTGGATGCCGGTGTTCTACATGGCATGGGTGACATTGACGTGGACAAAATTTATAAGTTTTTAATATATTTTTAGAATTTTTTATTTCCTTTTTCTTTACCCTTTCGCCGGCGTCAGCGAGGTTGCCGGCCTCAAACTAGTTTGGGCGAGGGCCTTTGTGCCCTTGCTAGCCACGGGTGAGGGCATGAAGGTCATGCCCTCACTTGTGGCCGATGAGAGTGTGAAGGCCCTCACTTGTGGCTAGCGAGGGTTTTGGCCCTTGCTTGGATTTGGGCGGGGGCTTGACACCTTCGCCAGTGGCTAGCGAGGGTGTAGAGGCCCTCACCTAGACCAACCTTTGGTGGACGATGGTTGGCCAATGACCTCGCTGGTGTTGGCCAAAGGGTAAGGAAAAAGGAAAAAAGAAAATAAAAGAGAAAAATGAAAACAAAATGAAAAAATTGTCAAAAAAATATTTAAAAACTATAAATTTTATCTATGTCATTGCCAATCGTGGCACGTAGGATTGTTGGTGTCCACATCAATAATTTCCGGTTTAAATTGACCAAATGGATTCAATTATTACCAATGTGAAAAAGTTTAGGGCTATGTTAGACCAATTGAAAGGTTTATACCTAAATTAATATCAATGCAATATGTTTAGGACATTTTTAGTACTTTTCCTCTCAAAAATAGGGTTAGAATCAAGCTTATTTTTACTTTTTGCTAAAAAGATTAAACATGAGTATTTATAATTTATATTTGAGTTATTACCATGAAAAACCCTAAACTTATACACTTATGATAAATTTACCTTAAACTAATATTTTTTGACATAAAAACCCTTAAATTGGTATATTTGCAATAAATTTATTTATCCATCAGTTTTTATTAATTTTACGGTCAAATGATTGTGTTGGATAATACGTGTTAAGTGACAAGTGTACTGATTTGATTTTTGTGAAAATATTAATTCAATATAGTGAAAATTCAATTGAGAGTAAGTCTATCATAAATGTATATGTTTTGGAATTTTTTAGTCAAAAAATTAGTTTTGAGCAAATTTGCAATTGTACCAATTTAGGGTTTTTGGTAATTAAAAAAATTAGTTTTAGATAAATTTGTCATAAATATATCAAATTGAAGTTTTTCATAGTACTAATTTTATATATTTACATGACCTCCATTTGACAAATATATATATATATATATAGAGAGAGAGAGAGAGAGAGAGAGAGAGAGAGAGAGAGAGAGAGAGAGAGAGAGAGAGAGAGAGGATGGAGCTGAGCTCAAGAATGGTGGTGGTGTAGTCTTTTCCTCCTTCACCTCCTTCTTCACGGCCCTTTACCACCCTCCTAAGGTCCACCCCTTCCATCTCTCAAAGACACCGATGATGACCCCCTCATCGCCACCACCTTCGTCCCTCAAGTCCCGCCAACCACCTCTTTGTCTTGCCAGAGACAATGCCACAACTTCTGCATGGAAAACGGTCTTTCGAGCTTCTGCAATTCCCTTGACTCCAAAGGAATCATGTCGATCTCCAAGACCAAAGCCATAGACAAGTATCGTTGAGACCCAACTCTTGTTTCCTTCTTATCACGATCGTTAGACTTGTACACAATGCTCATATATTGTTCTTTATACGCGAGTAGCAACGTCACAAAAGGTGTAATATTTGAGAGTTTTGAGTAGGTCAAAGAAATGGTGGTGGGATCCACTTAGAAAAAAAGAAGAGAAAAAGAACAAAAAAAGAAAGGTTGATTAGTCAAAGATGGAGAGAGGTCACGCTTGGCTTAAATAAAAGAAGGACAGAGGAGTGCACGCAGCAAGAGAGAGAGAGAGAGAGAGAGAGAGAGAGAGAGAGAGAGAGAGAGAGAGCATTTGGGAGAGAAGACAAAAAAAAGGAAGAAGAGAGAGAGAGAGGACTTTGCGCATTCTCACCAAGGATGCTTCACTAAGCTAACGTGCTTATAGAATGCAATGCTCAATAGGTGTTCGCCCTCCTCATTCTTCCAATCGGATTAGTTTTCGAAATTAGAACACAAATTCGAGGTTAAGATGATTTTAAGCTTTGAGGTTCGATTAAGGAGTTTTTGGAGCTATGATTTTTGTGGAAATAGTAGTCTAAGACGTTGTGGAGCCTTAAGATTTTATGGAACTTGATTTAAATTTATGATTTGTCCAAAACAAAAATTTGAAGTTTTTTGCATGTGATGAACAGTGTGCACCCAGCAACTTTCGAGGCCGTAATTCATTGATTTTCGGCTTGATTTTCAGTTGGCTAATTTGAGGCTCTAGTAGTACGTTGAAATATCTTTCTATTAACTATTAAGTACGTTTGAAACGGATTCGATGAAAAGAGTCATAGTATGACCAAATTTCGCGCTCAAGTTTTACATTGCAAATGAGTGGTGATCATGGTCCGGTGGGTGGTTCCTTCCTTGAAATCGGGAACCATCCACTAAGGATTGATTCCAAAAAATTGTAATCAAGACCTGCTTGATGGTTCCATGGATCTACCCGGGAATTGGACCCGGACACCAATCCGGTCCGGTTCTCGGGTGGATCCATAGAACCGGTTCCCAATTTTTATAAAGTTTGTTTAGCCTCATATTCAGGTTAAAACGCGAGCCATTAAATTTGATTAACGATTGAAAATTATAAGGCAAAGCGAATAGACAATACTCATTAGATAAAAACTTAATTTTTTCAAAGGTTATAGTGTGGTCCTCTTAAGGTTTCCCCGACACCGGAAACATGTGGAGAATTAGATTCCATGTTAAAAGTCTCAACCTCCATAGAAGTTAAAACATTGATTGTTTGAGTCATCTATTTTCAATGTCAACCTAATTTAATCATGGGAATGGCTAAGAAGAGACCTAATTATACTCTTAAAACGAGTTGTTGGCTCTATGGACATCTCCAATCGGTTCTCTCCTTCCTCCATGCTTGTTTATTTTGTTTTGATCAAGAAAACAAGTAAATTGATTATTAGGATGGAAAAAAAAAAGGCAATGGGTTAATTCTATTACATATTCAAGAGATAAAATTAGAGATATATATATATGTATGTATGTATGTATGGTCGAAAAACTATAAAATAATTAAGTATCAAAGATGAAATTTCTTTTTTTAGATAGGTCTAGTCCGGGTGGGTGGAGAGAGGGGTGGGCGGGAGGTTCCATACCTAAAACCAAGAACCAAACCAGTACTCATTGGTTATACTAAATTGGAACTAGTAATCGGACCAGCCCCCAATAAGAACAACTGATTTCGATCCGATCTAGTCTGGTTTCGGGCGGTCCGAGTGGTTCCCTAATCTGTTGCATACCACTATTGCAAATGATATGAATAATTGCTTTGAGTATGTGATTTGTTAGCAGGTAAGAGATATTTTGTTAGCATTTAAACTTAGTTTAGCTGAGCCGTAGTTGAGATAACGTTTTACTTGATCTTGATGTAATATCTCGCTTATATGATAGGATTGTAAGTTTGTTGATTCAAATGAGCTTTATTGTTTGGTCATGGCCATTCCTAGGGGAGTGATGTTAACTCCTTTTAAAAATTTGCAAACTCATATTTTGAAAAGGAAAAATATGAGGAATATTGTGTGAAAATCATGATTTGGCTAAAAGGTAAAAGTAATAGATTGGGCAATTACTACTTTTTATTCATTTGAGAATGATTTGAGAAACGTCTTATGTATGTAGTGAAAGTTTAAATGTGTATATTACGATGAGAATTGATTTTTGATGAACAGAGTTAGGAAAAACGATATAGTTTGGGTTTGCGAAACCTTTTTGAGAAAGAATTGCATTGACTTGAGTATGATTTATGAGATGTGATTTAATTAGGTATGTGAAATCAATTTATGATACGGATTCTGAATTAACTTTGTGCAGAGAATTGATTTGTAAAAAGTTATGTTTTGATTGGTGAAGCTAATTGTGATGTGGATTGCTGAAGGACTAAATGCTAGGCGATAATGTAATTTCGTTGAGCCAACTCTAGAGCCTTGTATCATTGACATGTGTTGGTCAAGGGCTAAGTATTACATGGTGATGTGAATCTTGTGGGCGCCACCTCTAGGGCATTGTATTACTCAAGGACTAAGTGTTCCACAAGAATGTAACTTATGGGAACCATTTCTAGAGCCTTGTACTATTAACATGTGTTGGTCAAGGGCTAAGTGATACATGGTGATGTGAATCTCGTGGGAGTTACCTCTAGGGCCTTATACTACTCAAGGGTTAAGTGTTACATGGTGTCGTGAATTTCGTGGGAGCCACCTCTAGGATCTTGAAATGTGATGTGATACGATGTTGGAAAATAGAATGGATCATTAACATGAGATATGGTGAGTTTGATTATTGAATTGAACTAACAATGCTTGTTTTGACAATATGGATGAATAGGAAATTCTACTATTGATATAGCCAGGTTGAAGTAATATATAACTCATTTAATTCTTGTAAGTTGTTATATTTTGGATTGGCATAAATGAGTCATGTTTTTGAGTTTTAAATGTGTAATGTGGAGGCTTGATTTTCTTAGACGATATGTACTACCTGTGAGTTTGTGGTTGCTTACCCCTCTATTCTCATGGTTGCTCACCCTTTTATTCCAAATCTTTTTAGGTTCCTTAGTTAGTGGACAATAGAGTGTGAGCGATTTTGACAGGAGCTTTCAAGAGTTGGATTTTGATGGTTTGAGGTTACATATTTTGGGTGAAAGGACGGTCGTATCATCCCATTCCTATAGAATTCGGGGTGTGTTAGAGCAAAAACGTGAGAAGCTTTTTGGTGAAAATAGAGCTGAAGCCAGAATGAGAATTTAGCTTTGTCCCTTTGATGGTCGTGATTGTTAACATGACCTGTCAATTATGAGCTATAAATTAGGGCCTAAATAGGATTCTTTCTATTTCAAGATCTCTTGTATATGTGTATCTCCTGATTTGTAGGAGATTTTAGGGTGACTCATGGGGGCATATATATGTGTGTGTGTGTGCGTGCGCGCGCGCGTGTGTGTTTATAGTCTCGAAGATATATAGAAGAAGAATGAAAAAAGGAGAGAATTTGTTTTTATCGATTTGGTTACTAGTTGACATGATATAAGAGCCATGATCTTGGGATTTTGTATTCATACTAATTAGAATCCAAATTTTTACCGCTCCAATTCACTATAGTTGCATGGTGATTTCGTGCGATTGTCGCTTCGATTATACCCACTACCAAGACTCATGGTGGATGACATTCCACCCACCGAGATGGATCCTCTAGCTTCAATAGGGGCGTTGCAAATTCTTCAGGGACTTTCACTACCGATGCACTCATTGAAACCTTGACGTCCAAGTGGATATAAATTTTGATTCACCATCAGGCTGCACCTTCTCATGCCGAAACACCTGCTCCACCAATTGCAGTCAAGTTGGATGGCCATAATTATGGCCTTTGGTCCCAAGTTGTCGAGATGTATATCTCTGGGAAAGACAAATTGGGATATATCAATGGGGATCTACCCCCACCACTTTTGACCGACTCGAGTTTTCGGAAGTGGAAGACTGATGACTCTATAGTTAAACGATGGCTCATTAATTCCATGGATTAGGCAATGATTGGCAATTTTATTTATTTCCCAATAGCGAAGGTAGTATGGGATTCGATGGCTATTACATTCTTTGATGGCACTGATGTCTCCTAAGTGTATGATTTGAAGTGACGTCTATTGCGATTGAAGTAGGCAGGCATTGCAATTGAAAAGTATTACAATGATCTCTAGGGTTTATGGCGGGAGGTTGATTTTTGATGGCCTAATCCCATGACATGTCCTTGTGATATTGAGCACTACAATGCTCTTGTGTAGGAAGATCGTGTATATCTCTTCCTTAATAGGCTTGATGACTGCCTTGACAATGTCAAGGTTGATGTTTTACAGATGCATCTCTTCCCAACGATTGCTCAAGCCTATGCTAGGGTGAGGCGGGAGGATGTCTGCCAAGCTGTTATGCTATCTTCAATCGAACCACCTAGCACTGCGGTGACATTGGTGTCACATGGAGGGAAGGCCGTCTCATGCTTTGTTGAGGCTAACAATGAGCCCAAAACTCTCTAGATAGTCCATCCTAGTGTTGTGTCTGGGCGAGGGAGGACTAACACTGGTTCGAAGGCTAAACCACAACACCAAAGAGGTTGTGCTCATCGTGGTAATTCTAGACATACCAAAGATACATGTTTTAAGTTGCATTGTCATCTAGGTTTGTAGGAGTTGCAGACCGAAAAAAAGACAGAAAAAAATGTTATGGAACGGGGGCGAGTATCTTAGGCTACTGGGACCTCACATTTCTCGTTGGTGCCATAAGTAGATGCCACCAATACTTCTACCATGACTCTTGAAGGTAACACTGGGTGTGGACACTTGTTAGTACTTCTCAAGGTGGTGGGGAGAGGTGGATTGTTAATTCTGGGGCAACTTATTACATGACACCCAATGCAAATGATATTATATGCCGCACCACTTCGAGGAGACAAAGTGTCGATAAAGCGAATGGTGCTAGCTATCCCGTCACTTCGAGGAGACCAAGTGTCGATAAAGCGAATGTCTTACACCTTCTTTGCAATTGTCTCATACTTTACTAGTGCCCTCTATGTCAAACCGTTTGCTCTCTATTGGCCAACTTGCCGATGCTTTGAAGTATTGTGTTCTTATGTATCTATCTTCTTCTTCTTCTTTTTTCTTTTTTTTTAGGATATCCTCATGAAGGAGATTATTGGACGTGGTACTAAAAAGGGGGGGCTGTACTATGTTGACAATTTCCATGCAGGCCAAACACATCACACAAGCAATGGGTCTACCAATAAAGAGAAAGCGAATTGGTTATGGCATTGTCGCTTAGGACACCTGTCTTTCGAGTATTTAAAGCATCTATTTCCAGACTTGTTTCATAATTTGTCAGTTATTGAATTTTATTGTGAAACATGTATTTGGACAAAGATCTATCGTGTCCTTTTTCTTTAAGTTTTAATAAGAGCACTAGGCCATTTTCTTTGGTTTATTCAGATGTGTGGGGTGCTTCTCCGCTTATTACTCTATCAAGCATTCGTGGGTTTATAACATTCATGGATGATTGTGCAAGGATGTCCTGGGTTTATTTAGTGAAGCATAAAGATGAAATGATAGCAATATTTCGTGTGTTTCATTGGATGATTGCAACACAATTTGGAACTCACATTCAAGTCCTTCATAGTGACAATGGCAGGGAATATATTAACCATCATCTTAAAGCTTTCTTTCAGGACCATGGGCTCATACATGAGATATCTTGCATTAGGACACCATAAAAGAATGGTGTCACCGAGAGAAAGAACTGTCATATCCTCAAGACGGCATGGGCACTCCTTGTGGGTGGTCATGTTTCGTCTCGATTTTGGGACGCCACCGTAGTAACAGCCGTACATTTGATGAACATAATGCCCTCTCATGTGCTAAACTTTCAGACTCTACTCCAAGCACTTGCATCCCATGTTTTTCTTCCTTCAATCATGATGCTACCCCCTAAAGTGTCTGGGTGTGTGGCATATGTTCATCTCCACAAGAACCGATGGACAAAACTCAATCCGTGTGTGGTGAAGTGTGTTTTCATTGGTTATGGCACTCATTAGAAAGACTACCGTTGTTACAATCCGAATACCAAGAAAATCCATGTCACAATGGATGTCACCTTTAGCGAGTCTAAATTCTTTTTCCCTACGCCCAATCATCCCTTTTAGGGGGAGATGTCTGGTGAAAGGACCGATTGATGAAAAGATGGTATGATGGCAGGAGTTGAGGCCAATTTTACTTCAGAAAAAGATGACCCAACAGCCCAAGCACCTGGTGACATGTGGGTTGAGGTGGAGGGCGACACACGGGTCCACATGCCGCAGCAAGCAACATTGATGGGCAATGGTATGGCCGCGGATCATGGTGGGACACAGGAAAATGAGCAACGGTGCATTAAGAAATCTAATTATCAGTTTGATGTGGTGTAGAAGATAAAGGAACAACCCTCTCCACTTCAAAGTACCCGCTTTTTAGTACCTAATGATTCTTCTGAGGATACTCCTGAGGTAGGTTCTGACATACATAATTTGCTTGTTGATATTGGTGTGACGGTTGATTATAAATTGCACGACATACATAGTCGTGGCAAGGCTCCAAATAAGTACTCATCACATGTGAAAGAACGAAGGTTGAAATATCCAATCATCAATTATGTTTTGACAGAGCGATTGTTGGGACCTTTGAAGGCATTTGTATCAAATGTCTTTGTAAGTAGAGTTCCTGGTGGAGTACAAGAGGCGTTGAGGGACCCCAAGTGAGTTCAAGCAATGCAAGAAGAGATGGAAGCTTTACAATAAAACAAGACTTGGAGACTTGTAGTATTACCAAAGGGAAAGAAGGCGGTAGGATGTAAATGGGTCTTCATCATCAAATATAAAGCAGATGGTTCTGTTGAGAGGTACAAAGCACATCTGGTAGTAAAGGGATATACTTAGACCTATGGTGTGGACTACTAGAAAACATTCTCTCTAGTTGCAAAACTGAATATTATGCAAGTATTGTTATCACTTGCAACAAATTTGGATTGGCCTTTACATCAATTTGATGTAAAGAATGCGGTCTTATAAGGAGATTTGGAAGAAGAGATCTACATGGAAATCCCACTAGGATCTGCACATGGTGACAAATCAAAAGTGGTGTAAAGTTGAGCGGTCACTGTACAAGTTAAAGCAATCACCACGGGCTTGGTTTGGTCACTTTAGCTTTGCAATGAAAATGTATGGATACACTCAAAGTAATATAGACCATACATCGTTCTTGAAATGACAGCATGACAAAGTGATAACATTGATTATATATGTAGATGACATGATCATCACAAGGGATGATCTTGAGGTGATTGCATAAAATCAAAGGAAACTAGAAAATGAGTTCGAGATGAAGAACTTGGGCTGCCTGAAATATTTTTTGGGTATTGAAGTGGCCAAATGAAAGGAGGTTATTTTCTTATCTCAATGGAAGTATGTGTTGGACCCGTTGACTAAGGTGGGGATGTTGAACTGCAAATAGGGGTGAGCACGGTTCCCGGGTAGAACCGGAAACCGGGGAACCGCACCGCAGGGTCCGGTTCGGTTCCCGGTTCTGAGGAAAGAGGTTCCGGTTCTCGGTTCCTTTTTTGGGAACCGGCGGTTCCAGTCCGGTTCCAGTTCCAACCGAGTTGGAACCGGAACCAGGAACCGGAACCGAGATTCCCTCTCTCCAAAACCCTAACCTTTTCTTCAATGTTCATTCTTCACTTTCCCATTTCTTTCCATTTCCTCTTTGCAACACTCCACGTTCCCGACAAACGATCCGACGCTGCTTGCCGCCCTCGATGTCGCCATCACGACCCACGATGTCGCCGTCGACGGCATCGCTACTCCGTTTGACGACGCCGCCGGCTCTCGCCGTTGTGCTTGCCGCCTCCCAACGACAAGCTGTTGCCGGGCCGCCACCCGACGCTGCTGTTGCTCCACTGTCGCTGTTTGGCCATCGACGACGCCACTGCTGTTCAGACTTCAACGACAAGCCGCCGCATCTCGGCCTCCCGAAGATGAGCTGCTGCTATTCGCGCCGCAACTAGGACAGAAGCAACTACCGCCTCGACGTAGGACAGAACCAGCTGCCGCCTCGGTGTCCTTGTTGCCGATCCGTGCCAAATCCGGCATTGCCCATGTCACGCCCAATGTTGCTCGAGGTCGCAGCCGAACGTTGGTTCGACTCAGAACTAAACCCCAAGCTCGCCAAATGTTGCTTCTGTTTGCCGTCACCAACTCGCCACCAGCGGCTGCGACTCAACTCCGCTGCAAGATTAGCCCATATAATTGCTGGCTGAACGTGAGTCAATTCCAAATTTCTGCCTTAATGAACATTACTTCTTGTAATTGCTGGTTCTTCAACGAGCTTTTGTTTATTTTACTAGGATATGGTGATAGAGTGGTAGGCGAGCCTTCTAATGTACCATCAAAAACAAACAGAAGCTAAATGGAAGTGCGGCATGAAGGAGGCGCTTTGGTTGCCCCCAAGCAGCTCTTTAGTTGGAAGGATAAAAAATATTAAGTAGATCCTCTAGCCTAACATTTCTGATGCGTGTGCTTTTTGGAATGTTGTTTCCGTTCTCTACGCATCTAGTTGGTAGGTCATATCTTGTTTCTGTGGAGTGTCTTGGGTTGCCACTTCAGGATTCCTTGATTTTCTTTATATGTGAGTGTACAAGCTAGCCATTTTTTCATTTACACTTAGCCAAAAGGATTGGCAATCTCTTGATTTAAAACAGGACAATGTCATGTTTAGGATGTTCCGTGAACCCATGAGCTTGGAATTGCTGTGTTTGTTTGTGGGATTACTTTCGTGTTGTTTGTGCGTGCGCCTGGATGTTGGCATCTGGGTTCCATTTTTTCCTTTCAGTTTGGTCAATTCTTGTTTTGCTGTGTTTAGTTTACTAATTGTGACATGGAAATTCTTCTGTTCATTATTGCTTCTTGCTCGATTAGTCTAGTTGAGTTCCAAAGTTTCTTCTTTGCAGTAAAAATTAGGCCCAAGAACCGAGCGCGTTCACATAGTAATGAATTCAGTGAGATGGTTAAATCTGGCAAGAATTGTTGTGTCTCTACATTATGTGCTTTTTGTTCTCGAAAGTTCACAGATCAACCGTTTGATGCTGACCACTTGGTTGCTCAAATCAACCCCTTTTTTGTGTTCTGTTTGATTATGTCAGGTTCAGATCTAATGCTGTTGCAACAGGACTATAAAGCCCTGGTTGTGAATCGTTCTTGTGTTGGCAGTGACCTCTCTACTATAATGATATGATGTAGAGTTTAGTTATTCTGTAAATCATAGTTGTCAAATGGAAAAATGAGGGTAATGATATACATACCATATAACATCATATCTGGGTTCAAGTTCAGCAAAGATATCAAGTGACTAATGCTGGATGGTCGATAGCTTACAATGGTTTCAACATATGCTTGCTTCCATGATATGCAATAGCATGTCATGCCCCTCCTAAAGTTCCATAGAGTATTTGACATCTTACACATTTCCAATTTTACAAATTAATGGACATTTGATAGTTTGACATCTTTTTGTTTTGACAGTTTGTTGAAACTTGATGCTTCAAGTAGCTTCATGTGACATTCACGAATTCAAATCGTCAAGAGTACTACTTTGCTCTTTTGGTCAATTTTCATGTAGCTTATCTGTTGTCTATTGTAGTCCTCATAAGAACCTTAGCTGTCCTCGTACTCTAAGCTAAAGTTCCCATGTTTAGACCACCCTTGAGCCCCAACTTCTCAGCTTGCTCTAGCAAATTCCATGCATTATGTTGTTTCATAGCTACCGAACTGACATCTTTTTCTTTTTGCCAGATTAGCATAAAGCAATGGAGATATTATGATTTTGGTCAAAAAGTGGTGCCACTGCTTGTTTGTCTTCCTGGCACAGCAGGAATGGTAGATGTCTATTACAAGTAGGTCATGTGTTTGGTGATGAAGGTAGTTACTTCAGTATCATAGAGATTTTTCAACAGCGGCAATATGAGTAATGATTAGAAATTTCTAGTTATTTGCTATTCAATTTTATCATCTTACACTTTGACCACTTACTGGTCACTGCACAACAAACTTCTTTGGTGTTGTTAATGTTGTTCCAAGGATATAGAGCATGAGTTTTCCATAATTGGCCTATTTTAAAAACTTTCGGGGTTATTGGGTGATTTTTGTTGATATTCCACTTGTTTGGAATCATCATGAATGGATTTAGGCATTTGAAAAGTTCTTGAATGCTATCAACATTCATCATGTAAGTACTCCGTTGGAATTGGAATTACTTTATCTATCTGTTTGGCATTTGTTTACATTGTTGGTGACACTCTAGTGTGAAGTAACCATACCCCTTGATTCATTCTGCAATGCTGAATGTGTATCTGAAAGTGTATTTCTTCATCTATTTTGTGTCGGTTATTGACTGACAGCTTTATTATTTAGGATGTTCCGTGAACTGATTTCCTCTATTTTATTTAGTCGAATTCCTTGCCAAGAATTCCTTTCCTCTGTTGATAGTTTTGTTTGTTTTGTATTCTCTTTGATGAAAGACAAGCTTGTTTATTATTTATTGCGTTCATTTTTCGTTTTTTTTTAACTAAAAATTAAATAAAAATGAATAAAAGAACCTGTTGGACCTTGGAACCGACCCTGGAACCTGTAACAGGGTAGGTTCCAGGTTCCAGATTCTTACGGGTAGGTTCCAGGTTCCAAAAAATGAGGAACCTGTACCCGAGGGTAGGTTCCAGGTTCCAGGCGGAACCTGTAAGGAACCTGGAACCGCTCACCCCTAATCTGCAAACCTGCTAATATTCCCATAGTACATAATCATAAACTTAGAGACTTTTTGGATTAGGTACTGACCAATAAGGACTGATATCAAAGGTTAGTAGGGAGACTGATTCATTTATCACACACTTGGCCTTATACTGCATATGTTGTAGGAGTTGTAAGTCAAATTTATGCACACTCCTATTGAGGAGCATATGAATGTTGTAGTTCGGATTTTACGCTGCTTAAACTCAGCACCAAAGAAAGGACTATTCTTTGTGAAAAATAATCACCATGAGGTGGAAGGATTTACTAATGTTGATTGGGCTGGCAAAACCTCATATAGGAGATTTTTTTTTTGGTCTAATAGATAGGAGATTGACATCAGGCTATTTTACGTTTGTGGGAGGAAACTTGGTTACACGGAAAAGTAAGAAGGAAAAAGTGGTAGCTTTTCAAGTGCTGAAGCCAAGTTTTGAGGGATAACTAAAGAACTATGTGAGCTTTTGTGGTTAAAGAAATTGATGACAGAACTTAGACTTTCCACCTAAGTAAGAGATGTGGTTGTTTTGTGACAATAAGGCCACGATTCAGATTTTTCACAACTTGGTGCAACATGACCACACCAAACATGTTGAGGTCGACAGGCATTTTACCAAGTGGAATTTGGATGATAGGGTGGTGAGCTTTCCATTTGTCAAATCTGAAGACCAATTGGCGGATATACTTACAAACGCTATATCAAGTCAAGTATTCCATGGCTCACTTGTCAAGCTGGGTATTAAAGATATCTTCTCACCAGTTTGAGGGGGAGTGTTAACATGAGCTGTCAATTATGAGCTGTAAATTAGGGCCTAAATAGGATTATTTCTGTTTCAAGATCTCTTGTATATGTATATCTCCTGATATGTAGGAGATTTTAGGGTGACTCGTATGGGTGTATATATGTGTGTGTGTGTGTTTATAGTCTTGTAGATAAACAGAAGAAGCATGAAAAAGAAGAAGAGAGAATTCGTTTTTCTCAATTTGGTTACTGGTGGACAGTGACGAGGAGTTTCAATCCTGTGATCATGTCGATCATTTTGTCCGCCGGGCTAGATTATCGTGAGTAGATGGTGATGAGATCATATTTAGCTTTATGATGTTCAGCTGTTTTTACAGTTTGCTCGGTTTGGTGGGCTTCGGTTTAACTTCTCGTCGCGATCCGCGCGCCCTTGAATCGCGCGAATGCAGCAGCCTTCGTGCACGCGCTACCCGGGCGCCGCGAACTTGTTGCATCGACGCCCTCCCGTAAATTAATGGATTTTGGATAAAAAGCTGTGGAAGCTGTGGAGCATGGAAGGCGAAATGAAGCACATGGCAGTAGCAAGTACGAAGATTACGAAGACCTTAAAATTAAGGCATTACCGTGAGGGAAAAGAAAGAAAGAAAGAAAGTAAAATCAAGCAAGTGTTGTCTGGATATCTTTTTGTTTTTAATCTTTATTCTAGATTATTTGAATTATGTTTGTCCAGTGAGGACGCGAAGTATTGCTATATGGGACAACTGTTCCGGGGGAGATGCATAGGACCTAATTCTCTAAAGTAACTGGAGTTCCGATTATAGCTCAATTTTTTTTTTTTTTTTTTTTTTTTTTTTAGGATTGGTAGAACGAAAGCCATCAAACATTTGTTAAGGATGATTAGTTCCCGATTCCCCAAATTCGGAACTAGCAACCGGACCGGTTAATCCTAGGACCGGCATTGTACCGAACCATTGGTCTAGTCCAATGGAATTAGTCACTTATTTTTTCAAATTAATTTTTTTTTCCAAATAATTTGTATCGGACCGAGATAGTGTTTAGTGTGCATTTTACTAATTATTTTGAACAAATAATAAAATAAAAAAGTATATTTAGTTGGAATCAAGAACCGGACCGCTCGGACACTGGTACCACTTTTAGGAACAGGGAACCGGACCAAATTAGCCGGTCCGGTCCGGGTAGTTCTTGGTTCGGACAGTCCGTTTAACACAATCTCCAGACTCATGCCAAATTTATCCGGACTAAATTTTGGGTCACCTCTAACCCAAACAAAGAAAAAAATTTGGGTAAGCGACAGCCCGGCACCTTTTGCCAAAAACTAAACATTTTCGGATCCCTAGTAGAAGGCAGGAGTTGTCTGCATTCCACAATTTGGCCGGCGAGAGCAAACTCACGATGATGCCGCCCATTGCTCTGGCCCCGCCTCTCCGGACATGCTCCAGCTCGCCGGTCTGCCAGATCATAGCTCAAGGCCCTCCTCGAGAACATGAGCTCCATCTTCCGGCCGCCGCGGCCCAGGAACTCTCGGAACCGGCAGGCTGCTGTTCAGCCCCCCGCGACCTCATCTGGATAGCGGACTTCTTCACCCTCACCCCAGTCTGCTCCTCCATCGTCCACACGCCCACGCTCTCCATAAGCGAGCGACCCCCAAAGTCCCCAGAGGTCCACCAAGCAGGCCTCTCGAAGCGGAGTCGATGTGAACTCCTCCTTGGCAAGTTCGAACGACGAGATCCTGAAGCGCGGGTCGTCGATGGCGTCGTGCCATTCCCTGCAGACAGGCCTCAGCTTGAGAAGGGATGTTGCTGATAGGCGAGATAGGATGTTGCGGAGGAGGTCGAGAGGGAGCGACCTCGTCCGAGGGGATGAAGAAGAAGAAGCAGCAGCAGCATAAGGGAAATTTACAAGATTTATATTTTGATTTCCGTCCAAAAATACGAGATATAGGAAAACGGAAAGAATATATTTTTTTAAAGAATAATATCACGAAAAATTCTAAATTAATACACGTGTGATAAATTTACTCTAAATTAATATTTTAACCACAAAAAACCCCTCAAATTGGTATGCATGTGGCAAATTTAATCCCTAGCTAATTTTTTGATTATAGAAAATCTCAAACCGTACATCCATGCCAAATTTACTCTATATTAAATTTGTTTAATATCACAAAAAACCATACACAGGTACACATGTCAATTATCATGTATCATCCAATTTTATGGAAACTAATGAAGATTAAATTTGTCACTCGATGTACTTATTTGGAGTTTTTCATCATTTTACTGTTTCGAGGGAAAATGAAAAAGAAAATATGGCTAATATCATGAAAAATTCCAAACTAGTATATATGTCTATCAAAGACTTTAAACTCGTACACTCATTAACATTAAATTTATTTGTGAAATTATTGAGTTGGACGACACATAATAATAACTTAATTAATAACAATGGATAAATTCGTTACCGATTTGACATTTTTTTATAATATAAAAATTAATTTAGGATAAATTTACAAGGGATTTACTAATTTATAATGAGAGCACATTACTTTCGTGGTGCTTGCCGACGAGGAATTAAAATGCAAACCCAGCTAGGACTCAAAATTAGGGCTAGAATTAAGCGCCCCCGCCCCCCGCGCCCCCCCCCCAATTTGACATACATAAAGTGAAGAAGAGAGAGAGAGAGTCGAGCTGAGCTCAAGGAAGGTGGTGGTGCAATCTCTTCTTCCACGGCTCCTTCACCACCCTCAAGTACACCCTCGTGGCCCCTCCATCTCTCGGCGACGGCCCCCTCGCCACTGCCACCGCCGTCCCTCAAATTCCCGCCGACCGCCTCTTCGTCCCGTCGGAGAGGACGTTGCAAATTCTGCACGGAAAACAATTTTCGGAGCTTGCGCGATTTCCTTGCCTCCAAAGGAATCACGTTGATCTCCAAGGCCGAAGCCGGAGACAAGTACCGTCAAGACCCAACTCTCGTTTCCCTCTTATCCTGTTCGTTTGGCTCGTGTACAATGGCTCATATATCGTTTCTTTCTACGAGAGCAGCGACGCCGCAGAGGAAGAGGCGAGAAGCTTTTTGGTGAAAACAAAACCGAAGCCGAAACGAGAATTTAGCTTCATCTTTTGATGGTCATGACAAGTAGTTTCAATCCCGTGATCACGTCGATCATTTTTGTCCTCCGGGCGAGATTATTGCAAATAGACAGTGACGAGATCGTGTTAAACTGTATGATGTTCAGCTGTTTGTACAGTGTGCTAAATCTGAAGGGCGATGATGGTATCTGCTGGTACTTAAATTGTGTAATCGAGTTGAACATTCTTTCAGCTCCCTCGATCTCTCTCTGCACTCCTTGCTTGTCGGGTTTCAGTTTAACTTCTCATCGCAAGTCTTCATGCACGCGCTGCCCGCGCACGAACTTATTGTATCCACACCCTCCTGTAAATCGATGAATTTTGGATAAAAGAGCTTTGGAAGCTGTTGAGCATGGAAGGCGAAATGAAGCACATGATGATACTCAGTATTTAGATCATGAAAACATTAAAATTTAGGAATGACCGTGAAAACAAAACAAGAATTGATAGAGAAATTGAAGTAAAATCAAGCAAGCGTCTAATCTAATGCGAGGTCGAAGACCTGACGCGTTATTTTATGCGTATACTACTTTCGCGGTGCCCATCAACGTGGAATTAAGGCGCCTGAAGCGACGCCGGATCGGCCAAAAGGCAAACTCAGCTCTGGCTCAAAAGAGCACAAGTTGCTGAATTTTTAAGGGATTAGCCCCAATTTTATATTATGGTAATATTAATTTCGGGAAAATCATCCGAAAAATTCTAAACTTATTGCATTATTACCAATTCAGTTTCTAAATATTTTAATTTAGTCAATTAAGTTCTAAAGCCTTTTTTTACGTTTTGCTAATTGAGTTTATCCGGTCAATTTTAGCAAGAAAATCGGCCACATGTATGCCGGCCATCATATGTGACACGACTAATAATGACGTGGTCAATTTTTATGATATTTTTATAAAAAATTCTGAATTTTTTCTTTTCTTTCTTTTTTCTTTCTTTCTTTTCAATTTTTCCAAGCCTGGTGAGGATCGCAAAGCTCTCGCCTGCTAGCCGATCAAGGTTCCTGGCCTTCACTAGACTTGGCAGAAGAAAAATGAAAATAAAGAAAGAAAAAAAAAAAAACAAATGAATAAAAAATTGATTTTTAAAAATTATAAAAAAATTGTTTACGTCTACCATGCTTGTCCTACCTGACATTACCGACATCCATGTAAGCGATTTATGATTAAAATTGATCAAATAGGCTTAATTGACAAGATGTGAAAATGTTTATGATTTAATTAACACAAATAAATAGTTTATAATTGAATTGGTAAAAATGTATTAGATTTAAAAAAAAAAAAAATTGGACAATTTTCCCCTTAATTTGCTTGGTTTACCATCTTAAAAAAGGCAAATGCTCAAATATGTAAAATAAAAATGATATTTACAATATTACCTAGGATTAAGCTATAAATAACAAAGAAACAAATCTTGCCAGTTGTTAATGTTTGTGTCATGATCTCAAGATTTCCAATGACCAAAGGATCATGTTTCTAGAACATCCTAAGGATAGCAAAATGATAAATGAGCCGAGTTCTAGAGTATTCTTGACATAAATGCCGATAGGTGGTAAATGGAGAGATGTGATATCCACCATTTAATCAAAAAGCAATCAATAGTTGTAATCCGATGGACTAATGTATAAATAAGGGTGTTGTTCCTCTCATTTGTATTCATTCAAACGCTTAAACAACACAATCCGTTCTCTTCTAAAGTTTATGTTGATACCGTCATTTTACAAAAATATGAAAAATATATAAAAATATTAAAAAAAAGATATATATATATAATGAATGAAAAACGGAATAAAAAATGAATGAAAGTGATAAGGAAAAAATGATGAAGTCGAGCGAGCCAAAGTGTTCGGTCCACTCTCTCAACAAGATTTTCGACCCTCTAAATCCTGACCCCTCTCTTTCGGCCCAATTTTCTTTATTTCTTTAAGCCCACAATTTGAGCCCAAAATAAAAAGAGAGAAAAGCCCAGTCCCAACTCTTCTCCTTCGCTCTTCGCACGCGCTGCCCCTTTCCATTGAGCATGTCTTTGTGACGCAATAAAGGGAGATGAATCCAAGACTGTATCCATGATCGTAACCAAGCAAAGCTGCAGTCGAACGTCTGTGAGCGAGGGAGGAGAGACGGACAAGTGACCGAAGTAGATATAGGACCTTCTAGAACTGCTAGCTAGCATATGGAGAGGGAGAGATAATGGAAAAGATTCCATTCGGGGGAAGGGCGAGCAGCGTGTGCTCGAGCACGTAGAGTGAGCATTCTGCCAGAGAGGGAAAAGAAAAGGAAAGAGAAAATGCTTTTGGTAATTGAGAGATGAAGCTCGACGAGAGAGAAGCGGAGAGAGAGAAAGCCCTCAACCATTATAGAAAGAAGGAGTGTTGGAAATTGTGATCCATTTTCTCTAAAAACTTTCTAGAAACTTCAAGATTGATATTGTCTAGAATTATTGAGAATGGAGGTTGCTAAATGAATCTAGAAGATTCATGTGGGAATGCAAGTAAGTAGAAATCTCTAGAAGAATAATAGAAGAACTACAATCTAGAATTTTCTAGATGAAGTCTACATGGACAACATTCTATAGAAATCTAGAATGTTGTACTAAGGCGGTGATTCACGCCTATAAATAGGCATGTAAGTTCATCATTTGAGGTGTGTGAGAGGTTACCTCCACCTTGTGTGTGAGGTGAACTATCTACCATGAGAGGTCTTACACCTCCATTGTACTTTTATCAAACTAGTTTGTTTAACTAATAAAACTATTTCCCCAATATCTCATGTACTTTATCCTTCAAATTATTCTACATTGTCCCTTATCCATCCTCCATAAATTATACCATACACTTGCACACACCACTAACCAAAAATTATAACTAATATCAAAATCATGCTTCCATAACGCACACATCCAAAATATTTTTTAACAGAGTTGCAGAGAGTTGCTGAAAGATGAACAGGTCGAAAGAAGAGCAAGCTTCGGCCCTAGAAGAAACAAGAGCTAGAGAGAAAGAAAGGAGGCCGGTGGAGGGCACCTTCAGAGAGAGAAAGGGAGTCTTGCGTTGGGCAGAGCCATCTCGACGGTCATGTCCATGGCAGTCCCGTCCCTGCCTCCTCGAGCGCCCTATTTCTCACTGAGAGAAGCGAGTGTAAATAATGAAATCGTGGATCACAACTTTTGAGAATAGGGCTGATTTGACGAAGAATACCATGTTTGTATATGTCGTGTCCTTTGTTTCTTAAATCTGCCATATTCTCGAAGATCTTGATCTACGAACAAAGCACTCAAGGAGGCCTAACTGATTCGGGAAGGAA
The DNA here is from genome assembly GCA_017140475.1 of Eucalyptus fibrosa. Lineage (NCBI taxonomy): Eukaryota > Viridiplantae > Streptophyta > Magnoliopsida > Myrtales > Myrtaceae > Eucalyptus > Eucalyptus fibrosa. Next base: position 15,739,389 of record CM029509.1, read on the forward strand.
CTGGACATGACTGTCGGGTTGGCTTCGGCGAACTTTGGCGAACGCAAGATTCCCTTCCTCTCCTGCCAACCTCGTTTCTCTCTCTAGCTCTTGTCCTTTCTGGCTGAAGCTTGCTCTTCTTTTGGCCAGCTCATCTTTCGGTCAAGCTCTTTGTTACTCCTTTTCCCTCTAATGGCCTGAGGCTTTCTCTATGCGGTTCCCTCTTGTTGAGTTTCCTCTCTTAATCACCTAAGCCACTTTTTTTTTCTCTTTTTTTCGTCTTTGGTCGAGCGCTTACTCTGCCCCTGCTCAAGCACACATCCCTCGCCTCTCCTGAGGAATCTATTCCATTATCTCTCCCTCTCCATACGCTAGCCAGCAGTTCCAGAAGGTCGTGGATTAGCTGCAGTCACTTGTTCGTCTCTTCTCCTTCATTCATAGATGTGGGGAAGGGGCAGAGCGCGCGGAGAGTGAAGGAGAAGAGCTGGAACTGGGCTTTTCTGTGTTTTCTTTTTGGACTCAGATTGTGGGCTTAAAGAAATAAAGAAAATTGGACCAAAAGGAGGGGGTTAGGACTAGGAGTTAGAGGGCTGAGAGGGTGGGGCCAAACATGCCGGTCAACTCAATTTCATCATTTGTTTTTTCTTTATCATTTTCATTCATTTTTATATAACTTTTTATTTTTTTAAATATATATCTTTGTAAAATGACCGACTATTTAAAATGTCGATAAAAATTCGGATGTCAACAGTTTTTTCCTAAAAAGTTTTGTCACACAATTTATCCGAATGATTGAGCAAGCCCGAGGAAATCTATGTCATTGCACGATCTGAATTGGACATTTGCATATATTAAGTGAATAATTACACATTCGTAAGCCGTGATGGTTAGGTTTCACTACCTCATCGCCGAGAGAACGAGTTTGAATCTCCGAATACTCGCAACTTAACTGAAGGTTCCAAATGTGGTTTACTAGGCTTGCCTACGAGAGTTTATGTTTAAATAGTAGGCACGGCAAAGAGCTCATTGGCTCCACTAGATACCGGAGAGACTCTATCGATGCTACCGGATATCTGGTGATCTTTGGTAGTCTCTCGATCATTAAAAAAAGAAAAAATTAATAATTAATAATCCTCTATAAATTGCATGGATATATATCTTAGAATTTTCCTTTATGATGTATTTATATTGACTTCCATTTGACATATATGATAACAGGAGAGAGAAAGTGTGGAGAGAGAATCGAGAGCTGAGCTCAAGAATGGCAGTGGTGCAGTCTCTTCTTCCCCGGCTCCTTCACCTCCCCATCCTCACCAAACCCACCACCACTCTCTTCTTCCTCAACCCCTTCAACTCCAAACCCGCCTTCAACCCTTCGTCGCGACCCTTCGCCACCCTCCTCAGGTCCACCCTCTCGGCCGCCCCTCCTCCATCTCTCGAAGACGCCGACGATGCCGACCTCCTCGCCGCCGCCGCCGTGCCTCAGATACCCGCCGACCGCCTCTTCGTCCCGCCGGAGACCGAGTTGCCTGCCGGCGACGGCGCCGCCGCAGCCCTGAGCGCCCGGGTCCTGAAGGGCTCGAACATCGTGCTGAGCAAGTACGCGAGGGACGCGCAGGTGGAGCAGGCCGAGTTCGTCAAGAGCAGCGTGAGGACGGAGGACTGCCCGTCCGACGGGCTGCCCGAGTTCGCGCTCGTCGGGAGGTCCAATGTAGGGAAGTCGTCGCTGCTCAACTCGCTCGTCCGGAGGAAGCGGCTGGCGCTCATTTCGAAGAAGCCCGGTACGTGTTTGTGTTAATTCCTATGTGAGGGAGGGAGAGAAATGTTGGAACTTTTTGCAAGAAACTCGCCCTTGTTTGTTGTGTTGGTGTGGGAGTTTATCTATTTCTTGGATTTGATTGGAGGAATAGGACCTTTGCTTGCGAGAGTGAGAAAATCTGCATGCTTTATGGCTTCTTTTCTTATATGAAGATGTTTGAGTTGCGGCAGACGAGTGAGGAATTGCAGTTCTGTGTAGTTTATGTTGTTTGAGGTTCATTCAGAGGATTTTGTGTTGATCTTTTATGTGGGTTCTGTTTTTATGTTGGTGTAGGAAAGACTCAGTGCATTAACCATTTCCGGATCAATGATAGCTGGTATTTGGTGGATTTGCCTGGATATGGGTATGGCTTAGAAACTTCATTTACTTGTTCTCTTTATTACCTTCAATTTCATCAAGAGATCATTGTTTATGATATAAAACCTGTCGCAAATTGAGCACCGTTCAGATAATTTGCTGATACTCATTGCAAATCTAAGGTTTTGGGACCTCGAATTCAGATCTTCTGGTTGCGGTTAGGTCTAGGTATTGTATTCAGTGTCACATCCTTGTTTTCTCAAGTTCCAATGAGAGATGTTGTCTGTCTGACTAACTTCTTTTCAGGATGATCTATTGAAGTTCTTGTCTACTGATTCTACTCCTAGTTTCTAGGACATCCAATGTGAGATGGAATGCTTTCGTAACCTCTTTGTTGAAGGAAAAATGGCATCTTTCTTTCTATTTTCTTCCTTAATATATTATTCTCTTGACTGAACTATCTAAAACATCAATGGTTTGATTGAACTTGCTGGTAATGCTCTTGTAACCTCACATTATTCTGTCCATCTTTCTTTCTATTTTCTTCTATTTAATATCACATGGACCTTAAACTTGAAATGCATGTTTACATCTCATAGAAATGTTTCTCATGCCACATCAGGTGGCAAAGTGTAAAATAATGTTGTTGGAGAATTATATGCCCGACGATATTCTTTGGAAGCCGTCTGGGTAATCTGAATGTTTGCTTTAACTTTGGACACCCCCTTTTAATTTGAAACTTAAGGGCTGAAGCTATAGTTCCAAATGTTGTTTCTTTAGTTAGTTTGTGAACCTTGTGATAATTAAGTAAGGTTGTTTTTTTAATGCTTTGTTTAGTCTGTTGCGAAACTTGCGCTACTCTGGTAATGCGTGTATATATGAGTTGTTTGAGTTTTTCTCTAACCCATGGAATTTTAGGTTTTTATAGATTCTTGTGTGATTGTGTATTCTAAACAGTTATGCTGCTGCACCTCAAGAACTGAGGACAGATTGGACCAAATTTACCAAAGACTATTTCCTAAATCGCTCAACACTAGTTGGAGTTTTCCTTCTCATAGATGCCAGCATTCCTGCAAAGAAAATTGACCTTGAATATGCAAGCTGGTTGGGTCAAAATCAGGTACATAATTATTTCATAGATAGTGGGAGAAGGTGCATCTTGTCAAACATGTCATACAAATTTATTTTTGGATGCAGAGCATATATAAATTGTGATTTGCTTCTTCCTTAGGTACCTATGACGTTAGTCTTCACCAAATGCGATAAGAGGAAAAAGAAAAAGAATGGAGGGAAGAGACCTGAAGAAAATGTTCAGGATTTCCAGGAGTTGATACGAGGTTTCTTTGAAACCGCTCCTCCATGGATTATGACCAGCAGTGTATCAAGTATGGGTCGAGATGAGGTATTGCTGCACATGGCACAGCTGCGGAACTATTGGCTAAAGCACTAGTCAAGTAAACGCAGTGCTTTCTCTCCCCATCTCACACCGGGTACGTTAGTACCGATTCAAGTTAGGAATTCTCTGCATTGCAGCCTGGTGGAGAGGGAAATCGAGATCCTGAGAATTTTTAGACAGCTGAGAGTTCACTTTGCTTAGAGAGGCCTTGTTGGATATGAATCTCTTTTAACTTTTATATTAATCTGTAAAATGGTCAGATTAATATGTATAACTCTTGTATATAGTTCAAATTATTGGTCTATTGTTCTGTGTAAAACTGCAACTTTAAGAAAGCAAGGGAAGGGACTGATGGTTTTGTTAGTGTTATATGCTTATAATCTGCCTATACTGGACTTAGGCATAAAACATGAGAAGCTTTGGATGATTGGAAATACTATAATTGTTAGGCAGGTGAATGACTGTCAAGTTCATGGATCGAACTAATGCTGGCCAGTTAGTTTTGTGGCTGTGTTCGACGATGCTCGTAAGAAAGAGCAGGTTGGTAACTATTGTCATGTAACATCCTCAGATGTTGCTAGTTTCCAAACATATTTTGGTTCTTTCAAGTGGATTTCTTTTTCGACTTTGGTAGCCACGATGTGCTCTTTATATTCATGTTGTTTGCCTTTGAAAGATTGCAAAGCACTTGAAAGATGAGGAGCGCATTCCAATCTGCAGGTCAATTGAGAGGACCTTAAGTTGAAAGAGTTATTCTCTTCCAACATGTTTGCCAGTCATTTCAGGCTTCTCTTGGCTTCTAAATGAAAAAGAACTTAATGAAATCTCCCCAAAATATGAAATTTTACCGCAAAATGGAAAGGAGAAAATAATGGGTCAATTGATAGACCCTAACTTGAAAAAGTTATTCTCTTCCAACGTCTTCGCCAATTATTTCAGGCTTCTCTCGGCTTCTAAACGAAAAAGAAATTAATGAAATCTCCCCCAAATTTTAAATTTTTTACCGCAAAATAAAAGGAGTTAAAAAAAAAAGTGGTGGTTCAATTGAGGGCCAGCCCGCTGGGCCATATTGGGCCCCTATAGCTCCGGCCTGTTATCCTTCCACTGCCGGGAGCGGGAGGTCGTCGCTGCTCTGTGAAGCCAGCCTAGCGCAGTCCCCTCCTCTCTAAGGCCCACGAAGCCCGAACCTTCGTCCGAGTCCCGCCGGCCAACTCCGGGCTTGGAACGGGCAGGCCAGTGGACAGCCACATAAGGCCCGGCCCAATTAACGGGCCCAACGTTCCACCACCTTATAACGCCCCCACTTGTGTTACAAGCTCTCGTGAGCGAGCTCGGCGATAGCTTTGATGATTTCTCTGCAATATAAACTGAATATTGTGCTAGAAAAGGAGCAATGTGGGACATTGGTGTGATGGGTGCTACTGTTGCAGTCGCCTTCGAGGTAGTTCACATCTGGGTTTTCATGGCGAAGGTGCAAATGATGCTCTGGGGCATCGTGTTGATCTTTGGTGGGTTAATCCGAATCGCCAAGCCATTCCTCTTGGCCAAAGCATCTGCTTAGCATAGGCGTGGCATGGATGAGAACGGTTATGACGGAATGCAATCTGTTCCCTGCCATATTTCCTTTGCCGGACCAGAAAGAGGACCCAAACCCAGTGTTTACTTTGATGAAAGCCGAAAACGTTGATTAGATCTTTGACTAAACTTCATGCCCATCAGTTTGCCTCTTATAACTTCTGCTACTCAAGTTGCTATACTTGGGAGATTATTGAAGAACGCTGCACTTGCCCGGCATTCCGACTATCATGTAAGGAAAACTGAGTTCATTGTGTAAATCTCATGGGTTCATTCAAGTCCCAGACTTATAGTTTGCAAGTGTGAAAATACAGTAATTTTGAACTTCGAATGTAATAGAAGCCGGCTTGATGTAAATACAAAAATGCACAATGGCACTGTCACATGATCCTGTCTTTAACAGTTGTGCACTAAACCATTGTAGAACAATGCTCTTTCCATAAAAAATATTGGCGGTATACTCTCAGCAGATACTCGCCACAAAATTCCCACAACGGGATATTATACAACCAGCGAGCATCTACCATTTCTGCGCAAGAGTGTCTAATTACACATTGCCAAAAATCCAGGACAAATAGCAGCTCCTCTAGCGGACACGAACCACTTCGATGTCATAGACCAACCATGAATCGGGAGGAACTTTATGACTGGTTCCACTATTCACACAGCTGCATCGAATCAGACAGTCACATTAAGGCAATGAAAACGGTAGAGTGGAAACACATGCCGACTAGAAAATATATTAAGTACCACAGAGAGGGTGGAATAGTAAGCCTTCTTTTGCCACCAATTCGCATGCCTGAGAAACAAAAATCATCCACGCATATGATATAAACTATCAAAGTATAACATTACCAATGAGAAATGAAGAGGAAGATTTGACTAAGTAATACCATCAAGGCCATCATCCCAACCCTTCATAACTTCTCCAGAACCTGAGTGATGCAACAAAACCCGTGAGACAAGATTGGAAATTTGAAAAGTTGCACTTATACTTTAAAGACCATCCTAAAAAATTAATTAAGGTGAATTAAATCAAGAAAATATTGCCATCCCATCAGCGACATACCTAGGCGGAGTTTTAAGGGTTTCCCACTGATATTCGAATCAAATACCAGCCCATTCTCCATAAACTTGCCAACATAGCGAACACTAATCTGAAACCAAATAAAATTTATCTAAATAATCACTGCTTTAACCATTATTGTGCACAAAATGATTAAAGAAACAAAATTCCTATCAGATCAACTCCAGTAATTATTTCACAGCTTACTTTTTACCAGGAGCAGCGACTTTACCATCAGGATTTCCAATTTCAAGCTCCTCAATTGTTAGTCCATTTGGCAGCTTCCTAACTTGGCAGGCATCATCAGTGTCCGTGTCTTTCATCTTGGTGTCAAACCTAACCTTTCCGTCTGCTGGTAAAACATTCTCCTGGTTCGTTATATCTGCCTCACTATGCTGGGCTCTATCCTTCTTTTTCTTCTTCTTTATGTCTTTCTTCTCAGAATCTTCTCGGCCAGTTACTTGTGGAGCATCGAGAGCCAAATTCCTATACATCATGCACATAAACTATTGCTTTATGCTTATCAAAACAGTTATAAAGCATGACTTTTTTGCTGCTACAAAAGAACCGTCCATATACAAATATAAGATATCCCATTAGGGGAAAAAGGCTTAAACAGAAAACTGCATAGATCAAAATGCTTGGCAGATAGAAAGCTGAAAATTAATCGTTCTTTACAGATTCATTCTTAAAGTTAGTAATTCATAATTATGTGCCACAATAGTTCTGATTCCATTGCATGTGGCATGACATTTCAGACAGACACCCAGCAAAGATTATTTTTTGCTGCATGTTCATGAATTCAGCGGGTTTGGATAATCAAAGGCCTAAAGAGCCAAAAAGTACTCACTCTGGGACAACTGGATTCATATTGTTCTCAACAATGTCTTCTTCTGGTTCAGACTTCTCATTCGCACGTTTCTTCTTTTTCTTTTTCAAAGCATTTTGATTGGTGGCCTCATCAGATGTTGGGACGAAACCATTGACCTGATCAGCTTCTCTGCTCAAACAATAGATTACAAGGACCAGTTCAGCCCCCGCCAAAAAAAAAAAAAAAAAAAAAAAAAAAAAAGAAGAAGAAGCAACGAGCATCATGCAGGATTCAAAGTGAACATGGCAAATAAAGCATTCTTGGAGGCTTGAATAGTGTATATTTAGATATTACACAAAGCATAGAAGAGACATACTTATCAGCACCCGCGATCCCCTGACCTTGCCAGGCTTGATTCTCCTTGACCTTATCATGAGGATTAGCTTTGTCAACTTCCATAGGGGACTCTATAAATTCTTCTTTTCTCTTCCTCTTCATCTTTGTGCCAACTTCAGGGATTTCACTGGAGAAGGTAACAAGGTGTCAAATGCACAGAAGATAACCATATTAATAGAAAATAGTCATTTTGCATTCCAGAAAGGACTAAAGGAAAGACATGTCTATTCAAGAGACGAGATAGAAAGTCATTATGATATACAAGGACTGCTGAATAATGAACAAAGAACCTCTTTCAAACAAATTAGCATCCATTCAAAATGCTTGAAAACGTAGCATGAAACATCACTAATTCTCCACACTAGTCACCTTTGAGGTTTCTCTTCTGGGCCATCTATCTTGGAGTCTTTCACCACATCCTTTTTCTTAAGCAAGGAAGATATAAAGAAGCCCTCTTCGTCTTCACTTTCTGATGCCTGTGCCTTGGCCTTGTCATCAACAATGTCATTCTGTTCAAAACTACCTTTTTCATCAGGTTCACTGGGATGATATTTCTTTCTAAGTCTTCTTTTTCTTCCTTTCCTCTCCCTAGCTTTTTCATTATCCGATTCCCCATGTACTGCAATTAAAATATCATAAGACACCACAGAATGAGCATACCATGAATGGAAGATGCTGCTACATCTTGCATATAGTACAAAAGATAAGGATGAGACAGCAATAAAAAGAACAAAAACGATAAGGATGTGGTAACCATTAAACTTCACCACATTAAAAAGTAGATCCCTTTATCTTCAGTTAAAAGATTTTAAGTCCCTCAACCTGTCAGATCTAATGACTCAGTAAGTTTGATGTAATTTTATAACATAAGGATCAGAATTGCAGATTAGAATGAAGGGCAAAGCAGGAGAAAAGTTTGTGTTTCATCTGCACTTCTAAAATCATTGCAAAACTTGGTCAACTAAGTTCTTGAGGGTAAACAATGACAAAGTTCCTAACTTCTATTTTCTGAATATTAAAAATTATACTGACAAGACATGCCCCTCTCGATCAACCAAAACCAATAATTGGGAGGCGATTAATAAATAATAGCATCCAAGAGTTTAAAAACCCCAGTTGAGTGGGTCTCTGTGTATCTAACCCTGCAAATAAGCTACAACTACGCATGTGACCAAGCAAAATAACATAAAGGAGAAGCAAACCATATTTTTCATTTCGTATGAAATGCTAGAAGCTACAAATATGTAATCCTGCATACAAGATGAAATGGGAAAATCTCAGGACACTAATTGATCAGTTAAAAATTAGCTAGATACTATGTCACACAATACTTTTGCTCACATTATGTTGCATTGGTACTAAGATATAGGATCATAATGGAGACAACTACCAAACCATCATTAGAAATACACAGAAATACATAATGTGCATCATTTTGATTAAGAAACTATGAGTCCCTCAAAGTAGAGTGTAAATAAAAAAGAAAGAGGTAAATGGTGAAGTACCAGCATCATTTAGTGAAGGAGAAGGAGAAGGCGAAAATATTTCTGGATTATCATCATCATCAATGAAACTATCTTCATAGTCATCTTCATCGTTGGATCTCTCTGTATCAGTCCCTGCGATATCTTCACCATACGATTCTCTAACGATCATTGTAAAGGAGAAAGACCTCAGGAGCAATGCATGGAGTGAAACAACATTTTAACTCCATTCTTCTATGCGGTTAAAAAAGAACATGAAAACGTATCCCCTTCATCAACTAAAACAACTCATCTGAACCAAATAAAATTTCTTCCGTGTCCATTCTAAAATAAGGTTTTCATTTTAGTCATGAACACATCTCATTGGAAGATGATTGGAGAGGAATACTTAAAATATGGAACGAAACCTAAAAGGCTCAACAAAAGGATACGACTCATCATCTCCGGCGTAATGTCGACCACTTCCCAGGTAGAAACCGGAGAGGTGGACACTCCGAGGGCCAACGACAGAAAAGGTGACTTCCTCAGCTTCTTCAAATTCCAAATTCAGTTGAGACGATTCGGCCCCGTCAGGGAACAAAGAGCACAGGAAAACGGGACTCTTGTTCCCCACATTACACTGAACTATGCTTTTGTTCGTGGCGGAACCGATCCCCAGCGTCGCCTATCCGAAAATGACGCAACTTTATCATCCAAAACAACTAAAGACACAAAACCAACCAAGGTTCTTCCCTCAGCTATCGACACCGAGTGCACACAAACTTTTCGATAAACCCAAGAACAGAGCAAAGAGCAACGATTATCAGCCGATACCTGCGAGATATGGAGCCGCTGTCTGGCCCCACTCGAGGGATGAACGAAGGGTTTACCGGGTTTCACCTCGACACCTGAACAGCCCAAAGATGCCACACTCATGAGTAGCTTTCACTCGCGACTTCCATTTCAACTAAGAAATTTCCAGTCTTTCAAGAGAGAAACCCAAAATCGGAAAAAGCAAAATCCCCGTTCTATCCTGTCCCCGCGAGGAAGCAGATGGAATCTAGAGAAAGGCGACGACAGGAGGAAGAAGGAAAAGGGGAAAAAGAGAGGAAAAAGGGAAGGAGGAAGCGGGCGGAGGGAGAGAGCTACGGACCCCAGAAAGCCATTTGCCGGGCGAGACGGGGGAAGCGCCGGCGGACGCGGCGGCTGAACCCTAGAGGCGGAGGAGGAGGAGGAGCGGGCGGAGGCGACGAAGCCGGTCGGCGACGGCTACGGCGATGGCGGCGGTTGATGTTGATCTCTGTCCTTCGAACCCTTTGGGAGCGACAGGGGAGAAAGGTGGGACTTTTTCTATTTTTTTTTTTTTTCAATTAGGGCTTGAGGTTTGGCGGGACAAGGAGGGAATGGGTGAGAGGGAGGGACGATGACGTCATCTGATTAAGGCGCGCGAAAGCTCAATTTTTTTTTTTCCTTTCCTTTTTTTTTTTCGGCTCTGAAGTTCGCTTTTTCTCTCTTTTTTGAGAAAATAACTTTGGACTTTCTTTATGATGTTATCTAGTTGCCTTTCCAAATTTTTGGATACTAATGTTAAGGAATCTTTATTAGGGATAGAAAGATCCTCATTGATCTATAAATTAATTAAACAAACTCTCTAGCCGGTTCGATTTTAAATATTTACGAGAAATTTCATGATAAACTCGTTGATACATTTAAAAACCATACAATCATGTTAAAAGTGTTCTTGGACAAAAGTTGTAATTTATGATAATCAAGAGGATTATTGTCAAGTACTCCTAAGATTGCTCAGCTTTTTAGCTTTATATTTTCATTAATTCTTTTAAACACAAAGCTTTCGCTCTTTTTCTAGCTCATAGAAATACTAAATTGTATTATCACTCGTTTTGCCTTTTCTTGTGTGGAACACACTGAGAATTGGTCAAAAGATGGGTTGACCACAGTTACCAGCGAAGTTTTTGCCCCATTTTTTAAAAAGAATTCTTGGTAAATTTATTTATTTATTTTAATAAACGTCATTCATGATTAAAAAAAAAATTAGGGTAGCCGTTGTCACTCTTTAGCAACGTGTGATTTGTTTTCCGCAAGTAACTACTAAAAGCGTCCGCATGTGGTCGCAGACCCAAATAAGGAATTTATAAAAAGTATACATTCTTTTGCATTTGCTTATTTTAGCTATAAAGGTCAAGAAATGTGGTTGGAAGGAATAGCTTTTACTATTGATTCTTTTACTCCTTTCTAATCCTTGGCCCATAATATATAAATTATCACGTAAATTTTTAAACAATATCTTCATAATTTTTTAAAAATTTTAATAGTATATCAAATTTTGGTGGGAAAGGGGGAAAAAGTTGTTACTTGAACGAGGAAAGTGATGTCTTGTAATTTCTGATGAATCAATGTAACTCCCTCCGAATCAAAGCAATGAAGAGCTGCCGACCAGACCGCGTGAAGCATGGTATTTGAGACAATGGAGCAAGACGTTGCCATTAAGAAAACAATTCGCATCCATCTTAAGAAGTCCGGCAGCATGAATCATGTGCAATGCTTTCGGAGTAAGGCCCGAGCCAGAGCCATGAAAATGGCACCAGGAGAATGCATCCCCTGGTTGGATTGATGTTAATTCGACAGAGATAATCACCCTGCGAGTCTACAATTCACAGAAGAAAAGTATCGGATCTCGCAGTATTGTTTTTCTATCCCTAATAAACATGTTCACAACGATAATTGTTCACAATGATAATTTGCTTGAAAATTCAAAGCACGCTTTTAAGCTATCATGGATCCAAGGAGGGAGGATCACTAAGGCATGATCAAGTATTGGCTACTGCCGAAGAACCCGCAATAGCGACTATTTCATGGAAAACCTTTGTTTAAATGGTCAGAATAATGTTATAGATTTAGTGAATCTGGTATATACATGCTCATACAACTGAGGTTTTAGGGAAGGGTTTCGCAGAAGAATGGTCGGCTTGAGAGAGACTCATACAAGCAAAATGGTCGAGGCAACAGCCCCGATGCTCACTATAAACTTCTGTTGATTGATTTCGGCTTAATCCCTAAGTGAGTTCTGTATGCAGCATCTGCTGGACTAAATATAACCCAGAGCAAGATGCATCTGGACCATATTCACTTGAATTCCAGATGAAGCCTTGCTGCATCGATCCTAAAGTTGACTTCTTGCGAACTGTACCTAATGTCTTTTACAGGCTGGACAGAAAAATAGGGAGGACGTAATTGATGAGACCTCATTTTCGAAACCCTAGCACATACTTGTCTGAACAAGTGAAGCAAATCATTAAGATTTACCAACCTGCCGGCATGAACAAGGTAGAATTAATGTCGGGATTCAACACGTCTACATGATTCTGACACCTTCTAATGAGAGATCACTTTCAGATAGTAGCTTCAGTTTCTGTAACACCAAGAAATCATGAGAAGCAGTGTAGGCTTTTCAGAATGATCAATAACTAAACATTTTTGCTCTTGATATTCATCCGAAACTTCACATCAGAATCTGCTAAAACTACCATCATGCACAAGCCACTATCTTCAAAATAAAAGTTGTCTCCATCATCCTTAATCTTTCATAGTTCTTACGGTAAATCAATCAAATTATAAGCACTACTTATCAGATGATAAATTAGAGGGAACTTATAATGAGCCTAAGAAGTTTTCATCTGATTCCACACTAGTCAGGAAGATTTAAAAATTTGCAGTGAATTTCAGATTTTTCTGCAAATGTATTCTCTACAAGAAAGGCATGAATGAAATTGCCATGTCACAAAAATTGCCTGGAATCCACTATTACTTCGTCTGAAAATGGTTCGATAATAAAAAGAGAGGCAGATAATATTACCGTCAGATACTGCGGGGGATCATCAAGACTAGTAGAACCTAAGAGGTGTCTGTGAGGAATCCAGCTGCATGGACTTCTTATAATAAAACTCATCTTTATGCAATTTTCAGTACATGGTAAGGAATCAAGATTGGCGACAAAAAGATCCTCGTTAACTTATAAATTAATTAAGTAGGCTCTGTAACTGGTTCAAATATAAAAAAAAGTTTGGGAAATTTCATGATAAGCTCATTAATACATTTTAAAAACCATGCACTCACGCCAAAACTGTTGATGGGCAAAAATCATAGATTACAATAATCAAGAAGATTATTGTCGATTATTCCTTAAATTTCTCAGCTTTTTTCACTAATTACTTTCAGACGCAAAGCTTGTACTCTTTTTCTAGCCCGTAGAAATACTAAATCGTGGTATCACTTGTCATGCCTTTTCTTGTGGGACGCATGCTATGAAAGTGGTTAAAGATGGGTCGAGCATAGTTATGCGACCGGGTTTTTGCTCGATTTTTTTTAAAAAAAGAATTCTTGGTAAATAAATGTAGTTTATGACAAAAGTCTTTCGTTTAAAAAAATAGATAAAAGTCATTCATGGTTAAAAAGAAAAAGGGAAAACCAATTAGGGTAGCCGTTGTCACTCTTTAGCAAAGTGTGATTTTTTTTTTCCCTGTAAAATAACTACTAAAAGCTTCCGCATGTGGTCGCGGACCAAAATATAGAATTTACAAAATGTATACATTCTTTTGAATTTGCTTATTTTAGTTATAAAGGTCAAGAAATTAGCTGGAAGAAATAGATTTTACTTTTGATTTTTCTTCTTCTTTCTAATCCTTGGTCCATATCAGGTCTTCATAATATTTTAAATTTAAAGAAGATTTAAAATTTAGATGGGAAAGTTAAAAAAAAAAAATTGTTGTTAATTGAACGAAGGAAGTGATTGAAATTAATCTCTGATGAATCATTGTAACTTCCTCTGAATCAAAGCAACGAAGAGCTGCGGACCGTGTTGTGTGAAGGGAAACAATTCGCATCCATCTTCACGAGTCCAACGGCAAGAATCATGGGTGAAGCTTTCGGAGCAGGAGCTAGAGCCATGCAAATAGCACACGGAGCGTGCTCTTATAGAGACATCCCGTGGTCGAATAGATAGAAACTTGATGGAGATAGTTACCCTGTGACTCTACGATTCATGGAAGAAAAGAGCATCGGATCTCGCAGTATTGTTTTTCCGTCCCTAATAAACATGTTCACAACAATAAATTGCTTGAAAATTGGAATCACGCTTTGAAGCTATCATCTATCAAGAGGAGGACCACTTAGGCATGATCAAGTATTTGCTACTGCCAAAGAACCCGCAATAGCAACTATTATCAAGCAAAACCCATGTTGAAAAGGTCAGAATAATGTTATAGATTTAGTGAATCTGGTATATATACATGCTCATGCACTTGAGGTTCTGGGGAACGGTTTCACAGAAGAATGGTTGGCTTGTGGGAGACTCATGAGCAAAATGGTAGAGGCAACAGCCCCGATGCTCACGATGAATTTCTGTTGATTGATTTCAGCTTGATCCCTAAGTGAGTTCAGTATGCAGCATCTGATGGACTAAGTATAATCCAGAGCAAGATGCATCTGAGCTAAAAAACGCCGATGACCTGATCTCATGTGCTCTTCAACATGTACCATGAGTCAATCAACTCTCAGTTAGTGAAACCAACATCACCGGATCCATCGAGGAAAGGATTATTTTCCACTCAGAAAGGGTGGCACGATGGTCATACTTGCATGCAACCATATTCACTTACATTCCAGATGAAGCTTTGCTACATCGATCCCCAACTTGACTCCTTGCGAACTGTACCTTCTGTCTTTTACAGGCTGGACAGAAAAATATGGAGCATGTAATGAATGAGACCTCATTTTTGAAACACTAGCACATACTTTTCTGAACAAGCGAAGCAAATCATTGAGATTTACCTCCCTGCTGGCATGAACAAGGTAGAACTAATGTCGGGATTCAACATGTCTACACGATTCTGACACCTTCTAATGAGAGATCACTTTCAGATAGTAGCTTCAGTTTCTGTAACACCAAGAAATCATGAGAAGCAGTGTAGGATTTTCAGAATGATCAATAACTAAACACTTTTGCTCTTGATATTCATTTGAAACTTCACATCTGGATCTGCTAAAACTACCATCATGCACAAGCCACTGTCTTCAAAATAATAGTTGTCTCCATCATCCTTAATCTTTCAGAGTTCTCATGGTGGATCAATCAAATTATAAGCACTACTTATCAGATGATAAATTAGAGGGAACTTAACGAGCCTAAGAAGTTTTCATTTGATTCCACACGAGTCAGGAAGATTCAAAAATTTGCAGTGCATTTTCAGATTTTTCTGCAAATGTATTCTGTACAGGAAAGGCATGAATGAAATTGCCATGTCACAAAAATTGCCTGGAATCCACTATTACTTCGTCTGGAAATGGTTCGATAATAAAAAGAGAGGCAGATAATATTACCGTCAGATACTGCGGGGGATCATCAAGACTGGTAGAACCTAAGATGACTTCCCTCCTTAATTTTGTTGTTAGCTTATGACAAGCTCTTAGCTGAAAATTTGACCATCAAAAAGCTCATAAGATAATAAACCACTTACTGGCAGACCATTCAGCAGCAGAGATTTGCATTGGAACCCCAAATGAAGATCATGTCGGAATGATAGCTTACCTCAGATCGAGTTGCCCCACCTATGACAAACACAAAAATGCGTTGCCCCATCTTCCTGAAATCTGAAAAGGCATGCTTTAAGACTGAGTCACTGCAGAGAAGTAGAAGAGATGGTTACAATACCAATATAGATCAAGTTCAAAATCCAAAAAAAAATCTCATTTGTTGGGAAGGAGTTTAAATGAGCTGTGAGGTTTCATTTGTATTTCAGCATGTCTCGAACAATACCTAAAGACTGGAGTGAAGATACAGCTACAACTAGTTTAACATAATAATATACAGCTGTAGCTTATATACTTTATATTGTCTCATGCTTGTCAAATGAGTGCTTGACTGCACAGAAGAAAACCCTATTGATATGCAAATGAAGAGGTGAGACTACCTTGAATAGCCATCATCAGAATGCTGAGATCGTGCCCATGTGGCAGTGCGTCTGGATCTCATTGACTGAGCAGGAGCCTTCTTTTCTGCCTGAGGAACGGGAGCTTGACTTTTTCGCACTGATTTAGTGTTAGTACTAGTGACCCCTGCTTGCGGATCATTCATACAAGCATACTCACTCTTTGGTAATTCACCTTTGCTTAGGTTCTCAACAAGCTCCTGAAACATAGATAATACCAAATGAAGCAATTGTTCTTATTCCTTTTCTGGACAAGATGTAGTAACTAAATGGCAATTTAACATAAAATAACAATGAAAGAAACGTATAATCTAAGGATTCGATATTGGAAAAAGATGCCCTTGCTATTGTATTTCTTCACATAATGGCCACTCTTCACCCAGTTTATTTTTGGAAGGAAAAAATACAGGTCAAACAGGCATTAACAGAAACTAAATGATCTTCGGAACATCTCGTTTTACCACCCATCTCAAAATTTTCTGCAATTTGGAAAATAATGGCTTGTCCTATTATGGGTGCACACAGACGCATGAACGTGCACACACATGAGAGAGAGAGAGAGAGAGAGAGAGAGAGCGAGAGAGAGATGCATCCCGTGTTTTTTTTTTTACGATGCCTGTTCCCTTCAAAAGTTTGGTCGATGCTGTCCTTCAGCGATCTTTGTTACTATCTCCCATGCCAAGAGATATTATAGTAAAATTAGCTTGCTGTGTGAACACATACATATGTAAATTTCCTACAACAGTTTCTCAATTTTCTGATGTTGCAAATATTTGTCTCCCAATTTTATGCTGCCATCTGGCATTTTTCCTTGAGTACCCATGTCATATCGATAGAAACAGCTATCCCTGCCCACAGTACCAAACGTATACAAGACATCCACCCTAGAAGTGCAGAATAAAATCTAATTTGGTCTCCATAGCCGTTAGGTACATCTTGCGATTAAAATAATTTAAGACTGGGCACTTAATGTATAAATTGAGATCAAGATTAAGCTTCAAGTCATGAAGATTCATGAAAAGGGTGTTTCTATCCTTTCATAAAAAGGTGCTGTATAACGTTCCAATAGTAGGTATCAAGCTGAATGAATTATACTAGAACCAATCTCAACCAGGAATATCATATCAACAATTTAATGTGCCTTAGAGAGCTAGCTGAACTACTTAACCAAGACAGAGCATTCAAGGAACAACACTCGACCAGAGTTGGACAGGAAGCCTGGTGACATACTCTGATAATATTTATCACAACAGGTGATGTCAACAATAATCTCAAGCATGTTGATAGAGGGCTTTTAGTTTTGGCTTGGTCTTTTGTTTCTTAGTTCAGTTTGTTTTTTGGAACTTGGCACCCTTACACTCTCCCGCGAATTAGGTCCTTTTGAGTGTTCGTTTTGGTGGTGCCAGGCTTTTCTTGTACTTTGTGCAAAGTCCTATCAATACAAATCTTACCTTACCCAAAAAAAACAATAATCTCAAGCAGTAGAAGATAAAGATGATCCTAACAACCTAAGATTTTTGAAATTCTGGCCATACCTCTATCATGGGGTAAAATCGTGAAAGTTGCCATGTCTCCTCCTCACCCGTTCGGTCCTTTCTTGCTGCATTTTTGGTCTATTTATCAAAAGATGTTCATCAAAAAATGGAACTTGTTCAGTTGCTCTACTGTAATAAAGAGTTCTAGATAATTTTAATCAGAAGTGTCTAAACATTTTAAGTGATTACCTTTTGGCCATCGAACTTGAGAGAAAAACTGCTGCCCGAGCTTTTACTTTCAGAAGATCCAACAAGCAATTTCATGTTACTGATGACCTTCATGTCCACGGGTGATAATCTAGCCAACTGTTTTCATGAACAAAAGTAATTTTTTATTAGTCACTGCATAATAATTTGTTTGAGCCATTTTGATTTTCTGCAGTTCTTAAAGATAAATAGAGGTGAAGACTACAAAAACACCACACCAATCATTAAAATCAAATAATGGTAAAAAGAAAGTTGAGGCAGAAGAATAACTAAGAGTATCATCTTAAGCAAGGTAAAACAGAGGATGATGACGTGGGAGTTTCAGAAATTCGATGTAAAATTAAAAAGTTTTTGAATACCAAAAATATGGCGTAGAGCTTTCCTCATCATCTCACGTTTCTGATAAGAGAACTTCATGCATCAAGGAGGATATTTTTCCCGATTAAAGTGAAACTAACAAATCTGATGGAACCTTTCCCCCAACTAGCAAGGGACAAAGAGCACTGACTTCTCACCGACAGATCAAGATCCTACCTTTGAAAGGGTGTTTATTCCTACGTCCTTTTCATTGATTTGCCTTTCAAGAAAATCTATTTAAATTAAATAAAATACAGGATTGAAGATGAGTAGGAAAACATTAATCCAAAAAAAATTGCAAATTGTTTTCAAAATTACCTGAACCATTTGCCAAAAATGAATAAGGAGTCAATAACATTATTTTACACTATGTTGCTGTTTTGAAATTGTGTTGCTTTGCGCAACCTCAGAAAGTACTTCATAATGAGAAATATAAAAACGGAAATTCAATCTCAGCAGAAAATGAGCTCCGCGATGACCATATGAAGTCCATCCTTTTCTGTGGTAAACAAGGTAGATGAAGAATTAACTAGAAGGATCTGAAATCATACAATCATATGTATCTACATGGAAGTTAGCTGCTTGTGAGTAGCTTCTCTCTCCACAATCAGGACCCATTCAGAAAGACCACTCTTGCAAAATGGGATAATCAAACAACTCCATAAAGCAAAACAACTGTGTCTAGAAATCCTCCTATTGGTATTCCTGTAATCCAAATCTGCATAATAACTTCTCTCTGGTCTTTGTGAAGTTATCATCCAAGATTGGGAAGACAAATCCAGAGGAGGCTATGCATTGATTATATATCTCTAGATTCTCTTTTATATGTCCCTTCTAAGGTAATGCCTTATCAGAAATGATGTTGCTATTTGTCTTTTTATCTTATTTCTTGATAGCTTGCTTAAGCATTTTATAAAAGCAATTGTCGAGCATGGTCTTAGATAGAAGGTCTCCCTTCTTAGATTTCCGACAAATATTGAGCTAATAAAAGGTTAAATAGAACTTTAAGACTCTAATCACCTGCATTAGCTTTGACGCTTTATCGCCCTCAAACCTCTCAGGATATACAGTTGCATATATCATCAGCAAACGCAATTTATTTTCTGGAGCTGCATCCTGCACATTTAACAAAGCTTATCGAAAAAAAGAAAATACCTGAATGACATGTTATGCATAATAACTAAGCCAAAGAAATTGCATCTAATTGAGGTTGGCATGAAATAACCTGCTTTGATCTCAGAAAATTTATAACATCTTTAGCACCAGCATCTCCAAATACAAGATCCTGCTCCAATTGCCCCAGTTCCCTTAAACCTATTTCCCTGATAATTTTGTTGATTTTCCCAGCAATCTATATAATGAGAGTTACAAATATAATCAGCACAAAATCAACACCAGAAATGATCTGTGTAAAGCCTGCCCCACCAGAAATGCAAGAGCATAGAAGCTGTATCAACAAAATCATGACATAAGGGAGATCTATTCCGAAAAAAAGAGGGTAAAAGACTGAGATCTAACAGCTGTACAATTGCAAAAACCAAAAGAAGATGTCAATGCACTCTCCCAAAAACTACACCACTGTGCGTCCATTATTTCTCTAGAAGTGAATATAAACCAACCTCTACATGGAGGGAAAGCTTGTCAACTTGTTCACCATATTGAGGGAGTGCTTGAACAATTTTCTGCAGATCTCGTGTAGACAACTCGCTTCCATCTCTGCATAAAGATGAGTTTTATTATAAGAAGTCCATGCAGCTGGATTCCTCACAGACACCTCTTATACTTCTATTTCTATCACAGTTTCTAGTGACAAAACAAGTAAAGCTTCACAAGTTATTTGGCCACATTGAAAATGAATAAAGCCATGGTAATATTGGATTGTACTTTTCTCCCCTCATCAAAGAAGACTATATAACTCAGCAGCAATATCACCATAAAAATTAAGAGCAGCAGTATGATATGATATGTAAATAAAGAAATTGGCTGCAATCTTGTTACTTCTATGTTTCTAAGACCAAATGCTGTTGCTGTGTCAGTGCCACACTAGTGATTATACAGTAATATATACCAGGTAAACAGGTAAAAATAGTTTTTGATGATAGAACAGCAATTGAAGACTTATCCACTAATATAATTATCATCATCTCTTGGAAAATGTTCCGTGCAAGCAATAGGAGCAAATTATAATACTATGCTGGAAGAACCATAAGCAATAAATAAAAGAATAAAGGAAAAACATGATACCTACCTGAGAATGCAATTAAAGAAGGTACTTGAACATAAAAAAAGGATATGGAAACCAACCTTGAGCTCCTTTGGGCTTGTGCAGCTTTATTCTTGTTTACAAAGTTTGTCATCTTCTCATGTAATCTTTCACTAGCCTGACAAGACACATAATTGGATTTGCATTGGTTATTAGAAATGGATTTGATGAAGCAAAACATATGCCCAGCAAAGAAAGTATAGCACACATCTGCTATGTGTGAATGGCGGAGCTCTAGCCAGATTGGATCTTGACTCTCAAGGAGGGCATCCTTCTTTTCAGGTTGACCTCCACTTTGGCTAGGAACCTGAAATATATGTCATGTTTTCCAAAAGTAAAATTAGTTGGAAGAGACATCAGATAAACCAATTTATCAAGATGAGCAATAAGTACCTCATACGCATATTTGTTCCCATCCATATCTAGTAAATCGTGGCACATTGCATCATAAGTCCATTCATGTATGACAGGAGCAATCTGAAATTGGCTCATATCTAATTAAAGAAAAAGAAGAAAGAAAAAAGTAGCTAACCACTGTAGAGAAAGTACCAGATCAACAGATCTATCCAGGATGAGTAAGTCACATGTTTCCTTCTGTGGATAATTGGGAATGGATTTGTATTTCATGAGAGAGCTTGAAATGGCAGTGGCAAGCTTTGAAGGAACTAAATCACGAGCTTGTGGTGAGCCTTTTGCTTTACCAGTATGGTACCAAACATTTGGCAGCTCCTGAACAAACAAATGAAACAGAATTTATAAGAAAATGTGAATTTCTCTTCGAACAATTTGTTGTCACACTTCACAAATGTAGTTCAAAACAGGACTAGCTATTCCTGCTCTTTTAGCACGGTGCCTGTTGTGTTTCTCAACATCCGTTCATGAATTATATGACTCCAAATTGACATCTCCATCTTTAAGCATCATAGTGGACTCCATAGTCTGTTTTAACTGACTACTGAGAAGGGAAGCACAACCTATATTAGGCCCAAAAAAACCAAAAAAAAAAATGCATTTTGATTAAAAGGGAGTTTCTAGCAATATGCAAATTCTGTTTGACACAGACGAGCCCATGATTGATCACATGAGGATCAATTGGTTCTGGATAACCAGAAACACCAGAACAAAGTTGCGACCTCTGTGAGAAAAATGTAGATTTAAAAGTTTACTTTTTGTTAAAGAACCATAGAGAATTGTTATTTTTATTTTTTATCAAACTTCAGAAACCAAAAGCACAATAATAAGTTGGCAAAATCTTGAGGAGAACATTAGTTGCAAAAGTTTATCATTCAGAAGCTTTCAGAATTGCTTAATTTCCGTGACTGGTGGTAAAGATAAATGGAGGCCCTATCTTGATTCTTCTGCTTATTCACCTTGTTTTCTCTGTAATATTACTTTCTTACATATGAAGAGCACAAATCTGAAATGAAAATAGAAGCCAATGCTGTGATCATGCCACAGTTGCTAGACAATAATTGTCAGAACATTACATAGCTTATGTCTTACATTTAAAGAAGCAAAAACTGTAGATATTCGAGTGGCCATTGTGTTTAAACAAGCGTCAAATGTCCGTAAATTCTCAACATTGTTCCCAAACAATTCTTCTAGTGCTCTCTCATGATCAGTGACAAAACCCTGCTCATTTCACGTAGGAGGAGAAAAACAATGTCAGCATGATCTCCAGTAGCATGGACAAAGGGCTGCAATATATGTAGCAGCCTGGTAAATAGTGTGATGATGTCAATTTCCAAGGATGATGACGACATAGTGCAAGAGAAAGACAAGACAATTTATAGGGAATATCCATTGTGTTCAAGTATATAAAAAAAAATAGAAGAGAGCATCAAAATCTTACATAATGAAAGAAAAAAACACGGAGAGGATAATGCAACCAGTACTTACTTTAAATGTACTTCAAACAAAATCAAAATTGACAGAAAATTTCTTAGCATCATCAATCAACAAAAAAGGACGAGGGAAATAATAAAAATCAAGCCAGATCTCTGATGAGAATGGAAGATGGACTGGCTGTTAAAAAGACTTATTGATACTCAAAGCAAATCCTTGACAATACTTTCTGGTAAAAAGCAAAAATGGATAGGATCAAAGAGAAAAAAGCATCCTACTTTTGAAAAGTGATCAATATACCTGAGACATCACCCATAATAATATGGAAAAGGACATAGAAATGCCCTCTAGCTAATGAAACAAGGACGCCCAGCAAAGTTATCACAAACCTTTCAGGACAATGGCCAGATATAAGTGCATCATTAATTATAACTATGCTGAAAGGGCAAGAAAATCTTTCATCTTAATACATACAAGAATGTCTTGCTAATAGGACTGGATGCATCTCCAGCAGATTCATTACCCTAGAAAAACCAAAAGATGTAAGAGATTAAGTACCTGACTGTCTATGGGAAAGTACTCCAAGTTTACCTGCAGATTCAGGACCAAACAAATAAATCATACATAAGACGTTATTGATGCGTTATATATTGCAGGTGTTCTGTGTAGTGGTAACCTAAAATACCTCTCTCAATGCACCTATTCTTGGAAGCACACTAGTATCACATTTTATGTGATTAATCAACTCCCTAGGGACAGGTGAACTGAAAAACAGATATGCCCTGAAAGAAAGGGAAGGGCATTTAGGAATAATAACAATATGGCTAGGCTGAGTTTCCAGCTTTAGCATTAAAAACAGGATATTCTATTATGCTGTATTTAACGTGGAAAGGAAATGGTCACATACTTCTTATATAGGGGCACCCTTCCAGACATGTCTGACAAGAACATAATTACACTGCAGCTAGCAAGAGATAAGGTCAGAAAAGGTCCTCAACCTGATCAGCAGAATAACAAATGACCAGGAAAGGGAACCATAAGCAAAACAAAGGGCTCTACCAGATATAAGGGGTAAAGTTACAAATTACAAGGATGAATTCACCATAAATTGAATCACCACAAAAGCTCAAAATGTCTCAACGACAATGCCAAATTAGAAATTTTGTGTTAGAAATTTGCTAAAATATCCTACATTGTTTCTTTACAGGGTTTGTTCAAACCGCATATACATGTAGTTCCCCTCTACAAATATTCAGGGCTTGTGCCACTTGTCTAGGCTGGAAATATAGGTAGCCTCCCTCAAGCTTTTGGATTGGACTACATTGGATATAATGGCAAGTGACACTTGATTCCTGATGTGTTACAAATAAACTCTAGGAGCAAACCTAAAAGCTGACTGTAATGAACTTCAAAATTTTTATGACAGAATATGTTACGACAATATATAGAGAGCTATTTTTAGGTTCACCGTACTGAAGGTACACATAAGATTTCAAGTTGCATAGAGCGGATAATCTTCTTGCCTTAATAAACATAACAAATGCTAAAGATTCTAGTGTATAGTGATCAAATGTGATTATTTCACTCACCAGTTAGTGAACATCAATGCACAAACCAGGATCCCATTGTGTCAAATGTATACAAAACAGAAAGTTGACACTTGAGACAGTAATTGCTAGAGTTTCAGTATTTAACTAGGCCAGTTGTGACCAGCTTCAAGATTTCAGATTACAACAGACTAACGGCCAGATGAGAAGAGTAATGTTCTTAGCTGAAACAATTTGAACCACGTCTCCAGTTCCTCTGAAGGGGCAGATAATTTCATGGATGTGAAGTGAAATGCTAAGCTCTTTAAAGAGTGGGGCATCAGTTCATCCTAATCCTTCACATACTTTTCATTAACTTCTTATCAAGTAGAGATCAACAGTGGAAATTCACTAAGGCACAATCCTAAGAGAAGATAATAAAATTGATGTAGATATTAAAGCACATTCGTTCGAACTTCAAGCAACACATCTACATGTTATGATGGATGGGCCAAATTTATGAGCCAAAAAAGGAGGGGAAAAAAAGGAGAAAATACTTCTCTTTTGATGGCTGGACAAAGTAAATAGCATCCATGGATGGCAACGGTTGTCTTCTGCGGAAGAGATCTTCCACCACTGGAGGAAGCCAGAATTTGCACACTTTAGTAAATTGTATGGAGGTACTAATAATTGATGACAGGAGGAACACATGTGCTTTAAACAGCCATTGATTCGATCTTTAGCATTCTGGTCATAATTAATTACAGTTGTGAAGGAAAGTTGATATCTTGGACTCTCATTTATCTAATTGAGGCCAATGTGCACTATCCCAATAAAAGTAAAGAGGTATAATTGGAGAGTAAGCACTGAGAAAGTAAAGCAAGCATATTTTGCTTTATGCTTACAGGAAACGCCTTGATCTGTGATATCTGCCATTTTACATGAAGATGACATCACTTTAAGCGTAACTTTGTCCATGATGAGTACCTGTAAAAGGTCGTCCAATGATGAGAAGAATAATCCACAAATGGAAGAACTTCGGAACAACAAGCAGTTTTATAACAAAAAACAGAAAAAGTGTGAAGCACGTCGATCAAGGTTGAGAGAAGGAGGCAATTTTTCAGCAAGGTGAATTAGACATGAATTTATTCTTAGAGGAATCTATTTGGCAGCATAATGACCAATCCAAGACAATAATTTCTCAGAATTTGGTCAGTAACAAACTTTGCTCCTGCGATCTAAATCCCTAAAAGCAATTGCTAAATCTCTACACACAAATATGCTGGCAGACTATGTTCTCACACCTGGTAAGATAATAACTTATAAAATGAGCATATGCCACTGGTAAAAATAACTTTAACTTAAGTCATGGGATTTTTTCAAGTGCTGTCACTTTTAGATGGTCCAGGAGCATAGAGGAAACCTCAGCACCCAATGGTAATTCAGGCATCAATTTGTTTTCTATCTTATTTTCCTAGTACTTCTAACACAAGCCTCTTTTTTTTAGTAAAAGTTAGTCTCCAGATGCTGCATTGAGCTTTTTGCCTGAATGGGTCAACAATGAACCTGTATAATGTTTTCTGCCAAGCAACTCAAGTGAGTAGCAATATGAGGTGCAATGGCAAAGTCTGCACAAATCATCTAGAAGAAAAGCAGCTTGGGGGAGCCTTAAGGCAAATGCTCCTGTATTATGAGGCTCTTCGTCATTTGTTCCTTTTCTGTGCAAATAGCAGCAGCTTCCTCCCGTCACATTTGCGAGAAAAGCATCAGAACAATTGAAAAACGATCTCATTTCCCATATTTGCATCGCCAGCAACTTTTTCTTCAGCAGATTCAACTCTCAAAAGGGAGAACATTTCCATTCTCTTTGGAGACACAGTGGAAAAAGATGCCCACTAAATTTACATTCTTGGTAAATTCAATACACGTAAATGTGGGTGGCCCTTCTCAATCCGAATTAATGATTGCAGAAACTTAGCCGGATCGATACTGGGGGAACAGCATTTCCTACTCTTCATAAATCTTGGGTCTATAAAAGTTCAGGTTGGGAAACTCTTTTTCCCCTCTCTAGCTTTCTCTCTCCCCTCGATTTCGCAGGATCTTGTTATGCCTATGCATCCCAGGCATTTTCTTCCTACTCAAGCGCTAAGGACCACAGTCACCAAATCCATACAAAAAAAAAAAAAAACACTCGATCAACCTGATTTACACGCAAATGGTTCTGTAGATCCTGCCATCAACGTACCTTCCAAGTCGATTTCGAATCCCCTGTCTTCGCAGATCCGAGCATTTCATGGAGCAGACCTGAACGCATGCAAAACCAGACGCGATAACGTGAGACCGAGACTTTCCAAACGCAGGCAGATAAGCCAGCCGCTCATTCGGCGACATCGACCGGAACACAGCTCCGACTCAAGAGGCGATCGGAAAATCTTCACACAGAGAGAGAGAGAGAGAGAGAGAGAGAGAGAGAGCTCACGGTCGCGGCTGATCTGGCCGAAGGTCCTGTACTCGCCGCCGTGGGAGGACGACTCCGAATCGGAGAAAGACATCGCCGACGACGCTCGCCGTGAGCTCCGATCGCCCGTACATGCAACGACGACGACGGATGGAGGTGTAGAGAGAGAAAGAGAGAGAGAGAGAGAGAGAGAATGGAAAGGAATGAGCAGAGGAGGAGGCGTTGGCCGTTATGGCCGGGGCGGGAGTTTCGCTCGCCTTTTTGAACGAGGAGGGAGGAAGGAAAGCTAATACCAAATGAATCGGCATTTCGGCCTTAAAATAAACACGTTCAAATAATAAAAAAATAAAATAATATTCGCTCAAAAAAAAAATAATAGAAAAAAATAAAGGGATAATTCGAAGCGCACGTAAGGAATTTTACATCAAATTTTCGCCTAAAGATCTCGCAAAAATGCCCATGCTAGCCAATAATTAAATAAAAATGAATCATGATTATATGTTGCTCGATAAAAGACGAAATAATAAGGCGAAATGTAAATTAAATTATCGTGTCGTACAATAATGTCGATTCTAATTTTAAGTAATATTTCTTGTCATATGATAATTTAAAATCTATTTCCTAAATAAAATTAAATATTTTAGCAGTTTCTCACAAAACTTGATTATAGAGGTGATGTGATCATATTTTTGTTGAGTGATTCCTTAAATTTGTCTCGCCACTTTGAAATTAATTTCGTAAATCAATCTTTAAAACAAGATGAATGTTCTGGAAATTATGAAGGAAGCTTGGAGAAGTGAGATATCAGGGGCTCTAATGTTTGGGTTGTGTTTGAAGTTGGCCAGTGTCCATAAGGCTTCCAAGAAGTTTATCATTGAGCTGTTTCATCAACGCCCTAGCAACTTCTTTCATCTTCTCGCACTTTCATCAAACTCCCTTCGGCCATAGTTCTTCGGTTCGGTAAGGCTGCGCATGACAACGCTTCTATTCCCGGGAAGAGTTTTTTTTTTTTTCAGAAATAGTTCTTTTCTATTTCTCGTCTGGGAACAATTTCGAGAGTAAAAGAACCCGTTTGGTAACGACACAAAATTTCTACTCCCCGGAATAGAAAAAAGAATAGAAATGCGTTTTAACGCAACAATTTCTTTTTGTATTTATTCATTTTTTATTTTTGCCGACAGATCATTGCCCGGCGACGGCGGCGGCGGCGACCGGGCGGTAACCGCGGTGGCAGTGGGTGGTGGCTCCGGGCGGTTGATGGTGGTCGCGGCAAGAAAATAAAATTAAAAAAGAAAATCAGCTTATTTCTAGAAATTGTTAGGGAACAAGAAGTAACTTTTTTTTGCTTCTCAAAACCGTTCCGGAACAAAACGGGAACAAAAAATTGAGAAATTGTTTCGGAACAAATGTTTTACCAAACAAGTTTACATTCTTTTTTTTGTTTCGGGGAATAAAAAAAATAGAAATTGGGAGAAATATGAGCGTTACCATGCGCTACCTAAGTGGCTAGCTAATGAGATGTAGTTTTGGCCCGTCGGCCGGTGAGGTATAAAGCGGGTCGCCGGCCTCGAGGTAGCCGCTGCTGATCAGAAAAGGATACGGTAGAAATCCGGGTCCAATATTCGGGTAGGGATTTGGACTCGGCATGAACCTGGGTCTATAACCCTCTTGACCAGGTACGAATTTGGGTCTGTGACCCGAATTTGTCCGACCCGACTTGTCATCCAGGTTGTTCTCTCTCCGGTATAACTGGGCCCATCCATATTCTGGCCCGGTGGTCCATGGTCCTTGGACAGGATACCACGGGATCGGGGCCCATTGTATTGGGCCGAAGGTTGGCGCTGCAGCAGGGGCAAAACTAGTTGAATTTTCAGCGCCGTCGGGATGTGAACAGGAGGATTCTCCTTTTCTTCAATCAGATTAATTTGTTCTGACAAAGCTGGGGTTTGATTCTGTGATGTGGTCGGAGAGGTGGGGATCTCTATATTTTTGTCCTTTGCCATGGTATCAAGGAAGGGGAATTCCTAATCGATCTTCTGATTTGTTTTGTCGAATATGGACTTGCAACAACAACTCAGGAAAGGAACCTCGACTATGATCAACAACAGCATATTACAATGACTCATGACAAAATAAAAATTTGTGACCCTCGTTACACAAGTATGGTGATGGAGTTGTGGAGTTTGATAAAAGAAAATAATATTTAAGTGTAGAACTTTTATATACTAATGGCATAAATGTAATTTTCATATTAAAGCAGTGGATAGATCTTTTACTGCTGCTAATACATGCATGTCATTTTCATTATAACTATGTATGCCTTATAATCCTCCTATATATTGGGGCAATATCTTTTGAAGCTTGTAGCCCTGATACTAATAGTAATAGTGAAAAAATTACCTAGTGCAATACCGTGATTTTGCCCCCATTTGATTTTGTTAAACGATTTTCAAGTAAAATTTTTTCTTGTTTTCTTCTTTATTTTTTCTCTTCAAACATTCACGGTCAAAACATATAATTTCTCAAATTCTAATAAAAGAGATATGAAGTGTTTACTTCGCGAACTCTCTAAGCTCTCTCTTGAGTTAGGCTTTTCATTCTAAGCGAAATAGATCAAAAACCAAACTTAGAACTCAATCCTGCATGTGTTTTAGGGGTCAATAAAGCAGAATGATCGGGTAGTTGGAGGGGGAACTGCTTGGACCAGACCAAACTGGCTAGTTGGGTCTAATTCCTAAGAGTGCCGGTCTGATTCTCGATTCCGATTCCAAAGAGGAACTATAGATTGACTGGACTAGATCAACTATATAATTTTTTTTTTCTTTGTAAAATTAAGGAAAGAGAGTGGCGTGAATGAATTTGTTTCCCATTAATCCCCGCTTGTTGACCCATCTTTCCCATTATCTTCCAAAAAGACTAAACCTCTCTGTATGATTTTTCCCTCATGACCAGATTCCCTTGCCAACTTGTTGCCAAAATAAAATAGAGACAATGACGATCTCCTTTGCTTCTCTCTTCAATCACCGCCACATTTTTTGCCCCTTTTTGCATAATCTGGAGGAATTAATTCCTTTGATCACGCTCACCAAAATTTATAGGACAAAAATATGAAAGATTTCTTTGATTGCTAATCCAATCCTAAATTTATTGTTCGAATTTCAATTCAATCATAAACTTTTTAATTAATTCAATATAGTCGATAAAAGTACCAAAGAAGTTATAAACATATTCCATGGTTACTAATTTAGTTTAGAACATTTCAATTGGATTAATTTAGTTCGAAACATTTTTACATTGATATTAATTCAATTCATCTGACTAATTTAAGCAAGAAATTGTTAACGTAAATGTTGAGGATTCTACTTGACATGATTGGCATTGATGTTGACATTTTTAAATAATTTTTTATTTTTTATAATTTATTGTTCTTTTCTTTTCTTTATTTCTTTCATTTTCTTTTTTTTTTTTGGCTACCAAGGGTCTCTTGTGACCCTTGTTAGCCACTAGGCAAGGGCCAGCAAACCCTTGTCGGCCGTTGGCAATGGTCGTGGCCCTTGCCCAAGCGATGCCTTCGTGCTGGCGAGGGTCGCGATGGCCCTGAGCATTTGCAAAGGTCTGGGTATTGGAGTAGAAATGAATCGACCAAACAAAGCTACAACCTACTGCAACTCTACTGAAATTGTCAACGATATTCGCGAAGAGCAAAAGGTGTACATACGGTGATGTATGATATAAGTGCATGTATTCTCGGCACCGCAATATCAAACACAGGAGGACAGAAACAAGCAGTACCAAGATTATTCACCCGGTTTGATATCTCATACAAAGGCCGCAGACAAACCAGTTTCCACGAGCCATGCTAGAAACATGATACGCGTTTCCCCGACATGTTAATCTGTTTTCGTCTGCATTTTTCTTAGAGGACTACATGATATGAAGCCAGGACAGATCAGAATAGAAATAGGTCATACTGTATGGCATGATGCCATTTTATTACTTTGAGCATTACTATGTTCGGCCTGAGGTACGGAATTCTATCATAAACATGGAACAGAGATTGATCTAGAGATAGCCCTTTTCTTTGCAGCACTGGATAGCTCCATCAAACATGTCCTCGATCCCGTACTTATACTCGAAACCAGCATCCAACAGCTTCCTCGATGAAAGGCTGGCGAGCCTGGGGCCTTTCACTTCCTTCAAGGACCTACAAAGATTTAGAAAACTCTGCTCTCAGTTCAAGAACAGCAATAGTAGATCTGTTAAATCATGAGATGGGATACAGCAGGACTTACTCCGGTGAGGGTATCTGAAACTCCGGGTATCTTTCCGAGAGAAACTTGGACATCTCTTCGATGGTCATCGTGGCTGAGGAACATATGTACCGGCCCTTGGCGTCCGGGTGCTTGAAGAGGAAGACGTGCGCTCTCACCACGTCGTCCACATGCACGAGAGATGCTCTGAGGAGAACAGAGTACTCATTCTCATTACCTGTTAATTTCAAACGGGATTTTCCGCAGTCAAATTAAGACTTAAAGGAAGCGTGTACCATTGAAATAAACATGAAGATATGAGCAGCACGGCTTATGGTCTTTTCTTCCTTTGTCATACATTTGACATAGAACGGAGAAACGTTGTCAAATTATGGAAATTATGCATCTTTTTGCCGACCAAATCAATCAAAGTGGTCATGAATATGACTATTTTATGTAAGGTATAAGAATGTTATTGCAAAATCTACATATCATATTGACCAATATTACTTGAACCCTTAATTATGTGAGTCTCACATGATCAACGATCTAGATATATCTCACATACCTAATACCAAAGCCAGCGAATTCTGGACAGATGAGGCAAACTTGGGACAAATGAATGGTCCATGAACGAGTGAGGGAATGACTGTCACCACTTCTAGCCCGTGCCTCTCTCCGAACTCGAGAACCGCCTTCTCGGTCAATGTCTTTGAGATTGTGTATGAAGCTGCAAACTTCGTGATTCCTCTGATGGAGTCAACATCGCTCCACGAGTCCTCATCCAGTATATCAGCGTTGGAGTTGTTAAGTTGAACTGCATACGAGCTTGAGGTGTACACAACACGCTTCACGGTCTTGGAGTTCAGGCAGGCCCTCAGGATGCCTAACGCTCCATCGATGCATCTTTTGGTGACGACTGGCTCTGGCTCTCTGTCCTCAAAGTCCACTGGGGTGGCGACGTGGAAGACTCCGACACAGCCATCAATGGCTGGGCCGAAACTGTTGGGGTCACCGAGCTCAGCAGGGAGGATTCGGAGCCTTTCCGATGCTCCTGGCAGATTTTTCAAGAAGCTGATGTCTCTGGTGCCATCTGATCAGTACGATCCGTCAATCGTGTCCCAAATAAAAGTTCAAATATTTAATAGGATATGGATTTGTCGTGTTAATAAGAGAAACCGATCCAGAGAAAATTAACTGATACAACATGGCTCATTCAGGAAATAATCTGAATACACCATAAAACTTAGCAATATGGACTGCAAGAAAAGCTGATTCAAGAGAGCGCGAGAGAGAGTTCATATGTAGAACAAGAGCAAGAGATTTTGTCTTAGTCACCTGGGCATATGGAACATGTTCATATCTGATCATATAAGAGAAATCTAATCATCATTAACCAAGTCTATCGCCATTAATTTAACCCATATTTTGTCAATCTTATGCTTTCTCATGCATGAAAAGCGGCATATGATCTATGTCCGACTGTAATTCCAAACAAAATGGTTCCTCGACGCCCGTTCTGGACAGAGTATAAATAATTTCTGCAATAGCTAACACCCAAACCCTTTCTGCGTTTATTTCTCCACAAACACAGACCATTTGAAACGAAAAAAGAAGAAAGACTTACCCGGGTCGGGTCTGACGGTGGTCCGGACAGAGTAACCCTGTTCGAGGAGCCTCATGACGAGCCATGAAGCTATGAAGCCAGTACCACCCGTCACGCACACCGTGCCTCTGTTGCCCTCCATAGCTTGGAGAAGTGAAGAGCTTCAAGTTTCAGAAGGCACCAAACTTTTTCGAGTGATCTTGATGTTTTGGCCGGCAGAGTCTGCTTGCGTCTTCCTTACAGGGACGCCACGTTGAAAAAGTGGGCGCAACCAATTGCTTAAGCTTTCTCTCTAAGAGTTATATGGATAATGTCCGCATTGAATGATAACTGCGCGGTCTGCTTTTCTTCAATCCGTCGCTGCAGCCTATCACCATGGCGTTGGATAAAAATAAATCTTTCTACGTGAGGTAAGAGGATGCTTGAGACACTAGCTGGCCCAAGATTCGGTCACACAACTCGAATTTATGACCTTGTTAAAGACAATGCAACCACTTTACCACTAGGCTACCGCACTTGGTGATACATAGCCATGCTTCATATGCGAATGTGCATATTCTACATTCTAAGGTTGGTTTTTTTTTTTTTTTTTTTTTTTTTTTTTTGGGGGGGGGGGGGGGGTTGTGGGTACTAATATGAGCAATGCTATATATATGAGTAATATCGCCAAAAATCCAAAATTAGTATAAAAGTGATAAATTTATCTAAAACTAATTTTATTACCCTCAAAAGCTCTAAATTGATATATTTGGGACATATATACCCTATGTTAAATTGGATTAATACTACAAAAAACCACAAAACTGGTACAATTTTGAAAAACAAAGAATAAAATCCCAAAGTGGTGCACCGCCAATTGTCATGCATTATCCAACTAAGAAATTTAATAATAAAATTTAATGAAAACTAATAAAGGGTAAATTTGTTGCAAATGTACCAATTTAGGGTAATTTTGTCAAAGGTGAACTAGTATAAACAACGCTATATATATATGAGTAATATTACATAAATCCCAAATTAGTACAGGCTAGAGGGCTTCTCCCAACTGATGTGGGACAGTTAAGATCCCTTTAGCATGCACCCTTTCATTACCTAAAAAAATCGACAAATATACCCTCTATTAAACTAATTTCATTACCCTAAAAAACTCAGCATATATACCCTCTGTTAAACTGGATTAATACTATAAAAAACACAAAACCGGTGCAACTATGGCAAATTGAAAGTAAAATCCCAAACTGGGATACTGACCAATTGTCATGTGTTATCTAACTCAACAATTTAGTAGTAAAATTTAATAGAAACCATTAAAGGGTAAATTTGTCACAAGTGTATCATTTCATGACTTTTGCTAACCAAAAACTTAGTTTGTGATAGAGTTGTACTTTGAGGTTTTTTGTGTGCGTGTTTATAATATATATATATAACCTATTTCTTTATTTAAATCAAAGAGATAACTAGGTCCATGACATTAATAATGAACTTGTATAAGGTACTTATCTAAAAAGTCATAAACCTATTGTATGGTGTCAATTGGGTACTAAATTTTTTAATTTGGCCATTTTAATTCTAAACCTTTTGATAATTTGCTTATTTTGACTAAATTTAACTGAAATTAACTAAAGTGGAGGCCGACCGCCTTACGTTATATGGCCAACGTTGACACAAATGATTTTTACAATCCTTTAAAAAATTTGAATTTTTACCTTTTCTTTTCCTTTTTTATATTCATTTTGATTCTATTAGTATTTGGGAATATTTAGAGCACAAGTTGTAGGCCCTACCTTATTTTAAATATAGGACCTTCCGTTCTAAAAAGGTTTTGACTCTTTTTGATCGAATGCTTGATTTTGTTGTTTTTGGAGCTTCCTCATCATCCTATTATGTTCTATTTCTTTTTTCCTATTTTCAACAATCCAAGGCCTCAGATGGCCATCGAAGGTCGTCGGCCACATCGAGGGCTCTTGGACCACAATGAGGGCATTGTGATTCTTTGCCCAAATATAGATGAGGCGAGGGTCGGTGTGCCAAATTACAATTCTTTGTGGTCGACCTCCCCCCACTTGAATTGGCTCGAACCCTCAGTCAACGGCCTCCGTTAGCCATCGCGAGGCCCGGACTGGCGGAGGGAAATAGGGAAAAAAGAAAGAAAGAAAAGAACAGAAAAGAAAGAGTCAAAAATTCATAAAAAAAAAATTACAAAAAAAAGATTATAATAATCGTTTGTGCACGTGAGATGCCTAATGGCCAAGTCAATGATTTTGGACTAAATTTGATTGGAAAAATTGCATTAATAAATCATAAAAAAATTTAGGACTAAGTTAATCAAATAAAAAATTTAAAATTGAATTGGCTCTTGCATAATAATTTTAGGATATTTTAGATATATATATTTGAAATCGATGCATATGGCTTGGCATTCTAGAAGAGGACGACCATCATGCTTTTCAGTGGTAGGAGAGGAATTTTCTCTTCCATTGTCCTCGTCAAATTTTTAGGGGAGGTTGGTTGCTAGCTAATAATTAAATAAAAATAAAGCATGATTATATGTCGCTCGATAAAAGACGAAATAATAAGACGAAATGTAAATTAAATTATCGTGTCCTACAATAATGCCGATTGTAATTTTAAGTAATATTTCTTATCGTATGATAGTTTAAATCCTAGAATAAATCAAATATTTTTTAGCAATTTCTCACAAAGCTTGATTATAGAGATGACGTGATCATATTTTTTGTTGAGTGATTTCTTAAATTTGTCTCGCCACTTTGAAATTAATTTCGTAAATCAATCTTTAAAACAAGATGAATGTTCTGGAAATTATGAAGAAAGCTTGGAGAAGTAAGATATCGGGGACTCTAATGTTTGTGTTATGTTTGAAGTTGGCCAGTGTCCAAAAGGCTTTAAAGAAGTTTAACATTGACCTCTTTCATCAACGCCCTAGCAACCGCAGGTTTTTCCCCTTCTTGTTCTTCTTTCATCTTCCTGCACTTTCATCAAACTCCCTTCGGCCATAGTGTATCAGGATCAATGTAGTATTTTACTACGCTTTACTCTGTGCAAAACTGATCAAGCTCATAAGAATAAAATTCCAAACCCTTCATCAGTTCTTAAGCATATGATCTTTCTTCCTATCAACTTTTCAAACATTTCCTTTTCTGACTTAAACCAACTAGGAACCTTGCCCTTGTGCTTAAGAAGATAATTCCAGACCTTCCTCGAAATGTCATCAATAAAGGATAACATATGCCTAGCACATCCCTTAAAATGGAACTTAATAAGGTCCCCATAAGCCTAAGTGTATGCAGCCTACAATCTTCGAGGTACGTTGAATTACCATATTGAACTTTACTCTTCGTTGACTACTCTTGCTGCAATGTTCATAGAAGTTCTTCTCGATTTGGTGACCTCCCAATAGACCCCTTTTAACTCAGAATAATCTTCTACCTCTCACTCATGTGTCAGAGTTTCATGTGTTGCAATTGTACTATGTCCTCAATTGAGGAGATGCAACGGCAATTGATCTTCAAGCCCACCTTGGGATATCTTCAAAACTCCATCTTCAATGGAGACCAGCTATCCAAACCTATCAATAGCACTAAGTGAGATAAGGTTCTATCTCAGCTTTGATATATGCCTTATGTTAGTCAAATTCTCACCACTCCATTGTGCATCTTAAGCACGTTAGTTATGTTTTGTCATTTAAATTTCTAATCATTATAGAACTAAGGGTCCGTTTGTTTTGTG
Organism: Eucalyptus fibrosa; assembly: GCA_017140475.1. Taxonomy (NCBI): domain Eukaryota; kingdom Viridiplantae; phylum Streptophyta; class Magnoliopsida; order Myrtales; family Myrtaceae; genus Eucalyptus; species Eucalyptus fibrosa. Next base: position 15,774,989 of record CM029509.1, read on the forward strand.
AAAAATATCATGTTTCCGGAAAACATTTTCCTAGAAGTCATTTTCTAGAAAAATGACTCTATTTTCCGGTGCTTGCCAAAATCTAAACTTTGAGTGGAAAATATTTTCCACTATTCGTTAGCTAATTTAATTGTTTGGGAAAAATTATCAAAAATTAAATTTTAATATTTTTAATTGACCAAAAAATTAGTTTTATTTTTTTAATATTTTTTAAAATGAAATTTAATTATTGTATTTTTAAAAAATCGATTTTTTTTAAATGATTTTTTTAATTATTTGTATTTTTTAAAAATCGAAATTTTTATTATTTTTTCATTCTTTTTCTTTTTCTTTTTTTCCTTTTTCTTTTCCTTCCTCCTTCCTCCTTCTTCTTCCTCCTCCTTCCTCCATTGCTACCTCCTTCCTCCTCCTTCCTTCGCCGCCACATGCCTAATGATGGCCGGCTGAGCGGTGACCGACCAAGACCCAGTCGCTAGATCCGGCGTGCTCGAGGCTCGGCCGATCTCGCCCAAGCTTGCCAAAGTTTCGCCGGGCTCTGGCAAGTCGCGAGCTCACCGAATCTGGCAGTGGAGCTCAGGCTCCTTTTTTAATGATGGAAAACATTTTCTTTGACTAGTTCATTTTCCGTGAAACGAACGTTGGAAAATCCAAAAAACATTTTCCTGGAAGTCATTTTCCGCGAAACAAACAGACCCTAAATAAGATATGATATGAAATTCATAGATTTTGTATATTCTATCTATTGTTTGGTGAATCACATTAATAAATTTTGATCTATTTACATTATATTATGTATATTGTTTAGTACAAACGGCATATCAATGTAAATGAATCTCAAAGTTGCATAAATGGAGATGGTAAAAATCTCTAGCCACACTTTTGTCTACTTCATTTTTATTTGCTTTTTATTTATTTTTTCCTCTCATTTTAAATTATTTTCTTTTTTATTTTTTTCCTCTCATTTTTAATTATTTTCTTTTTTATTTATTTTTTCCCCTTCCATCATTTTCTCATAAAATCTTATTAAATAGTAAAATGTACTAATATGCCTAAAATACTAAAAATAGCCAAACTATGTAATAAATATAATTATAAATTTATATATTGAATTTATATTTTAAGATAGAATTAAGTTTGAATATTTAACTAAAAATAAAATTAAATTGAAAAAATAAATTTACATTGAAATATAATTTTAATTTTATTAATTTAAGAAGTTTATTATTTGAGAAAAATAACTTTTCTATTATAGATATTAGAAATCCATTTTTATCCCACCTCCCCCATAGAATAATTTAATAAGGGTTATATCCATTTTATATTTGACTTTATCCTATCTTGAACATGCACTAAATATAAGATATAATAAAATTTATCTTACCTTGAATTTTATTCTGATTGACAAACGTAACCCTTAGGTAGTAAGCTAGTCTTTATAAAGGGTCATATACTAATAACATCTAGAGTCTAGCATCCAATTATCACTTAATGAACTCATGGTGATTGCTAACTCATCATCGGCATCACTGAAACTATTATTTGCTATGGTTACCATCGCCTAGAGACTCCAACTTAATCCATTTGCCCTTGCACCTTAGGCAATTTGTCATTTGGTGTCCTCGCTCATTGCAGCATAACATCAACCGAACATAAGACCTCCAACGACTCTTCAATATGCTATCTTCAAATTCTCTACAATGGCCTCTACCTCAGATAAAAAAGCCTAATGCCATATATCTCTTGAGGTTATCTTCTTGTAATTTCTTTTGCCACTCTTTAGAAAGCAAGGTGATTTTTACCTTTTTCAAGGTAATAATAGTGCACCCTACAACAACAAATCAATCAAGTGCTCAAAAGAATCTAATAGAGATGCCAACAACATAATTTCTTATTTCTCATCCAACAAGGCCTCACTAAGGTTCGCATCAAGTCTATCATGAGTTTGTTAAAACTATCTAAACAGGTTCTTATAGATGTACCCTAGACCATTTGGAATGAAAACAACCTTTTCAGCACATACAAATGATTGTTCAAACCTTCATTTGATAAAGCGATTGAAGTTTTGCCCACAACGCTTCAGCATTCTTATCATTGGCCATTTCGATCATTACCTTATCCAATAGATTCAGCATGACTATACTTTTGGCCTTCTTCATCAACTCTATTTTATTAGCCTCCATCATAGTTCCTGGCAATTTCCTTTTTACATCCAATGCGTTTGATGGTTGTTAACAGGGCACACATCTGAACTCTTTTGGAACCCAAAGTTGTTCCTTTTGTCGAAGTTTTAATTTCTACTTTCACTTCAAACATAATTGCAACATAATTTCCAGACAATGATTAGATAAGTAAAAACCCCAAATCAACATAATTGCATAACTGCGCTCTTTGACGGTTCTTGAGATCTCCTTTCAGAATTTGTTCTGATTGACATAAGTTAGGCCCACTTTTTATTAACATAATGACATCGAGCCCTTATTGCAGCCTTTGCTACTGAATCAGCTGCTTTATTCTTGGTACCAACAATTAAAAACTGTTTTCCCCTACTTGCTGCATCAAAAACTAAATCACAAGCTTTTGATAAAAAACGAGCAGTTTTAGTAAGATTTGTAATAGCACCTTCTGATGTACCCATTTTCTTTGCAGCTCTTAATTGCTCCATCGAACCTGTCCTCGAGTCCGTGCTTGAATTCGAAACTGATGCCCAAGACTTCTTTGATGAAAAGCCAGGCATTTCGCGACTTCTAACTGGCTTTATAGCTTTTTTATTTCTTGTAAAAAAAGGCCCTCCTGATTAGTTCATAAGCACGCCGTCGGCATAAAAGCTCAAAGTTTGAACACCGAGTGCTAACACTTCGGCCATTCCTGCACAACGCAAATACTGATCCCTAGATAAACAGATTCCCAACTCACGCATGATCAGATCATTACACCGATCACGAAATTGACTAGTTTTTCCTGTATTTATAAAAAGTGCATTATTACTTTGAGTTAAAACATCATTTGGCAACTATGTTTGGTACTCACTTGAATGAATATCAGCCTATTGTTCCACCTCCACTTGGTGATGGCTCTACTTTTTTTTTTTTTGCAGGAGAGGCAGAGAAGAGGTGTTCATCAAATCTACGGATGAAGCATGGAAAGTGATTGAAAATGGACCCGAAGTCGCAAGACATAACAAGTTCGAGGGTCCTGCTAACAAGAGAATGGCCGATGCCAATGCTATATGTGAAGGATAATTGTTTTATGATAATCAAAATGAAAAAGGGTTACAAATATATATATGTATGCGCTTAACCCTACTCATAATTAAGTTACTGTTTTACCCTTATTACTCACAATATTTCTCAACACTCCCCTCAAGTTGGGATATAGATATCAAATAATCCCAACTTGTTACATAAGAAGCTCACTCTATTCCCCCGTAGAGATTTCGTAAAAATGTCTACGAGTTGATCCTCCGACTTTGTGTGTTGAAGAATAACGTCGCCTTTCTGAACTTTTTCTCGCACAAAATGACAATCAATCTCAATGTGCTTAGTTCGCTCGTGGAAGACTGGATTAGATGCAATATGAATAGCGGATTGATTATCACAATACAACACAAATGGATTTGACGGTGACATTCCAATCTCTGATAGTAACATTCTCAACCATAGTAATTCACTTGTCACATGTGCCATAGCACGATACTCAGCTTCAGCGCTTGATCGGGAAACTACATGCTGTTTCTTGCTTTTCCATGCAACTAAATTACCCCCAAGAAACACACAATAGCCTGAAGTAGATCTCTTATCCATTGGACATCCAACCCAATCAGCATCAGAAAAACCTGCAGTGTTTAGAAGACCATAATTCTTGAACTGTAGTCCTTTATCTGGTGCTCCCTTCAAATATTTGACGATCCAAAGTACAACATCCCAATGAGTGGTACGAGGAGAACTCATGAACTGACTTACTACACTAACCGCGAAGGATATATCAGGTCTTGTAATAGTAAGATAGTTTAACTTACCAACTAATCTTCTATACTTCGCTGGATCATGTAGTAATTCTCCATGTTATGCATCAAGTTTCATATTGGGATCCATAGGGGTATCGACTGGCTTTACTCCAAGAAATCCAACCTCGCCGAGGATGTCCAATATATACTTTCGTTGCGATAAATTGATACCAGCATGTGAATAGGATACTTCAATACCAAGAAAGTATCGAAGACGTCCCAGATCTTTAGTACTGAATTCTTTATGTAGAAATTGCTTAAGTTTTTGAATACCACCTGAATCACTGCCAGTAATGATGATATCATCCACATATACAACAAGAAGGATACAACTAGTCGAAGACACATAGCTAAAAACTGAATGATCTACCTGACACCGCTTTAATCCAAATTTGATAACTGCATCACTAAATCTACCAAACCAAGCACGAGGAGATTGTTTAAGTCCATACAAAGCTTTGTGTAAATGACATACCACATTTTCCCCCTGAGCAATAAACCTAGGTGGTTGCTCCATGTAGACCTCCTCAGCCAGATCACCATGTAAAAAGGCATTTTTGACATCCAATTGATGAAGGATCTAGCCAAATTGCACAGCCAATGAAATGAAGACACAGACAGAGGGAATTTTGGCCATGGGAGAGAAGGTGTCACTATAGTCAACACCATAAGTTTGCGTATACCCCTTCGCAACTAATCGTGCCTTCAATCGATCAAGGGTATCATCCGGGTGAACTTTAACAGTGAAAACCCAATGACAACCAATAGGTTGCTTATCAGTAGGTAAGGAAGTAAGCTGCCAAGTTTTGTTTTGAATTAGTGCTTGCATTTCATCTTCCATGGCACGACGCCAACCCGGATGACCAAGAGCTTTAGCAACACTGCTAGGCACAGAAATAGAAGACAACGATGAGATAAAGGCGGAGAAGGTAGGAGATAAACGATCATAGGACAAAAAAATTTGAAATAAGATGATGCATACTAACACAATCGAAAAGACCAGAATAACGATCAATAGGACGACCAACACAAGAACGTATACCTTTTCGAGAAGCAATGGGCGGATCAGGATCACAGGCTGGCACTGCAACTGATGGGGGAACAGATGAATCGGGTGCTGATGAAGGCTGTACTGTCATAGTTGGAACTGTACGTCATCGATGATAGGTGCGGTCAGCAAACTGAAATTTTTTGGAGGTAGCTGGAGAGATGGAAGGCAGTGGAAGCATTTGTAGTACATAATCATCACTATCACCAGGTGTTTGTGGAACATTCTGAGAGGAAAAATATGACTGATCTTCAAAGAACGTCACATCTGTAGACACGAACATATGACGACGAGTAGGACTGTAACATTTGTATCCCTTATGAGTTCGAGAGTATCCAACAAAGACACATTTTTTAGCACGAGGATCCAATTTATCAAGACCTGGAGTAAGACGATGTACAAAACAAACACACCCAAAGACCCGAAGAGGTAAGTAAAAGAGAGGACGATTTTGATGTAAAATTGAGAATGGTGTCTTCCCTTGAAGAACAGAAGTTGGAAGCCTATTAATTAAATAACATGCCGTAAGTACAGCATGGCCCCAAAAATGTTTAGGTAGATGCATATGAAACATGAGGCAGCGGGCGACATCAAGAAGATGACAATTTTTACGTTCAGTTACGCCATTTTGTTGTGGAGTGTATGAGTAGGACGTCTGATGAATAATACCATGAGATTCCAAAAAGGGCTGGAAACCAGAAGTTGTAGCAAGATATTCTCTAGCATTATCTGACTGTAAATGTTTGACAGAGATATTATATTGATTCAACACTTCGAAATAGAACAATTGAAAACAATGAAAAATCTCTTTACGATCTTTTATTAAGAATAACCAAGTCATTTGGGAAAAATCATCCACGAATGTAACAAAATATCTGAATCCAGAGACATCAGACACACGACATGGACCTCATACATCTGAGTGAACCAACTCAAATGGACTAGACACATGACTCTGAATACGAGAAGGAAAAGAAGCTCTATGATGTTTACCAAACTGACAAGCTTCACATTGAAAGGAACTCACAAACTTAGACTCAGGAAATAAACGTCGAAGTAGGTTTAGTGGTGGATGACTAGCACGACAATGCATCCGATATGCATCAGTGGATGTCTGTTTTATTGCTGCAGCAGCTAACACCTTCTTATCAAGGTAGTATAGGCCATTGGATTCATGTCCCCCACCAATCATCTGTCCAGTCCTCAGATCCTGAAAAACACAACTGGAAGAGTAAAAGGTCACAGAACAATTTAGTTCTTTGGTCAACGAGCTAACATAAATCAAATTATAAGGAGATTTTGATAGGTGAAGAGAAAGAGAGGGACTCAAATGAGCAACTCCCAAACTAGTAACTTGAGACTGTGAACCATTTGCTAATGTAACTAAATTCGATAATGAAGGAGATGTAGAGTGAAAAGAAGACAGTAAGTTAGAGTTACCAGTCATGAGATTGGTAGCTCCAGAGTCTATAACCCAAGAATCGGACGATGCAGATAACAAACATGATGAACTACCTTTAGAGGTTTGTGCCAGAGTAGCAGTAGGAGCTAAAGATCCTATCACTTGTTGGGAGCCAACCAATGTATCATACTCAGCACGTGTTAATGTAACTGAATCGCCTGTCTTTAGAACTTGAGTTGAACTTGGTGGAGCTATTGAGGGAGGACCAAGAGAATCCTCAACTTCTGCATATGTAGCAATAGGTGGTTTGAGCTCTGGGTGAAGTGTATAGCAATAAGCTTATGTATGTCCAGCTCTTTGACAATGATGGCAATAGCGGGAACCATGACTATTCCCAGAATTGATGGTACCACGAGTCCCAACTCCCCCTTCACGGCCTCCACGACTTCCACCATGAACAACACTGCGTCCACGACCTCGATAACCACGACCTCGAGCTCCACGTCTACAAGAACCACGAGAAAGCATAGCACTAATCTCCACTGCCGACGTGGAAGATCTCAAGAATTGTAGAACGGAGAGCCTGGGAGAAGACTTCATCTACTGTGGGAAGAGAACTCTGAGATGTAATATGCTGACGAAGAGATGAATACTTAGGCCCCAATGACTTGAGATATAATATTACCCTCAAAGCCTCTTGGCGTTTAGCCAAAACATCGGGATCGTTTGAGGCAAGAAGATAAGTATCCAATCGTTGACAGAGAGTGGTGAATCGAGCATAATGATCAGACAATGATTGATCTCCACGTTAAATATCAAATAACTTTTCCCATGTGTCACATACTCGCATCATATTATTTTGCCCTGAATAGAGTAATGCACACTTATCCCAAACTGCTTTAGTTGAGTCACATTGAATAAAGTGAGGACTGACCTTAGGGTCCATGCTATTCCACAATAGGGTCCAAATCATCGCATCTCTTGCAATCCAATCGGCAGCTTTACTCATGTCAGACGGTATTGTAGACGTGAGATAGTCTAGTTGTCTGGTGGTGGTAAGATAGACCTCGACCGCTTTAGACCAAGATGGATAATTAGTTCCATCTAACTTGATAGATGTTAATTGGAAATGACCAAAAGGAGATCCAGAAGTCAATCCATTGGTCGCCATTAGTGAATAAAGAATGATTGAGCCCAAGAAATGAACTTCACAGTCGCCAATACTTAATTCCAATAATTCAATCAAAGATGCACAAAAAATTCCAAACAGAAAGGCTTCAATCGAATCACCATACGAATCGCCAAAGCACCAATATACTTATCAATGCAAATAACTTCCAAGTGCGGAACAACGACTCTATCCTTTGTAATCACTAGCAAATCTATCATCCACAATGGCCACTTCTAAAATTTTGTGCAATACACATAATAGAGTGAGTTATTGTCCACCATAAGAAAATATCCCATCATGTCCAGCAGTTAAGATATCTAGCTTTCACACGATAGACCCGAGTCCCTGAGCATCTAAACCTCAATAAAGCCAAGGAGAAATTTACACTGCAAAGCCAATTATAGCTTCCAAGGATGGTAACGAATCAGACAAATAGCTTTTCAGCAACTTGAGGAGTATGCACCTGACCTGACCGAGAATGGCCGATGAGATTGTGGGGGCCTTCAATTCTCAGAAGACCAATTTGATGCTTACAAGTTTTGGGTGCAGCGCCTTGTCCTTATCAGGTAAAATCATAACATCACCACCATGACCATAGAAACCACAACACTGGACCCACCTAATAACTCCTCACATCACAAACGTGAACTTAAACATATATATATCCAAAGCAGTAGCACCGACGACGAACTCAGTTCCTCCAGCCACACACTCCTTGTGGAGGAAATTGATGTGGGCAGCGCCTGGAATCGATGCCCTCTGCACGAATCCTCAAGTCGAAGCGTCGAGCTTGACAGACATCGAAACTTCGATCTCCGCGACAACGATCGGGGACGATATATCAAGCGCCCAGCTTCTTCCGAAACTCAGCCCAATCCGATCAATACTCCATAGATCTTCACACGCACGGATAGGTTCTCGATTCTCTTCACACGAGCCACGCGAGGCGGCAAAATCAAAATAGGGTTTTAGCAGGGGAAGCCGTTCACAAAGGTCATCATCATGGCCAGACCATAAGATGCATGTCGTCTTCTAAGATTTTTATCAGAGGACTCTCATATGGAACTGATCTGCAAGGTTTGGCAGAAGGATTTGCAATGATGGGAAACGAGCAGTAGCAACCACAAGGCTGATCAATGTGTTCCCAAGGCAGGACTCGAACGATGACAGCTAGGGTCACTGATCAACGTCGTAGGTTGCCGGCCGGAGGCGCAGCCTTTTCCGGTGACGGAACAGTGGTCTCCGGTAATCTGGCGGCTAGGGTTTTTATTTTTATTTTTTTAAAGTGTGGCTCTGATACCATATGAAGGATAATTGTTTTTTGATAATCAAAATGAAAAAAGGGTTACAAAATATATATATATATATATATATATATATATATATATATATATATATATATGTGTGTGTGTGTGTGTGTGTGTGTGTGTATGCGCTTAACCCTACTCATAACTAAGTTACTATTTTACCCTTATTACTCACAATATTTCTCTTAACACTATAGAAGAGGTATATGATTCTCTTAAGTGTGATGCTTTTCTATGATGATTTTGATTCTACGTTTAAAGAAGTGTATGTTGAGTGGAAAAGGCTTCCGAACGATGCGTTGAATAAGGAAACTGGTTCTTTTAAAGGAACAAAATTGTGTTTTGAAGTAAGAAAGTGTATTTTACGCAATATTTCCAAGAGGATATGGGGAGACAATTGATATAACATGGATTAAAAAAGACGCGGGAGATTGTTATTACTTGTGGTATCCTCCAAAAATGTACCATTCCAGGTTAAATATTACTAACATTCAGTAATCTAGTCTTCGAGTTCATGTTAAGATAAATGTTGCAGCATTAAGCTTCGGAAACAGAAATTGTCAACGAGATTCACGAAGAAAGAAACGTGCATATATGGAGAAGTATGATGTGAGTGCATATATTCTCAGCACTGCAATATCAAATGCAAAATGACAGAAACAAGCAGTACCAAGATTATTCGCGTGGTTTGACATCTTGCACAAAGCCATCGGACAAATTGGTTCTCATGAGCCGTGCTAGATACATGATACGCTTTTCCCCGACATGTTTCTCTGTTTTCGTCTGCATTTTTCTTGGAGGACTATATGATATGAACCTAAGACAGATCAGAATAGAAATAGGTCATACTGTATGGCATGACGCCAGCTTATTACTTTTAACATTACAATGTTCGGCTTGAGGTACTGAGTTCTATCATATGCATGGAATAGAGATTGATCTAGAGAAAGCCCTTTTCTTTGCAGCACTGGATGGCTCCATCGAACATGTCCTCGACTCCGTACTTATACTCGAAACCGGCATTCAACAGCTTCCTCGATGAAAGGCTGGCGAGCCTGGGGCCTTTCACTTCCTTCAAGGACCTGCAAGGATTTGAAAAACTCTGCTCTTAGTTCAAGAACAGCAATAGTAGATCTGTTAGATCATGAAATGGGATACAACAGGACTTACTCCGGTGAGGGTATCTGAAACTCCGGGTATCTTTCCGAGAGAAACTTGGACATCTCTTCGATGGTCATTGTGGCTGAGGAACATATGTACCGCCCCTTGGCGTCGGGGTGCTCAAAGAGGAAGATGTGTGCTCTCGCCACGTCGTCCACATGCACGAGAGATACTTTGAGAAGAACATTGTACTCATTCTCATTCCCTGTAAATTTCAAACCCCAGTCATTTTAAGATTTTAGATTGTTTGTATTATCGAAATGAAGACAAACATATGAATGGACAGATTACAGTCTTGTCTTCCTTTATCATCTACTTGACATCAAACAGAGACACATTCTCAAATTATGGAGTTTATGTACCACTATCTACACGAGTCTCTCCGTGGATCTCAATTGATCAATGGTCTAAATTGACTTGGCTCACATGATTTATATAAATCATGTGATATATTTTGGTGTATCATATACCTAATACCAAAGCCAGCGTAGTCCGGACGGATGCGGCAAACTTGGGACAAATGAAGGGTCCATGGACCAATGAGAGAACCGCTGTCACCACTTCCAATCCGTGCTTCTCTCCGAACTCGAGAACTGCCTTCTCAGTCAATGTCTTTGAGATTGCATACGAAGCTCCAAATGTCGTGATTTCTCTGATGGAGTCGACGTCACTCCATGAGTCCTCATCCAGTATATTGGCATTGGAGTTGTTGAATTGAACAGCAGATGCACTCGCAGTGTACACCACCCGCTTCAGAGTCTTGGAGTTCAGGCAGGCCCTCAGGATGGCTAACGCTCCATCGATGGATCTTTTGGTGACGACTGGCTCAGGCTCTCTGTCCTCAAAGTCCACTGGGGTGGCGACATGGAAGACTCCGACACAGCCTTCAATGGCTGGGCCGAAACTTTGGGGTTCACCAAGGTCGGCGGTGAAGATTCGGAGCCTTTCTGATGCTCCCGGTAGATTTGTCAAGAAGTTGATGTCTCTGCTGCCTTCTGATCAGAACAAATCCGTCAATTGCGTTGTGAATAAAAAGCTCAAACAATTTTTTTGGTCGGAAAAGCTCAAACATTTAATTGGAGATCAATGGATCAGGTTAGTGAGAGAAGCCAGTCCAGGGAAAATCAACTAATACAGCATGTCTCTTTCATGGAGTACCCTGAATTACACCATATACCTTAGCAATATGGACTGCACGAAAAGCTGTTGCAAGGGAGAGTCAGTCAATTATTACGTAGAACAAGAGCAAGAGATTCTATTTTGGCCACCTCAGCATACGGTAAATGTAAACATAAATCATATAACGAAAATCAGATCAATTGTTAACTGAGTCTATTGCCATTAATTAGTTCATCTTATGCTGTCTCACGCTTCAAAAGGCAGCAAAAAGGGTTTCCTTTTAATGATAATTCCAATCGAAATCGATCCTTAGACGCCTGAATCGGACGAAATATATAAAAATTTCTGCTTTGGTTGACAACCCAACTTTCTGCATTTATTTCTCCCACACACAGACCATGTGAAACACTTGCATAGTCAAATACACTTGATCCTTATGAAATATACATATATCCTCGATCAAGAATGCCAACCCCACTATTGACTATGAATGTGCTTGCAGAAACAGATCAGAGGATGTTGGACTGTTTTCAACACGCTCAGCACAAAACATCAGTCTAAGACTCCCCTTGATCAGAACTCATGGCAAGAATGAATCTCCAAGATCAGGCAGGAAAAAAACAAGAAAGAAAAGAAAGACTAACCCAGTTCGGGTATGACAGTTGTCCGGACTGAGTAACCGCGTTCAAGGAGCCTCATGATCATCCATGAAGCTATGAAGCCATCACCACCAGTAACGCACACCGTGCCTTTATCACTCGCCATCGATCTCTCTTGCTCTCTCCCTCTCTGCACAAGTGGTTCTTGATGCAAATGAAGCTTCCGTATACTATCAGAGAGAGGTGGCTGTGGAGCCTGTATGGATATAATAACTGTTGTTGATAGCCATGGAAGCAAGAAAAGAATAGATAAATGTATAGTATATTGCTGGTCTTCTGTCATCGATTTAAGCTTCTTTGTTTTACCCGTTACCAATACAATGGCGTCCACGTGCTGATACATCGTGCATCTCGTGTGCGATCTTAAAGTATTGGGAGATAATTTTTCTAATCCATCGCGCATCCGACTTTTTGCACCCACGTCAATTTGCATCTTCACTTTTTAATAACGATTCACCTCATAACTTCCAGCACTAGACTTCAAATTTCATCTGCCATCCCATTTGTCACACCCCGATCCTTGGGCACGTGCCTATCCCTCACCTTGGTCGATTAATAGCGACGTCTAGGACGCATCGCCGATCCCTTTCATTTTAATACGCATGCGGAAGCAAATATAAAATCCTTAGACAATAAAACAATGTGATAGAAAAGTAGGGTTATATTTTTCACAATTGAAAAACCACAACCACACTTTTATACAATCAAACCTCATAGTATATTTTACAATACTATTCACAAAAGTCTAATCTAACACCTATTAGTTCACACATTGGGTTTGCAAGCAAGGTGGGGGTTTCAATCTTCATCCGGGTCATACTTTGGATCATCCTCGGAATCCTCTCTTGGTTCCTCATCAAGGTTCTCCTCTTCGGGTTCTTTCTCCTTAGGTTCCTCCTGAAATGTTGTCCTACAACCGAGATGAGACTATATCCTAGCAAGTTCTACCTCCTAAGACCCAATTAGTAAACCAATACGCTATTTGGGCTGCCTATGCACACACGGGTCAAAGGACTTACCTTGGCCTCAAATTCCACCTGTATATTAGCATAATCCAATAGACACCCAAGTAATCACATCACAGATCGATATTTCGATCAATCGACTTAGTCGATTACATATCAATCAGACTATTCATCAGTTATTTCAATTCAATCAATCAATTCATGACATCTGATCAAAGCAATGATCAATCGACTTAGTCGATTACATGTCATCTCGACCCTTTCTTGGTCGGTTTATCTCATACTATCTATAAGTCTGTTTATATTAGGATTGCTTACTGCTAAGTTGATAAATAGATAGTATAGCTTGCTTTTGAGATAATCGGGTATATTGCTCTCTGCTAAGCTGCCATATCGCCCTTAGGCTGATATAGTATACCAACAGTGCTCAATCTAAGTTGATAAGGTATATTACTCTCTGCTAAGTTGACATATTGTCCGTAGGCTTATATAGTATACCGACATTTTCAATCAAAACTAATAAGGTATACTGCTTTCTGCTACGCTAACATATCGCCCGTAGGCTGATCTAGTATACCGGTATATTGCTCTCTGCTAAGCTAACATATTGCCCATAGGTCGATATAGTATACCATCCGAATTATACAATCAACTCAATTTTTTTATCATTCTCGATAAAATAGTTGTGCGTAAAGTCAATGCCTTGATCGGCCTTACCCAAAATATAATATTTTCCTTTCCATAACTCCCACAGTTTTTGTAGTCCACTCAAATATTTTTGGCATTATCAACCGATGCCTGGTTATTTTTCAATCAATAACCAACGATTATCCAATTAAAAAATAATTCCCACTTTCTCAACACGAAATGAAGCTCAATTAAATAAATGGACTATGCCACGACAATTAGCATAAAATTCCAGTCGTACTATCCCCGCTAAATTTCCGAAAAATAAATAAATAATTAAATTAATTACGAAAATTAATAATTAAATACTAAAAATCTAATTTAGGCCCGTAATGCCTAATTGAAGCTGACGAACGGGTGGAAAAATCCCGAGATGCATTCAATAAATAGAAGTACGTCTCTATTTGCTAATTACACGAACCAAACGCCTAACATGCATCGCATTTAATTAATAATCATTAATCTACTCTAATCTAACCACATAAGTGCACTTAATTAAATCTAATCAACCCTTAAACATAATTAGCAAACTAAGAAAGCATTAGTGAGAAAACTCACAAGATTAAGCATCCGTTCGGATCAATTTGACGGGGATGTGACGAGGCTCGATTCTTCTCAAAGCAGCGACACCAACAAAGCACAAATCGGGCCCAAAACTTGGCCCGCAAAGCCCACGATGCTGCTGGTTTTCCCTTGGCTGTTGGCTGTTTTGCGCGGAGAGAAGGGCTGGATTTGCGGCTTCAATGGGCTGTTTTGGTGTAACAAAAACAAACAGCAAAGGAGGAGGATTCGAGGGGGATGGCTCGGTCTTTGATCGGGCACATGAAGAACCGAAAAAAATGAAGAACAGACGGGCCGATGGAGGGGGAACCGAGCAAGAGAAAAGGGAAAGGGGATGGAGGAGTGTCAGTCAAAAGCAGAAAAAGAGATAAGCTTTGACTCAAAAAAATCAAAGTAATGGAAGAGAAAGGGAAATGGGATACGGCAGGGGGAGGGGATGTCGGCGGGGGTGGGTTCCGCGTGAGAGAGAGAGAGAGAGAGAGAGAGAGAGAGAATGAAAAGGAAAAAGAGGGTGGCGTGCGTCTGCCGCAGGGGGGCGGGTGAGTGGGGAGGAAATAAAAGAAGAGGAAATTAAAAGGAAAATCCTATAATTGAAATTTTTGGTCCCACTTGCTCTTGTTTAGTCCAATTTGATCCGAAAAAATCCCGATGCTAAAGTACTCGATCCACACTTGCTTTCTTGCACAAAATTTTCCTCATACAACAAGTTTTGGGCAACAACGGCCATTTCATTCAATTTTGAATTTTAATTCATTTTATTTTCGGAGTCCGATTTTCTAAACAAACAAATCCGGTTGAGGTCCAATTTGAATTCAGAAAAAAATCCAAACAACTTCGATTCATCAATTCACTTACACTAGATGCCAAAAATCCCTTCAAATTGGCCAATCCGAATTTCCGTTCGTTTTTCGAATCGTCCACAAATTCGCGGTTATTTTCAATCAAATGCACTTTTAGTGTGGTCTTGCCTACCGAGTAACTTTTAGGAATTTTTGGTGCAATTGACCCGTGGTTGACTTTCTTTAAACCACAATGAACCCATTTGACATATTAGTGACTCTCGGTGGTCGTGAAAATCTCGAGGTTTCAAATACAGACACAGGATACCAAAAAGATAGAAAATCGGTTTAGTGCCAATTGACGAGAATTTCAAATACGGACACAAAGTAGCATTGTTGCCTTGTTACAATCTTTCAAACTGCAGATGCCTAGCCCTCCTTCCTCCTTTGGAAAGCTGCAACAGGGATGATAAAGACACTAGCCTAGTAAGCTTGGATTGCAATAAGAACTTACTTTATAAGCTAAAGACGCTCAGCAAACGAAAGGAAACGCTGAGTCCACAATTGGACTCTTGTAGTTATGTGATCCACAAGGGAAATGCAGTCCGCCTTGCCGAGCCGGGAGGAGATAATAAGAACTCCAAGATACCGCACCAGCAAAGACCCCTCCTGAAAACCAAACACCAGGAGAATTTCTTTGCGCAAATCTACCTCTCCTCCAACAAGAAATATTTCACTCTTATTAGAATTAGGCTTGAGTCCACTCCACGAAGAGAAGGTATCCAACCCCTCCTTTAAGAGTGAGGTGGAAATCAAGTCAGCTTCGCAAAATAGAAAGACATCGTCCGCAAAGAAGAGGTGTGAAAGACTCAAAGTCTTGCATCTCCAAAAGAACTTGAAACTTGGTTGCCTAGTGCGAACACTAAGTATCCTGGAAAAAAACCTCCATGATTAAGGTAAAGAGGTAAGGAGAGATCGGATCCCCCTGGCGAAGACCTCGGCCACTAGGGAAGAAATCATGAAGTTCTCCATTCGACGAAATGGAAAATTTAGGAGTACGAACACATACCATAATGATCCTAACAAAATGATTCGGGAAACTGAAGGCTTGAAGAACTAGCTCCAAAAAATCCCAGTCTACTATGCCGTAAGCTTTTTGAAAGTCCACCTTGACCGCACACTTGGGCACATAAGGATCAAGATGGAAGCCAACAAATAACTCCGCAATAAGGATGTTGTCTCTAATTCTCTTGCCGTTGACGAAAGCATTTTGATTGTCATTTACATGAAAAGCGCGATATTGTTCAAGTTAAAGATCATTAGGGCACCATATTAGGTGGTTAATGTATTGTTCAACCTCCACTTTTTGATGGCTGTAAATCTATTTATAGGAGATGTGGAAGAGAGATGTTCATCAAATCTATGGATTATGAAGCATGGAAAGCGATTGAAGATGGACATGACATTGCACCTAGAAAGGAAAAGATTATATTGATGAGAAGAGACTACCTTAAACTACAAAGACAGTGCTCCTCAGAAGTCGTCAATGGAATATAACGTGCGAAACGGGCGGCAAAGGAGATGTGGTCTAAATTGGTGGTAACCCATGTGCCATGTGGAAACCAGCAAAATGAAGAAGAGCAAAATTATCTCTCTTACAACTAGTTGGGAGATGTTCAATTTGGATGAAAAAGTATGCATACTCGTTTAATAATATTACTGTGCAAGAACTACCGCTGCTTGGCAAAATATTTGAAAATGCAGAATCGATTCTTCTGTTGGGCATAGCGTCAAGATCCTTTTGACTCATAAATTGCTTCGAAAGCCGTTGAAATGTCATCCAAATTCATGGCAATCTAAGAGGGATGCGATATGAGTAGAAAGGATCTTGACGCTATGCCAACCGAAGAATTAATTGGATCAGTGAAGACGAAGAAGTTGAAATAGGACAATTCAGGTGGAAATGTCAAGAAGAAGAAATCAATTGCTCTCGAAGCTAATGCTCATGACTCAGATGAGGATACCGACTCTTCAGGTAACGGTGACTGAGACTATCATACTTACTAGAAAAATTCGAGCGTTCTCTCCAGAACTTTAGAGGCAAAAAGTATCACAGAACAACAATGGAAGCGACGGACACAAAAAGGACGCAACTTGCTTCGATTGTAAGAAAGTCCGAAATATCAAAATCGACAATCCCACTAACAAGAGAAGGAGGACGAGATCAAAGAAATACAAGGCAAAGAAATCGAGTTGGAGCGGTCTTAGTATATCTAGAGAAGGGGAGAGAAAAAAAAGGCAACCTTGTGTGTGATGGTCGATTCCCATGCTACAGAAGAGGTAAACTCTTGATTGTGATGCTTTTCGATGATGATTTTGATTTTGCATTTAAAGAAATGTGTGTTGAATCGGGGAAATGGTTCTTTAAAGGAACAAAATACTGTTTTGAATAAAGTAATTGCATTTTATACAATGTTCCCCATAAGATCAGGGCGAGATACTTGATATAGAATGGATAAAAAGAGAAGGGAGATGTTATTGTCTGTAGTACTCTACCAAAGTGTAAAATGAGACGTTGAATATTACTAAACATTATAAAATTTGAATTGATCTGGCAAATTATTTCCGGATATTAATAGTTGTCGAGCATTGAAATTGACCCATTTGCAGTTTGATCTTAGACCACATGGCAACATCGATAGCACATTAAGAATCAGAAACAGAGATTGCTGACACTATTGACGAAGAACAAAACATGCATATTGAGTGATCAATGCTATATAAGGGCAACATACTCTCAGTACTGCAACATCAAATACGAAAGAACGGAAGCATACAATATCGAGATTATTTATGCGGTTTATTATCCTGAGAAATCAGTTTTCACGAGCCATGCTAGATACATGGTATACGTTTTCTCGACATGTTCCTTTATTTTTTGTCTGCAATTTTTCTGAAAGGACTACATGAAAATGAACCCAGACATTCGGCCTGGCCTGCATACCGAATTCTGCTAGATGCATGGAATGCGATTAATCTAGAGATAACCCTTTTCTTTGCAGCACCGGATGGCTCCATCGAACATGTCCTCGATCCCGTACTTATACTCGAAACCGGCGTCCAATAGCTTCCTCGACGCAAGGCTGGCGAACCTGGGGCCTTTCACTTCCTTCAAGGACCTACAAAGATTTGTAAAACTCTGCTCTCAGTTCAAGAACAGCAATGGTAGATCTGTTAGATTATAAAATAAGATATGATAGGACTTACTCCGGCGAGGGTATCTGAAACTCTGGGTATCTTTCCGAGAGAAACTTGGACATCTCTTCGATGGTCAGCATGGCCGAGGAACATATGTACCGCCCCTTGGCGTCGGGGTGCTCGAAGAGGAAGATGTGTGCTCTCACCACATCGTCCACATGAACGAGACACATTTTGAGGAGAAAAGAGTAGTCGTTCTCATTGCCTGATGATTTCGAACGGGATTTATTGCAGCCAAATTAAGATTTTAAGAAGGGTGTGTCATCGAAATGAACATGAACATATGCATGGATAGATAAAAGTCTTGTCTTCCTTTGGCTTGTATTTGATATTGAACATAGAAACATTGTCAAATTATGGAATTTCTGCATCTGTGTGATCAAATCAGTCAATTCATGATGAATTTGACTATAATATGGTATGAGGAAAATTGTCCAAAAAGTTTTAAACCTATTATATAGAGGCCAATTTTAGTCCTAAATATTTTTATTTCCATATTATCTATGGAATTTGAACCTAAACTCTATTTACAATGTGCAGATTTAGTCCTAAATTGTGTCAATTTAGTCTTAAAACCTTTTAATAATTTGCCAATGTGGTCATTCCGGTCAAATATCCAAATAATATGCTTATGAATAAATTGACAAATCGAGATGAGTGCTAAAAAAGTCATGAATATATTGCGTTGGTAAGAAGTCAGTCTCAAACTTTTCGATTTGATCAATTTAATACTAAACCACATTGGTACCAATTGAATCTATATGGCCAATTTAAAATGGAAATTACTAACGTAGATGTTGATCATTTTATATGACACGACTGGTGTTCACGTAGACATTTTCTAAAATTTTAATATTTTTTTGAATTTTTTTATTTTTTATTTTCCCTTTCCTTTCCTTTTTTTTCTTCTCTTTCCCTTCTTCTTTTTTCTTTTCCACTATGGCCAACGAGGGTGGCAAAAGCAAGCCAGCCACCGGCAAGGGTCCCAACCCTTGTCTGGCCTCACCTAGATAGGGGAGATGAAGGAAAGGGATTCACTTCTCACCATTCCTTATCTAGGCTGAGCAAGAGTAGGTATGGCAGGGAAGACAAATCCCATGGAAGACGTGAAGAGGAGGTGCGGCTGCCTCATCAATGCGATCGAGCGCACACTCCTCAAGTCGACTGACTTCAAGACCTCTTTCCTCTCTTAATGCGCTTCTTCTTGTTCTTGAGATTCACCTATCGGGTGAATCTCCCTTGATGCAGGCAAGGCATGCCTCGCTATGGCCTCGTTGACAGCAAGTGAGGCCACTTTTGCCAACGGCCAGCTAGGCTATGGCAAGGCTAGCCTCGCCTGGTGGTTGAGGCGTCCTCATCCACGGTTGCTTGCACCTCGCCTTCATTTGGGCGAGGGCTATAATCCTCATCAACCACGATGGAAAGGAAAAAAAGGACAAAAAAGAGGAAAAAAAAAGAAAAAGAAAATAAAAATTAAATTAGAAAAATGTTGACGCCGATGCTAGCCGTACCATGTAGGACGGTTAGAGTCTTTGTTAGTAATTTTTGGCCTAAATTAGTCGGATAGACTCAATTTGTACCAATATGAAAATGTTTATGACTAAATTGGTCAAATTAAAAGGCTTAGATTCAAATTGGTGCCAATGCAAATTGCTTATGATTTTTTTAGAGCTTTTCCTTAGGAAATTTTCAAAAGGTTTAAAACAAAATTGATACAAAGAAAAATTTAGGACTAAAATAGCAAATCTTCAAATAATTTCGGACTAAATTGATACATTAAAAAATTTAGGATTGAATCGGCTATCATACCATAAGTTTAGGAATTTTTGAACAATTGTCTCGTATGGTACGTGTATTATGATAAGTTATTGCAAAGTGTATATGTCATGTAAATTAAGATTATATGAATCATTAGTTATAAGAGTTCTACTGTGGATCACACATTATCAACGGTCCATATAAACTTAGCTTAAGGGTCGTGTGATATGTTTTGTGCAGCACATACCTAATACCAAAGCCAGCGCAATCTGAACAGATCCGGCGAATTTGGGACAAATGAAGGGTCCATGGACAAACGTGGGAACCACTGTCACCACTTCCAGCCCGTGCCTCTCTCCGAACTCGAGAACCGCCTTCTCGGTCAACGTCTTTGAGATTGCGTACGAGGCTGCAAGCATCGGCACTTCTCTGAGGGACTTGACATCGCTCCAGGTGTCCTCATCCTGTATCTCAGCGTTGGAGTTGTTAAATTGAATTGCGGCCGAGCTTGAAGTGTACACGACCCGCTTCACGGTCTTGGAATTCAAGCAGGCCCTCAGGATGCCTAACGCTCCATCAATGCATCTTTTGGTAACGACTGGCTCTGGCTCTCTGTCCTCAAAGTCTATTGGGGTGGCGACGTGGAAGACTCCGACACAACCATCAATGACTGGGCCGAAACTCTCGGGATTGCCGAGGTCAGCGATGAGGATTCGGAGCCTTTCCGATGCTCCCGGTAGATTTTTCAAGAAGCTGGTATCTCTGCTACCATCTGATCAGAAAGTATTTTTAATCGCGTCATGAATAAAACCTTCAAACACTCAATTGGACATCAACGCTTCAATAATGGGAGAAACTGGTCAAGGAAAAATCCACTAATGCCGCACTTGACTTATTCAGAAAAAACTCTGGATTACACCATAAAACTCAGCAAAACATGGACTGCAAGAAAAGCTGATTCAAGAGATCCTATTCTAGCCGCCACCGCATATGGTGCATGTACATCTCAGTCATATAAGAAAAACCAGATCATCACGAACCGGTTCCATTGCCATTAACTTAACCCATATTTAGTTCATCTTGTGCTTCCTCAGACTTGAAAAGGCAGCGAAAAGGGATTGCCAAGGGCTTATTTGGTAACCATTTTGTTTTCGGAAACAATTCTTAATTAGAAATGATTCTTTTTTATTCTATTATCCAAAAGAATTTCTAAACATGTGAAGGTATTTGGTAACTACCCGAATTTCTATGCCATGAATAGAATTGTGTTTGGTACTTTCCTCAAAATTTCTAATTCAAACCATTTTCTTTTAATTTTTTAATTTTTTTTCTCTTTTAATTTTTTTTCTTTTCTCTCTTCTTCTTCAAGCTTTGGCTGATCGTTGGCCTCCTGACCGATGACTAGCCAAAGTAGCGTCGGTCATCCCGAGGGCCAATGACCTTACTAGAGTGTCACTAGCCCCTAGCAACCTTGTTGGAGCGTTGTTGGCCCCTAGAGACACCATGCCTCATCGGCCAAGCCTGACTAGCAGTTGGACAAGGCTTGATCAAGCCTCACTTGACCAGGCAAAGTTGGCCGGTGGCTAGGTGAGCCTCCAACGAGCTCACTGAACCTCGTTCAACCAATCGTTAGCAATTGATGGCGGCAGTGGAAAAAGAAGAGAGAAGGAAGAAGAAAAAGAAGAAAAGAAGAAGAGAAAAGAGAAAAAAAGAAATTTGGGTTAGCTTGATTCTAGAATTGTTCTCATAAACAAAGAAATAACTTTCTTTTACTCTTTGATTTTTTTTCGTGGGAACAAAAAATTTACCAAATAGATTTATGTTCTTCTTTTGTTCCCAAGAACCAAAAAATGAAATCAGGTACTGTTTGATCAATTGCCAAAGACACCCTAAACTTCCTAAGAGGACAAAAAGTACGCAAGTTTTCTGCTTTGGTAGGCGACCCAACTTTTTCTGCACTTATTTCTCCATATGCACGAGACCACTCGAAGCACACCAATAGTCCCATGTTCAAGCTGGAAAAAAAACAGAGAGACTTACCCGAGTCGGGTCTGACTGTGGTCCGGACCGAGTAACCACGTTCAAGGAGCCTCATGATGAGCCATGAAGCAATGAAGCCAGTACCACCTGTCACGCACACTGTCCCTTTGTTGCCCTCCATAGTTCGAAGAAGTGTAAAGCTTGAAGTTTCAGAAAGCAGCGAACTTTCTCAAGTGCGACCTTGATGTTTGGCTGGCAAGAGTGTCTGTGCGCACGCCACAGGCCTATATACTTGTGGTCGAACTGTCCACCCCTTACTAGAGTCAGCCTAAACTCGATCTTACCCACGACCTGTCCCTGATTCGACCCACCCCAGATCCACAACTAGTTTGCTTTTCATACTAGTAGAGGGAGGTTATTATAGATGGTCAACCCCTACAATACAAAGGACCACTCGCTAGATGTGTGCTTCACGGTTCTTCCTTCTTTTAATGATTTAAGATTCTGGAGCATTGTATCCGTCACTCCCTGTTGGACTCAGTCCCAATGTGACGGCGTGCACATGCCGATACATCGTACATGGACGGTGTTTTAAAACGTCGGGAAAAGGTTTCATAATCAATTTGCATCCTCACTTTTTAACAATAATGATCTGCTTCCGAAGTTCTAGCACTGGACGCACCCTAGAACTTCGAATTGCATCTGCCGTCCAATGCTATTTTTGTCCAATCTATCTACCAAAGTGTCATGTTCTTTCCAGAATATAACGAAAGACGGGGAAGCTTGGAGACACACAAACAGTCTGGCGGGAGATAAGCGCAAAAAATGAACTTGATACATATGATTTATGTGATTCGACCTAGTATGCCTAGTCCTGGGGAAAGAGATGGACAAGATGCTCGATTATGATCAACAACAGTGTATTACAATGACTCGAGACAAAGTTTTGTGACCCTCATTACACGGTATGGTGATGGAGTTGTGGAGTTTGATAGAAGAAAATAATATTCAAGTGCAGAACCTTTACTACTAATGGCATATATGTAATTTTTATGTTACACTAGGAAAAGAGCTTTTATTGTTGCTAATACAAGCAAGTACTTTTCATCATAACTATGTATGCCATATACTCTTACTATCTACATTGTGGCACCATGGTTTTTCTCCATCTAATTTTTTGAGACGGTTTTCATGTAAAAAAATTTCTTGTTTCTCCTTTTTTTTTCTCTTCAAACATTCGCATTCGAGACATATAGTTTCTCAAATTGTAATAAAAAAGATACAAAGTGTTTACTTTGTAAACTCCCTAAGCTCTCTCTTGCGTTAGGCTTTTCATTCTAAGTGAAATAGATTGAAAACTAGACTTAGAACTCAACCCTGTGTGTGTTTTAAGGGTGAGTAAGACAGACCGATTGAGCAATTGGATGAGGAATCACTCACACTCGACTGAACTAGCTAGTTGGGTCCGATTCTTGAAAGTGCCAGTCCATCTCTCAATTCCAAGGGAGAATTGGACTAACCGAACTAGACTGACTATATATATATTTCTTTGTAAAACTAAGGGAAGAGAGCTGCGTGAATAAATTTGTTTCGCTCCCTTTAGTGCTTAAATGTCTCGCGTTCTTTCTTTTTGTTCATAGTTTCCTTTTGAGTTTGGGTGAGCTGACCGTCACTCCATAATGACTGGTCATTTTGTGATGAAACTGGTTGACTTTTTCAACCGGTTTCATCTCACCCAATTTTATTTTATTTTTATTGCAAGCTTAAATTGAGAGATAAAATCTCAAGAGGGCCCACACAATCAATTTTTTGAAAAATTAATTAGAATAACTACAAGTAAAAAATATTATCACCTAAAAGAAATTGTTAATGTCATTATATAGATTTATTAAATTTAAAAGATGAAAAAACACTTGAAACGTTGGCTATGCAATTATGCCAATTAATAACAAAATCATTGTCGGCTTCTTAGTTCTTTCGCCAGAATTAAACTGCTTTAGAAAGACTCTTGGTGACCTAAAATTAAGACCAGTGATATCGATTATGCATAAAATGAATGAAGTAATGAAAAGAACAAAATAAGAATAATGAATTAGTAGATAAGAAAATTTACCCCATTGATCCAAATCTCGTAAATTAAGATATTACAAAATCAATCTTAGTCTCAAGTGTTTTTTCATCTTTTAAATTTAATATATCTAAATAATGACATTAACAACTTCTTTTTAGTAGGTGATAATATTTTTTACTCATAATTATCTATATTTTCGTATAATTTATTTTTTCATCATATTCATGAAAATTGATTGTGTAGGTCTGCTTAAGATTTTATCTCTCAATTTAAGCTTGCAATAAAAAAAAAAATTGGGTGAAATGAAACCGATTGAAAAAGTCATCCGCTTCATCACAAAATGAATTGTAATTAGTTGACCATCACTCTGGGTACGTTTGAGAATGCTTTTGGGGAAAGTCCTTGAGAAAATACAAAGACCCTTGAGTCAAATGAGTTTTTCAAAATGCAAATTGTATTTGGTAAATCGTATTTGTGAAAGTTCACTGTGAAGTATCTTTGAGCAAAATAATGTTTGGACAAATTAAATTTGCAAAAGACTTTTATTATTTAAAAAAAAAAGGAAAAAAAGGAGAGTTGGCAAGCCAAGGGCTTAGCCGGTTACTGCTAGCGAAGAGCTAACAATTACCGGCAAAGGGTAGGTGGTCTGGCGAGGGGTAGAAGGTGCAACGAAGGGCAAGCATCTAGCTAGGGTCGCCATGCTGAGGACGTGGCGCGACGAGGGTCACCACGACCCGGATCACGTGATCTCATATCGACCTAGATCATGACCAGATCGCGCAATTCGGGTTGTGGCAAATCTTGCCGAATGGTTGCACGACCCACCGCCCCACGACCTTTGTGCAAAGGTGGCTGAGGCCTACGATCTGGTCGTCACAACCCAAATCGCATGACCAGATCTGGGTCGCCATGACTCTTGCTGTGCTGTATCTTATGCGTGGCGACCCTCATCAAAGGGTCGCGGGACCCTAGCCAGACCACTTGCCCTTCACCGAACCGCCTACCCTTCGCCAGCAACCACACATAGATGCTGGTCATGTTTGTTGGAGAAATCTTCTTGAAGTGTTTTGAAGCTGACAAAACGTTTCCATCAATCTAGTCTGAAGGTTTGCAGACTCTGCTATTTAAAGTCTGAAGACCTCCAGACAGCCAGACTCAAGACTCAAAGTCTATTCTCATTGACAGTTTCTAATCTGTTGAATAAAGGCTATCAAAAACTAGATGTTTCATTAAGGATGTGACCTTATCGACTGGAGAAGATCACTTGGCTGGATATGACATAATGGAATCCTTTATTTGATCGTGATTGATTCGGAGATTAAGGATCCGATGGTTGACGAAATATTCTTGGAAGGTTCTACTTATGGAAACCGAGATCCTGATTGTATGGGCAAACAGGATTGATAGGCTATCGACATGTTCCTTTTATAGCTCGAATGATTTTCCTAATTGATTCCGTCCAATGGGTAGATTGGAGGAATTCCTTTGGTAAGTGCCAACGGGTATGATCGCATAAAGGAGTATATAAGGAAGACGTTCTAGTTGTTCGAGGGCGTGCACTATAGAAGAATTCCAAAGTCTGAAGCTCCTTGTTTTTAGTCAATTCATTTGAGCGAAATCTTGTACGCAAAAGAGTGTTTATATTCGTGAGAAATCTTGAGAAAGTGTGGTAGAGTATCTACATTGTGGAATCAAGGAAGAACTGTGCTGTAACATCTCTTTTGTTCATAGTGAAATCTAGCCGATGGGCTGTTAGTGCGGAAGAGTGGACGTAGGCTTGGAATAAGCCGAACCACTATAAACCTTATGTTTAATTTTCTCTTTCCTACTCTTTACTTTACTTTGATTGTAATTCATGTTGTTAATCAAAAGAGAACTTCCTTTCTATCGTCTGCCTAGTATCGCTGTCGTATCTCGAGAAATTGTTTTTACACCTATTCACCCCCCTCTAGGTGCTTATACTAGCTATCTCAATTGGTATCATAGCTTGTGTACTCACATTGTTTGAAGTGTTTTACTTCAGAATTAAAGATCCATGGCTAGTATGTTGGCTCTAGGATTGGTAGAAGGGCAAAGCAATACCAGACCGCATTACTTTGATGGAAATGATTGCAACCTACGAAAAAACAAGATGAAGGCGTTCCTAAGATCAAAGGATCCTCTAGAATGGGACGTTATAGAAAAATGAATCATTCCTAAAGTTGCACCTGTCTCAGAGAGGGGAAAAGATACTGTGGAGTCTAGTGAAATGACTTAGGATGAGATAATCAAGAGACAAGCTCTTGATGCAAAAGCAATTTATTCTTTATATTGTGTTTTATCTCCTATTGAATATAACATAATATCTTCTTGTGTTACAGCTAAAGAAATCTGGGATAGATTACATATTACCTATGGAGGAACCGATCGAGTGAAAGAGACTAGAATCAACATTCTCCTTGGTCAATACGAAGCCTTCAGAATGAAATCGAGAAAATCTATAACTGACATGTTTAGTCGTTTTACAGAAATCATAAATGGTCTTGAAAATCAATGTCAAACAATTTTTGATCCCATGAAGGTAAACAAGCTACTGTATGGACTCTCCAAGGATTGGAATCACATAAAGACCTCAATTAAAGAGACCCAAAGAATCGTGCCACTATCTGTTAATGAGTTGGTTGGGATTCTTTAGTCTTATGAAGTGGAACGAATCAATGAAGACGAAGACCCCAAAGGTAAGAAATCCATTGCATTAAAATCCAATGATAATTCTGATGTTACAGATTCTGAAGATGATATGGATGATGAGGAGCTTGCTCTCATGATAAGAAGATTCAGAAAGCTGAACAGAAAAGGAAGAAGATTCAATTCAAAGAAACAAAGTTTTCAAAAGCAACAGACTAAGTCTGTTAAGGATGATGAATCAAACAAAGATGTAGTCTGCTTTGAATGTTGAGAAAGCTAGTATGAATACCTAGAGGGGGGTGAATAGGTGTTTAAACTAAACCTTGGCAAATATATGCGGAATAAAATAAACTTCGAGTAAAATAAATGAGTTAGGGAAGAGAATAAGAACACAAGATTTATAGTGATTCGGCTTAATCCAAGCCTACGTCCACTCTTCCACGCTAACAGCCTTTTTGGTTGGATTTTACTATGTAATCAACAAGAGATTACAACTTTGAGTGCAAACACTTAATAGATCACACTATCTCACTAAGTCACTCTTTTGGTATTTCTCTCACGATCACAAACGTTTAAGCTCAACAAAGACAAGTGTATGATCGAAGGTTGCTTGAACTTTGGAATTATAAATTCTACACTCCGTCTCTTACTTGCTCATTGGTCCTTCATCTCCTTAAATACTTCTCCACTTCTAAACTAGCCATTGGACAGTATCCCAGAGAATCATCTTCCAATATACCTATTGGACAGCTCTGTATCTAGAAGATTTGGTAGCCGTTGAGTGACAAAGGTAAAATCCCAAATTGATTCCGATCGCCCATACAAACGGAATCTTGGTTTCCATAAGTAAAGCTTCTTCGTATAGAAAGTTCTTGTCTTCAATATCCAATCGTCAATCAATTAGATTGAATCAATCAAATCAATCTTAATGTGGAATCCAAACCAGATCACTAGCCGTTATATGATTGGGCTTGAGTTATGTTCTGTTGAATCTGGATGTAAAGTCTAAGAGCCATAGACTTTATAATCTGAGTCTGAGTGCGATAGACTTTGCAATCTGGATCTGAACATATCCGCTTCTGAACATATTTAGCTTTAAGGTATGTACCCAGTTCAACTTTAGCGTAGAGTCTATCTTCTAGTTCAGCTTCAACATAGAGTCTGTCTTCTGGTTCAGCTTCAGCATAGAGTCTATAATTAGTCAGAGTTGACAGACTTTTGATGTAGAATAGACTTTGACACTAAAGTCTGGCAGTCTTCAGACTTTGACACAGAAGTCTGAAAATCTTCATAATATACTTTGGACATATGTTATGTTCAGTCTTCTGGCCGTCTTCAAACTTTGACAATATAATTTACATGTCCTATTATATGCATGGTCTATTACTTAACCATTAAACATGTTAGTAACCTTTGATTTATATTATCATATTCAAAACATCATAAGGGATTTCCCTAACAATCTCTCCCTTTTTGATGATGACAAAACAATCTCTGAATATGCAGATTTGTAAACACGCTTTTAAAAATATTAATTTAATCAAAGGATATCAGAAGATAACAAATAGATAGAGCATAAAAATATATAGAAAAATAATCGCAGCTCAATATTATGAAATAAATAATATCAACCAATCAGCACATATGCATATTCATATCTTCTCCCCCTTTTTGTCATAATCAAAAAGCGATAATTATGGAAAAATATCACGTAGAGAATATAAAACGATAACAAATATGTCTTGCATAATTTCCAAAAATCAGCTTTTATAAAGTAAATCGAATATTAAAGATATGCAATATAGCTCATTTCAATTATATATATCAGCAAATATCCAATAAAATTCATGGATGCATCATGAAATTTACTTACCCTTTTTGTCATAATAAAATGATAATATCAATACAAGATTTATTAATGACAAAAAGTAATAAAAGATGCACTAACCGGATTTTTTTTTTTTTTAAGAACAAATTCTGGCACATTTACCTTTCATTCCATTCATAATAAGATCACGATCAATCCAAAAAGATTTTTCCATAATTGATTAATGCTCCCCCTCAATTTGTTGCCTTTTTGAGATGATCACGATTCTTTTCCTTTTCTTTTGGATTCGCTTTCTCCTCCTGTGATCATGACAATATTTGTGGATAGAAACAATTATGGCTTGTGCATGTTGAACAGAATATTTTTCCAATATTTCCTTCGTAGAAACAACATCCGCAACGATCACTTGCATTTTGAAATTCGAGACAAAAATTTATTTTCTTCAATTAAGCTTTTCTCGAATTCAACCTGCATCAACTTAACAAACTTTTTCACGAATAAGCTGTAATAATATCCACGTAATATATAATGCCCTTTTCTTCGAATAAATAAATTGAATAGCATATATAAAATTATCAAATATTAAAATTCAGAACTATTCAATATTTTGTACGATGCATAAGGGATTTCCTCAATAAGCAAAAATTTTGCATAAGGAATAGAATTTTTGAACTTCCAAAAGATAATATAAAATCTCCATGATTTTCTGATTGAGTTTTCCAAAATCCATATGGAAGATTCTAGTGTTACTTGCAAAATCTTGTATAATAGATAATCATCTTTGAAAAAATGTCACGTAATATCTTCTTTTAATTTGCGAATCAAACTTGCTAGATATAGCATATATTCTAAGAATATAGCAAGAATATCCATGAATATGCAGAATATCTTTCGAGATCAAAGAGATTTCTTTGAGTATAAATTTCAGATATGCATTTTGCAAAAGGAAAATAAATATTTTTGTCACGTGCCAAAATTGCAATACCTTATATTTATGACAAAGAATATTTGCAATATAATAAACAATCATCCAAAATGCACGTAGAAATTTGCAAGGCGGGAAAAAAATTTCTCTTACCCAGGTATATGTTTCAAATATACCATTGATTAAAAAAAATATTACCAATTTTTGCTTGAGATTCTTTTCTTATTGCTCCAAAATCTGCGTAGATTTGTAATCATTCTTGCCTTATTGAATATCCTGCAATCAACTCATTTCCCTTTTTGGTATCCATTAATTTGGATCTTTCCTTGACATTAGAGCAAAATATAAAATCTCATAGATAATCAAATATTCTTTCTAAACTCATCATAACATGTTATTTAAGGAAAGAATATTATGCACAATAATATCTTGAAAAATAAATTCTCACTTAGTCATAATACGATACAATTAGAGAGAAAGAAATCTTTGAATATTTAAGAATATCTTGCATCATCACATAAAACAGATTTTCACTTTGCAAAATATGACTAAATCTGAGAGTATAAAATCAAACCAAATAAATTCATTTGTCTTTAAGCATAATATCAAAAATGATCACACGTATCAAGTTAAATCTCGAATCACAAAAACAAATTATGCGATTCTTTCTTCAATAAAACAAATCAAGGAATATGATCGTTATAAAATCTCAATCAATCAAGGATATATCGAATATCAAGTATAATGAGAAATTTTAAATTGTGTACTCAAACCAAATTGAGAATAAAAACATATACATTCCTTACCAAACTCTCATTCTTCTCTTCCTTTATAATCTGCAAAAAATAACTCATCTTTTCTTTGGTACCCATTTTTTCTTGGGTCCATGAGAGTTAGTAGAATATGTTGTTTTTATCCAATTTTTCTTAATAGGTCTCCAGACTTTAGGACAATATTTTTCAAAGTGTTCCGAATCTTCACAATTTGAATACTTGACTTCATTTCCACCAACAGGTTTTACAAACACTTTTTGAAAATGATTTTTATAAAATGCCTTTGGAGGTCTTTGTCTAAGTCTCTCCTTGACTTTAGGAAAATCAATTAAAGAATCACTTTCCTTATTGAAACCAAGTAGTGACTTATTATAGTAAGGAACTGGTATAGAGAGGATATGCTCTAATGTTTTTGATCCATTTGAAAATCTTGTCGAAATATTTGAAAATTCTTTCTTCAAAGAATCATTTTCTTTGACAAGTAAATCTCAACTTTCTTTTGTTTGTAGAAAATCTTTTTGCAAAATTTCAAAATTTTCTTTTTGAGAAAGATCATGTTGCCTAAGCCGAGAATCCTCACTTTTAAGTTCGGAGATCCTTTTAAGAGCAGATTTGAGATTTGAACAAAGCTCATTTATATACTTTGAAACTTTGGCAAGAATTTCTAAATGACTTACCTTGATTTTCTCATCGGATTCTGAGTCTGTGTCCGAGTCAGACTCTGATTCTGAGTCTATGTCTGAGTCAGACTCAGATTCTGAATGTGCCATCAAGCATATATTTCTTTGCACATCATCTTCTTTCATTGTTCTTTTCTGCCCATTATGCTTGTATCGTCTTCTTCTACTGAATTTCCTTCCTTTTCTATTCAGATTTTTGAATTTCTTGACCATAAAGGCAAGTTCTTCGACGTCCATGTCATTTTCTGAGTCTGTTTCATCAAAAACAGCATTAGATATTAAAGCGATGGACTTCTTACCTTCAGGATCTTCATCATTGAGTTGTTCCACTTCATAGGATTGAAGAGTGCCGATCAATTCATCAACGGAAAGTGGCATAATCCTTTGAGTCTCCCAGATTGAGGTCTTGACATGGTTCCAATCTTTTGAGAGACCTCGCAAGAGTTTGTTGACCTTCATCGGGGTAGAAATTTGCTGACCTTAATATGCTAAACCATTTACAATTTTTGTAAAGCGGCTGAACATATCTCCAATCGATTCTCCTTGCTTCATCTTAAAGGATTCATATTTGCCAAGTATGAAGTTTACTTTTGTCTCTCTTACACGATCGGTCCCTTCATATGTAATATGAAGTCTATCCCAAACTTCTTTTGCTGTTTCACATGAAGAGATTCTGTTATATTTAGCAAGAGACAAAGCGCAATATAAGGAATAAATGACTTTTGCATCAAGCGCTTCTCTTTTGGACATCTCCATCCGAGACATAGGAGCGGGGGGTTTGGTTTCTTTGTCTTTGCCATTCTTATTTAATGTGGACGCAGCAATGGGATTGATTCCTCTTTCTACAACATCCCATTGCAAGGGATTTCTGGATCTTAGGAATGCTTTCATTTTGTTCTTCCACACATCATATTCCTTTCCATCAAAATATGGTGGCCTTGTGTTGCTTTGCCCTTCCATAAGTCCTAGTGCCAACATACTAGCCATAAAGAATCTTTAGCTCAAAAGTAAAAACACTTTTATAAACTGAGCACTTGGCTCTGATACCAATTGAGAAAGCTAGTATGAACACCTAAAGGGGGTGAATAGGTGTTTAAACTAAACCTTGGCAAATATATGCGGAATAAAATAAACTTCGAGTAAAATAAAAGAGTTAGGGAAGAGAATAAGAACACAAGATTTATAGTGGTTCGGTTTAATCCAAGCCTACGTCCACTCTCCCACGCTAACAGCCTTCTTGGCTGGATTCCACTATGTAATCAACAAGAGATTACAACTTTGAGTGCAAACACCTAGTAGATCACACTATCTCACTAAGTCACTCTTTTGGTATTTCTCTCACGATCACAAACGTTTAAGCTCAACAAAGACAAGTGTATGATCGAAGGTTGCTTGAACTTTGAAAGTATAAATTCTACGCTCCGTCTCTTACTTGCTCATTGGTCCTTCATCTCCTTAAATACTTCTCCACTTCCAAACTAGCCGTTGGACAGTATCCTAGAGAATCGTCTTCCAATATACCCATTGGACAGCTCTGTATCTAGAAGATTTGGTAGCCGTTGAGTGACAAAGGTAAAATCCCAAATTGATTCCGATCGCCCATACAAACGGAATCTTGGTTTCCATAAATAAAGCTTCTTCGTATAGAAAGTTCTTGTTTTCAATATCCAATCGTCAATCAATTAGATTGAATCAATCAAATCAATCTTAATGTAGAATCCAAACTAAATCACTAGCCATTATATGATTGGGCTTGAGTTACGTTCTGTTGAATCTGGATGTAAAGTCTGAGAGCCATAGACTTTACAATATGAGTCTGAGTGCGATAGATTTTGCAATTTGGGTCTGAACATATCTGCTTTTGAACAGATTTAGCTTTAAGGTCTGTACCCAGTTCAGCTTCAGTATAGAGTCTATCTTCTGGTTCAGCTTCAGCATAGAGTCTATCTTCTGGTTCAGCTTCAGCATAGAGTCCGTCTTCTGGTTCAGCTTCAGCATGGAGTCTGTCTTCTGGTTCAGCTTTAGCGTAGAGTCTATAATTAGTCAGAGTTGACAGACTTCTGATGTAGAACAGACTTTGACACTAAAGTCTGGCAGTCTTCAGATTTTGACACAGAAGTCTGGAAATCTTCATAATATATTATGGACATATGTTACGTTCAGTCTTCTGGCCGTCTTCAGACTTTGACAATATCATTTACATGTTCTATTATATGCATGGTCTATTACTTAACCATTAAACATGTTAGTAGCCTTTGATTTATTTTGTCATCTTCAAAACATCATAAAGGATTTCCCTAACAAATGTAAGAAAAAGGGACACATCAGACCCAACTGTCCTCTTTTGAGAAAGAAGAAATGAAAAGTTGAAAAGTATCGAAAGGCTCTTAAAGCAGAAACTTGGAGTGGTACAGAGTGTGAAGAAAGTTATGATGAATATGCCAATATGTGTCTAATGGCACAATCAGATTCAGATTCAAACTTCGAGACAGAATCAGATTCAGATAGTGAATTTGAGGTGAGCAACCTTAAAATCCCTATCAAAGTTTCTAAATACATTGATGATTTGTGTTTTAGTCTTAAAACTTCTCTTAAAAAGATTTCCGAACTCAAAAGAGAAAATTCTACTCTAAAACAACAGGAAAATGTTTTGAAAGAAAAGGTGAAATATTTAGACATGAATGTTTCTTCTCTTAGAGAAAGTGAAGATAATCTTTCAAAAGAAAGTGCATTATTGAAAAATGATATCTCAAATATTTCTAAAATTTTTTTTATAGGATATGAAAAATTGGAAAAAATTCTTTAAATTTCAAAGACCTTATTTCAACAAATCTAGTTTGGGAATGACTGCTGAAACCATTCATTTAATTGATTTTCCTAAAGTGAAAGAAAAAATCAAACAAAGACCCACAAGAAATGCTTACAAAAATCATTTTAAAATGATCTTTGTAAAGCCAGTAGGTCGCAATGCTCTCAGATGCTTAAAGTGCAATAGTGCAGATCATTTTGAAAAAGAATATCCTATGGTTTGAAAACCTATTAAAAAGGTATTGGTCAAAAACGCATATCATACTAACACCAATGGACCCAAGAAAATATGGGTACCAAAGAAAGTTTGAGTTTCTTTTTTAAATGCAGGTTACTTTCAAGAAAAAGGTAAAATGACATTTGGATAGTAGATTCTCAAGACACATGATAGGAGACTCAAATTGTTTCATAAAGCTTGTTCGAGTAAATGGTGGAAAATTCTCATTTGGAGGAAACAGCAAAGGAAAAATAGTGAGATTTGGAACTATAAAGATTGGAAAGCTCACAATAAGCAATGTTTCTTTAGTAGAAGGACTTAACTACAATCTGCTCAGTGTCAGTCAGCTGTGTGATACCGGTTTCAAAATCTACTTTCAAGAGGGAATATGTTCAGGAACCAATAAAAACTCTACTCAGTCATTCATGGGTCGAAGACATGGAAATATCTACCTCTTGAATGTGAAACCAGATAAATCACAATGCCTAATCTCAATCCAAGACTAAGTAAGCTTAGGACACAGAAAGCTTGGGCACATTAATATGAAACAGATAGCCAAAATCTCAACAAAGAAACTTGTTCTTGGTCTACCCAATTTATCATACCAAAAGTCTTATATATGTATACCATGCATATTTGGAAAACAAGTAAGAAATTCCTTTAAACCAATAAATCAAGTTTCCACTAACCGTGTATTGCAGCTTCTGCATATGGATCTTTTTGGACCAACCAGAACATAGAGCATTGGAGGTAAGAAATATTGCCTAGTAATTGTGGATGACTACTCACGATTTACTTTGGTATATTTCCTGGCAAGTAAGTCTGAAACTTTCTCTTATTTTGAAAATTTTGCTAAAAAGGTTCAAAATGAAAAATGGTATGTTATTTCAAATATAAGAACAAATCATGGAGGTGAATTTGAAAATCAAGATTTTATAAAATTTTGTGATGAATCTGGTTTTCAGCATGTGTTCTCTTCTCCATATACTCCAGAGCAAAATGGAGTTGTGGAAAGAAAGAATAGATCGCTTCAAGAAATAGCTAGAACTTTTTAATTGAAAGCAACATCTCTTCACGATTTTGGGTCAAGCAAGTTTCTACGGCTTATTATATTATCAATAGAGTTTTTCTAAGACCTATTCTAGAAAAAAAAACCCCTATGAATTATTCAAATAAAAGAAGCCTATTGTTTCATATTTTCATGTGTTCGGATGCAAATGTTTTATATTGAAAAATGCAAATGATCGAGTTGGCAAGTTTGAAGAAAAGTCAGATGAAGGCATCTTCCTTGGATATTCAACCTTAAGCAAAGCCTACAAAGTCTATAACAAAAAGTGTCAATCGTGGACGAATCAATGAATGTCAAATTCCAAGATTCTATGCAAAATGAATCTATTCGACTCATCTTGAAGAGCCGAACTGCTCCAGAGACTCTACAAAGTCTAAATCTCAGGAAGCAGCTCAGACTTTGAAGGACTAGCAACAAATAACTGTTGAAGATTCAAGTGAAGGAAGTGACCATCAATCTGACAAATTAACCAGCAACTGGAAGCATAAGTCCAGTCATCCCAAAGATTTTATTATTGGCGACATCAATGAAGGAATTCGCACAAGATCCAAAAGGCATGAAGAGTCTAGTGCTGTGGCTCTTATTTCTTAAATAAAACCCAAAAGCATAAAAGAAGCTTTGACTGATGAAAGCTGGATTGAAGCTATGCAAGAAGAACTTAGACAATTCGGCATTAATGATGTTTGGGAGTTAACTCTTAAACCAAAAGGTAAATCTATTATTGGTGCTAAATGTGTTTTCGGGAACAAAATGGACGAGAAAGGAAAAGTCATAAGAAACAAAGTAAGACTCGTGGCCAAGGGATATACGCAAGAAGAATGAATAGACTATGATGAGACTTAAGCACCAGTAGCAAGGTTAGAAGCAATTTGTTTATTACTTGCATTTGCTTATCATAAAAATTTCAGGTTATTCCAAATGGATGTCAAAAGTGCTTTCCTAAATGGATTCATCCATGAGGAAGTCTATGTGGAACAACCACTTGGGTTTGAAGACCCAAGGAAATCAGACTCAGTATTCAGACTCAAAAAGGCCTTATATGGTTTAAAACAAGCACCTCGAGCTTGGTACGACAGGCTGAGTAAGTTTTTAATTCAAAACGGTTTTGTGAAAGGTAAAGTAGACACTACTCTGTTTATCAAAAGAGAAAGCAAAATTTTTGTGCTAGTTTAAATATATGTCGATGATATTATATTCGGATCTCCTAATGAAAGTCTGTGCAAGAAATTCTCTAAGACTATGCAGGATGAATTTGAAATGAGCATGATTGGTGAGTTAACCTTCTTTCTCGGGCTTCAAGTGAAACAACCGAAGGAATGAACTTTTATTCATCAAGAAAAATATGCTAATGATCTCGTCAAAAGGTTTGGGTGGACAATTGCAAAAAGGCTGATATACCAATGTCAAGTTCCTTGAAGATAGACAAAGATGAAGGAAGAAAGAAAGTCGACCAGAAGCTATACAGGAGTATCATTAGCTCACTTATTTATCTTATTGCTTCTAGACCTGACATTTTATTTAGTGTTTGCATTTGTGCCAGATTTCAAGCAAACCCTAAATAATTTCATTTAAGTACTACAAAGCGTATTATCAAATACATTGCTTCAACTTCAAGTATCGGCCTTTGGTATCCTAAAAATAGAGACTTTACTCTTCTTGGATACTCAGACGTAGATCTAGCCGGATGCAGAGTTGATAGAAAGAGCACCTCGGGTACCTGTCAACTACTTGGAGGCAGGACAGTGTCTTGGTTTTCAAGGAAGCAAACTACAGTAGCTCTTTCTACAGTAGAAGCAGAGTATGTAGCTCTCGGAAGTTGTTGTTCACAAATTCTGTGGATAAAACAACAACTAAGAGACTTTGGAATTGAAGATTCATGCACAGAGATTAACTGCGACAACACCAGTGCAATCAATCTTACTAAAAATCCAATTCTTCACTCAAGAGCAAAACATATAGAGATTCGACATCACTTCATTAGAGATCATGTTCAAAATAGAGAAGTTTCGATTTAGTTTGTTGACTCAAAGAACCAACTGGCGGATATATTCACAAAGCCTTTGGAGAAAAATCAATTTGAAATTATCCGTTCCAAACTCAACATTTTAAGGTTTGAAGAAGTTAAAGTCTAGAGACTCTTAGACTCAGACAAACAAGACTTTGACTGTAAGTTATTCTCTCTCTCGAATCTCATCTTGAAAAGGTACGATTATCAACCGTGTTTGATTATTGCTATCTTTAATTGACGTGATTATTGCAACGTTTCCTTTTCGAAAAAGAAGTTATTTTTGAAATGATTATTTTCTCGAAAAAAGGCAGTTATTTTTTGAAAAGGCATCTTTTTATTTTCTTTTATGACGTTTCATATACCTCTTTTTAACTGGTTATGCACTATTGTTTCTTCTTTGCTTTACTCTCCAAAAACCCTAAGAAAGCACCGATCTTCCATTCCTGTTTTCTTCCCTTGTTTAATTTTCGAAAAAGTTGTCATCTTTCTTGGGAAAGTCAAGTAAGGAATCTTTCAAAGACTGAGAAAGATGTCATCTTCAAGAAAGTCTTCGAGAATCGCAAGCAGGAGACCACGACGAATGAGTGAGGGGTCTACGCACTTCGATCTCACCGAGGAAGAAGAGTCTCCAAATCAGCAACAGAGCCCACAACATTCTCAGCAGCGTCATTCTCCACCAACTAGTCCATAGGGTGCTGGTCATCAACAAGAGGAAGAAATCGTTGAAGACGCAAATCCTGTAAGAATTCAAAGGCCCTATTTTATTTATAAGCTTTACCGTGCTTTAAAGAAGACTGGTACTCCATTGCACTACGTCGATGAGTTTCTTAAGGACAAAGGATATGAAAATGAGTACATCTTTTTGCGAAAAATGGAAAGTTTGGGAATTGCTCCTAAAGGGGTGGCAGAAGAAACTCTTGCAAATATCCCAAGTGATCCGCGTGTTGGGGGATTTAATCCGATAGATGGGAATGATGATGATAAATTGTACAACCAATTTTAACCGAGAATGGGTGTTGTAGCGAAAATTCGAGGAAAAATGGGAGAGTTGTTTAGATCAAAGGAACAGAAGGTTCTATACTCAAAATTGCTGAAGCGTGGGGTGATAAACCTAAGAGTGTGGATTTTGATTTCCTTGATGCTGTAAATGTCAATTTGAGGGAAAAGTTCAGTTTTCTTCAACTTGAGAAGTTCTGTTTTGACATCACAGAAGCCCATGCTGAATTAACTGCATATTTCTATTCGAATCTTAGCTTCTTGGGTGCGAATAGAATCTCTTTTAGTGTCCGAGATCAGGACTTTGTGGTGGATATGGATATGCTGGCGAATGTGATAGGGGTTGAGAGAGGAAGATATCAACCGATCAATGTTTCTATTGCTCGTGCTTCATTGGAACTTGTTAAAGATGGAAGAACAGAGGAAAAGATTTCCTACTTGAGGATGAGTGCGTTTAACATTCTGCTTCACAAGATTGTGATCAATTGCCTCAGACCGAAATCAACTTCCAAGACTGATGTTTCAAGTTTAGAGGCAAAGCTGATGTATGCCATCATCACTGGGAAAAAGTTTTCTCTTCCTCACACTGTTATGTTCCACATGTATAGAGTAGTGGTGAATGACAGAGGTCAACTTCCTTATCCAGGTCTTGTGACGAAGTTATTCAGACATTTGAATATTCAGCCTTCACAAATTCTCTGTGTTCGATCGTGTGATCATATGGTGGTAGGACTGAAAATGGTGAATTAAATGCGTCTTAAGGAACTAAGCAAGGCGTTGGAGAAATTCAAGGAGAAGACTCCTGTCAAAACTCATCAAATCTCTTCTGCAGCAAAAAGAAAAGGGAAGGAGCCCATGGTTGCTCCATCCAAGAAAAGAAGAGCTCTCATCGTTGAAGATGAAGATGATGATGAAGACATCACCATTTTTGCAATGGCATTGAAGAACTTGGGCCGCTCTGCTCCAGAGAAAGACTCAGAACAGAGGACTCGAGAAAGAGAAGAAAAAGAAGCAGCGGAGAAAGAAACAGAGGAGAGAGAAGCTGAAGAAAGAGATGCTGAGAAGGAAAGAGTTGAAAAAGAAGAAGAAGAGAAAAGAGATCAAGAGGAAGGAGAACATGAGGAAAACTCTTCTCCACCTGAAGGCATGGAAATAGGGGGAGACCAAGAGAAAAGAGGAATGTCCTCATATCCTGCTACCAGTGAGGGAGTCAGTCGCTCTCCAACAGATCCAGAGGACATTTATGCCTCTCAATTTCTTGAGGAAGGACATGATGTTTCATCGCTAAATCTGCGTGATTATGCTGATCTGCTATCGTCTGCCTTTACTCCATCAGATCGTGCCGAAGCCAGTATGCAGACCGATAATTCAATAGATTTTCGCAGAATTTTGGATATTCTCTTGGAAATGCAAGGTCAGATTTATGCTCTGGGATGCGAAGTTCAGAATTTGCAGAATGCAGGTCAAGCTTCTTCAGGTTCTTTGAATGATCAGATCAAAGCCCTTTCTCTTCAGATTCAGGCTATTGCTAAGGGTGAGGAGGTTGTACAACTGAAGGAAGACTTGAAAAGGCTGGAAGGCATCGTTTAGTCAATGGGAGATTTCCAACTTGTTCGTTTTCCAAAGCAATCTTGACTTTATTTCATTTTCATCCCAACCTTTTTTATGCTGACAAAAATGGGGAGAGATGCAAGATTTGAAACTTTGAACTTTTTAATCGTTTGGATTGTTTTGATGTTTGACTTTACTTTTGTGTCTAGATGATGACTGAATTTGGATTTGGATTTGACTACTTATATCTTATGGATGGCTTTATCGCATACAAGTCTAACCTATTTTCTGTGGTTGCAGACTCTAGTGTTATTAATAAGTCATTTATCTCTATAAGATATCCATATTTGTTTGAGTAATGTTTTGCGGGTCAAAGTTATTCAAATCTGCAGGAAAGTTTTGTCACCATAAAAAATGGGGAGATTGTTGGAGAAATCTTCTTGAAGTGTTTTGAAGCTGACAAAATGTTTCCATCAGTCTAGTCTGAAGGTTTGCAGACTCTGCTATTTAAAGTTTAAAGACCTCCGGACAGCTAGACTCAAGACTCAAAGTCTATTCTCATTGACAATTTCTAATCCGTTGAAGAAAGGCTATCAAGAACTGGATGTTTCATTAAGGATGTGACCTTATCGACTAGAGAAGATCACTTGGCTGGATATGACATAACGAAATCCTTTATTTGATCGTGATTGATTCGGAGATTAAGGATCCGATGATTGACGAAATATTCTTGGAAGGTTCTACTTATGGAAACCGAGATCCTGATTGTATGAGCGAACATGATTGATGGGCTATCGACATGTTCCTTTTATAACTCGAATGATTTTCCTAATTGATTCCGTCCAACGGGTAAATTGAAGGAATTCATTTGGTAAGTGTCAACGGGTATGATGGCATAAAGGAGTATATAAGGAAGACGTTCTAGTTGTTCGAGGGCGTGCACGATAGAAGAATTTCAAAGTCTGAAGCTCCTTGTTTTTAGTCAATTCATTTGAGCGAAATCTTGTACGTAAAAGAGTGTTTATATTCGTAAGAAACCTTGAGGAAGTGTGGTAGAGTATCTACACTGTGGAATCAAGGAAAAACTGTGCTGTAACATCTCTTTTGTTCATAGTAAAATCCAGCCGGTGGGCTGTTAGTGCGGAAGAGTGGACGTAGGCTTGGAATAAGCCGAACCACTATAAACTTTGTGTTTAATTTTCTCTTCCATACTCTTTACTTTACTTTGATCGTAATTCATTTTGTTAATCAAAACAGAACTTCCTTTCTATCGTCGCCTAGTACCGCTGTCGTATCTCGAGAAATTATTTTTACACCTATTCACCCCTCTCTAGGTACTTATACTAGCTATCTCAATGTTCAGTAGAGAGAAGTGAAGAAGATAAAGATGATGAACAGTTTTTGGAGATAAAACCGGAAAAACAAAAGATTGGCAAGGATAGTTTCGGGAGAAAATTTTCACTAACTTGAAACCCAACATGCTTAGAAAGCCCAAGGCAGCTCCTAACCTACCTTGGGCTTTCGGTCTTTTGAAGGCTTGCATTTGGCAAAGGCAAGTAAAAAAAAATTGCCAAACACCAAATATTTTGCCTAAAGGCCTTTACAAGCCCAAAGGGCTTTGGGAAGGTAGTTCCCAAACGCACCGTCTGTCACTTGATGGAGGACGGTCAGCTAAGTGATGGATTGATGGTCAACTAAGCATTTTTTTCTTTCGTTTTAATTATTGCTTGTTGGCCCACCTTTCCCATTATCTTCCAAAGAAAATATTCCTTTGTGCCTCCTCGTGACCAGATTTCCTTGCCAACTTCTTGCCAAAATAAAATAGAGACAATGACAATCTCCTTTGCTTCTCTCTTCAATCATCGCCACATTTTTTGCCCCTTTTTACATGATCTAGAAGAATTAATTCCTTTGATCATGCTGGCCGAAATTTACAAGAGAAAAACCTGGAAGATTTCTCTAATTGACTGGTTGGACCTCTTTCTTTTTGCCCAAAACAGGTCAACATCTCTTGCCCTCTTTTTTTTTTTTTTTTTTTAATTTCATCTTCATGTTAAATAAGTGATTGGTTTCATTGGACCAAACCAAACAAGAAATCAATTACTCTTAGTGTGTTTTGAAGTTTCAATGTGTCTAGGATGTGTGGTAAATTGTTAATCTAGTCCTAAA
The DNA here is from genome assembly GCA_017140475.1 of Eucalyptus fibrosa. Taxonomy (NCBI): domain Eukaryota; kingdom Viridiplantae; phylum Streptophyta; class Magnoliopsida; order Myrtales; family Myrtaceae; genus Eucalyptus; species Eucalyptus fibrosa. Next base: position 15,816,609 of record CM029509.1, read on the forward strand.
TTTATCATCCGTATCTTATTTGAGTCATAAATTTTTTAATTGGATCAATTTAGTCTGAAACACTTGCACATTGGTACTAATTCAATTCATCCAACTAATTTAAGCTAGAAATTACTAACGCAAATGCCAAGTATTCTACTTGACATGATTAGCATTGACATTGGCATTTTAAAATAATTTTTTTGATTTTTTTATAATTTATTTTTCTTTTCTTTATATCTTTCATTTTTCCTTCTTTTTTTTTTGTGGCTACTAAGGGTCTCTCATGACAGTTGTTAGCCACTAGGCAAGGGCTAGCAAACCCTCGTCAGCCATAGGCGATGGTCGTAGCCCTCGCCTAGGCGATGCCTTCACGCTAGTGAGGCGATGGCCCTTGAGTATTTGCAGAGATCTAAGTTAATTGGAGTAGATATGAATCGACCAAAAAAGCTAGAAGCTATTGCAACTTTGCTGAAATTGTCAACGATATTTGCGAAGAGCAAAAGATGCCCATACGGTGTGGTGTGATATAAGTGCATATATTCTTGGCACCACAATATCAAACACAGAAGGACAGAAACAAGCAGTACCAATATTATTCACGCGGTTTGATATCTCGCACAAAGCCCTCGGATAAATCATATGATGTGAACCTAGGATAGATTAGAATAGATTTGGGCGAGCCTGAGCTCACCAGCTGTTGACACTTAAATTTTACAATTTTATTTAGAACTTAATCGTGTAGTCACTTTAAAAAAAAAAAACAAAACAAAAACAAAAAAAATTAAAAAAGAAGAAGAAGAAGAAAACAAAATTAAAATTAGAAAAAGAAAACATGGAAGAGGCCGAGTTGGATCTCGCCTTGGCCCGGCCCTATGCCGGCTTCCTCTTCACATGAAACCCTAAAGAGCAGAAGAGCGAGAGGGAAGCATCGGAACAAAGGAGAGCTAGAGGGGAGAAGAGAAACGAAAAACACAAAGAGTGAGAGAAGACCATAAAGAGAGAGAGAGAGAGAGAGAGAGAGAGAGAGGAGAAAAGGAAAGGGAAAACTAAAAGGAAGGGCGGCGGTGCGTCATCGCCGCTGCCACTACTGCTCAACTAATGCCTGCCACCCGCATCCCCGCACCCTCCTGCTCGAGCACCAGATCTGCGAGCACTATGCCACCATTGCTACACCCCGACTCGCTTGTAGCCTGCATGTCCACGACGCCCCCCTCTGCCCGAGTGCCGTTTGTCGACCTCGTGCCACCTCGGCCCAGCGTTCGCCGTTCTACTGCATCTCCACAAGCAGCCTCGCCCTCCGCTGGTCTCTGCCACTTCTGTAGCTGACCCACGATGACCACCAGCCGTTTTCCACCGGCCCCGACGAGTTGCTGCTGTTTGCCGCCTCTGCTCGCCACCATTGCTGCTGTTGACCTTGCAACCCGACTCCTTCGCCCGCGACGCCACCTCTGCTCCGGCCCAGTCCGTGACCCTGCGCTGACACCCGCCGCTTCAGCTGAATTGCTGACCTCTGCTGCATTACTAGGTCGGCCATTCCCGCCGTCCAACTCCAAACGCCATTCGGGCCGCCGCCACCATCCAATGCCGACGCCATTCGAGCTGTCGCCCTCCAGCTCAAGTCATCGCACCATTGTCGCCCGTCCTCTCAGACGCCGTGTCACCGTTGCCCCCTGCTACGTCACCACCGCCATCAAGCCCGTCACTGCCGTCGCCGTCGTCGTTTGTTCGCCTAGTGTTAGCGTCACCGAGAAGACCTAGGAGAAGAGGGTTACGAATCGGGTCGTGGCTGGGTCAAGCGCGGGTTGCGAATCAGGTCATGGCTGGGTCAAGCGCGGGTTGCGAATCGGGTAGGGTTTTGAATAATTTGGGCTGAGTATTAGGGCTGGATTTGGGCTGGTTTAGGTAGTGGGCTTGTGGGCTTCGTTGTTTTTTTTTTTTTTAAATAGAAAATTTTAGACCAGATTGGGCCTGCTGGTTGGGCCCAATTTGAGCCAAGGAGAGGCCCGACCAAGGGTTGGTCGGGCCTCACCTTTCGAGTGGGCCAGTTTGGCCCGGCCCTATCCGGGCTGAACCCGAGCGGGTCTAACCAACTCGCCCCAACTGGGTCTGACTTGGGTCCGGTTTTTGTTGGACTCGACTCAGTCCGGCAAAAAAAATATATAAATTTTTTTATTATTTTATTAAAAAAATTATTTAAATAATTTATAAAAATAAAAAAATAATTAAAAATTTCGAAAAATTAAAAAAGTAGGATTTTGTTAGGAATTGTCATGTCTTGCCTTTTTAGTATAATTAGGCATTTATTTGCTCGTATATTGATTATACTATATGTTTAATTTGCATATCTAGTTATGTTTAATTGCACGTGTTTAATTTTACCGCAATTAGGATATTGGGAGATATGATTGTTCCTTTAATGATTGTGCACTTGCATGATCACCACACATGTTAGTGGATAGATATAAAACAATCCAAACTACTTGCCAAAAAAATTTATTTTATTAAAATGAACAAGATTAGGTACCGAAAGGGTACTAATTGGTTAGTGTAATCAAGTTCCCGACCTTAGATTCTCTGGTTGTGTAGGAAATGAGGCACGCTCCCATGCCTCACTTGGTTTCTAGCCAACCCCCATAGGCTAGTGGTGACTCATTTTGTGCAAAATTCCTAAAAAATATCCCAATTTCACGCGAGGTATGGGCTTGGGAGAGCTCGCGCCTAATCATGGGCCTTAGGTATGTTCTTTAGGCAATACTCCTAAACCTGTTCCCTCCCCCCGAGGGTAGGTCGCGACACCAGCCCAAGCTCCATTAAAGTTAGTGAGCTTGCAGATCGCTAGATCTAGGTGAGCCCAAGCTCGGCCAAGGCCTATGAGCTTTCAGCTTACTCAATCTCGACGAGGTAGAGCTTGACTGTAGTCATGGCCTGCTAGTAGCGACGGAGGAAGGGAGAAAAAGAAAAGAAAAGGAAAAAGAATAGAGAAAAATTAAAATTAAAAATTCAATTTTTAAAATTGAAAATAAAATTAAAAGGAGAGAAATAAATTAATTAAAATTTCAAATTTTAAAAAAATTCAAACATTTGAACTTCTTTTTGCATAATTGTTACGAGATTAAAATCATTTTTCAATAATATCAATAGAAAACATTTTCGATCATATATCTTGAACAAAGGAAAATTAACCATATTTTTGGAAAATACTTCATCGGAAAGTATTCTCCTATATTATTGAGTTTTTCGTAAAATAAACGCAATCTAAAGAGAGAAATGAACAAGTTTGACTTTTAGGAGGAAAAGAAAAAAAGGATTGAGACTCTCCAATTAGATAGAGAGTGGTTTGTTTGAGGGAAAGAGTTTTTTGGGAATCCATTTTTTGGATTTTCACCCATTCGGTTCATCGAAAATAATTAGCCAACCGAAAACACTTTTTGATCAAGAAAAAATTCATATATAAAATTAGAATAGCGAATTCCCTAATTTAAGGAGATGAAAACATTTTGTTGAATTGCTCATTTTGAATTTGTGAATATTTTTTTCTTTTATTTTTATTTTTATTTTCCTTTTTTGTTTTCATTTATTTCTTTTTCTTTTTCCTTCTTCCTCCCTCTGCTGGTCGCCAACCTCAGGCAAAGCTGAGCTCATTTGATCCTATCAAGCTAAAGCCTTGCCAGCCTCGCTGCGACAAGGTTGAGCTTGCCCAAGGCCAACGAGCTCAAGCCTTGCTTGAGACCAATGAGGCTGGACCTCATCCAAGGCCAGGTCAGCCCTTGTCGAGGCTTGGAGGCCAACGGAGGGAGGAAGAAGGAAAAAAAAGAAAAGAAAAGAAATACAAAAATTATTCAATTTTTTTTTTTTTTTACATTCCCTACTTGTGTACCTGCATAGTCAACCCTCACATGTTATTGGCAAGGTAACAAATAGATGATGATTGCATGCAAAACATTTTCGAAATAATGAATAAAGCTACCTAAAAAGCGTTAAATTAATCTAGTATAATCAAGTTCCCAAATCCAATAATTCTCCCATTTGCAGAAGTAAAATGCACTCATATATTTTATTTTTGTCTAATTAACACATAATCGATTAATGGCAACTCCAAAGAATAAGATTAATTACATGTCGAATTGAGTACTAAGTTATAGACTTTGAGAAAGTACGTGCTAAGTGCTTTACCCTTGTGGTTCAGCTGTGGGAAAGTCGCAATAAAATAATATCAACGTGCTAGAATTTCGTAAGTATTTGAGCTAGTGGCTTGCTAGATTTGAGATGACTATACAAGTTTAGTGCTTTATATTGGGCAAGTTTGAAAATTCGAGTTAGAATTTGATCCATCATTCCAGTTTCGTGTGGAATTAAGATGTGTTTATTTTTATAAAGTTTTCATGGTTAAATGACAAAATAATATTGGTAAAAATACTAAAGCTAGAAAATCTATAGGAGGAATAAATAAAGAACAAGCTAAGTAGCACTGACACTGACACGCGATATGCAACACGACACGCCGACACGTTGTTTCTCAAAAAACAGATAATTCCGACCTGTTGGGACATGTTGTATATTAAATATATATTTATATATATACATAATAAATTATCATTTTTATGATTATTTTAATCAAATTCATAAATAAATAAATAATTAAAAAAAGCCTAGGATGAATATACACTAAAAACATTAATCCGCCATTTATTAATATCATTCATTGTTTTAATTTGACAAATTCAACTCTATTTCAATAATTCATAAAACTTGGAGAAAAAACAAGTAATCCATATTCTGGACTCGCATGTTAGATATGTTGGAAGAGGAGAAAAAAAAATTAAATGGTGAATTGTGTATTACGAGAAATGGGAGTCATAAGAGAAGAGAATACTAGATTTTTCTTCTTTCTTCATTTATTATTTTTATTACTGTGTTTTATTTTTCACACACACACACACACACACACACACACACACACACATTGATATCTCATTTATTGAATTTTTAAAATTGATCTCGATATCGGAATCATGTGTTGGAAACTCATATGTCAGAATTCCGACTCGAGTGTCGAAAAGTATTGAGAAAGTTAATCAGGTGTTGGATTTTCCAACACGTGTTAATCGAGTGACGAAGAGTGTCAGATACATGTCGAAGTGTCTGACACGACACAAAAGCTCTTGGAGAGTGTCGGTGCTTCACAAAGAATAAGAGGAAAAGAAGGCTGGCTGTATCTATTCTTCTCTAGGCCTGCTCCCAGCCTAAATGTGGCACAATAGAATTTTATCACATCCCTGCCCCAAAATTGGTTGATCACGGGCTTTCACTCGATTTATTTGGGATTAGAAAGTAAGGATATCTACTTGCATTAGTAAATTAGCCATCCCTTTATGTGCATCTTGTCATGACCCTCTCGAATGAGTGGAGGGAAAAAGAGGAGTTTAGAGGTAATGTTGAGTTGAGGGCCAGAGGTCCTTGATCGGTGTGAGTTCTTTCAAATTCTTCCATCTCCTGAATATTTTTATTATTTTCTGGAAATAAAGACTTGTGCTAGGCCCTTGGGCCTATTCCGAATTTGGACCCAAGCTTGGACCTCGTAGGTCCAGGTAACAGAAAACATTAAAGGCCTTATAAACGAAATGGGCTTATTTGCTCAATCCAATTTAAAATCCAAATTTATCAAATCCATTCAAGCCCAAGCTCATCAAGCCTGTTCAAGCCCAAAGCTTATTAAGCCTAATTAAATCCAAAACTTATTAATCCGGCTATGAACTAAACAAGCCCAACTTAAACCCATTTGTCATTCTCCGTTATTACCCCTTTTCTTCTCCTTTATCATCAACAATGTTCTTCCTTTCGGCTGAGTCCATTACACCTGTTTTATTGTTATTATTGTAGTAGCAGGCTAGCAATGGCCCGTGGGGTGATGATGAAGAGAGGTAGTGGTAGCCAGCTTAAGCATTTCAGGAGTTTGGGACACCTGGAGTGCCATAACTTGGCACGAGATGACACTTAAGTGCCATAACTTCAAAATAGTACACTTGAGTGCCAGTTTCAAAGTTAAATGGAACACTTAAGTGCCACTCCGGCAAAAATCCGGCCAAATGGTTGACGTGGCAATTTTCCGGCGAGTTTGATCCAAAACGACATCATTTTGCACGCTAACATGGCGAGAAAATGCAAAAACGATACTGTTTCGTGCCTGAAGTGTAAATAATAATATAAAAATTAATTAAATTAGATTTAAACTTAATTTTATTTAAAATATTCTAAAAAAATTTTAAAAAAAAGAAAAATAAAAAAAAAGGGAGAGCTCGAAGGGGGCGATTGAGGACGAGCCCTCGCTGTCACTGGGAAGGGCCGGCGATGGAGAGGGAAGGATCGATCGGGGTCGCCGGCCCCGGCCGACCGGCGCGAGGGCCCGCGAGCCCTCGCCCAAATCTAGGGCGAGGGTCGCGGCCCTCGCTGCGGTCCCGGCGAGGGTCGCGGCCCTCGCCGCGATTCGGCGAGGGCTCGCGGTCCTCACCGCTGGTTGGCCGGGGGCCGGCGACCTCGGCCAACCCTCCCTGCTCCGTTGCCCGGCCCTTCCGGCGACGGTGGGGAGGCGGCGGCGGCGAGGGCTTAGCTCTCTGCCCCCTTTGACCTCCCCTTTTTTTTTTTTTTTCTTAAATTGTTTTTTTTTAATTTTTAGAATATTTTAAATAAAATTATGTTTAAATCTAATTTAGTTAATTTTATATTATTATTTACACGTCGACACGAAAACGGCGTCGTTTTTGCATTTTCTCGCCACATCGCATGCAAAACGACGTTGTTTTGGACCAAACTCGTCGGAAAATTGCCAAGTCAGCCATTTGGCCAAATTTCGCCGGAGTGTCACTTAAGTGCTCCATTTAACTTCGAAACTGACACTCAAATGTACCATTTTGAAGTTATGACACTTAAGTAGTTATGACACTTGAGCTGTTCTTCTGCCAACATTTCAAAGATTGGAACTTTGCAACACCCTTTCTCTACTCCTCTGTCAACCAGATAAATTACACATCCCACCAAACGAACTTCATTAAACATTTGAACGAAAAAAAGAAAAGAAAGAGTTGTTCATTTACATTAGCTCCGAATGCAATTCTCTGCAAACGATCCAAAATTCATTTCCTCCGATCACCAGACCGAAGCAAGATCTGATCGTCAGCCAGCTTTTTTATTGTTACTCCTGCTGATCTTCTCGTACTGTTTCATCGAGTTGCTATTGTCTCCTGATTTCCATCCCCGACCAGAGGTCTCGCGAATTGACTGCGGATTTCATATGGGCCCGATCTGAAGAAATCGTTGGGCAAGCACTCGAAGAGGCAGGCCAAACCGGTAGCCGTCGGTGCATGGAAAAGATGATCTCGGGGTTGAATTCCAGGATTTCAAGGACGAGTCTGAATTAGAGACTTAAAGAGTTGAGGACGGTGGCAAGTTGGCGTCGAAGAGCCTGTGGAAGGATGGAGATTTGGTCTGGATCCGGCGAAATCTAAGGCGGAGACGGTGAGAGAGTAAGAGAGACTGATGAATTAGCCGATTGTGATAACATCGATATGCTTGACATTCCTGTCAAGGATCACGACGTGGGAGTTATCGTTTCAGTCGGTCGAGACTACTATAACTCTTCTGCGTGCGATGAGTCTTCAAGCGACTATCCCTAGCTCAGATTAGCTGAATTCCCCGTATTTAGCACGAAGAACAAGTTCGCTGCAGCCGGTTGTGATTGCCGTGACCAACCATCGTCTATTTGCCAGGAACAAGTCACCACGGCAGTCTCGACAAAAAGCTGACGTGTCGCAATTGACTGCGGTGAACACGTTCTTGGTGCCAGCCATGGGGAATTCAGCTGGTGCCGCAGACAATCGCTTGAAGATTGATCGTACACGGAAGAGTTCTCGACTGATCGAAATCGATAATGCGGTGCAAAGTACAGCTCTTTACGAAAGTTCGTAACGATTGCACGAACAGCTAAAATGGTGCCCCTATAAATTTATAGCACTTTGGTGGGTTGAGATTTTTTGCTTTTCATTGTCCATATTAATACAAATCTAGTTGTGGAGATTCGATTGAATTTGCTTACCGCTTATGATATTATGAAACTTTGATGGATGCCAGCCATAAATGTCCATATCTTGATATTCATTGATTCTATGCATTGTCCTTCTAGAGTGGTAGTTGATAGTTTGACACGATGAGTACTATGTTCAATTAAGTTTTGATTTGAATTCTAAGTAGTTTACCCCAGAAGAAGTAAATACAGCTCAAAGCTTACTATATCAAATATACCCCACAAAAAATCCAGCTTGCCGTCTTTAGCTCCTCAGTCTTCCAATCGCAAAGCGTTTATATGGAACACTGAATCAAATACGCGTGTATCGAGCACCAGTGAGGGAATCTTTGATGAGTTCTTAGTACTTGATAACCGTCTCCGATGGAAACGATTCTATATCTTGCCATGTTTATGCTCTGCTATTTAAGTTGTTTGCTTTGGCCTGTGGTCATGCACGGTGCGGAGATGAAAGTCCGAAGCAAGTGCAAAGAGGCTGTGCTTTCCCAATCCCATTCTGGCTTTTCATTATTCCTTTTGAAAAGCCAAATAAGCGTGCTTATCTTGGGCGGCGCAAGAGACGAAAGTTCAGATAAACGTGTTTATGCTTTGTTTCTTAACGTGTTTGCTGTGGCCTGTAGTCAGGCATGGTGCTTTCTTGAATTGCCAAGTTTTCTTGACTGAAGAATTGCCAAGTTAAGATAATTTTTAGGGCTGCATAATAATCTTCCATTGCTAGAAACTTCGGCCATTAGAGAGACAGACTTGCTTAAAAAAAATTGATATGTAATTACTTAGCAAAAGCATTCATTTTGAAAAGAGTTTTAACACACTCTAAGCGGTGCATCTATCATGCAAATGCGTGGGTCGTTATATGTCAGAAGCCTAGATATCGGCTATTGCTCCACTAATTAGTAGAATCACTGTGGCCATCTGACCAAGGGAAACTGGAAATTGGATTTCAAATGTTGCCGCACATATTTGATTACTTTTGGCTTTCCTAGTTATCGCGAATTCACTTCAACAGGGCTCCTTGAATTCGAGTGCCGTGCTTTGAGCTCGAACCAGGACTCCAAGCTCCGACCAACTGATTAAATTCCCCAGACATAGCCATCTTGTCGAGATCCTCTCTTGTAGTTACCTTCTTTTTCAAGGACTTGAGGACATCGACAATGGCACGCGCTCAAGCATAGAGTGCCGTGAGCGGGGCGCACAATCAAATGAAAGCCCATCTTTCAGCTCCTCGGCAGCGTGCAATGGTGTGACTCCACCTTCAATCACATTGCATACTCTGTAACCTTTCGTACACTGACCTTCCTTGAGCTCATCGTCATCCCTTGGTGCCTCCACACAGCGTGCATCAGCTCCTGCCAGAAACTTTTATTACAATAAACAACGCGAGTTAAGAAACCAAAAAAATGTCTTCAATTATTCGTTTCAAACAAAATTCTATCGATGCTTTAGGAGGAAACACGGTGCTCCATCTTGTAGAATCTTGAAAGAACCGTTGAACATTGTCCAAACAGCTTGACCATCCAGCAAATGCTAAGAAACGACAGCAGGGTTCACATAGTAAGATGAAAAATTGACAGAAATCATCATTCAGACATTTGAATGGTTAGGATATGTTGCTGCTATTTCCTTTCATTTTCCCTCTCCAGACAGAGTAATAGACAGCAAATGTCTTGACGATTCTAGCCAATGGGTGAAACAACTGAAAGATCTTTGACATGTGATTTCGTGAAGAGCAATCGTATCCCTGCCTGAATTAAACAACTGAGCTCAATCACCTTAGTTCCAACCGAAAAAGATCTAATTTTGACTTCACAAACCCATTCACGACCAGTCTAAAAAGCATAACTTCCCTAGGATGGTTTCATCAATAAGCATAATAACTGAATTCCTTATGTTGCAGAGAGTACTCCTTTCCTTTTCCTCTTTTTAATTTTTGGGGACAGGCAGGGATTGTCAAGGGTGATGACGGGCGTCAAAAGCGCAAGGGTTAAAACAGAGGCAAATGGAACTCAAACTAAGAAGTCATATGATATAATCTACACTTGAATTATGGCAGAAGCTGCATGAGTCTCTGGAGAAATAAAGGTACAGAATGAAAAAGTGGAGATCTACCAATACATAAGATGCCAAAATGTCTATTTCCCATGATTAACTTTGGGTTGAAAATTTAGTCATCACTTGAATACTGTAATAATGTCAAGAAAGAGGTCTGCATATTCACTGTAAACCTGTGTCTCAGCACAGGATGACCCTGTGACTCCCTCTTAGATCAGTATTTCTGCTTCACAACGAACAGAAGCCTCACTCCACGGTAGACCATGACAAGAAGCAGAGGATCGGTCAACTAGTACCTCCATGTAAAGATTAACCCTCACAATGGCATAAGGCAGGGCAGTTTTTTGCTGATGTTGCATGTGCATCAGTCTTAGCCATGAGGAAGAAGTCATGATTCCCAATAGCATCCTTTGCAGATGCTATTTTAGCAGCATGCTCCCCAGCTGGCGTGACCTATAAATGAGGCAGTTTGAGAGGAATCACAGTTTTATGTGTTTCTATGTTCCTGAGTTTTGAAAGAGAAACTCACAGCTTAAATTCACCAAGGGCAGACTTCTTACCTGCTTACCACGCATAAGCCCTGAAATGACAACGATAATGATACTTATCAGCATGCTAAACATAAAGAAGGAAGAAAGGACTTGTGCCTGAGCTCCATGAGAAAGAGATATAATCTTACCATACTTCTTTGGCCATGCTTGATCCTGGAGAGGAAGTAATTTGAAATTAGTAGATGCACAGTTGTCAGACAGAATTCAGGAGCAACTAACTCAAAAAATGACAATTGACCCAGAATTTGCTGACAAGGTGTATACGTGTAATAACTTCTTTCACAGAATGTTCGACCGAATAATATTCAAAATATCTGAAACTGAAAGATAGGCTCAAACTTGGCTAATTTACAATTTCGGACTCGGTAGTTCATACTAGAACTTTAGCACTAATGTAATAAGTAATTAAAAGACAAGGCTGAGAGCTTTGTAGAAGGAGCAGCATTATATCTCTCTCAACTGAAACTAATACCTCTAGAAAACAACCAGCAGCTCCTGCTGCTTTCAAGTCTTACTCTGTCCTCTGAACAATCAGAGCATTTCCACCTCTAGTATCTCCAAGAATGATAATATTCTTTTACAGGTAAAACAGTCATAATGAGAACCGCCAAATAGCTTTAAAAAAGAAAAAAAAAAGAGTCAATTAGAACCGTTCATACAGTAGTAAACTGAAAATTTTCAAATTCAGCAGCATCTTTCATTCCCGAAGTATGCGCACAAAACGGAACTCGTAGTTTTCGCCTCACCTGCAACAGCACAGTAGTACTCGCCAGATCTTCTTGATCTCTTTCTTCTCATTCACCACTTCATGCATTCGCAACATAGAAATGGATGTGCAGTCTACACATTTGAAAGCTCCAAGCTAATGATCAAACGACGATGAGCATAGTGTCGTGCAAATTAAAGGAAAACAGTGATCCGTATAAATGTTCCCGTGTTTTTGGAGGATTAAGGAATTGACCTCCTGCTGAAAACAACCACAGAACTATATCCGGTGATCCTGCTATATTCGTGAAAATGGAAAATATGTCAAACCATAGGAAATGTCATTACACAGGTCGAGAGACGTCACTAGAAATTATTTCCTTTTTCTTGCCAACATCTACTTCCCTCCCCTTCATAGCTGGACTCATCGTCCGCTGCTCAGTAGACAGAAACAAGTAAAGCACTTTGGCAGTTATTTGTCTCATGTTACTTCTTGAGCTGTCCATGCTTCTTTAATGCTCAAGAACCATCTAGTCAAATACCGAATTGAAATTCTATTGAAAAGTATTCTACTAAACAGGTCAATTATCCGATTCTCCTTCACTCCTGGTTCATATTTTCCAACCATCTTTTCTGTGACGACCCAGACCCAAGGTAGTATGGAGGGACGGACTAAGATCGCTTTGGTAGTTTGCAGGCGAGGCTAAGGGTATGTCTCCTGTCCCACATCGCTTGAGGGGGAGTCCTGAGCTAGCTTATAAGACTTGGGTTTCTCTAACTGTACATGCGCGTTTTCTAATAACAAAATCATGAGGACTTGGTGTCTAAAGTGGACAATATGGGCGTGCATGGAAACGTTCTAAAAAAACGTTTCTGGAACACTTCTGTACTTTTTTTGTTCCCGGGAACAAAAAAAGAACAGAAACGCGTTTGGTTGCGTTTTTGTTCTTTTTTTGTTTTTTTGTTCCCGGAACAAAATTGGAGCAAAAAAAAGAAACACAAAAAAGTTGTTTCTGGAGAAAAGAAACACTTCTTCAAAGCCAAAAAGAAATGCTTCTTCTCTCTCTTCTCTTTTCTTCTTCTTTTTTCTTCTTTTTTTCTTCTTTTTTCTTTGACCGGTCGCCGGCCTCGACCAGGGCCGGCGACCGGCCGTCGAGGATCGGCGACGCCCTCAAGGGTCGGCGACCTTGCCGGATCTGGGCGAGCCCGAGCTCGCCTAGCCAAGGTGAGGCCGAGCCTCGCCCAACCACGGCGAGGCTTGGCCTCGCCGGGGGCCGGTGAGCCTTGCCGTAGCTGGGCGAGGCTGATGGCCCCGTCGCCGGTCCGGAGGCCGGGGACCGGCCGAAAAAAAGAAAAAAGAAAAATGAAAGGAAAAAATGAAAAATAAAATAAAAATGTTTAAAAAATTAAAAGAAACAAAAAAAAGAATAAAATTTACCAAAGGTGTTTCTATTTATTTTTTATTCCCGGAACAAACGTTACCAAACGCGTTCTTTTGTTTAAAAATTGTTCTCTGGAACAGAAACGCTTTTTTTTATTTATGTTCCCTGGAACAAAAAAAGAACAGAAACGTTACCATTCGCACCCTATGTGTACAATGGAGACCTTGGTCCTTACACTTTCTACTTAGGTTTTCTCACTGCATCGGCTTGCTCGCAAAGGAAAATGTTAGGAGAGAAAATGCAAATCATGCTTTCGGGCCCTCTCAATTCTTTTATGCTTTTAAAGCATTTGTCTCGGTAGCTTGTCCTCTTTAACAAGTTCTTTACATCTACATCTACATAAACAAAGTATCTTGGAAACATGTATTTCACGATCAGCATTCCAAGCTAAATGCAAATCAAGTGACGCAGATCTCAGCAAACCAACATTGGGGGAATCAACTATAACAAGCAAATTCTCTAGGCTCTGCCACAAAATGAGCGTGCAATGACACTTGCGTCCACAATTACGGCAAGTGTAACCAAATTAAATCCAAAAAACACGTCCACTGAACTCATCTTTGTAGCTTCACCAACAGATTTCCTCTTCCCTCTTCTATCAATATTCTGTAATTTGGAATGTCGATATGTCATATGTTGGTATGTCAATCAAAATAAGTCAAGTAATTTCGAACGAAAGTTAGTGAATTCATAGTGACTTCAAAGGTCTTTTCAAGCACAAGTATAAATGTTGCTATATTATTAAAAAAGTTGGTGAAGTATAAATGTCAATATTTCTCAAACCGAAGCAAAATAAAACATTGGCACGTGACTAAAACTAGTTAGTTTTTTAATATGACGATTGTTGATTCATTGGTCAAATTATCAAATAATCGATTTGTTGGATGTATGCCCTAAAGTTACTATATAATAGTTACATGTTAGGGATTTCAGTTGTACCATCATTATTATTATTTAATTAATGGCAATGACGAGTTCATTCATTTGTCCAATTATTTTATATTTATGAACGATTCCATAAGATCAGTTGCAACTAGACCTATTCTTGAGACGTTAAGAATATATGTGATGGGTTAATAGTTAGACTGAATTTTTAAATCATTTTCGGTCAATGGATTATCGAGTGGATATTTATAATCCTGTTGAGACCGATGTGTTCTTAACTTCACCATTAAGTATTAAATACTTAAGGGAATGATGAGTTGCATGTCATTGGGTATTATGATGCCTGAGTTAAAACACAAGTGTTTGTATTAGACAAGTAATGAACGTGACGCATATGGAACGATTAGCAACATAGAAGCTTTTAGCGTGGTCAATGTCTAATTGTTCATGTTTTGGTTTTGTGTACATAATCCTTAGACCTAAGGCACGATGTTAATTATGCCGAACAACTATGGTTCATAGGTGCACATAATGCTGGGTGTTGACACCTCAATTTTGGTAACTTGTTTAAATGTTTATTAATTGCATTAGAAAGTTAGGAATTAATTTCGAACCCCTTTAAAACAAAAAGATTTTATTAAAATTGCATCACATATAGACATTAGGAGCATTTGCGTCACTAGTTTTAAAATTTATAAAAAAAAAATTAGTTTTTTAAAATTAAATTAATTTTTTTTTAAATTCGAAAAAAAAGAAAAGAAAAAAGGTCGGGCCGAGCCGAATCTAACCTGGGCCTGACCCGCTCCTTTTCCTTTTCTCTTCCCCCCGCACGTTGGGCTCGGCCCAGCCCCTTTTTCCCTTTCAGCCCGCAAGCGAGGGTCTTCCTCCCTCTGTGTCAGTCTTCGAAGATCTGCAAAAAAGAAGAAGAAAGAAACGAAACAGAGGGAGTGGCAGAAGACGGAGCGGCAGAAGACAGAGCAGAAGAAGGGAAGCGATGACACACGGCTGCAACATGGCGACGCTTGCGGTTGTCAAACCCCAAGAGAACCTGCTGCTATCTTAGCCGAAAATGCCACTAACTTACCCCAAGAACTGAAATAGCTGCAGGCGCATACACGGGTAGGGAGAGGAGGCTGATTAACGACAGTCTTGAGATGGAGATGGAAGGAAAAGGCTGCTGGCTTTGTTGGCCATCCGGAACTGCTTTGGAGGGATGCTAAAAGGGGGCAACCTACGACAGATTTATAGGGAGAAGAAGGGAGAGAGTGGGGAGCAGGGGGAATCGGCAAAAAAAAAAAAAAAAAAACACCAAAAGGAGAGCAAGAGGGGAGCAACACAGAAAAAAAAAAAGCCATCAGGGAGCGAGCTTGAGAGAAGGAGACGATTAGGGAGAAAGCTAGAAGCTACTTGGGTGGAGCGTTGCTCACCCCTCCTCGAGGCCAATTGCTGACTTCTAGCCGACGCCCTCGAGAACAAGACTTTCCATTCCCAAATCTCGGCATTTTCCAGTGAGTTTCCTTTTGGTCCAAATTGTTCGTTCTCGAGGATCTCGGCTCTGAGATATCGCGAGTTGGTCGACTGAAGTTCGATTTTGTTGAAGATACCGTTGCCGATGTCGATTGATCTTAATTGACCTTTTGATCATAGGGAATATTTTATGTACATCTTTGGGATATTGTGTATATTTTTATTCCTTTATTATTTTAGACTCTCTCGTATTATAAATAGATTGTAATTACATATTGAAAGGAATATAGAAAAGCAATTCTCCCAAAACTCCAAGCTTTCTATTTTTCTGACATGGTATCAGAGCCTCCCGCCTTGGCCTAGCTTCCGCAACGCCTTCTTAGGGAGAAATCATGTCAAAGACTAAGGATTCAACTTCCGGCGTTTCTGTGGGGATTGAGGGAAATCCACAAGTCATCCTTATAGAACGACAGATGAATCCATCAGAAAGTCAAATAGGCCTCGTGCAAGCTGCACAGCTCAACACAGGATTTAATCCTGGAAATCCCCTCATAGGACCATACGTTCAGTGGGTACCTGTATCAATCCAACCAAATCAAGGAGGTTCGACATAGAATTCACCTCAAATCGACCCTGGAAGGATTGGTGGGCTAGAGGAAAGCTCATCGCACATACCTGGAGCGGGTCCTGGATACGAGGCGAACTGGTCCTTCCGGGTCAGAATGGTTTGGGTCCTGGGTATGGGGCGAACAATCCCTACCTAACCTACGGACCCGGTTTTTTTCCTTTTGCAGGTCTCGGCGGTCGACTGGAACCTGGAGACCCGCTGTACACCACGACCGCCGATGGACCGGAGCTGCGCCTGATCTCCCAGCAGCTGTTAGGACTGGAGAACTACTCTTTGTGGTCTCGCGAGCTTCGGCGAGTGCTTGTGACCAAAGACAAGGACGGTTTTTTGGATGGCACCATCCCGATACCGTCCGATGAGCGGCTTGCACGACAATGGCGCAAGTGCAACCAACTTGTTCGGACCTGGGTTGGAAATTGCCTCACGGCGGAGGTCGCGGCCGAAGTACCACTGACCGAAGATGCAAACAAATTTTGGGAGAATTTAAAGGAAATGTATGGCAAGCTCGATAGAGCGAAAATTTTCACCCTAATGCAAGCATTATCAGATCTCAAGCAAGGAAATTTGTCGATCTCAGTAATCTACAACAAACTCTCTGCCCTATGGAATGAAATCGACATGACACAGGAGAAATTAGAGTGACCCGAGACAACCTTGGCTCAATACCGGGCCATGAGAAATCGGGAGAAGGTTACACGGTTCCTACTCGTGTTAAATGAAACCTACTTACCGTTTCGTAGCCAGATCTTGGCCATGGATCCGGTCTCGCCGCTCGGCCGCATATACCAGCTTGCGGTTCAAGAAGAATCCTAGAGGCTGGCGTCGTCCGAGTATGTGAAGAGTGGCGAGTGCGTCGTTCTCACGGCCAAGGCTTCGTTGGAGCAACAGCTAGCGTCCTCAAGGTCCGGCCATGGAGGTTTTTCGAAAAGGGCAGGGATGCTAGGGTTTCGGGAGGAAGAAGATGAGGCTTTTTATATGTCTCAAATGGGCGGCCAGGATCATTTCGGGAGATCGGACGGCTCGGGTAGCTCGCGCGGATTGAATGGCCGAGATCCAATCTTCGGATCCGACGGTGGAGGTTCCTTTGCGCGATCGGACGACTCAAATTTTGCCCTTGCAGCACCGCGATCGGACGGACCATTAGCGTCCGTTTTAAAGCGATCCAGCGGCCCAAATTTGGCCACGTCTTCGACTAGAAATAGTTCAAACAAATGGAAAGGTAAATTTTGTGATTATTGCAAAAAACCTTATCATACCAAAGAAAATTGTTGGAAATTGCATGGAAGACCAGGGGAGAAGAAGGAACGAGAATTTCTATTGGCAATTCTATAGTAGCAAATGCCAAGGTGAATCAACCCATCAGCAATGACCAACTCCAACAAATCATGAGGACCTTAAGTTAGATGGGCATTCAAGAAAAAATGCCTAGCTATGCAAGTATTTCTCATTGTTTGAACTGCAATATTTCGAGCAACGCATGGATTATTGATTCAGGTGCTAGTGATCATATAGTCTGTGATGAACAGTTCTTCTCTAAATTAGAAAAATCCTCAAATTACACTTTCGTTCGCCTCCCAAATGGTAGTGATATTTCAGTAGATAAAATTGGGGATGTTAAACTGAGCTCTTCCATCACACTAAAAAATGTCCTCTTCATTCCAAATTTTTAGTTCAATCTCATTTATGTATCCAAGATTTGTCAAGACAATTTCTGTCAGGTTATTTTCAATTCTGACACTTGTCTCTTCCAGGCCCCTTTGACTGGGACACTGATGGGCTCGGGTAGGAATTTCGAGGGCTTTATTTCTGGACGGCATTGTTGGAGAAATCTTTCCAGAATATTTTGAAGCTGACAAAATGTTTCTATCAGTCTAGTCTGGATATTTGCAGACCGTCTAGTTTAAAGTCTGAAGACTTTCTGTTCACCATACTCAAGACTCAAGACTCAAGACTATTCTCATTGACAGTCTTTCTGATCCAGTGATGAAGGAAATCCAGAGCCGAAGTATATGGTTGAGGATTTAATCCTATCCTCTGGAGAAGATCTCTTGGTTGGATAAATATAACGGATTCTTTTGTTCGTATCTAGATCAATTGAAGATCCGGTGGTCGACGAAATATTCTTGGAATGTTCTATTCTTGGAAACCAAGATCCTAATTGTATGGACGAACAAGATTGATGGGCTATCGTCAGGTTCCTTTAATAGCTCGAATGATCTTCTTAATTGATTCCGTCCAACGGGTAGATTGGAGGAATTCCTTTGGAAAGTGCCAACGGGTATGATGGCATAAAGGAGTATAAAAAGGAAGACGTTCTAGTTGTTTGAGCATGTGATCGATAGAGAAATTCCAGAGTCTGAAGTACCTTGATTATTAGTCGATACATAGTGAACGAAATTGTATACACAGAGAGTGTCTATACTTGGTGATACCTTGAGCGAGTGTGGTAGATCATCTACATCTAGAAATCAAGGAAGATCAACGCTGTAACATCTCTTTGTTCATAGTGGAATCCAGCCAATTGGTTGTCAGTGCATAAGAGTGGACGTAGGCTTGAATCAAGTCGAATCACTATAAACCGCGTGTTCAAATCTCTCTTTTCTTTACTCAGTCTTACGTTGATTATTATTTGTCACAAATCCTTCAACTGTCTAAGTATTGCGCAATTATCAAGAAAATTTTTTTATATACCTATTCACCCCCCTCTAGGTACTCGTACTAGCTATATCAATTGGTATCAGAGCCCGTGTTCTTACTTTATTTGAAGTGTTTTACTTCAGAGTAAAAGATCCATGGCTAGTATGCTAGCACCAGGGCTGGTGGAAGGGCAAAGCAATACCAGACCACCCTACTTTGATGGAAAGGATTACAACATGTGGAAGAACAAGATGAAAGCTTTCCTACAATCAAAGGATCCTCTGGAATGGGACGTTGTGGAAAGAGGAATAACTCCTACTGCTGCATCAGTCTCTGAAAGAGGAAAAGAAATTGTTGAGACCAGCGAAATGACTCAGGAAGAGATAAACAAGAGACAAGCACTCGATGCAAAAGCAATTTACTCTTTATATTGTGCTTTGTTACCAACTGAATATAACAGAATATCTTCTTGTGTTACAGCAAAAGAAGTATGGGACAGATTACATATCACCTATAAAGGAACAGATCGAGTGAAGGAGACCAGAATTAACATTCTCCTCGGTCAATATGAAGCCTTCAAAATGAAACCAGGAGAATCTATAACTGACATGTTTAGTCGTTTTACAGATATTATCAATGGTCTTGAGAACCAAGGACAAAAAATTTCTGATCCCATGAAGGTGAACAAGTTACTGCGTGGACTCTCCAAGGATTGGAATCATATAAAGACTTCAATAAGAGAGACGCAAAGAATTATGCCACTATCTGTCGACGATCTGATTGGAACTCTTCAGTTTTATGAAGTGGAACGAATTAATGAAGACGAAGATCCAAGAGGTAAGAAATTCATTGCATTAAAATCAAATGATGATTCTGATGATACAGATTCTGAAGATGATATGGACAACGAGGAGCTTGCTCTCATGATAAGAAGATTCAGAAAACTAAATAGAAAAGGTAGAAGGTTCAACTCAAAGAAACAAAATTTCCAGAGACAACAGACCAAGTCTGTTGATAATGATGAACCAAACAAAGATGTAGTCTGCTTCGAATGTAAGAAAAAGGGACACATCAGACCCAATTATCCTCTTCTGAAGAAGAAAAGAAGAAAAGCTAAAAAGTTTCGAAAAGCTCTCGAAGCCGAAACCTGGAGTGATATAGAGTGTGAAGAAAGTGATAATGATTATGCCAACATATGTCTGATGGCACATTCAGACTCAGACTCAGATTCTGGATTAGACTCAGATAGTGAATTTGAGGTAAGTGATTTTAAAATTCTTATCAAAGTCTCTAAATACATTGATGAACTGTGTTTTAGTCTTAAGACTTCTCTCAAAAGAATTTCCGAACTTAAAAAGGAAAACTCAGCTCTAAAACAAAAGGAAAACATTTTAGAAAAAAGAGTTAAAAGTTTAGACTTAAATGTTTCTACTCTTAAAGAAAAAGAAGATAATCTTTTCAAAGAAAATGCTTTTTTAAAAACTGACTTATCAAATATTTCAAAGAAATTTTCGATAGGATCCGAAAAACTTGAAAAAGTTCTTTCAGTTCAGAGACCTTACTTCAATAAGTTTGGTCTAGGTATGACAGCAGAAACAATTCCCTTGATTGATTTTCCTAAAGTAAAAGAAAGAATTAAGAAAAGACCGTCAAGAGAGGCTTACAAAAATCATTTCAAGAAATTTTTTGTAAAGTCTGTAGGTCGAAATGCTCTCAGGTGTTCAAAGTGTAACAGTCAGGATCACTTTGAAAAGGAGTGTCCAATGGTTTGGAAACCTGTTAAGAAAGTATGGCCTAATAATGTTTATCCTACTAACACCAAAGGACCAAAGAAAGCTTGAGACTCTCTTTTAAATGCAGGTCTCCGTCAAGAAAAAGGTAAAGTGATATCTTGACAGTGGATGTTTAAGACACATGACAGGAGGCTCAAATTGCTTCATAAAGCTTGTTCAAGTAAATGGTGGAAAAGTTTCATTTGGAGGAAACGGCAAAGGAAGCATTGTGGGATTTGGAACTGTGAAAATTGGAAATCTCACAATAAGGAATGTTTCTCTAGTGGAAGGACTCAACTATAACCTTCTCAGCATTAGCCAATTGTGTGATACTGGTTTCAAGATCTTCTTTCAAGAAGGAATATGCTCTAAAATCAGTAAAGACTCTACTCAATCTTTCATGGGTCGAAGACATGGAAATATCTACCTCTTAGACATGAAATTAAATGAATCACAATGCCTAATCTCAATTCAAGATGAAACAAGCTTATGGCACAGAAAGCTTGGTCATGTCAACATGAAGCAATTAGCCAAAATCTTATCAAAGCAGCTTGTTCGAGGTCTACCCAAATTACCATACCAAAAGTCCGATCCATGCACACCATGTATTCTGGGAAAGCAGGTAAGAAATTCATTTAAGCCAATTAATCATGTCTCTACTAATCATGTACTATGGTTGCTGCATATGGATCTCTTCGGACCAACCAGAACCCAGAGTATTGGAGATCGTGTTGGTAAGTTTGAAGAAAGATCAGATGAAGACATCTTCCTTGGATATTCTACATCAAGCAAAGCCTACAAAGTCTATAACAAGAAGAGCTAGTCGGTGGAGGAGTCAATGAATGTCAAATTTCAAGACTTTACGCAAGATGAATCCAGTCAGACTCAGTATGAAGAGTCTGAACCTACTCCAGACCTTCCAAAGCTTACAACTCAAGAAATATCTCAGACTCTGGAAGACCAGCATCAAGATGTTCATGAAGATTCAAATAAAGAAAGAGATCATCATCCAGATAAATCAACCAGTAACTGGAAGCATAAGTCCAGTCATCCCAAAGATCTCATTATTGGCGAAATTAATGAAGGAATTCGCACTAGATCCAAAAGACGTGAAGAGTCTAGTGCTGTGGCTCTCTTTTCCGAAATTGAACCAAAAGCATAGAAGAAGCTTTATCTGATGAAAGCTGGATCGAAGCTATGCAAGAAGAGCTCAGACAGTTCAACATTAATGATGTCCGGGAATTGACATCTAAACCAAAAGGTAAAACTGTTATTGGAGCCAAATGGGTGTTTAGAAACAAGATGAATGAAAAAGGAAAAGTCGTACGAAATAAAGCAAGACTCGTGGCCAAAGGATACACGCAAGAAGAAGGAATAGACTATGATGAGACTTACGCTCCTGTAGCAAGGTTAGAAGCTATTAGACTATTACTTGCGTTTGCTTGTTATAAAAATTTCAGGTTATTCCAAATGGACGTCAAAAGTGCCTTCCTAAATGGATTTATCCAAGAGGAAGTTTATGTGGAACAACCACACGGGTTTGAAGACCCAAAGAAGCCGACTCGTCTTCGGACTGAAAAATGCCTTGTATGGTTTAAAGCAAGCACCTCGAGCTTGGTACGGACAGATCGAGTAAGTTATTATTACATAATGGTTTTGTCAAAGGTAAAGTAGATACTACTTTATTTATCAAAAAGGAAAACAAAAGCTTTTTACTTGTTCAAATATATGTGGATGATATTATTTTTGGATCCTCTAATGAAAGTCTATGCAAGAAATTTTCTAAATCTATGCAGGATGAGTTTGAAATGAGTATGATGGGAGAATTAATATTCTTTCTTGGTCTTCAAGTAAAGCAATTGAAGGAAGGAACTTTCATTTACCAAGAAAAATATGCTAAAGATCTTGTCAAAAGGTTTGGATTGGAAAATTGCAAAAAGACTGATATACCAATGTCAAGTTTCTCGAAGATAGACAAAGATGAAGAAGGGAAGAAAGTTGATCAAAAGTTGTATAGGAGCATCATTGGTTCACTTCTTTATCTTACTGCTTCTAGACCTGACATTTTGTTGAGTGTTTGCATCTGTGCTAGGTTTCAATCAGATCCTAGAGAATTCTATCTCAGTGCTGCAAAACGTATTATTAAATACATTGCTTCATCTTCAAGCATCGGTCTTTGGTATCCTAAGAAAGGAGATTTTAATATTCTGGGATATTCAGACGCAGATCTGGCCGGTTACAGAGTCGATAGAAAGAGTACTTCAGGAACTTGCCAGTTGTTTGGAAGCAGGACAGTGTCTTGGTTTTCAAGGAAACAAAGCACTATAGCTCTCTCAACAATAGAAGCAGAGTATGTAGCCCTTGGAAGCTGCTGTTCGCAAATTCTATGGATAAAACAACAGCTACAAGACTTTGGGATTTAAGACTCATGCACATAAATCAAATGTGACAACACCAGCGCAATCAATCTCACCAAAAATCCAATTCTTCATTCAAGAGCAAAGCATATAGAGATTCGACATCACTTCATTAGAGATCATATTCAAAATGGAGAAATCTCGATTCAATTTGTTGATTCAAAAAGTCAACTAGTGGATATATTCACAAAGCCTTTGGAGAAAAATCAATTCGATTTTATCCGTTCCAGACTCAACATTTTGAAGCTTGAAGAAGTTAAAGTCTAGAGACTCACCAACCCTCAGACTCTAAACTCTCAGAGTCTAAATCCTCAGACTCAGATATTCATGGATATAGACTGTAAGTTGCTATTTTATCTAAACTCGAAAAGGTACGATCTTTCGTTCAGTTATTTTATAATCTTCGTGAAAAACGAAATCTTGTCTTTTCAAAAGGATTAATTTTGGCAGTTAATGATTTTAAAAAGAAGTGTTCGTACACTTTCCTTGTGCCGATTGAACTTCCCTTTTTCAAAATTGAGTTATATATACGAGTTTTCTTTTTACCCAATCTTCAAAACCCTAAAAGGCATTCTCCTCCCAATCCGGTTTCTACTTCGTGTTCATCTTCGAGAAAGTTGTCATCTTTTCTTGGGAAAGCAAGTAAAGGAATCTTTCAGCGACAAGGAAGGATGTCTTCTTCGAGGAAGTCTTCAAGAATCGCGAACAGGGGACCATAGAGAATGAAGGAGGGACCTACCCATTTCGATCTCACCGAAGAGGAAGAATTATCAAGTCAACAACAGAGCCCAATTCACTCTCCATCACGTCACTCAACGCCATCTACCCCACAAGGTGCGGGTCAACAACCAGAGGAAGAGATAATCGAGGACGCAGACCCTGTAAGAGTCCAAAAACCCTCTTATATTTACAAACTCTGCCATGCGTTGAAAAGTACTGGGACTCCGTTGAACTACGTGGATGATTTTCTTAAAGATAGGAATTATGGGAATGAGTATATCTTTCTGAGAAAAATGGAGGATTTGGGAATTGCTCCCAAGGGAAAGGCTGAGGAAGCACTTGGGAACATTCCAAGTGACCCTCGTAAGTCGAGACCAAATTCGACTGACGGGAATGATGATGATAAAATGTCAGTGATTTTCAACCTAGGATGGGTGTTGCTGCGAAGGTGAAGGGAAAAAGGATGGAGTTGTTTAAATCGAAGGAACAGGAGAACCTGTTCTTCAGACTGCTGAAACGAGGGGTGATAAACCCTAGGAGTGTTGATTTCGATTTCTTGGATGCTGTTAATGTGAACTTAAGGGAGAAGTTCAATTTGCTTCAACTTGAGCAATTTTGCACCGATACCACAGACGGTTATGCGCAATTGACAACATACTTCTATTCGAATCTCAGCTTTTTAGATGCGAATAGAATATCATTCAGTGTTCGAGACCAGGACTATGTGGTAGACGTGGACATGTTGGTGGACATAATTAGAGTTGAACGAGGACGTTATCAACCAATCAAAGTCTCAGTTGCTCGTGCCTCATTGGAACTTGTCAAAGACAGAGATATAGAAGGAAGAATCATCTATTCAAGGATGCGTGCCATCAATATCGTGCTGCACAAAATTGTGATCAATTGCATCAGGCCTAAGTCTACATCAAAGACTGATGTATCTAATTCCGAGGCAAAATTGATGTACGCAATCAACTCAGGGAAGAAGTTCTCTCTCCCTCACACTATTCTCTTTCACATGTACGAGCAATGTCGAAGGACAAGGGACAATTGCCTTACCCAGGTCTGGTGACCAAAATCTTCAGACACATGAATATTGAACCGCCACATACACTTTGTGTTCAACCGTGCGATAAGATGGTGGTAGGTTTGAAGATGTTGATGAAGATGCGTCTGAAAGAACTTTCCAAGGCAATGGAGAAATTCAGAGTGAAGACTCCAGTTCCGTCTGCTTCAAAGAGAAAAGGGAAGGAGGCCATTGGTGCCTCATCCAAAAAGAAGAGAACTCTCATCTTGGAGGATGAAGATGAGGAGGAAGATCTCACAATCATTGCCTTGATAAGGACCAGCCGTTCTGTACCTCAATCGACAGAACATCAGAAGAAACAGAGAGAAGAAGAGGAGCAAGCCAAGAACAGAGAAGAAGAAGAGCAGCGAGAGAAGGAGAAAGAAGCTGAAGAAGAAAGAGAAGAAGAGAAAGAAAAGTCTACAGCTGAATCTGGAGAGAAGGGGAATCAAGATACAGAAGAGCATGATCATCACTCTTCCCCTTTTGATGTCCTAGAGACAGGGGGAGTTGGCGAGCAAGAAAGGTCCACACCTCATGCTGCCAATAGTGAAGGTCTAAGACAATCTCCAGCAGATCCAAAAGAGTTTTAGGCTTCTCAATTGCCTGAAGAAGGACACGATACATCAACACCAAATCTGCAAGATTATACAGAAGCGCCATCGTCTGCATTCAATCCATCTGAGAAAGCAAATGCAAGTACACAGACAGACAATTCAGCAGATTTTCGTCGTATTCTTGATGTTCTTCTGGAAATGCGGGGCCAAATCTATGCTCTGGACTATGAAATTCAAGCCATAAAGAATGCTAGACAAGCATCTTCGGTTACCCTGGAGGACAAAATGAAAGACCTCACTCTACAACTTCAAGCCAATGCCAAAGGAGAGGAGGTAGCTCAGCTAAGGGAAGACTTGAAGAGGCTAGAAGGCATAGTCCAGTCCATGGGAGATTTCCAGATCGTGCGCATTCCCAAGCAGACCTGACTCCTTTCTCACCTTTTTAATGATGACAAAAAGGGGGAGAAGCAATTTGAACCAAACAACTTTAAACTTTGACTTTAAATTTGTTTTTGTGGCTATATGTTTGTTTTTTGAGTATGACTTGAGTGAACTTGGGTGTGAACTTGAATTTGACTGAATTGGCTGTGGATTTTGATGCTTGACTGTTTGCATTTATATCAAGTGTTGTTATATGGTATTACTCATGAAAGACTAACCAATTTTCTGTGGATGCAGAGTCTGGTTGTTTTATTAATCTTTATGAGATAGCCATATTGCTTGAGAAATGTTTTTGCAGGTCAAAGTTGTTTAAATCTACAGGAAAGTTTTGTCACCATAAAAAATGGGGAGATTGTTGGAGAAATCTTTCAAGAATATTTTGAAACTGACAAAACGTTTCTATCAGTCTAGTCTGGATATTTGCAGACCGTCTAGTTTAAAGTCTGAAGACTTTCTATTCACCAGACTCAAGACTCAAGACTCAAGAGTCAAGACTATTCTCATTGACAGTCTTTCTGATCCAGTGACGAAGGAAATCCAGAGCCGAAGTATATGGTTGAGGATTTAATCCTATCCTCTGAAGAAGATCTCTTGGTTGGATAAATATAACGGATTCTTTTGTTCGTATCTAGATCAATTGAAGATCTAGTGGTCGACGAAATATTCTTGGAATGTTCTATTCTTGGAAACTAAGATCCTGATTGTATGGGCGAACATGATTGATGGGCTATCGTCAGGTTCCTTTAATAGCTCGAATGATCTTCTTAATTGATTCTGTCCAATGGGTAGATTGGAGGAATTCCTTTGGAAAGTGCCAACGGGTATGATGGCATAAAGGAGTATAAAAAGGAAGACTATCTAGTTGTTTGAGCATGTGATCGATAGAGAAATTCCAGAGTCTGAAGTACCTTGATTATTAGTCGATATATAATGATCGAAATTGTATACACAGAGAGTGTCTATACTTGGTGATACCTTGAGCGAGTGTGGTAGATCATCTACACCTAGAAATCAAGGAAGATCAACGCTGTAACATTTCTTTGTTCATAGTGGAATCCAGCCAATTGGCTGTCAATGCAGAAGAGTGGACGTAGGCTTGAATCAAGTCGAACCACTATAAACCGCGTGTTCGATTCTCTCTTTTCTTTACTCAGTCTTACGTTGATTATTATTTGTCGCAAATCCTTCAACTGTCTAAGTATTGCGCAATTATCAAGAAAAATCTTTTATATACCTATTCACCCCCTCTAGGTACTCGTACTAGTTATATCAGGCATTTCTAAAGAATTTTTTATTCAATAAGAGCATCTTATGTAATGCCAATTATAATAAAGATATTTTTTTTATCTCATCAGCGTCTAGGCCACAGCGCCGTTTTTCCTTATTCTAAGTGTCCTATATGCCCATTAGCTAAACAGTCTAGAATGTCTTTTCCATAAAGTACATCGCGTGCTACTAGAGCCTTCTCTCTATTGCACATGGACATTTGGGGCCCATATCACACCCCTCATCGTGATGGGTCACGCTTCTTTCTTACTATTGTAGATGATCATACTCGAGCAACTTAGGTTTTTCTTATGCAATCCAAAGCCCAAGTTCTTTCACATCTCAAAAATTTCATTATCCTGATCAAAAATCAGTTTAACAAATCTGTACAACGGGTTCGTACTGACAATGCACAGAATTCTTTAATCATGAATGTTCTTCATTGTTCATTTCCAATGGCATTCTTCATGAAAGCTCCTGTGTTTATACTCCTCAACAAAATGGGATTGTAGAAAGGAAACACCGTCATTTGTTAGAAGTCGCTCGAGCTCTTAAGTATCAAGCTTCAATTCTTGAAATTTTTTGGGGAGACTGTGTGGTCACAGCAGCATACTTGATCAATAGAATGCCATCTCGAATTTTGAGTGGAAAGACTCCATTCGAGTCATTATTTGGAAAACGTCCGGAAATTCGTATCTTCGTGTTTTTGGATGCTTATGCTATGTCTCTACCATGGGCCCTCGGGACAAATTTGGTCCTCGTGCCCTTTCTTGCGTATTTATGGGATATCCTACCCTTCAAAAAGGATATTTGGTTCTTGATCCATCTACTGGCAAATTCTTTGTCAGCAGAAATGTCACATTTCATGAAGATGTCTTCCCTTTCAAGGATAGGCTACCATCATATCAACATGAAGATCCCCTGACATCTTCTCGTCCCTTTCTTCATGAAGACGATCCTCCACAAGGATCAATGATGATGCTTCCACAAATGATATCTCCTTTAGCATCCTCAAGTATCAATGCACCTATCAGTTCAGATGGGGACAATGCAATTTCCAGTCTTCCTTCATCAAGTATACCTGAAGGACCTAAATTTTTGCAAGCCAATATTCTAGCAGACGATGTCTCTGCAGCCTCACAAGCTGATGTTCCATCTGAACCAACTAATCTTCGGCGATCAAGACGGACAGTTCGACCACCAACATGGACAGCGGATTATGTTTGTTCGTCGTCAAAAAGGTGTGGTACACAATACCCCATCTCCTCTTATGTCAGTTTTGCTAATCTCTCTCTTGAACATAAATGCTGTGTTAGTAGAATTTCTGCACAGCAGGAACCTTCCTCTTATGATGAGGCTACTAAGGATCCTCGTTGGCAACAGGCTATGAAGGATGAGTTACAAGCTCTCATCGAAAATGAGACTTGGGATATTGTTCGTCTACCTCCCCATCGTCGACCTATAGGATGCAAATGGGTATACAAGATCAAATATAAAGCAGATGGATCCATTGAACGTTACAAGGCCAGATTGGTTGCGAAGGGATTCACACAGAAGGAAGGCTTTTACTATACGGAAACTTTCTCTCCAGTTGCCAAAGAAGTCATTGTACGGTCTTTTCTTTCTATTGCTGCCATTCGTGACTGGCCCCTTCATCAAATGGACGTTCACAATGCCTTTTTACATGGAGATCTTGAAGAAGAGATTTATATGGATATTCCACCGGGATTTCGCATGGGGGGAGTGTGTGCCGTCTTCAGAAATCCCTATATGGACTTAAACAGGCTTCTTGTCAATGGTATGCCAAGTTCACCAGTGCACTTACAACTGCAAAATTCCAGCAATCTAAGCATGACTATGCTTTATTCACATGGAAACAAGGTATGTCGTTAATCTATTTACTTATATATGTTGACGATATACTCATTATGGGAAACGATGCACCTGCCATTGAGAGATTCAAGGAGTATTTGCATTCTACATTTCATATTAAGGATTTGGGTTCTCCCAAATACTTTCTTGGGATAGAAATTGCACGGTCAAATAAAGGCATTTGTCTTAGCCAATGGAAATTTGTCTTAGAAATTGTGTCAGAAGCAGGTTTGTCAGGATCTAGGCTGGCTGTTATTCCAATCGATCAGAATATCAGATTAACGACAACTGAATATGACAAAGGGTTGTCACCTGTAAACAAGGATCCCTTGCTTAAAGATCCTTCTGCTTATCAAAGACTTGTTGGAAAGCTTATTTATTTGACCATGACCAGGCCAGACATTTCTTATGCAATTCAGATTCTTAGCTAATTTATGCATGCTCCGAAACAGTCTCACATGAATGCGGCACTGAAAATCATAAAATACTTAAAAGGGTGTCCTGGATTGGGAATATTGCTGTCTCGAGACAACAATTTGGAGATGACAGCATATTGTGACACATATTACGCTACTTGTCCCATGAGTAGAAGATTAGTCACAAGATTTTGTATAAAATTAGGGGATTCTCTAATTTCATGGAAGACAAAGAAACAGTCAACCGTATCTTTATCATCCGCTGAGGCAGAATACCGAGCAATGGCGAAGACTAGCTGTGAGATAGTCTGGATAAGAGGCCTCCTTCAAGACCTTGGTGTACAGATAAGAGAGCCCATTGTCCTATTTTGTGATAATGATGCTGCAATTAAGCTTGCAATGAACCTAGTATTTCATGAAAGGACAAAACATATCGAGGTTAATTGTCACTTCATTCGAGACAAGATCCAGAGTGGGGTGATTAGAACAAAAGAGATAAGAACAACAGAGCAACCTGCAGACATTTTTACCAAGGCTTTATGTCAGAGGCAACATTTGTATCTATTAAACAAGCTAGGCGTCTTCGATGTGTATAGACCGCCGAGCTTGAGGGGGAGTGTTGAAGATACCGTTGCCGATGTCGATTGATCTTAATTGACTTTTTGATTATAGGGAATATTTTATGTACATCTTTGGGATATTGTGTATATTCTTATTCCTTTATTATTTTAGACTCTCTGTATTACAAATAGGTTGTAATTACATATTGAAAGGAATATAGAAAAGCAATTCTCCCAAAACTCCAAGCTTTCTATTTTTCTGACAGATTTGTCTCGAACTAGCCTTCGCGCTGCCGTCTTCGAGCCGAGTAGGGGTTTATGACTGAAACTCATTCCCATGAACTCTCTAGGCACTGCCCTGTATTGGTAATGGAATAGCCAAGCGAGTTTTCTCTGATTCTTGAGTTTATTGTGTTCAGCTGAGTCAATTTGTTTGATGTTGAGCGTTTCCATGTGTTCACTTAGGACTAGGTCCAAGTTCGAGTCCTAAGAAGGGGCCAACGTCGTTTTCCTCACTTCTTGCCCACCACGTGCTCGATGAAACGCTTGAATGAAAACTGTGTAAACCTATCTCCGTGCTGTGCATTCTAGCCGACTGCAAAGCTGCCTCCTCGTTCGAAGAGGATCTTTCAAATCAAAACATCTGATTATTTTAGAAAAGTCATAACTTTTGACTTTAGTTCATTCAGTCTACGTTTGTTTCCTGAGATTTGAGTTTATGGCCATGCATTTTTTCTGTTTGAAAAATTGAATGCGTTGGTTTGTAAATCCATGGGTGTTCTCCTTTTACTGGAAAAAGTGTGTGCAAATGTTCATGAGAAGAGAAGTTGGCGTTGAAATGGCCGTGAGTTGTGAGAAATGGACTTGGTAGGTTTAACGAGATTTGGGAGCTAGTTTAGCCAAATCCAAAGATGTATTTGCGTGTCAGTCACGTTATTAACCGACTTGTTAGCCTTGGAGTGTGGTTTTCTTGGGTTTACAGCCATAGTTTTCCTTCTCCAGCCCATCTTTTTGCTTGCTGGGCGGTTCGAAATGTTAGCTCGAAGGGTTTGGTGGAGTTAGTCTAGTGATGGTGATCGGGGATTGTCGATGATGCGGATATCATTCTCGTGTGTATACAAGTTGTTGAAAGTTGGGGCGTTTGAAGTTTTTTTTTTTTTTTTTTTTGGTCAGTGGCATTTGAAGTTGAATAGTTTAGTATTCTGGCGTTGGAAAAAGTTGTAAGCGCACTAGAGAAAGACAGAGCCGCTGGGTAGAGTAAAAGAAAAATAATAAAAAAGGAAAAAAAAGAAAATTAAAGAAATGTGCAAAAAAATAGGAAAGCTTCGTTTCTTTTAAATCCGATTGGGTCGGATCCGGAGTTTGGGCCGTGTCTGCGGGCCGGACCGGGTTTACCTGGATAGGATCTGTTTTACCGAGTAAAATAATATTAAATATTAAAAATATGTTAAAATAATAAAAAAATTTCAAAAAAAAGGTTTAAAAAAAAATTTCCGAAAATTCAACAACTTTTAAAGAACATTAAAAGAATCTTTCAAAAAAAATCTCAGAAAATATTGAAAATTCGAGTTTTCTTAAAAATTAATTAAAAAAAGAGAGAAAAGAGAAAAATCAGAAAATTAAGGAAAATAAAAAAAATCTTGGAAAATTCCAAAATCCGGAAAAGTCTAAAATTTTCAGTGGTAATTAGAAAAACACAAAAAAAAAAATCAATCAAAAGGTTATGGCAAATTCAAAAAAAAAATCAATTTTTTCGAAAAGAAATAATTAAAAATTAATTAAAAAATAAATTAAAAAAATCTTCAAAAAGGTTAAAATTAATCTCTTAGTTTATTTTCTCCAAAAAAAAAAAAAAATGGAAGTCTTTCAATTTAGAATCTTGCTTAAAAGGGTTTAGTTGTCATTAAAGACGAATACCCTTGATTGTGCAATTTTGATATGTTAATTTTTGGCTTCCCTTTCAGCCTAGTTAGGATTAGTATTGATCTTTTCTTTGATGTTAAAATTTTGCTCTTTCATGTAATTTATTTGATCGCTTTCCTTGGTTGCTAATTGTTGTTTTAATGATTGCGCGCCCGCATGATCACTTCACATGTTAGTGGATAGGTATAAAATCAATCAAAACTGCCTGACAAAAATGTTTTCTTCTAAAATGAACAAGATTATGTACTGAAAGGGTACTAAATGATCAATTAGTGTAATCAAGTCCCCGACCCTAGATTCTTTGGTTGCGTAGGAAGTGAGGTATACTCCCATACCTTACTTGGTTTCTAGTCGATCTCAATAGGCTAGTGGCGACTCATTTTATGAAAAATTCCTAAAAAATATCCCAATGTCACGCGGGGGTATGGGCTTGGGAGAGCTCGCGCCTAATCATAGGCCATAGACCCGTCCTTTAGGCAATACCCCTAAACCTGTTCCCTCCCCCGAGGATAGGTCGTGACACCGAGTCATTGATCCATCTTTATACCCGATGGTCATAGTTTGTTCATATACGAAGTTACAAATGTGCGCAACATGTAATTTGTCTCATTGTTACATGCAAGGTATAATAATGATGTCCTATGTGATCTAATTATGACACTGCATTGAAATCCTCGGCCAATGTTGTAATCGAGAATAAATTATTTATGTCTCAAATAAAATACATATTAATTAGATTTGTGCATATAATCGAATTGGTGACTTGACAAATATTCCATGGTTTTTATTTGATCGGGACATAGTAAAACAAATGGATTGAATTATACTGTAACCAAAACTGATAGGTTTATTATATTCTTAAAGCATTCACACTATTTGGGTAGCTATGACATATTGTTATATGTCAATCATGGCTTGTAGAACCCAAAGATTAATTTAAAAAATTAATTTTTTGGGAGTACTAATGTGTTAGTACAAGTTTTATTACTAGCTTAGTGATGAACCTAGGGATGTCACACATCATAAACAATTAGGGTAACGTGGAACAAGAGAGAAATATTGTTGCAAATGTGTTTGCAATTATTGCAATCGAATTGAGTTGATTTGAAATTAAATTAAATGAGATTTAATTTAATTTGCATTGTAATCACGAGCCCATTTGCATATGATGCACACGAATGCCCAAAGTGGATACATGTGAATGTATCCTCATTGCACACATAAAGATTATGTTCCTTTTTTGTTTGTTTTAGGAATTGATTAATTAATTATTCAATTAATTAATCATGCACACGGTCGCACATCATGTGTGTTTCCTTTTTCATAATAACAACTAAATAAAAAAAATTAAAAAATTAAAGGCATGCATGATTGTGCATGAATCAGCAACCATTTCTGATTCCGTGAAAGTGTTTTTTTTTTATTAAATGCCGCAACAAAGAGAGAAGCGGCGATTGTTTTTGTGTCTAAGAGACGCGAAAAAGAAAAGAAATTCTCTCTAGTTTGGGTCGTGACTAAAACATCAAGGATATAGCGAATTGTCTCCACGAGATTACTAGCACAATCATAGTGGTGATTATCTGAAGGTACTCTCTTCCATTCGACGTCAATTGTTGATGTGTCTAAACTAGAGGTCCAACCTTTGTGGGCTCGAACTGTAGAACATCTAAACCAATTCGTATCAAGCATGCTTCGAAAGGTAATTCGTTTAACTCCATTTTTTTTATATATATATTTAGATTTTTTATTAAAATGCACGAACAATGCTTTTGGAGAATCATGTATAAAATATATCATTCTGTTCCTGCTGTGTTCTTTTTGTTAATTTTACCTATACATGATTCATGAAACTTCAACAAAGTGGTATCGAGCTAACTTTAGGCGTTTTTCGTGCGTTTTATTGATTTATAGTTTAAATATATTTTTGCATTCTAATGGCCAATTTATTTTTTTGTTAAGAGAATCTCTTGCGCTTATGTGGCCTATAGAAGTTGATTAATTTATGTGATAAATTTAATTAACTAAGCAAAAAAATTAGAACTAAATCAATTTTGAATAAAAAAATCCGTAACTTGTTATACTATGTGTTTATATTCTGCGAATGATTCGCAATTGTGAATTTAAAGTTGACAACGCAACTTCCGTTCGGAATCATGCTCGTTAACTTTGTTTTATCGATTTGATTTTTGACGTAATTTGCGTTGTTCGACTTTAAATTTGATTGAATGCAGAATTTTTTTTTTTTTATGCCTTATGGAGCTTTAAACTTTAAATTTATGGCTCGCAAGGAAGGGTGGTGATAATGGAAAAATCCCTAATCATTATGATTGTTGTATGTATGAATGTATGATGATTACATGTATTCATTTTTTGGGTTGTAATTATTAAATGGAGGCTGCATCCTTCCTTTTATATTTATTTTTGTGAAATGTAATTTTAGTATAATTTAGTATTTCAATTGTTGATGTAAATGCTATAAGAGAGGAGGAGCCATTGGAGGAGCCATTGAGCCGGTGAGCTCTATGGGCCCGGTCTTTGAAGAGTTCAAAGATTGAAGAAAAGGTGAAGAGCAAATCCATATTATTAAAACATTAAAATGGCTAAATGGGTCTCTTTGGCTCAAGACCCATTGAACCATAATTCCATGATCACAACATAGGATATATGTTTATGTGATATATATTTATTTATTGTGTTTATGTAATCATGCATGTTAAACTGATTAATGCGCAAAGTGAGACCGTTAATAACGACCCGACTCTCCTTATTAATAATATTAAGTCGAAATGGGTTTCGGACTCGTGGCTTTCCATCGTCATGGTTTGATCCAATATATTGGACCACTCTATTATGCATGTGATGCTGTGGGGTTGAAGCCAAATGATTTCTAATAACTGCCAGGTGAGGGAATCATTAGTACTTTCAATACTTATATGAGGCGATGGGCTAGATTTAATTATGATCATAATGCCAATAACTGTTAGGTGAGGTTTTCATGGTTTATAGGCCGAAGTTATGATTGTGACTCGCATATGATGCGTTGAATAAGTTGGTTCACTCACTAAGTTCATAGAACACCAATAACTATTAGGTGAGGTAAGCTTTGAGCTAGTGGGACTCCAATCCCCACTAGTAATCTTTACCCAACAAAGATTACCGCTTTCCATTTTAAGGAGCATGGGATTCGAATATAAATTTAGTGGAAGAATTTATTTCATTTAAAGGCCAAAATGAAATAGTTATTTTGAAAAATACAACGGCCAACAATTTATTTTTTGTAGCATATATATTATTACTCTGAAAATGGTGACTACAAACCCACTTGCTTCTATACTTGACAAGAATTGTTTGATTAGACTCAATTTCACCGATTTGGATGAGGGATTTGAGAACTATTTTCAATTTAGAAAAAAAAATTGGGTATGTGCTTGATGAAAAGATACCAATCTTATTTTCTAAGAGTGGGACTCAAGAGGAGTGTGTCACTTATGATAAATAGCGTGACGATGACTTAAAAGTTAGGTCATATATACTTGTTTCGATGAATAATGAATTACAAAATAAATATGGATCTATGAAAAATGCTAGGTCGATCATTTTGCACTTAAAGGAATATTTTGATGAGAATGGTCGAACCTCTAGATATGAGATATCTAAGGCATTGTACCGTATAAGGATAGCTAAAAAATCATCAGTTAATGATTATGCTTTGAAAATGATATGGCACATTGAAAAATTGGCTAGGTTGAATCTCGTTATGGACAATGAGTTAGCTATGGATTTGATCCTCCAATCTTTACCCAATTCATTCTCTGGTTTTGTCCAAAACTTCCACATGCATAAGATAGAGAAAACTCTTGCTGAGTTACATAGCATGCTGGTAGTTTATCAGAACAAAATGCACGACACGAGACCAAATGTAGTGGCTATGGCTAAGGTTTCGTCTTCAAGAGGTAAGACTGCTTTACAGAAAAAGAAATGGAAGATGCCTACCAAACCTGTTGTGCAACCAAAACTCAAGATTAATAAAGGGAAATGTCATTACTGTATTGTTAAGGGGCACTGGAGGAGGAATTGTAAGAAGTACCTCGCGAGCTTAAAGGTCAAGCCCAAGGACTAACCTTATGAAGATATAGTGTCTATGCTTATTGAAACTAATTTTATGGTTAGTGCTGAATCTAGCTCATAGGTTCTAGATTCTGCTGCAACTTCATATATTTGTATGTCTTTGCAGAATTCGGAAACAAGCAGGATGTTAGAGCGAAATGAGATTGTCCTGACATTTGCCAATGGTGCAAGAGTTGCTACGTTAACTATAGGGACTTTTCGTTTATGTTTTCTGTTTGGACATGTATTGGTTTTAAAGAACCATTTGCATTATAAGAATGCTATTAGGAACATCATCTCTATACCTCGTTTGAGTAAAGAGAGTTATGAATTTTCTTTTGCTGATGATGTATGTTCTATTTATCATAATAGAATATATATATATATATATATATATATATATTAATTCTAGCTTATTAACTAATAATCTTTATACCATTACAATATTCGGTAATGTAATTATCGATGTCAATAAGCAAAATAGAGTTGATATAAATGCCATAACTAATAAATGCCCTAAAGATAGTCCAAATAAAAAGTATGTTTGGCATCTCCGATTAGGTCATATTGGAGAAGACAGAATTAATAAGTTGAGTAATGATGGGTACATTGATTCTTCAAATTTTGAGTCATACTTGACTTGTGAGGCATGTCTTCTAGGAAAAATGACAAAAGTGCCATTTGTGGGACATAGTGCGCGAGCTGCTGATATATTAGAATAATACATACAAATGTATGTGAACCAATTAATGAAATTGCTAGAGGTGGTTATAATTACTTCATTACATTCACCGATGATTAGTCATGGTATGGTTATTTATACCTCATGAAATATAAATTTGAATCATTTGAAAAGTTCAAGGAATTCAAGGTAGAAGTTGAGAAACAAATAGGAAAATGTATTAAGGCTCTTCGATCAAATCGATGAGGTGAATACCTTAGTACTGAATTCCTGAACTATCTTAAAGAGAATGTCATTTTATCACAATGGACACCTCCTGGAACTCTAGAATATAATGGTGTATCTGAACAAAGAAATCATACTTGATTAGATATGGTGTGATCTATGATGAGTTACACCAATTTGCCAATATACCTTTGGGAATATTGCCCTTGAGATAGTTGTATATATACTAAACATAATGCCATCCAAATATGTTCCAACTATGCCCTATGAGATATGGCATAGTAGGAAACCTAGTTAATATTTTGGGTTGTCTAGCTTTCGTAAAAATGCTGAAAATGGAAAAATTGGAGGCAAAATCTGAACAAGGTCGCTTCATTGAATATCCAAAGGATATTTTTGGATATTATTTATATTTTCATTAAGACCAAAGAATTTTGGTGAGCAAGCACGCTTCTTTTCTGGAGAATCAGTTCGTCCAAGAAGGTGGTGCTGGACGAAAAATAGTCTTACAAGAACAAAATAATGAAGTACCAAATAACTGAGTTCAGATATCAATCTCTGATTCAATGGGAGCTTTTGATACATAACCTCTTAGGAGAAGTGTGAGAACATCTCGCCCACTTGCTTGTTATAGACACTTAGTTGATCATATTAAACCATTATTCATTGTGAATGATAGTGATCAACTTGGTGATCCTAAAACCTTTGAAGAGGTGATGTCGAACATTGATTCTGGTAAATGGCTAGAAGCCATGAAATCTGAAATGAATTCAATGAAGTTTGGACCTTAATTGACCTGCTTGATGGTATTATATCAATTGGCTATAAATGGATCTTCAAGAGAAAGATGAATGCTAAAGGACAAATTAGAACTTATAAAGCACGGCTAGCAGCGAAAGGATATCGTCAAAAATAAGGAATTGATTATGATGAAACTTTCTCACCTGTGGCCATGCTAAGATTTATTCGGATTATGTTGGCTATAACTGCACACTTTGATTATGAGATATTCCAGATGGATGTCAAAACGGCTTTTATAAATGGTTTTCTCGATAAGGACATCTATATGGAATAGCCATGGGGTTTTGAATCCAATAGTGAAAAACGGAAGGTGTGTAAACTTAAGAGATCCATTTATGGACTTAAACAAGCCTTTAGAAGTTGGAATATCCATTTTGATGAGATAGTCAAATCATTTGACTTCATAAAAAATCCGGATGAACCTTGTGTATACAAGAAGATTAGTGGGAGTGTAATTGCATTTCTAGTTTTGTATGTCGATGATATACTTTTGATTTGAAATGATGTACCGATGATATCGTCGATAAAACTATTTTTGTCACAGAAATTCTCCATGAAAGATTTAGGAGTGCAACCTACATTTTAGGTATCAAGATCTATAGAGATAGATCAAGACGGTTAATTGACCTCTCACAGTCTACGTACATAGACAAGTGTTAACACATTTTAACATGCAAAATTCCAAGAGAAGATTATTGCCTTTTAGGCAAGGAATCCGTTTTTCTAAGGAGATGTGTCTCAACACTCCTGAAGAAAGAGAGCGGATGGCAAAGATACCATATGAATATGCTATTGGAAGCATAATGTATGCTATGCTATGTACTATACTTGATATAGCACATACTGTAAGTATTACTAGCAGATATCAGTCTAATTTAGGAGAAGAGCATTGGATAACAGTCACTAATATTCTTAAGTACTTGCGAAGGACTAAGGATATATTCTTGATATATGGAGAATGAGAATTTAAAGTTGTAGCTTATACTAATTCCGATTTTCAATTGGATCCTAATGATTATCAGTGTACGTCTGAATTTGTCCGCAGTTAGTTGGAAAAGTTCCAAACAAAACAAAACTGTCGATTCCACCATTGAGGCGGAGTATGTAGCCACTTCTGAAGCAATAAAGGAAGCCGCTTGGATGAATAAATTTAATTCTGAACTTGGAGTTGTTCTTTCAATTGAGCAACCAATTACATT
Source organism: Eucalyptus fibrosa (assembly GCA_017140475.1). Taxonomy (NCBI): domain Eukaryota; kingdom Viridiplantae; phylum Streptophyta; class Magnoliopsida; order Myrtales; family Myrtaceae; genus Eucalyptus; species Eucalyptus fibrosa. The sequence goes on from CM029509.1 coordinate 15,855,056, forward strand.
GTTTTGTGACAACAATGGGCCGATAGCTCAAGCTAAGGAACCAAGGTCTCACCAGAAATCCAAGCACATTAAGAGACGTTTCCATCTCATCAGAGAAATTGTTGGGAGAAGTGATATCGCCTTGCAGAAAATTGCCTTAGCAGAAAACGTGGCAGATCTCTTCACTAAAGCCTTACCTTAGTCTTCTTTTGAAAGGCATATTGACAAAATGGATTTGAGGTACCAGATAAGTTGGCTTTAGTGCAAGTGAGAGACTGTTGGATGTATGCTCTAAAACTATTATGTAATAGTTACATGTTAGGGATTTTAGTTGTACTATCATTATTATTATTTAATTAATGGCAAGGACATGTTCATTCATTTGTCAAATTATTTTATATTTACGAATGATTCCATAAGATCAGTTGCAACTAGACTTATTCTTAAGACGTTAAGAATATATGTGACGGGTTCATAATTAGACTAAATCTTTAAACGTTCCCGATCGATGGAATATTGAGTGGATATTTATAATCCTATTGAGATCGATGTGTTTTTAACTTCACCATTAAGTATTAGATCCCTAAGGGAATGGTGAGTCGCATGTCATTGGGTAATATGATGCCTGAGTTAGAACACAGGTGTTTTTTTTTTTTTTTTTTTGTAAAGGAACACGAGTGTTTGTATTAGACAAGTTCACTTAACGTGACACATATAGAATGATTAGCAACATGGAAGCTTTTAGCGTTGCCAATGTCTAATTGTTCATGTTTTGGTCTTATGTAAGTAATCCTTAGTCCTGAGGCACAGTATTAACTTATGTGTCAAACAACTATGGTTCACAAATGCACATAATGCCGGGTTATTGATCAGTCTTTATACTTGATGGTCATAGTTTGTTTATATACAAAGTTGCACATGTGCACAATATGGAATCTATCTCATTGTTACATGCAATTTATAGTAATGATGTCCTATGCGATCTAATTATGACAATGCATTAAAATCCTCGGCCGAGGTTGTAACCGAGAATAAATTGTTTATGTCTTAAATAAAATACATGTCAATTAGATTTGTACATATGATTGAATTGGTGACTTGACAAATATTCTATGGTCTTTATTTGATCGAGACATAGTAAGACAGAGGGATTGAATTACACTGTAGCCAAAACTGATAGGTTAATTATGTTCTTAAGGCATTCACACTATCTAGGTAGCCATGACATATCGTTAGATGTCAATCATGGCTTGTAGGACCCAAAGATTAATCGGGACAATTAATTCTTTTGGGAGTACTAATGTGTTAGTACAAGTCTTGTTACCAGCTTAGTGATGAACCTAGGGATGTTACACATCATAAACAATTAAGATAACGTGGAACAAGAGAAAAATATTATTGCAAATGTGTTTGCAATTATTGCAATTAAATTGAGTCGATTTGAAATTAAATTAAATGAGATTTAATTTAATTTGCATTATAATCACAAGCCTACTTGCATATGATGCACATGCATGCCCAAAGTGGATACATGTGAATGTATCCTCATTGCACACACAAAGATTATGTTCATTTTATTTTTGTTTTAGGAATTGATTAATTAATTATTAATTAATTAATCATGCACGCGGTCGCACATCATGTGTGTTTCCTTTTTTTCTTTTTATAATAACAACTAAATAAAAAAATTAAAATTGTGCACATGCACGATTTGCACAAAATCGTGCATGATGGTCAGTGGCACGTAGCTTCGATGGTGAGCAACTACTAACCATCATGCACAAAATCGTGCATGATTGTGCACGAATTAGCAACGGTTTAGCAACCGTTTCCATGAAAGTGTGTTTTTATTAAATGCCGCAACAAAGGGAGAAGCGGCAATTGTTTTCTTCTTTTTTTTGGTGATCCAGGAATCCCGTACAACCGGCAGCCGACGAGTAAACTCGGGGGGACACGTAAGCAGGAGGACCCACCACCCCCGGCATCTCACTTAAGACCCCAAGCGACCGTGAGGGGATTCGAACTCCTCCCCTTCGTGAGGGGGAGAGAGCCCAAACCATCACGACCACCAAGACGGTGGTGAAGCAGCGATTGTTTTTGTGTATAAGAGACGCAAAAAAAGAAAAGAAATTCTCTCTAGTTCGGGCCATGACTAAAACATCAAGGATACGGCAAATTGTCTCCACGAGATTGCTAGCACAATCATAATGTTGATTATCCGAAGGTTCTCTCTTCCGTTCGACGTCCATTGTTGGTGTGTCTGAACTAGAGGTCCAACCTTTGTGGGGCTCGAACCGTAGAACATCCGAACCAATTCGTATAAAGCACATTTTAAGAGCTAATTCATTTAACTCCCTTATATATATATTCAAATTTTTGATTAAAATGCATGAATAACGCCTTTGGAGAATCATGTATAAAATATATCATCTTTGTTTCCGCTGCATTCTTTTTGTTAATTTTACATATATATGATTCCTGAAACCCCAACACAATTTGGGCTTTAGCAAAGAAAATATAAACAAAAGAAGAATCAATTACAAATAGAATGATCTCTAGGATTTCCGATTAATCAATTGCAAAATAACTGACCAATATCTTCCCTTAATCGGTTAAGCTCAGGATAAGCTGAATAGAGTAACAGATGACCAACCAGTTGATCAACCCAGTCAGTTTTACTTGTTCTAATTTGATATTGACTAATAACTATGATATCCGCATATATGCTACGCTACCATAGTTACAAAGAATATGGAGGATCTCAACGCTAATTATCGGTTTTATATATGGCAAATGGCCGTATTCGATGCTAGTTGATGCATATCATAAATTGATTAGCTTTTTACCCCCTTTTTTTGGGTGAAAAGATCCGCCTTAGGTAAGTGAGTCCTTCACCTATGAAATACGAACTTTTATTGGACTTTATTTTCCTCTATCACTAATAGAAGGAAATATCTTTGGTTAAAAATTAATATGGACATTTAACTACATAAAAAACTTGACTACAAATAGATATTGATGATGTTCATAATTGTAACTCAACAAGGCAAACATGACTGTACCCCATTGAATGTATTAATGAGTAACATACGAGCAAAAATCAAATGCGAAATTCATTTCGGTGGGTGGTGTGTGGAATTGAACATATATAACACGTCTAATTGACACATGAAAGTTTCATTGTATTACTAGTAAGGCAAGATCATGGAATTGCGCAGTTAAAAATATCCATCCAAGTTGGACATACTACATCCTCGAGCAAACAGAAATCTGCACTTCCATATCATTTTAACTTCAGTACACTCAAAGGCAATATAGCTCCCGAATTAGATACGCTCCACCAACAAACAGTAGGAGTAAACCATTTTCACATTATGTCACTGATTTGAATCCAAAAGCTTTCTAAAGCTCACATTATGCTGCATTGAGAAAGACACTCATTAAAGATAAAATACAAGCTTAACAATCATTTAATGAGCGAACACAAATCTGGAGTCTCATATCATTTTAACTTCGGTACACTCAAAAGACAGGATAGCTCCCAAATCTCGATAGCCCCACCAAGAAATGGTAGGAGGAGGAAACCATACTTACATTTTCTCACTGAATTGGGTCCAGAGCTTTCTCAAGCTAAATTATCCTACATTCACAAAAACACTTATTGAATCACTACATTGACTTTATTATAAGGCTATATTTTTCAAGACTTCTCTTCCATGGATAGAAACCATTTGGTGAACTGGTTTCAATGCGAAATGATCAAATGACTAGTGTAGTCAATCTGAGACCTAGTGCAACCTTAACATACCCAGGTATATACCATAACCTATGTTTGTCATCTGCCACTACTATCAAGCAGCATGACATGCCTTTTCATGCTATCCGTGTACCCAGTGCTTGTGGTCGCAATACTATCCATGTACACATCGGGCTTCTCTTCTAATAAACTAACCATCTCTTCCGGATTCACATCAATACCATTGACCCATGGATGCTTAGCCATTGCTTTGAGCCCCTCCAATTCCATTGCTACTTCCTTCATGGTCGGCCTCTCCTCACCTTTTATTTTCAAGCATCTCTTGGCAAGATTGGCAACTTCCCTCAACTGTTCATTGTTTCCTTCATTTGCAATAACTTCCTCAACAATTTGAAACAATTTGTCATTTTTCAATGATGAAAGAAAGTACTTTGCCAAGCTCCGCTCTTCTTCCGGTCGGTCAAAAGAAAGCGCCTTCTTCCCTGTCAATAGCTCAACTAGAACAACCCCGAAGCTATAAACATCACTCTTTTCTGTCAATTGGCTTGTGTGAAAGTACTCAGGGTCTAAGTATCCTAATGTTCCTTGAACCATGGTGGACAATTGCGTTTGATCAAGTGGGACTAATCTTGAAGCTCCAAAGTCAGAGACTCTTGCTGTGTAGTTAGCATCCAAAAGGATGTTTGATGACTTGACATCTCGATGGATAATGGGAGTGGAAGCTGTGGAGTGCAAGTATGATAGGACTCCAGCAGTTTCTGAAGCAATTCTCAACCGCATCTCCCATGACAGCTTCGATGATTTATTTGGGTTGTGGACATGGTCAAAGAGAGTTCCATTGTCGACGAACTCATACACCAATAAAGGCACATCGGTTTCCAAACAACATCCCAAAAGCTTGACCACATTACGATTATTAATTTGAGAAAGCACAATAACTTCATTGATGAACTGTTCGATTTGGCTTTGGTCCACAAGTTTAGACTTCTTAATCGCAACTACCATATTATTTGGCAACAACCCTTTATAAACAGTACCATATCCTCCTTGCCCGACGATTCTACTTTTGTCATAATTGTCAGTGGCCTTCTCTAACTCTTCAGCGCTGAAGATTTTCACAATTTTTGTGGTTCTGTCACGTTCATGTATTTGCCGCAAAAGCAAGCCGCCATTTTGCTTGAAGTATTGTTCTTTGAGCCTGATAAGCTTCCTTTCTTTGTATCCAAAATATAGAAAGCCTATGCTGAAAAGCAGCACTATTATGCCCACAGCACCACCTGTATACAACACCGGTTTTTCATAATGATTAACCACATGATTAACTGCACAGCTAATCATTGCACCATGTAAAATTGGCCATGCATTCAAACTTTTTATAGAATTATATCTTGAGGTTTCCTCGAAAAACTTCATAGTTTTGGGACAATTTGAGTCTGAAATTGGACGATGGATTTGGTTAAGCTAATCTAGAAAAAAGGAAGAAAAGCACAATTGTCCCAATCTACAAAAAATGTCACCAGTCTAACGGGTTTAATCCGACATGAAAGAAGTCATAAAAGTATAAACTCAAACAAATTCATGCCATTTAGCATACATTTATAGACCTTTTCGTTAAACTAGTATAAACTCAAACAAATTCATGCCATTTAGCATACGTTTATAGATACTTTTTCGTTAAACTATGCATCATTTAAATAACTCAATACAAGTCCCATTTCTATACCAGCTTGATCCCGTCTGACGACATGAAAATGGCAAGGACTAGTACCATTGAGGAATTTTTTTTAAATGGATTAGTATTCAGTACGAAATTTGCTCATATCTTCCTCTTTTACTTGTTTCATCACCTTCGATAGATGTTGTCATGTCACTAGTAATCAACAAACTATCTAAATGATATCGTGATGAATATGGCTTGTGAAAGTTGGGTCACACATAAAAGAAAGACGAAATAGCCATTAAACCAATTCTCACTTCTTACATGCTAATCAAAACTAAAGAGAGAGGAACAGATTTGACTTTTAGGAGGAAAAACGAAAAGGATAGGGACTCTCTAATGAGATTAAAAATACATGCAAATCCACATTTCAATCAGTCACCTCATGCCTCATGTGGAGCAAGGTTTTCGATCCCATGATCGTCCTTGCAATTGCAAGTATGTGGATTTAACTATTACTGTAAGAAGATAGGTAATAAAGAGATAATACCGACGTATTAAAATTTTGTAAATATTTCAAGCTAACAGCGTTCCATATTTGAGATAAGCGTCAAAGTTAGGGTTTTATAATGGTAAGTATTAAAATTCGAGTCAGAATTTGATCAATCCCTACCTTTTGTGCGGAATTAAGCTAGTATTTATTATACAAAGTTTTCATGGTTGAATGCGTAAAAAATATTGGTAAAAACGCTAAAGCTAGAAAACCTTTAGGAGAAATAAAGAAAGAACAAGAGGAAAAGAGGGCTGGCCATATCCATTCCTTCCCCAGCCTGGATGTGGAGTAGAAGAATTTTTACCACATCTCCGCCCCAAAATTCATTGATCACGAGCTTTCACTCATTTCATTTGGGATTAGGAAGCAAGGATATCTACTTGGATTGGTAAAATAGTGATCCCTGCGTACGTCTCCACTAGGGTGAGAAAATGGACAACTAAACCAAGAACTACCCAAACAGGACTAGATTGGCCAGTTTTGGGCGGTCTCCAAGAGTGTCATCCGGTTTCTGGTTTCATAAAAATAGAACTGGTGATTTTTGGTCCGGTCCTTAACTAAATCACCCGGACTGACCAAAGATTTTTTATTTTTTTATTTTTTTTAAAAAGAAAAGATAATTTGAAGATTCTTTCCCTTCCCTTAACTTGTGAATGGCAATTTTATTTCTGAAATATATTTGGAAAGCGTAAAAAATTCAAGAAAAGAGAATTTGAAGGATTAGAGATTCAATTAACTTCTGAATTGTGATTTCATTTCTCATCATGGTAATTTACCATCACAATTCAACATGAGCTTTTCATGAAATTTATCTGGAGAAATTTGAGGTTGAAATCAAATTCTGATTTGATTTGCAATATAGAGAGATAAGAGTAGGTAGGATTTTGTTACATTAGATATTTGAACATCTGCTTCTTTTTTAAGACATTTTTCCTATAATTGTGAGACTTTACGATCTACAATTAAGAAAAAAAAAAGAAATCATATTCGACTCAAATCGTTGTTGGGAAGATAATTTGCCACTTCCCTTGCATGTATCCCAATTAACTATGGCAACCACCTAAAAAATCAATTCACCATAACTTGAAGAGAAATGAAGAAAGAATCCTAAACCAAATATCATAGTTCTTTTATTGGTCTGACCAAATAACATGCGGACGCAAGCACGGGAGAGAGAGAGAGAGAGAGAGAGAGAGAGAGAGAGAGAGAGAGAGAGAGAGAGACTTGAGGAGGTGTTGGTCGTTTCTGCGGCGTCCGGTGTCAACTTCGCCAGAAGTGGTGGCTACGAGCAACAGAGGCGGTGATGTGGGCAGAGAGGGAGAGATAAGAGAGATTAAGATTGTGATCTAGGGTGTGTAGTTCTAGCTTTGTTTTGCCATTCTTGACAATAGAATTAATCAACAATGCTTATGTGATAGGACCGTCATTCTCTCAAGGACGACTGTCCTCTCTCTCCACTTCAAGTTTTGTCTAGCCAACTTGAGGAAAGATTTAGCCAGTTCGAGAGCACAGTCCTATTTTTCATCTTCCTTTTCGCATGGCTTTCTATTCCTATTTTTTGGAAATTTTTTTTACCAGACCCTTTTCGATTTTTCATGCAGAACCTCTTAATCCGTTTAAGATTTTTGTTGATCACCAGTACACCAACTAACAAAAAGAAATTATTAGGACATTTTCCACTTAATTTTGATGAATTTAGCTTGTAAAATGAAAGAAGAAAAAACATAAAGACATGTTTTCGTTTATTTTACGATAACTGTAAAGACTTATAATGTTTGATCGCAATTAAATACAAAAAACGGCATAAAATACATTATGCTTTAGATTTTGACATTTTGCACCAGCATTGACGGCATTTTATCATAGATGAGTGCAACATACTATGAAAATTGCCAACGAAAGATTTACAACGTCACGTCATGAGTGCGAAACTTTATAAAATGTCGATTTTTTTACTGATGACCATTGCTTCATTTTATCATAATCAAGTGTATGATTACGAGGTACAGACATTTCAGCATTTACCAAGGGTAAAATGTTGTAGAATGTGAAAATTTTTATTTTATGAGATATGCAAAATTTATTACAAATCAAAAACTGATTATCTTGCAAGATTGTTCATAGAGGAAAGATGAGATGAAGATTGAGATTCAAAAGATGTAGTCAGGGAGAACAAAGAAAAATTTTAATTTCAAGGAATTGTCTCAATTTATTTATAAAAAGAAGTTGAAGAGATCGTAAACATTCGGTGGCCGATTTTTGGTGAAATTGTGGTATTGGCTCAAAATCATCATTTTGAAGTAGTAGCAGTACTTACACTGCTCATGATTAATACACGATATGATATAGAAAGCCTACTGACCAAATCATTGACATGCTCCAAGTCTTCTATACATACATACTTATTATAAATATACACGCGCTTACATATGTATATACATACACAATGTTACATAGAAATGGCAATTGTGTGACGTGGATTTTCAGGTCAATATTTTGACTAATTCAATGCCACAACCTTGCGACTCCGCGCTTTAAGAGGCAGTGAAGGTCACGCAACTACAAGTCATACGGTACCAATATAAACAATCGCAACTTGATCTTGATAGATGGAAGATGTATTCACAATTACCCAAAGCCCAAGGTCACCAAGTCAAAAGATGCTCGAACAGTTCAGAAATTGACAAGAGTGAAATTAATCTCCTCTTGAATTTTAAGAGAGCTCAGTCGTGATGTAATTACTAACACCTGATGTACTTAAGGCATTAGATGATCTCATTCATCTTCTGATTACAGAACTTCAGTGAGGACATAGAAAGTTTCATTTTGGATTTTATTCAAGCAAGGGCAACAGTGGAAGAAAAATCAGGCGAAATGGTTAATTTTCTCCTACACCACAGACAAATTAAATTATATATTCTTGAAATCAGCTAGGATAATGGTATATTTTTTGAGTCAGGAGGTCCAAATAAAAAGAAAAACTTACCAACCAAAATCTTCATCAAATGTGATGAATTAGCAATGCATCCTTGTCCACCTCCACCAACCTTCTTGCCATCACCATGATAACCCTTTGGGCAAAGACATGTATAACTCCCCTCAATATTATGGCACTTTCTCTCGCACTTGTTCATCTTGGGATCGGCGCATTCATCAATATCTACACATAAAACGTATATAATCTTCTTAGATTGTATCAATAGAAAAGACAAGTTAAAGAATGCTGATGTTATCTACATACCATGACAACCATTCGTGAGGTAAGGATTGCCTCGGTAACCTTCTAAACAATTGCACTTATACCCAGATCCGTTTTCGGCGTTTTTGCAATTGGTGTTCTCAGTGCACATGTAGCTCGTGCTGTTCTTTTGGGCTTCCTCGCATGTTTGATTCCCTATCGCCCAGTCGAGAACTAGAGCGGACTCATTAAATTTAAGCCGCGAAAGATCACTAACTGAGAAGTTGTAGACGTCAGTTTCTGCGACGAATGCATAGCTACAAGGATTGAAATCCAAGACATTCGAATGATTGGAAAAGCTCCAGATGGAGATGTTGTAGTTGAAGGTGTCCCTAGGGATGCTTGCTTGGCAGCAACCAATACCAGAACACGGCCCGCTACTGACGGTCGAATTGGTGCTGCACAAAGACGCACAACCGAAAGAGAAATTCCCACGGGGATCTCGGAAAAAAGCCATCGTGTCGCAACCGACTGCGGTGAACTTGTTCTTGGTGCTGGATATGGGGAATTCAGGTTGGTGCAAGCTCGGGTAATAACTCGAGTCATAATCAAGGCCAGAAGAGTCATAGCAATCTTGACCGATCGAAACATTAATGCGCAGCTCGTGATCCTTGACAAAAATGTCGAGTATTTCGATATTTGAACTTTTGTTCCACATGTAAGGTATGGGAGGGCTGGTAGAGTTATCACAATAGACAATAAACGATGGGCGATCGATGCGGCATTGGGGATCACTGTCGCTTGATCCAAAGGGGTATGGAATCAATAGATTGCCGCAGGAACTTCGGCATCCGGCCTTGGTCGTTGAATCAGCAGCTTCTGCAATTTGATTGGGGGATGGACCCAATATGATGGTCCCAAGCAACACAACTTTCAAGAGAAGCTCACGGATGACCATGGTTCTTCCTTCAACTCTCTTCATGATTTTTTGTTGTTTCCACGACTTAATTTGATGGGTTCGGGGGTATATAAGAAGAAGAAAGATGGGTTTTTTTCTTTTTCTTTTTCGTTTTTTCTTTTTCCTTTTCGCTGTTTGTTTGGTCAAGTAATTGTAGTTATTGTCTAAGTTCAAGTTGTGGAGTTAACATCGGGTGGCCCTGCCCACTTGCATGAGACGATTCAACGACAATTAAAATTGTGTGACGAAAGATTAATCTATGATTCTAGAGTCTAAGAAAATGTCGCTCCCTCCGCTGGGAATAAAAAGAAGTCTGATCTTCTCCTTTCCCCGTCAATTTTTTCTACAATCGCAATGTCTAAATTTGCAGGAAAAGTACCGGAAAAGTACCCAAAAAGTCCTAAATATATTGCATTGGTATCAATTTGATCATAAACTTTTCAATTAGACCAATTTAGTCATAAATCTATTATATTTGTATCAATTTGGTCCTAAACCTTAATTAGACCAATTTAGTCATAAATCTTTTTGCATTCAGGCTGATTTTGACCAACCGGTGCTGCTTTGGTAATTCTCAATTTTTTTATTAATTTTATTTTTTATTTTTTCTTTTCTTTTTTCTCTTCTTCTTCCTTGCGCTTCTTCTCTTGCGAAGCCCTCGCCTGGCCTCTCTAAGGCCGTGAGCAAGGCTGTGCTCGCACAGATCTGGGCAAAACCACCTCATCCACGACTCTCGAGCCTTGCCCAGATGTCGATGAGGCCGAGCAAAGGCCGCAACCCTCACCGATGACTAACAATGACCTCGCCAAAGCCTCGTAGGCCCTAACCATTGCAGGAGAAGAAGTCCGGGGAAGAAAAAAGAGAAAAAAGAAAAAAAAAAAAATTAATAAAAATTCTTAATATATATATTTAAAGTTGTCATGTCAGCATTGGTCGGACGCCCAACACCGACCAATGTCTATGTCAATGCCAGCCAATCAAAATTGATCGGAAGAGCTAAATCAATACCAATGTGAAAATGTTTAAGATTAAATTGGTCCAATTAAAAGGTTTATGATTAATTGGTATCAATGTAATTGGTTTATGACTTTTTTTATATTTTTTCCCTAAATCTGCAAAATAGAAAAAATAATTCTCAAACCAAATTACATCGTTCAATTCAGAGTATAGCCATAGATATTGTTTGAGATCTAATCGTTGCAAAGTAAAAAGTACCTTGAGAGTGGAAATTGATTTTCAGAAATTTCTTGAGGGTCATCTGTAAAGTTTCGGGTAAATGCTAAGTCAACTTGGTTGGTCTCCTCAACAGTTTCTCACGTACGATAATGTCTCATCAGGATTTGTTATTGCCCACCAACTTTGACTGCATCATTGATGGAGAGAATCGTTTTCTTTACGTTGCCAAGACTTGAGGAGTCAAGCAAAACAAGAGTAAGCGAACGTAGTGGATGAGATCACAACCCCAAAGCAGGAGAACAAGAAAGAAGAAATGTGTTTGAGCTGGTGATTGTATGCATGAAATGTATTTCAAGGTGGATGGGTTTATACTAAAAAAAATTATATTTTCCTATTTCTAGACTATATAAATGCATTCCATTAAAAAATAATGGGTAGCTTCAAAATAATTAATTAGTTAGCTTCAAAGAGGTAAATATAAACTTTTTCAATTGTTGCGTTGCAAAATTAAGATTTCGAAATAAGATCTATTTTTTTTTTTAAATTAAGATAAAATACGTCGCATGTGGATTTTTTTTCCTTTTTCTAAGTTAGAATTTCTAATTAATATGGATTGAAGTTGATATATATTTGTAGAGAATTGTCATCGCAAAGAATTTTATTTTTCCTATAATCTAGTACCTATGTTGTATATATTTTGTTACATCTTCATAATCTTGAGGAACGTCCTATCATGTTAGCATCGTAGTAACAAAGAAACGAAATCACATTTACCAAAAGTCATTTTTGAAGAAAATAATCTAATTGAACTACAAGCATAATAGAGCTAACAGTTAAAGTGTTTGAAAACTCTTAAATTATTGCATTTGAGCTGATTTAGTTATAAACCTTCTAATAATATCAATTTAGTCATAAATCCTTTTACCTATAATTTAAGGCAACGTCTCTCCCTCCATGGGAAAACAAAAGTCTGGTCTTCTCCTTTCCAAACGATTTTTGATAGTTGGAATATCGGGACAAAACTTAAAAGTTGATAGGGATAGGAGAAGACTTGACCTTTGTCTTTTACGAAGAAAGAGACTTCTTGATAAACTCTAAAATACAACAATTCCAAAACATAATATTGCAACATAACTCTCGATCATTAAACAACAATCTCTTCGTTTTTTAATGAATTTCATCAGTTGAACAACAAGAACTAATGATAACCTTAACAAATTTCTCTCCAAATATCCTTAAATTTCTTTACAGACCCTTTAAAAGTCCCAAATTGCCTATGTATCGGATGACGCATTTGATAAATGATGTGTGTCCCAACTCATTAACTTATTAATTAAGGCTCCCACTCTCACCACTACAAGCATCGGCAAGCTTTTTATTTAGTGCCCTTGGCTTTTGATTTCTTAAAATAGAACAAAACTTCACTTATTATCTTTTCTAATGAACTTTGAATGCATCATTGATAGAAAATAACAATGACAAAGGCTGCTTTCATTACATTACCAAGGCTTGAGAAGTCAAGCAATAGTAAGCGCATGCAGTGGGGGAGAGATCACAATTCCAAAACAAGAGAATGAGAAAAATCAACAAGAGCAGACTGGTTTGAGCTGGTGATTGTATGCATGAAATGCGTTTCAAGGTGGAGGGGTTTATACTTGAAAATTTGTGTTTTTCTTTTTATAAACTATATTTATGCATTCTGAAAAAGAATAAAGTGTAGCTTCAAAATAATTAACCAACTAGCTTCAAAGAGGTAAAATATAAACATTTTCAATTGTTGTGTTACAAAATTGAGATTTCCAAATAAGATTCGATTACATACTCTTAAATTAAAACAAGATACATCACACATGGATATTTTTTCCTTTTTTTGGGCTAGAATTTCTATCTAATATGGATTGCGGTTGATATATATTTGTGGAGAATTATTGTCGCCAAGAATTTTATTTTTCCTTTTCCCTTTTCTGGTCAAACAACTGTAGTTATTGGCTTAGTTCAAGCTGTGGAGCTGGTGCTAGAGACTTGCATGAGACGATTCCATGACCAAGTCTTTGTGCGGTGCGGGGTAGTGCCCGTTTAAATCTTCCACATGCACGATTTATTTGACATATATTCCTTGAATCTTTCGTCGCCACTCATTGAGAAAAACAAGTCATTGTGGGCGAGACTGGCGCACAATTGTCACGGGACAGCTATTCTTACTTTCTTCCAAACAATCCCTGAAAGAAGATGTCTTGGTCTTCTCCTTTCCTAATCGAAGAAAGAGACTTCTTGTTAAACTCTATATTTGAACGATTCCAAAACTTAACATTGCACCATAACTCAATGGTCGGGTGGCAATGATCGGTGAAAAAGGCCAACTAGTTAACAAATTCCATCAGTTAACTTACGATAAGGTATAATTATCTTAGCAATTTCTTTCTACAGATCCTTAGATTTCTTTGGAAAGACTGATTGAAACCCCCAACTGCTGACCTAATTGGACAACGCATTGATAGATGATGTGCCAACCAACTCAATAACTTATTAATTAGGGCTTCGATGCTCTCTATCATAAGTTTCTACGAACTTTTTAAATGGGCCCTTTGCCAGCTAATAATACAATTCTCCTTGTCAAATCTCCAATAGAAATCTAGCTGGAACAAATGAATCAACAACGACAAATTGACACATGATGCTTACATGTCCAGGTCGAATCACATCAATAATTTAAATCTATCAGTAAGAAAATCGACATTACCTATCAGTAAGAAAATCGACATTACCTAGAGCATTTCCTTTGGCAATAGTACAATTGCATCAGTTGGTAACAGAGCCTCGATATGGCTGGTTGTTATTGTCTTGAACTAAATGTCAATGCACCCGTAGCCTGTGCACATGACCACCGTGATGTCAAAACAGCCAATTTGAGAAGGCAAGTGCAGCATCTCAAACAACAATTGAAGCAATCTCGATTGTTAAGGCCTAATGATGCCCATCGTGACCACAAAGAGGAAGACGACAAAGAGGACGAGGACATTTACCCCTTCTATGATGTTCATTTTTGACGAAGCTTGTGAAGTGTGGCTCTTTTGCATCACTAGTGTTGGAATCGTGATTCTTATGATTTCAATGTTAAAGTAGACATTTTAAACTTTGAAGGCACTATGCATCAGAAGGCTTCGTTGATTGGCTCAACGCAACCAAGCAAGTTTTTTATTATGAGAATATGGCGGAGAATCGAAAGGTGAAGCTTGTGGTCATCAAGCTTTAAAAAGCATGCTTTGATTTGGTGGGAAAATCTAGAGTGTCGAATCAATTGTGATAAGACATTGCTAACATAGACGCTGACCAACTATTGGCCATTTTACATGACATGGCCAGCACTAATATGGACAAATTTTTAAATTTTTTAAAATTGTGTTCCTTTTCTTTCTCATATGCTTGTAGTTGGGACTTGGCCATGGCCGGTGAGTGGCCACAGGCAAGGGATAGTGATGGTGCCGTGGCCCTCGCCAAATTTGGAGAGGGCTCAACCTTGGCTCAACCATAGACCAAAGGAAAAGAAAAATATAAAGAAATTAAAGGAAAAAAATGAAAAAAAATAAATAAATGGAAAAATTATCCACATTAGTGCTAGCCATGCCATATAGGACGGCTGCCGACTAACCGAGGTCCACGTCAACAGTTTATGGCCAAAATTGACCAAAATGACTAAATGAGCAAGTTATCAAAAGATTTAAAACTAAATTGATAAATCATCTAAAAGATTTAAGACTAAATTGGCAAGTTATCAAAAGATTTAGGATTAAATTGGCATTATTGAAAGGTTTATGACTGAATTGGCTGCCATGCTATAGATTTAGGATCTTGAACAATTATCCCTCCCAGAAACTTATCGGCAAGATGATTTCCATTTTTTCCCCACAATCTGAAGCTAGAGGAGTTGTCCATGGAAGAATGCAACACCAAATTTGAGCATGTCCTGCTATGATGTCATGTGGTGGCGACATACGAGCAAACTGTAGCTTGGTATTTTGATGGTCTTCATTTGAAAACTGCTGATGTAGTCCGATTACAACCTTATTGGAATTCTAATCAGATCTTCACATTATCGATGAAGATGAAAAAGCAACACAAAAGGAGAAAAGAGAGTGAAGTCAGAAGCCATCAACCAAAGAGGGATCCTTTCATCTTGAGAGTTCGACTTTAAAGCCTTTGTCGGCATCGAAGGAAGCCGTTGAACAAAGGAAGAGCCTCTAAAACCAATTAGCCAAACGAATCCTAACAATAAATCAAAACTGTTTGAAATGTCATGGATTTGGTCTTATCACCTCATAGTGTCCTGATAGAAAGATCATTTCTCTTGTACGAGATGAGCAATGGGGAGAATTGCAACACTATTGGAAAATATGGCTTCGAATTTGTTGGGAATAACGGATTCCCGAAAAACGGATTCGACACTAAATCGAACCCCTAAATCAATGCGGAAGACGAAGCCCGGGAAAACACGCATCATCGATCGTAAAGCACACCACGGATTCGAGCATACCTTGTTAGCCACAGATTAAACACCAACGCTGAAGAAGAGAAAGAAATTCTGGCCCCGTTCGATCCGATGACGCCTTGAAGGGAAGAAGGAAAGTGCCGTTTGCTTACTGTTTCCTTTTGGAGGGGAGAGAGAGCGCGGGAGAAGAGAAGACGTACGTTGAATTGCAAAACGTTGTCTTCTCTCTCTCTCCTCCCTTTTATACCTTCCCCTTCCACGGGCCCTATTCCCGTGGGCCGGGCCCTTTTGGGCCCAACTTGAGCGGATGGGCCTTAAGCCCATCTCATAAATCCATCATCTCCCACTCGCACATGGTGGTGCAAAACCAACATGGGCGGACAGGCACATGGGCGGACAGGCCCTACTTAGCCCCATCAGAGAAAAATCCATCATAGACTCTCACTTAACATGGTGGGCCAAACATAATCCTCTTTTTCTCTCTTCAACATTCATACCGGTGAATGATCCGTGCGACCAGCATACTTTGAGAGCTCGTTGCTATACATCTGTTAGGAATATATAGCAGCTCTTAATGGGCATCACACTCCGAGTAGATTTAGTATGCAGTACCCTAGATCGATCGATCACATTTTATATCTCTCTTGATCTCTTTTAAACAATGATATATATGTTGTATTCACAATTATGATTATCACAAAGACAGTCATAATTGGTTAACCGGTGAATACAAAATTATAATGTGATTCTCCAAATTCAATCTTCCTCTTTCCTTCAAACTCTCAATTTCAGTCCAACTTGCTTTTCTAGAAATGCCCCATTAGATCGAATCACTCATGACCATTGGCAACATCCTAAGATAGCAAACACTAAATAGAAATCTTGAGAATAAGTAAGAGTCGTGAGGGGACTAAGAAATTGAGGAACTCTCTTCCTCAAGAGTCTCACACGACATAAAAGTTGAGATCAAACTTTTGCCACTCTTATTGGTCGTCTCATGCATACGTAGTATGAAATACGTATTACGGCATTAACTCCTTTCCCATGGAGCGTATGTCTACACCTTTCAATACCGTACAGATGATAGTTCAGACATACCCAATGTCTAACTTGAGTTCACGTATCTACTCAATCACAAAAGTCATCAGAACTCACATATGGCATCTTAGACAGATAAAGTAAAACATGTGGGGTATTTTTTTTTTTTACTTTCGGACATAGTAAGTATTATATCCTCATCTTAACACCTAGTTAAGGCGACATACGTGTTTTAAGCTTGAGCTCTCGATTATCACCTAGATAATAAGCTTTAAAATAGTCTCATCTCTATTTATCACACAGTAAATAGAGGCGATTACCCGTGTGAGTGGGCTAATCTTATATCTGTCCGACATACTTCTCAACTTAAAGTAATGCACTAAGCATTAAGATGCATAAAGATTAAACAAAGATTCATAGGCATTAATGATGAAAACACAAATTCATCAAATTGTGAACACTTAAGGAAAATACAATATTCAGTACATCAGTCTCTACGCAATCCTAGAGATTTCATATGGCCACAAAACACATCTCTAGGTATTGGCTTTGTCATAAGATCTGCTACCATTCCATGCGTAGTATGTACTCTAAGTTCACATCCTTTCGTGCAACCATATCCTTTACAAAATTATACTTGGTATCTATGTGTTCTCTCTTGCCATGATATTTTGGATCTTTGGTGTACGCTTTTGCTGCTTGGCTATCACAGTTAACCAACAATGAATCTGCAGCACTTCCAATAACACCTAAATGATCCAAAAATCTCTTAAGCCAAATATCTTCTTATACTGCTGCTGATAATGCCACGAACTCAACTTACATCGTGGACAAGGCTATACACTTCTGTTTCTTACTTCTCCAACATATGGTGCCATTATTCGGTAAGAAAACAAATCCCGAGGTAGATTTCCTTTCATTTAAATCTCCTCCCCAATCAGTATCCCAATAGCCTTTGAGTTGCAGATCCTTTTCCTTAATAACTCAACGTATAATCAGCAGTCCTCTTTAGATACCTCAGTATTCTCTTAACGGCTTTCTAATGTGCTTGACCTGAATTGGATTGGTATCTACTCACCATTCCGACTGCAAAGCATATGTCGGATGTTGTACACATCATAGCATACATCAAGCTCCCAACAGCACTAGCATAAGGAACATGTTTCATCTGTTCCTTCTCTTGTGGAGTCCTTGAACACAGACTATGGCTCAATCCTTCACCTTTTTGCAATAGGAGTGTCTATGGGTTTACAGTCTTGCATACTAAATCGTTCAAGAACTTTATTTATATAGGTTTCTTGCGAAAGAGACAATGATCTCTTCAAAACGATCTCTTGAAGTCTTAACTCCAAGAATGTATGCAGGCTCACCCATATCCTTCATCTCAAAGTTAGAAGACAACTATCTCTTGACAGTATTAACCAACTCCATATTGCTTCCGGCAATTAGTATATCATCAACATATAATGATATGATCACAAATTGATCATTGGATCTATTGATATATACACAATGATCCTCATCTATCATTGTAAAGTCACATGCCATTATGGCATTATGAAAACGTATATATCATTGGCTTGACGACTACTTAAGGCCATATATCGACCCCCAAAGTCGACATACCTTTTCTTCTTGGCCTTTCACTATGAAACCAGCAGGTTGTTCCATATATGTTCCTTCCTCTAATTCTCCATTGAGGAAAGCAGTCTTTACATCCATTTGATGTAACTCAAGATCCATACTAGTCATTATTGCCAAAATAATGCGAATCAAGATAAATCTCACTACAGGAGAAAATGTATTTTCATAATCAATTTCTTCCTGTTGATTATACCCCTTCGCCACAAGGCGAGCCTTATGCCTTTCTATTGAGCCATCAGCCTTTCGCTTTATTTTGAGAACCTACTTGTTCCAATAGCTCTGCGTCCTTTTGGAAGATCAACCAGTTCCCAGACTTGGTTTGATTTCATTGACTCCATTCCCTCTTTCATTGCATGAATCCATTTTTCCTTATTAGGGCAATTCAGAGCCTCATTAATATTTCTTGGCTCATCCTCATCTTGTGGAGCAACCATAAAAGTTTCCCTTTCAATGTCAAAACATTGACGGGGAATACTTTGGCGACTTGTTCACCGTATGGGAGATTGTACGCTTAGCACATCATTCCCCATCATGCTTCCACTTGGATTAGGTAATGATGATGTCGTCACATCAGGTGGTTGCAATTGAGAATGAGTTGAATTCAATTTATCACATCTCATATTACTCCCACTTGGATGAACTCCACTAATATCATTATCTTGATCCAATGTCTCAAATAGGGAGTTATTTTCCCTTATTTTGCCCCTCTTAGGAAATTCATCCACTAAGAATGTGACATCATGTGATTCAAATTCAGTTATACTCCCACTTTCCTGCTCACCTATGAACACATATCCTTTTGAGTGTTCGGAGTATCTCATTAAAATACTCATCTTTCCTTCGGGACCTAATTTCCCAAACTTGTGAGAGGACTCATGAGTATAGGTAGCACAACCCCATGGCTTAAGAAAACTTAAGTCCGGTTTTCTAACTGTCCATAACTCATATGAAGTGGAAATAACTGATTTGGAAGGCATCCAGTTAAGTATATTGGCAGCAGTTAACAATGCATCACTCCAAAAAGTGATAGGTAAGTTAGCATTCGCCATCTTAGACCTAACCATTCCAGTAGGGTTCTGTTTATTCTCTCTGCAACACCATTTTGTTGAGGAGTATATGAAATAGATAACTATCTTTCTATTCCTTTTTCATCACATAATTTTCTGAACTTATTAGATAAATATTCTCAACCTCGATCGGATCTAAATACCTTTATTTTCTTATCTAATTGATTTTCTGCCAGGTTCATAAACCATCTGAAACAACTTATGCTTCAGATTAATGAGAAATCAAATAGACATATCCGACTCGAGTATAATCATCTATAAAAAGTGATGAAATAAACAGCCCATTGCCTTCCTCTCACATTCGTTGAACCACAGACGTCCAAATGGATTAAATGCAGAGGAAATTCAGCTCTTTTACCTTTTCCAAATGGTTTCCTTGTCATTTTCCCTACTAGGCAATGCTTACTTATGGACAAATCGACTTTTTCAATATTGCCCAACAAGCCCTCTTTGGCTAGTCTATTCATATGTTGTTGGCCCATATGACCAAGTCTAGCATACCACCATATTCACATCATTATCATATAAGGTAGAAGACGTGAAACAAAGGAATAACATATTGACATCATTACAATCAACATTTAGTACAATAAAACCATTCAGTGAGTGACCACAACCATAGTAGTTTGTATCTAAACACAAATCTACATCTCTATTATGGAAGTTCACACTAAAACCAAGCTTAACCAACACTAAGACAGACACTAAATTTCGACGAATCTCCAGAGCATATAGAACATCAAGATGCGTCCACCATGCATGTTCAATTGGCAGGTGCCAATCCCTTTAACTTCAGCTCTGGAGTTATTTCCAATATAGATCCACTTAGTTCCAGTTGGTATCGTCGAAATTCCACAAAGGATCCTCTATCCTTTGCTACATGGTCTGTCGCTCCTGAATCTACATTCCACAAAGGATTGGATTCAGCCTATAATGCAGAACTTGACACATAAGCAAAGTTCTCAAATGTACAAGAGGTGTATTCCTTCTTTGGCTCATGACAGTCGCGAGCATAGTGACTTCTCTTGTCACAATTGTAACACATCACCCTTGACATTTTCTTCACTTGAGGACGTTTTCCTCTCTTGTGTTGGTTAACTCTTGATTTCTTGCAATAAGGACTTGATCATTTGCATTCCCACATATTGAACGAATCAATATGCTTGCGCTTAGAGCACAAAGCCCTTTCGGAGCTAGAACCAGCATAGCAAATATCTATTTTCGGCTCACATGCCGTCAAGCGGTCCTTTACCAGCTCCAGGTGGCGCACAGTATCCTCAAGATCTTCCATAACATGGTCAGGAGCTTCTAGTGCTTCTTGCTTTTTCAGTACATATTGAATCTTCATATTCAATATTTCACAATTGTTACCGTTCATATCAGCAATCACGTTCTTAGTTGCTGAAAACATCGATCTGAACACATCAGACATATATGCACGAATAATTAATGCCTATCATTTATGCATCCCTATTTGCATAGACCCATCATATTAATGAATAATTTCAAGTAAGGCTTTAGAATCAAAAGGTCACTATGTTTCCAATCATCCTCCAAAAAATCCTAACTCAAAATTATTATTAATATAATTATCTTATGCAAATAAATTCTATGAAGTTACAAAAACTTCTATTACTACCCACAAAATTGATTACCCACAAAGAACTAAAGCAATAACAGAAAGCAACAGATAATTGACATACAATTAAAAACAATAATGCTTTCAATTAACACAATTAGGTAGTAATCATTACATAATTAATCAAAGAAATAAATAGGGAATGTCCCTTCTAATCTATCAGCCATAATATCTGAGAAATTTGAAGGCACATTTGCCAACCATGGAAAAACTTTTGGAGAGCTTTCATGTCGCCTCCAAGGTGCATTCACTCGGCGCCATGTGGCGCTCAATCTAAGGGTTGAAGTTTTGGCCAACTCAATCCTATAGTGCTCTCTCACAAAAGCTTCCACCAGCCTCCTATAACCCGGGACCACGTTGACCTCCCATAGCCGATCCAACACTGATTGCCATTCAGGTGGAAGAGTGTTCATCAAAGCCGGCACCTTCTCAAAATCCGGCATAAGATAACCATTCCAGATGATTTCCTATATCATCTAATTGACCTTGACCACATGTGATACTAAATCACCATCATGCCACTGATAATTAGCTAATTTTGACATCAGCCTTTTAAATCTTGCATTTCCCTCGTCCGTTCTCGGGATTGTAGGTATCCTTGCATAACGCATCATAGTTCCTGCAACAAATGCAGAATTAAAAAATGGATCACTTATAATCCATAATTAATATAAGAGAAAATACATAATTTTCCAAAATTCATGCAACAAATGCAGAATTAAAAATGGATTACTTATAATCCACATAGGCATGACTGAAAAAGAAACAAATTCCTTCTTCTTCTTTTTTTTTTTTTTTTTCGGGTCAACGGTCAACTGGTCAACGGTCAACGGGTCGGGTCAACGGGTGCGCGGGTCGGACCGGACGGGCCGGTCGGACCGCTCGCGCGGACCGACCGCACGTGCCTCGCACGTGCGGGGGATGACGTCACGCAGACGTCATCCGGCACGTGCCAGACGCGTGCATCATCCGCGAGTCGGGTCGGGTCGCCGGTCGGGTCGGGTCGCCGGCCAGTGACCGCCCGGCGAAACATCGTCGGTGATGACGTCATCGGTGACGTCATCCGAGCGGTTACCGACCGTTGGATGACGTCACGATGACGTCATCGCGTGCGTCAGCAGGCGTCGGTCCGCGGACCGGCGCGTGTGGCGCACGCGCTGGCCATTGCCAGCGCTTCGGGCGCGTCGCGCCCACGCGCATCGCCTTTCGGCCGCGCATGTGGGCGCGTGCGGCGGCGCCCGGCGGCGGTCGACACATCGCCGGACTCGTCTCGATGTCGCGCTTCTCCCAGTTCCTTCAGAATTTTATTTCGACTTACGAAAACTCAGAAAAATGGCCGAACAACGCTCGGGTGTCGGGATTTCTCGCCCCAATCCGTACGGCCGAAAGTTTTTCGCGAAAAATCAATCAAAAAACATCAAATTGATCGGGAAAACGTGAACTAGGGCTCTGATACCAATGTTGGGAATAACGGATCCCCGAAAAATGGATTCGACACTAAATCGAACCCCTAAATCAATGCGGAAGACGAAGCCCGGGAAAACACGCATCATCGATCGTAAAGCACACCACGGATTCGAGCATACCTTGTTAGCCACAGATTAAACACCAACGCTGAAGAAGAGAAAGAAATTCTGGCCCCGTTCGATCGATGACGCCTTGAAGGGAAGAAGGAAAGTGCCGTTTGCTTCTTTTGTTTCCTTTTGGAGGGGAGAGAGAGCGCGGGAGAAGAGAAGACGTACGTTGAATTGCAAAACGTTGTCTTCTCTCTCTCTCTCCTCCCTTTTATACCTTCCCCCTCCACGGGCCCTATTCCCGTGGGCCGGGCCCTTTTGGGCCCAACTTGAGCGGATGGGCCTTAAGCCCATCTCATAAATCCATCAGAATTAAATGGAACAATTAAATCAGACTTTAAGGTATGATATTACTTTTTTTTTAGAATTTATTTACCTTATAATGTTGCCAATGGTCACTAGCAAATATCTTTCAGAATATAACAAAGTCTTGATTGAGAATACTAGATAATAATTTTAGTATTTTTTCAATGTCTCTCTAAGAAATAATTGAAAAGATGACTATAGTTTTTGGAAAAAAAAAATTCGAAATGACTTAATTCCCATTCATGTCAAAAACTGACATATATATAAATAGTAGTATTAAAGAACATAGGCAACACGTCGGGAAATATTGCAAAGTGAACAAAGGTATCCCTTCAAGAAAAGTGCAAACTAAACAAGTATAATTTCAAAGGTTATCTTGAAAAGACACAAATAAAATGCAAAATAAAATAATAGTATTAGTAGTAGTAGTTATAATAATAATAATAATAATAATAATAATAATAATAATAATAATAATAATAATAATAATAATAATAATAATAATAAATTTTAATAAAATAAAATTCCGAATTTCATAATTTCTGAAAATATTGAATGAACAAATACAACTTTTTGACTAATAAAGGTTGACAAGATAATCATATGAAATATAATTAAAAAAAGGGGGGTTAGTGCTAATTAAACATAAAGAAGGAAGAAATGACATATGCCTATGCCTGAACTCCATGAGAAAGAGATATAATCTTAGCACACTTCTTTGGCCATTTTTGATCCTGAAGAGGAAGTAATTTCAAATCAGTAGATGCATAGTTGTCGAACAGAATTCAGGAACAACTACCTCAATAAATGACAATTGACCCAGAAATTGCTAACAAGGCGTATGCGACTAATAACTTTTTTAACAGAATGTTCGACTAAATAAAATTCAACATATCTAAAACTTAAAGATAGGCTCAAACTTGACTAATTTACAATTTGGGACTTGGTAGTTCTTAATAGAACTTCAGTGCTCGTGTAGTGAGTAATAAAAAGAAAAGGCTGAGAGCTCCATAGGAGCAGCATTATATCTCTCTCAGCTGAAACTAGTACCTCTAGAAAACACCAGCAACTCCTGCTGCTATCAAGTCTTTCACAGTCCACTGAACATTTAGAGCATTTCCACCTCCAGCATCTACAATAATGATAATCTTCTTTTGTGGGTAAAACAGTCAAATGAACAACCAAATAACAAAAAAAGAAAAAAAGAAAAGATACGATGAGAACAGTTCAGACAGTAGTAAATTGAAAATTTCAAAATTCAGCAACATCCCTCATCCCCAAAGTATGCACAAAAAAGGGAACTCGTAGCTTTCCCCTCACCTGCAAGGCTGCAACGGCACAGCAGTAGTCACCAGATCTTCTTGATCTCTTTCTTCTCATTCACCACGTCATGCATTTGCAATTTAGAAATCAATGTGTAGTCTACACTTTTGAAAGTTCAAGCTAATGATCGAACCTAGATATGATGATGAGCATAGCGTGATGCAAATTGGGGAAAAAACGTGATTCCCACATATGTTCCCGTGTTTTTGGGGGATTAATGAGTCGATCTCCCGCTGAAATCTATTTCCTTTTTCTTGCCGACATCTTTTTCCCTCTCATTCGTACCTGGACTCGTCATCCGCTGCCCAGCAGACCGACAACAAGTAAAGCACTTTGGCTGGTTGTCAAATGTTAGGAGAGAAAATGCAAATCATGCTCTTGAGCTGTCTCTATCTTCTATGCTTTTACTGCATCTGTCTCGGTAGTTTGTCCTCTTCAACGGGTTCTTAACATCTACATCTACATAAACAAAGTATCCTAGAAACATGCATTTCGCGAACAGCATTCCAAGCTAAATGCAAAACAAGTGGCGCAGATCTCAGCAACCCAACATCAGTGGAACCAACTATAACAAGCAAATTCTCTGGGCTATGCCACAAATGAGCGTGCAATTTCACCTGCGTCCGCAATCACGACAATTGTAACCAAACCAAATCCAAAAAACACGTCTACTAAACTCATCTCCGTAGCTTCAACAACAGATTTCCACTTCCCCCTTCTGTCAAGATTCTGTAATCTTGTATGTCGATATGGCATACGTTGGTATGTCAATCAAATTAAGGTTGATAATTTCGAATGAAAGTTAGTGAATTCAAAGGTCTTTCTAAGCACAAGTATAAAGGGAAAATTGTCCAAAAAGTGTGAAATCTATTAAACTTTTGCCAATTCAATCATAAACCTTTTAATTTTGCCAATTAAATCTTAAAGATTTTCACATTTTACCAATTGAGTCCATCCAACCAATTTTATGAGAGAATTATCATCATAAAGAATTTTATTTTTCCTTTAATCTATAGTACTCGTGTTGTAAATATTTGTTACATCTTCATAATTTTGAGGAACATCCGATCACGCATGGATCAAACTCCCTAATTAACTCCATCATGCGAAATTAAATCTGACCAATGTATATTTCCCCTTTGTTCGGCTATATACCTTCACAACGATGCATGACAAGGAAGATTATGTCCCATGCAAATAATTAAGTACGTAGAAGCTGGTCTAGGTAGGATTTCACTCCACCAACATTCATTTTAGGTGGGGGGTCATAATTTAGTAATATTTTTATTTTTCGCACGGAAACGATGGGGGTTTGGGTAAACGATGTGCTCGTGTCTTGCATCGAACCATAATTCTCTAACTTTTCCTTCAATGATGATCGGCCTTCCCTGCGATTCAATTCGAGTCTCGTTCGTGGGCTCAAAAAACTTGCGCCATAATCATAACAATACAAATATAAAGAAGCTTAGTATTTGATCACTTGATCTTTTAATTCGTAATAATAACCTAATGTACGAGGATATGTTAATTTCTTTGGTAGAACTCATGCTAAATTCTATAACAGAAAAGAAAAACCACACACCAAGACTCCATTTCTTTCGCGAAAAATGAACAATTTTAAATCATTTTTCTAAAAAAACGATATCTTATATCTCTTACATAAATGTGAGAAGAAAAAATATTTTCATCGGACACAATAAGATGATTAAATGCATAACTCATAGCCACTTGCATGAGATGATTCAACGATAAATTTTCATGCGACGAAGTCTTGTGCTGAAGAGGTATAATAATTTCGACCTGTCCACACGGCTACTCACATCTCACGATCCTCGACAGAGATGTTGAGTATTTACATGTCAGTATTTTTATTGACCATATAAGGTGCGGGAGGGTCACTAGAGTCATTGCAATCGACAGTAAACGATGGGGCTTTCAATACGGCAGTCAGAACTACTGTAGCTCAATCCAAAAGGGTGTGGAATCGAGAGGTTTCCACAGGAACTTTGGCATCCGGGCTTTATCTTTGAATCATCAGCTTCTGCTGTGTGATTGCAGTATGGACCCAATACATCCGCAAGCACCACAACTTTCAAGAGAAGTATGTGGATGACCATGGTTCTTCCTTCAACACTGCATATGATTTTTTTTTTCTTTTGATGGATTAATCTGATGGGTTGGGGGTTGTATACAAGGAGAAGTATGGTGGGTTTGGTCTTCATCGTTTTTCTTTCGGGTCAAATAGCTGTAGTTATCGGCTCAGTTCAAGCTGCGGATTTAACATCAGCTGGTCCTATACGCCAGCATTAGACTAGTCAATGATACTTCCGCGTGTGACGAAGTCCCGTGCAGTGCGGTGCACGGTACATTTTCCAAATGCATAATTTATTCGACATATTGGAATCTTTTGTCTCTACTCATCGAGAGGAACAAGCCATTGCGAGCCAGAGACTGGAGTACTCTTGTCCAAAAAGAGCTGTTCTTACTTTCCAAATATTCTCTGAAAGGATTCTTAGGATTTCAGAGTCTAAGGAAATATATCTCTCTACCTCCGTGGGTAAACAGAAGTCTGGTCTTCTCCTTTCCCAATCGATCTTTGATAGTTGGAATATTGGGGCAAAACTTAAAAGTTGGTGGGAAAGGAGAAGACCTGGAACCCTTGGTAAACTCCATAAACGACAACTCCAAAACAAAATATTGCTCTGTATCTCTCGATCGTTAAACACAATTTCTTCATTTTTTAACGAATTTCATCAGTTGAACAGCAAGAATTAATGATAACCTTAGAAATTTTTCTCTAAGATATCTTTAAATTTCTTTATAGACCCTTTGAAAGACCCAAACTCCTTATTGGTAAATGGTGTGTGTACCAACTCATTAATCTATTAATTAGTGCTCCCGTCCTCACCACCACAATCATCTACAAGTTTTTTCACTAGGGCCCTTGGGTTTTGATTTCATAAAATAGAACAAAACTTCACTCCTTTTCTTTCTAAATAAACTTAAAGTAATTGTGCAATTTTGAAAATATCATGAAAAATTACATACATCCTGTATTAAGTTGATATGTTTCAAAAAAGATTTTTAAGAATTTCGCATGATAAAAGTTTGATAAAGATTTTTAAAAAATGAAAAGCAAATAGTTAAAATCATGGCAAAAAGTCATTAAAAAGCCCAAATTATGCCCACTATGACATACTTACTATAAAAATAAAAATAAAAATTGCATTACCAAAAACAAAAGGTAAATATTGTTGACAAAGCGCCACATGGCTTAAGTAAATATTGTTGACAAAGCGCCACGTGGCTTAAGTAAAATTAAAACAACGTCGTTTTGACTAAAAAATATTATGAAGAAATCTTGATGGTAGGTTAATGTATCATGCAGGTACAAGTTTAGAGTTTTTAATTTAAAATAAAAAGGTAACATGTCACAGCAAGCATAGTTTGAATTTTTCATATTACAAAAAAAAAAAAAAAGTATTCGATGGGAAATTTAATAGCAATATTGTGTTGCCTATTTGAGAGCTTACCTTGTACTCTAACAATTATAGCACACATAAATAAATAGAACGTTTCTTTTTTATAAATAAACTCCATAATAGATAGAATTAATGAATGTCATATCTTTAATAAGGGTAGTGTGGCAGAACTTCAATTAGATATAACAGATGTGATAGTCCATCGACAAATTAACTTGGCCCAAGCCGGTCGACTCACCCCAATAAGAAATTGTTAATTCATATTAGTTCGGTTTCGATTTGAAATCTCAAAGAACGAAAACTAACCAACCTATATATAGAAGAAGAACAAAATCCGTTGTGTCTAAATCTGCAAAATAGAAAACATAATACTCCAACGAAATTACATCTTCTAGTTCAGAGTAAAGTCACAAATATGGTCCGACATCTAATTGTTGCTAAGTAAAATGGACTTTGGGAGTCCAAAATTGATTTTCGGAAATTTATTGAGGGTCATCTGTAGAGTTTTAGGTAAATGCTAAGTCAACTTGGTTGGTCTCCTTGACAGTTTCTCATGTAGGACAATATGTCTCATCGGGATTTGTTATAGCCCGCCAACTTTGACTGCATCATTGATAGAGAGAGTATCAATGTTGCAGACCGCTTTGAATTGCGGTGCCAAGACTTGAGAAGTCAAGCAAAACAAGGGTAAGCGTGTGCAACGGGGGAGAGACCACAACCCCAAAACAGAAGAACGAGAAAAGAAGAAAAGCAACAAGAGTAGACTGATTTGAGCTGGTGATTGTATGCATGAAATGCGTTTTGAGGTGGATGGATTTGTACTCAAAAAATTGTATATTTATGTTGTTAGACTATATATGTGCATTTTGAAAAAGAATAACGTGTAGCTTCGAAATAAGAAATCAATTAGCTTCAAAGAGGTTGAATATAAAATTTTCAATTGTTGCGTTGCAAAATTCAGATTTCTAAATAAGATTCCTTTATATACTTTTAAAGTAAGACAAGATACATCACAAGTGGACTTTTTTTTCCTTTTTTCTAGGCTAGAATTTCTAATTAATATGGATTATGGTTGATATGTATTGCAAAGAATTATCATCACAAAGGATTTTATTTTTCCTTCAATCTAGTACTTGTGTTGTATATATTTTGTTAAATTTTCATATTTTGAGGAACATCTTATCTTGCTATCATCGCGATAACAAAGAAACGCAATCATAGTTATCAAAAGTCATTTTTAAAGAAACTAATATAATCAAACTGCGAGCATAATAGATCTAATGATTAAAAATGTTATAAAACTCTTAAACTTATTGCATTTGTGACAATTTATTCATCAACCTTTTAACGGTGTCATTTTATTCATAAATCTTTTAACCTAGAGTTGAAGGGAACATCTCTCCTCCGTGGGAAAACAAAAGTCTAGTCTTCTCCTTTTCAAACGATTTTTTATATATGGAATATTGTGACAAAACTTAAAAGTTGATGGGAAAGGAGAAGACCGAGACCCTTCATCTTTTACGAAGAAAGAAACCCTTGGTAAACTCCATAATAGGACAATTCCAAAACAAAATATTGCTCTGTATCTCTCGATCGTTAAACAAAATTCCTTCATTTTTTTAACGAATTTCGTCGGTTGAACAACAAGAATTAATAATAACCTTAGAAATTTTTCTCTAAGATATCCTTAAACTTCACTTCTTTTCTTTCTAAATAAACTTAAAAGTAATTGTCCAATTTTGAAGATATCATGAAAAGTTACATAAATCCTGTATTAAGTTGATATGTTTCAAAAAAAGATTTTAAGAATTTCTCATGATAAAAGTTTGACAATATTTTTAAAAAATGCAAAGCAAATAGTTAAAATCAGGGGAAAAAGTCATCAAAAGCTCAAATTATGCCCACTGTGACATATTTACTATAAAAAAAAATTCCATGACCAAAAATATGAAAATTATATATGCTTAACACATTTACCTTCCATCAGGATTTCGTCAATGAGTACTAATAAGAATATACCTACATAAACAACGAAAGGCAAACATTGTTGACAGAGCGCCACATGGCTTAAGTAAAATGAAAACGACGTCATTTTGACTAAAAAATGGTCTGAAGAAAGCTTGATGGTGGGTTAATGTATCATGTAAGTACAAGTTTGGGGTTTTTAATATAAAAAGAAATACTTTAAGGTAAATATGTCACAATAGGCATAGTTTGGATTTTTCATATTACAAAAAAAAAAAAAAGTATTCAATGGGAAATTTAACAAAGTATTGTGTTGCCTATTTGAGAGCTTATAACAATTATAGCACACATAAACGAATAGAACATTTCTTTTTGATAAATAAACTCCATAATAGATAGAATTAATGAATGTCATATCTTTTAATACGCGGTCATAAGGTTAGTGTGGCGGAATTTCAATTATATTTAACAAATGTGATAGTCCATCGACAAATTAAGTTGGCTCGAGCCGGTCAACTCACCACAGTAAGAAATTGTTGATTCATATCAGTTCAAGTTTTGATTTGAAATCTCAAAGAATAAGAACTAACCAACCTATATATAGAAGAAGAATGAAATTCACAGTGTCTAAATCTGCAAAATAGAAAACATAATCCTCCAACCAAATTACATCTTCCAGTTCAAAGTAAAGCCACAGATATGGTTTGAGATCTAATCGTTGCTAAGTAAAAGGACTTTGGGAGTCTGAAATTGATTTTCAAAAATTTATTGAGGGTCATCCGTAGAGTTTAGGTAAATGTTAAGTCAACTTGGTCGGTCTCCTCAATAGTTTCTCACGTACGACAATATGTCTCATCATGATTTGTTATAGCCTACCAACTTTGACTGCATCATTGATGGAGAGAGTATCAATGATGCAGACCACTTTGAATTGCGGTGCCAAGACTTGAGAAGTCAAACAAAACAAGAGTAAGCGTGTGCAGCGGGGGAGAAACCACAACCCCAAAATAGAAGAAGAAGAAGAAAAGAAGAAAAGCAACAAGAGCAGACTGATTTGAGTTGGTGATTGTATGCATGAAATGCATTTCGAGGTGGATGGATTTGTACTCGAAAAATTGTATATTTATGTCGTTAGACTATATATGTGCATTTTGAAAAAGAATGATGTGTAGTTTCGAAATAAGAAATCGATTAGCTTCAAAAGAGATTAAATATAAAATTTTCAATTGTTTCGTTGCAAAATTCAGATTTCTAAATAAGATTCCTTTATATACTTTTAAATTAAGACAATATACATCACAAGTGGACTTTTTTTCCTTTTTTTGGGCTTGAATTTCTAATTAGTATGCATTGTGGTTGATACATATTGCGGAGAATTATCATCACAAAGAATTTTATTTTCCTTCAATCTAGTACTTGTGTTGTATATATTTTCATAATTTTCAGGAACATCCTATCTTGCTCTCATCGCGATAACAAAGAAATACAATCACAGTTACCGAAAGTCATTTTTAAAGAAACTAATCTAATTGAACTAGGAGCATAATAGATGTAACGATTAAAAATGTCATAAAACTCTTAAACCTATTGTATTGTGCCAATTTAGTCGTAAACCTTTTAACGGTATCATTTTGGTCATAAATCTTTTAATTTAGAGTTTAAGGCAATGTCTCTCCCTCCATGGGAAAACAAAAGTCTGGTCTTCTCCTTTCTAAATGATATTTCATATTTGGAATATTAGGACAAAACTTAAAAGTCGATAAGGAAAGGAGAAGACCTGGCCCTTTGTCTTTTATAAAGAAAGAGACTTCTTGGTAAACTGTAAAATACAACAATTCCAAAACATGATATTGCTATGTAACTGTTTCATCGGTTTTGATTCCTGTGAATAATCTTTCACCAAACATTGCACTTTGGTTTTATTATAGGAGACTTAGGTTCTATGTTGAGTTTGGATAGAAAATGTCAAATGTAAAGGGGAATTTTGTTCTCAACTTGTATATACAACCTTAATGACTAATACTTAAATGACTCGAAGACTAACAACCCTCGAGCCAAACTACACCATAATTTAATCAATGATGTGACTTGGTACAAATAACTAAATAGCCTACTCTTCAAACTCAAATTATGCTAGAATTTAATCTATGACACAGCTTGTTTTAGATGTAAAGCTGAAATTTAATCAATAGCAATGTCCCTAGATAGAAAACACGACATCATAATTTAATCAACGACATTGGGCTTTGTGGAGCAACACCAGAATTTAATCAGTAGTGCTAGATCAGATAAAGATACATGTCGGAATTTAATTGACAACGAGAATCTTGAAAGCTATAGCTAAAATACGATAAAGTAAAGATAAAATAAAGATAGTTATTGTGTTGTGCGAGCGCCCAAGGGGGGTGGTGGGGCTTCTTCAATTCTTCAATGGAGAGACTGTGGTATTTATAAGGAATCAATGTTCCTTAGTCGGTTGTTCCTTCTTGTGCATTACTCTTTGCAATCTCCATGTGTTTCATTTCTCTGAGACGTCCTTATCCTTTAGCAACCGCTTCCTAACCCATCGACGATGCTCGTGCAGCTTGCTCATCAAGCAAATAACTATTCCATATTTTTACGCACATTTCTCGTGACAATTGTTCTCACTTGAATTCTAGTGCTAATCCCATTCAGTCTTCAAATCCAATACACTATCCTCATAGCCTGACATGTAATTATTAATTTCCCAGCCATCGACTTTGAGTTTGGCTTCTAAAATCCCATTGAGGCTTGGCTTAAGTAGCCTCCACCAAAACTATTTTCCATTGATTTTATGAATCAAAATGGGGTGTTTCATCTAAAACTCCCTCGTGACCAGCACGTGTTTTCAAGGGTAGATTTGAGTGTCAAAATATGCCCCATTTTAAAAGAAATAAATGTGAATTTATTTCTTTTAAAGAAATACCTTATTTTTGAACAGCCTTCTAGGGCGATCATGCCTTTCTATCCTCTGACATCCTTTTTAATATGGATTTTCAATTTATGTATTATCTCGACACGTCTCCTCTAATTTTGTAACTTTTCTCTTTTCTTCCCCGAAGCGTCGTCTTCCACCAGTACCCCTTCAAGGTTCTCATCTTTGTATTTTGTCTTCTTGTTTTACCCTACTTTCACATTCTCTCTGCGATTCCTTTCATCTACGCCTCGTCACTTGCCATGGAACCCAAAAGGGCCTCCAACTACTACTCATAAGACTACCTTAGCAAGTTGATCACTCTTTAAAAAGGGGAGCATGCTAAAGATTGTTGTTTTGGTCTATTAAGTGAGGTCGAAGACGTGACGGACTACTTCCTTCTGGGTGCCAACATTATTGACTATAATAGAATTCCTCCCTTAGTTAAATCTTGCTTTCCCACTAAGCGCAAGACTTTGGCTATCAAAACAACTCTTTCCGAGACATCTGGTCTTTAACCTCTCCTCAATTTCGTGGATTCCCCTCATTTGAATCAGATTTCCACAAATAGTATCTTCGATTAAGGGATAGCGAGCCAACCTGACTGGCTTGGATGAATGTTGGGATTGAGAAAACACTTGCGATCAGCATGTCTTCCTATGACGTAAATCGTGGACTAATAGGGTATGTATAAGCTTATAGTCCCCATTAGTTAATGGTTTCATTTTCCCTTAGGGACCCTTGATTGTTACTTTGCTGGACATGTATACCATAACCGATTTTCAATTACATGGCCATTCTATTGAGTAGGCTTAATTGCAAACACATTTGCAATATTATCTCTCTCGTTCAAACGACATTCTTATAATTATGGTGTGTGACATCTCTGGGTTCATCATTAAGCTGACAATAGGACTTGTACTAATACATTAACACAATCAAAAGAACTGATTGTCCAAATCAATCTCCTGTTCTTGCAAACCATGAGTGACAACTAACAATATATCATGACTACCCAGACAGTATTTTTAGAATATAATGAACCTGTTAGCTTTGGCGACCTTATAATTCGATCCTTCTATCTCACAATGTCCCGATCAATCAAAGGTCGTGGAACTATTGGTCAAGTAACCAATCCGATCATATGTACAAATTTAATTGACATGTATTTCTTAGAGATATGAACCATTCATTCTCGATTACAATTCCGGCCAAAGATTTCAATACAATGTCACGATTAGATCGCATAGGACATCAATCTTGCATAACAAGAAGGCAAATCCCATATTGCGCATACATGTGCCTTCGTATGTAAACAAACTATGACCATCAAATATAGAGACGATTCAATGAAACAATTAATCACTAATGCTTTTCTGGTATCTAATCTTGTTTAAATATTAAATAAAGCATTTATGCAGCATTTTATACCAATCATGAGTTCTATGATTCAATTCCTAATTAGACTAAGGAAATAGAAATCCAAGCATCACAAAAGTGCATTTGGAATAAGTTAATATTTGCTTCCAAGAAGTTAAATACGACTTCTTCTTCTTCTTTTTTGGGTTTTTCGAGGGGTTTATATTCATTTGCGTTGAAAACTAATCAAAAACCATATTTTTTTTGTCTTTTTTCTATTTTCGGAAAATAAAATCCATTTTTTGGGATTTTTTATTTTTCTGGAAATATAAACCATTTATTATTTTTTCATTTTTATTATTAAAATATTTTTTAACAAAAAAATAATATATCATATTATATTATATTATAAAAAGGATCGGGGTCGGATTCCCGGGTCGGGATTGATCCAAATCGTAAGCCATCGACCAGGGTGGGCTTGCCGCGCCGGCCCAGCCCGGAATTTATTTTTTTAAAAATCCAAGCCCAAACAAATCAAGCCCACTTTCCATTAAAAGAAATGCCCAGCCCAAGAATCAGCTAGCCCACGCGTGCTGGCCCAAATCGGCCGGAACCTTACCCGGCTGAGATACCCGCGTCCAACCCTGTTCACGGCCGCCTCTGCTCCCTGCACTCGCACTACACTGACGGGGATGGCTGCGACGAGCGGCGCCAGTCTTCGTTGGGGAGACGCCGCAGGTCAGCAGCCAGCAAAGAACTCCGGCGGTGGGCTGCAGCTCGTCGTCGAAGGACCAGCGATCACAACAGTGGGGGTGGCGAGCAGCAGCGGCAGGTTCGACGGCGAGCAGGAGGCGTGAAACTTGGTTCGCAGCCACCGACTCGGCTCTGATCCGCGGTAGGGTTGGCGATTACGAGCAGCAAGTAGACAGGGACAGCATCGGGGGATGGCGGCACGGCTCGAGGGACCAACAGCCCGGCAAGGATGGCGTTGTGTAGCGGGCAGCAACTTGTCGTCGATGGACCAAAAGGCGACAGCTACAGGCGGCGACCGAAACAACGTCAACAAGCGAGGCCGTCGACGGCGGGACAGCGGTGACGTGAGGCCAAACACCTGTGCTACCCATGGTGGCGAAGCTCAGTCCCGCGGCCCTTTCCCTCTCTCTCAGATCTGGAACCTCAGATCTCCTATCGGATCTCAGCATCTCTCTTTTTCAGATCTAGGTTTCTCTCTCACCGCCCTTCTCCAATCTTGCTCACTCACATAAACCTCTCTCGAATCTCAGCCTCGCAAGCTAACTCTCTGCCTCTATTCAGATCTCGGCCAGATCTGATCAAACGCCCTCAGATCTGGCCTTGCTCAGATCTCCCCACCTTAGATCTCCGGCTTGCTCTCTCTCGGACCTCCCCTGATGTTTCTCGGGGGAAGTCCTCTGAGCTTGTTGCCTTCGATCTCTCTCTCTCTCTCTCTCTCTCTCTCTCTCTGTGCATGTGTCCTTGGCCTCCCCGCCGACGCCCTATTTATAGGCAAGGAGGCTGATCGGCAGAGGTGCTTGGACTGTCGATCCTTGGCGCTCCGAGTAGCCTTTTCCGGCCAGTCGAGGCGGCTCTAGCTAGTCCGCCTCCTCTACCGCATTGAAAACGGGTCCCTCCGTCTGCGCCGCTCCACGTGCGTCGTCGTTCTTCTCTTCTGTTCGGGCTCGCGGGTGTCCGACCTCCTCTTCGCATGTTGCAGAGGCAAGGGAGGAAGAAGACAAGGAGGAGGGGGGCGGGCCAAGGAAAAAAAGGCCTTGAGCCCGCGTGGGTGAAAAAGAAGAAGAAGGGGAGTTGGGCGTGAAAGCCCAGCCCCGCAGGCCCTTTTTTTTTAATATATATATAATTCTATTTATCCGAAATAAGGTAAGAAAAAGGAAAATAAAAATAGAAAATAAAATTTAATGGATGCAAATAAAAACTAAGACCTAGGTGATGCGAAAATCATTTTTGTTAGGGTCAAATTGTTCCCTAATTTTTTATGCAATTTAATTCAAAATACCTAGTCAGAATTTTTATCAAAAAAAAAAAAAAAATTGCCTAGTCAAAATTTAGGTGTCAACAGAGATATTGACTCTTCAAGTAACGGTGATTAAGACTATCATACTTACTAGAAAAATTCGAGCATTCTCTCCAGAACTTTAGACGCAAAAAAGTTATCACAGAACAACAATAGAAGTAACGGACACAAAAATGATGCAACTTGCTTTGATTATAAGAAAATCGGACATATTGAGATCAACAATCCCACTAACAAGAGAAGGAGGACGAGATCAAGGAAATACAAGGCAAAGTAATTGAGTTGGAGCGGTCTTAGTATCTCTTGAGAAGGGGAGAGAAAGAAAAGGCAACCTTGTGTGTGATGGTCGATGCCCATACTTCAGAAGAGGTAGACTCTTGATTGCGATGCTTTTCGATGATGATTTTGATTTTGCATTTAAAGAAATGTGTGTTGAATCGGGGAAATGGTTCTTTAAAGAAACAAAATACTGTTTTGAATAAAGTAATTGCGTTTTATACAATGTTCCCCATAAGATCAGGACGAGATACTTGATATAGAATGGATAAAAAGAGAAGGGAGATGTTATTGTCTGCGGTACTCTACCAAAGTGTAAAATGAGACGTTGAAAATTACTTAACATTATAAAATTTGAATTGATCTGGCAAATTATTTCCGGATATTAATCGTAGTCGAGCATTGAAAATGACCCATTTGCAGTTTGATCTTAGACCACATGGCAACATCGATAGCACATTAAGAATCAGAAACAGAGATTGCTGACACTATTGACGAAGAACAAAACATGCATATTGAGTGATCAATGCTATATAAGGGCAATATACTCTCAGTACTGCAACATCAAATACGAAAGAACGGAAGCATACAATATCGAGATTATTTATGTGGTTTATTATCCTGAGAAATTAGTTTTCACGAGCCATGCTAGATACATGGTACGCGTTTTCTCGACATGTTCCTTTATTTTTTGTCTGCAATTTTTCTGAAAGGACTACATGAAAATGAACCCAGACATTCGGCCTGGCCTGCATACCGAATTCTGCTAGATGCATGGAATGCGATTAATCTAGAGATAACCCTTTTCTTTGCAGCACCGGATGGCTCCATCGAACATGTCCTCGATCCCGTACTTATACTCGAAACCGGCGTCCAATAGCTTCCTCGACGCAAGGCTGGCGAACCTGGGGCCTTTCACTTCCTTCAAGGACCTACAAAGATTTGTAAAACTCTGCTCTCAGTTCAAGAACAGCAATGGTAGATCTGTTAGATTATAAAATAAGATATGATAGGACTTACTCCGGCGAGGGTATCTGAAACTCTGGGTATCTTTCCGGGAGAAACTTCGACATCTCTTCGATGGCCATCATGGCCGAGGAACATATGTACCGCCCCTTGGCGTCGGGGTGCTCAAAGAGGAAGATGTGTGCTCTCACCACATCGTCTACATGAACGGGACACATTTTGCAGAGAAAAGGGTAGTCGTTCTCATTCCCTGATGATTTCAAACGGGATTTATTGCAGCCAAATTAAGATTTTAAGAAGAATGTGTCATCGAAATGAACATGAACATATGCATGGATAGATAAAAGTCTTGTCTTCCTCTGGCTTGTATTTGATATTGAACATGGAAACATTGTCAAATTATGGAATTTCTGCATCTGTTTGGTGATCAAATCAGTCAATTTCATCATGAATTTGACTATAATATGGCATGAGGAAAATTGTCCAAAAAAGTCTTAAACCTATCTACGGAGACCAATTTAGTTCTAAATATTTTTATTTCCATATTATCTATGGAATTCGAACCTAAACTTTATTTACAATGTGTAGATTTAGTCCTAAATCTTTGAATAATGTGTCAATTTAGTTCTACACCTTTCAATTATGTCAATTTAGTCTTAAAACCTTTTAATAATTTGCCAATGTGGTCATTCTGGTCAAATATCCAAATAATATGCTTATGAATAAATTGACAAATCAAGACGAGTGCTAAAAAAGTCATAAATATATTGCGTTGGTAAGAAGTCAGTTTCAAACTTTTCGATTTGATCAATTTAATATTAAACCACATTGATACCAATTGAATATATATGACCAATTTAAAATGGAAATTACTAACGTGGATGCTGATCATTTTATACGACACGACTAGTGTTCACATGGACATTTTCTAAAATTTTAATATTTTTTGAATTTTTTATTGTTTATTTTCCCTTTCCTTTTTTTTTTTTCTTCTCTTTCCCTTCTACCTTTTTCTTTTCCACCATGGCCGGCGAGGGTGGCAAAAGCAAGCCAGCCACCGGCGAGGGTCCCAGCCCTTGTCTGGCCTCACCTAGATAGGGGAGATGAAGGAAAGGGGTTCACTTCTCGCCATTCCTTATCTCAGGTGAGCAAGAGTAGGTATGGCAGAGAAGACAAATCCCATGGAAGACGTGAAGAGGAGGTGCGGCTGCCTCATCAATCATCGATTCTTGGAAGCGCACACTCCTCAAGTGGGCTGACTTCAAGACCTCTTTCCTCTCTCGATGCACTTCTTCTTCTTGAGATTCACCTATCAGGTTAATCTCCCTTGATGCAGGCAAGGCATGCCTCGCTAGGGCCTTGTCGACCGCAAGTGAGGCCACTTTCGCCAACAGCTTGCTAGGCTATGGCAAGCAAGCCTTGCCTGGTGGTTGAGGCGTCCTCATCCACAGTTGCTTGCACCTCGCCTTCATTTGGGCAAGGGCTACAATCCTCATCAACCACGGTGGAAAGGAAAAAACTAGGAAAAAGAGAAAAAAAAAAAAAAAAAAAAAAAAATTAAAAAAAAAATATGAAAAAAAAATTAAAATTAGAAAATGTTGACACCAGCACCAGCTGTACCATGTAGGACGATTAGAGTCTTTGTTAATAATTTTCAGCATAAATTAGTCGAATAGACTCAATTGATACGAATATGAAAATGTTTATGACTAAATTAGTTCGATTAAAAGGCTTAAGTCCGAATTGGTACCAATGCAAATTGCTTAGAATTTTTTTAGTGCTTTTCCTTAGGAAATTTTCCAAAGGTTTAAAACAAAATTGATACAAAGAAAAATTTAGGATAAAAATAGCAAATCTTCAAATAATTTAGGACTAAATTGATACATTAAAAAGTTTAGGACTGAATTGGCTATCATACGATAAGTTTAGGAATTTTTGAACAATTATCTCATATGGTACATGTATTATGATAAGTTATTGTAAAGTGTATATGTCATGTAAATTAAGATTATATGAATCATTAGTTATGAGAGTTCTAGTGTGGATCACACATTATCAACGGTCCATATAAACTTAGCTTAAGGGTCGTGTGATATGTTTTGTGCAGCACATACCTAATACCAAAGCCAGCGCAATCTGAACAGATCCGGCGAATTTGGGACAAATGAAGGGTCCATGGACCAACGTGGGAACCACTGTCACCACTTCCAGCCCGTGCCTCTCTCCGAACTCCAGAACCGCCTTCTCGGTCAACGTCTTTGAGATTGCGTACGAGGCTGCAAGCATGGGCACTTCTCCGAGGGACTTGACATCGCTCCAGGTGTCCTCATCCTGTATCTCAGCGTTGGAGTTGTTAAATTGAACTGCAGCCGAGCTTGAAGTGTACACGACCCGCTTCACGGTCTTGGAATTCAAGCAGGCCCTCAGGATGCCTAACGCTCCATCAATGCATCTTTTGGTAACGACTGGCTCTGGCTCTCTGTCCTCAAAGTCCACCGGGGTGGCGACGTGGAAGACTCCGACACAACCATCAATGGCTGGGCCGAAACTCTCGGGATTGCCGAGGTCAGCGATGAGGATTCGTAGCCTTTCCGATGCTACTGGTAGACTTTTCAAGAAGTCGGTATCTCTGCTGCCATCTGATCAGAAAGTATTTTTAATCGCGTCATGAATAAAACCTTCAAACACTTCATTGGACATCAACGCTTCAATGGGAGAAACCGGTCCAGGAAAAATCTACTATTGCAGCACTTGACTTATTCAGAAAATACTCTAGATTACACCATAAAACTCAGCAAAACATGGACTGCAAGAAAAGCTGATTCAAGAGATCCTATTCTAGCCGCCACCGCATACGGTACATGTACATCTCAGTCATATAAGAAAAACCAGATCATCGTGAACCGATTCCATTGCCATTAACTTAACCCATATTTAGTTCATCTTGTGCTTATTCAGGCTTGAAAAGGCAGCAAAAAGGGGTTGCCAAGGGCCTATTTAGTAACCATTTTGTTTCTGGAAACAATTCTTGATCAGAAATGATTATTTTTTATTCTATTCCCTTAAGAATTTCTAAACATTTGAAGGCATTTGGTAACGGCCCGAAATTTCTATTCCAAGAATAGAATTGCATTTGGTATCTCTCTCAAAATTTCTAATTCAGACCATTTTCGTTTAATTTTTTAATTATTTTTTCTCTTTTTCTTTTTTTTCCTTTCTCTTCTTCTTCTTCAAGCTTTGGCCAATCGTTGGCCTCCTGACTGGTGATCGGCTAGAGTAGCATCGGTCATCTCGAGGGCCAACGACCTTACTAGAGTGTCACTAGCCCCCAGCAACCTTGCTAGAGCGTCACTAGCCCCTAACGACGCCGTGCCTCATCGGCCAAGCCTGACCAGCAGTTGGACAAGGCTTGATCGAGCCTCACCCGACCAGGCAAAGCTAGCTAGTGGCTAGGCGAACCTCCAGCGAGCTCGCCAAAACCCATCCAACCAATCGAGCCTCACTCGACCAAGCAAAGCTGGCTGGTGGCTAGGGGAGCCTCCAGCAAACTCACTAAACCTTGTCCAACCAATCGTCAGCGATTGACGACGGCAGTGGAAACAGAAGAGAGAAGGAAAAAGAAAAAGAAGAAAAGAGAAAAAGAAATTTCAGTTAGCTTGAATATAGAATTGTTCTTAGAAACAAAGAAATAACTTTCTTTTACTCCTTGATTTTTTTCCCGTAAACAAAAAATTTATCAAATAGATTTATGTTCTTCTCTTGTTCTCAAGAACCAACAAATGAAATCAGGTACTGTTTGATCAATTGCCAAAGACACCCTAGACTTCCTAAGAGGACAAAAGGTACGCAAGTTTTTTTCTTTGGTAGGCAACCCAACTTTTTCTGCACTTATTTCTCCATATGCACAAGACCACTCGAAGCACACTGATAGTCCCATGTTCAAGCTGGAAAAAATCAGAGAGACTTACCCGAGTCGGGTCTGACTGTGGTCCGGACCGAGTAACCACGTTCAAGGAGCCTCATGATGAGCCATGAAGCAATGAAGCCAGTACCACCCGTCACGCACACTGTCCCTGTGTTGTCCTCCATAGTTCGAAGAAGTGTAAAGCTTGAAGTTTCACAAAGCAGCGAACTTTCTCAAGTGCGACCTTGATGTTTGCCTGGCAAGAGTGTTGCGCACGTCACAGGCCTATGTACTTTGAGATCGAAAAGTCCACCCCTTACTAGAGTCAGCCTAAACTCGATCTTACCCTCGACCTGTCCCTGATTCGACCCGCCATAGATCCACAACTAGTTTGCTTTTCATACTAGTAGAGAGAGGTTAGCACAGATGGTCAACCCCTACAATACAACATAGCCCTCTCTTTTTTTAAGGACTCACTCGCTAGATTTGTGCTTCACGGTTCTTCCTTCTTTTATTGATTTAAGATTCTGGAGCATTGTATCCGTCACTCCCTATTGAACTCAGTCGCAATGTGACGGCGTGCACATGCCGATACACTGTACATGGACGGTGTTTTAAAACGTTGGGAAAAGGTTTCATAATCATTTCGCATCCTCACTTTGGCTGCGTTTGGATTCCGCTTTGCAAAGCTACTTTGGGCTTCCAAAGCCCCTTGGGCTAAAAACAGGCGTTTGGGAAAAAAATTTCTAAAGATCCTTAGGCGAAAGTTTGCCTTTTGAAGGCTGAAAGCCCAAGGCAGGGGGAGCCCTGCCTTGGGCTTTCGGCATTTGCGGCATGCCACGCCGCACTGTTCATACTTTTTTTTTTCCAAAATTATCCTCACGAATTTTTGGATTTTCCGGATGCGTGCCCTTGTCGAGCACTGTTCATCTTCTCCGGGCGTAGAGAGGCCGCGACCTACGCGATCTTCGTCGGAGCTTCGGGCGACCTCCGCAAGTCGCAGCTCTGGTGGCCAAAAGGCACGCGGTCGCCGGCGACCGTTGCCTGCCGCACCGCGACCTCCGCACGGAGCTCACCGACGCCGCGCGACCCACCTAGTGCGTGTCCGGTCGCGACCGATCCGGTGCCGGAGGCTCGAGCGGCGACCGATCCGGGTCGCGCCCTCGTCCACGGATCCGGGTCGCGGTGGCACCGTGCGACCTCCCGCGACCTCGCCGCCCCAGATCCGCGGGCGGCGAGGTCGCACGACCCCGCCGCGACCCAGATCTGGGGCAGCGAGATCCTCCCGTGACTTCGACGCCCCGGATCGAGGTCGCCGGAGGTCGAGGCGGCGTCGCGCGACCTCGCCGCCCGAGATCCGGGTCGCCGAGGTCGAGGCGGGCGTCGCGCGACCTCGCCGCCCCCGGATCCGGGTCGCGAAGGTCGCGACGGCGTCGCGCGACCTCACCGCCTCATATCCGAGGTCGCCGGAGGTAGTCGGAGGTCGCCGGAGGTCGCCGGAGGTCGCCGGCGGTCGCTGCCCTTGCCGGTCAATTTTTTTAAATTTTTCTTTTGCCAATTTTTTTTTTATCACAAAGATCTTTGTAAATGCAATTCTCCAAACACTATTTTGTTCAAAGTACTTCACAAAGGGGCTTTCAAAGTACAATTTACCAAACACATTTGCATTTTAAAAAACACCTTTAACTCCAATGTCTTTGCATTTTCCCAAGGACTTTCCCAAAAATAGTTCCCAAACCCACCCTTTAACAATAATGATCTGCTTCCGAAGTTCAAGCACTGGACGCTAGAACTTCGAATTGCATCTGCCGTCCAATGCTATTTTTGTCCAATCTATCTACCAAAGCGGCATGTTCTTTCCAGAATATAAGGAAAGACGGGGAAGCTTGGAGACACACACAGACAATCTAGCGGGAGATAAGCGCAGAAAACGTAATTGATACATATGATTTATGTGATTCGACCTAGTATGCCTAATCCCGGGGAAAGAGATGGACAAGATGCTTGATTATGATCAACAACAACGTATTACAATGGCTCGAGACAAAGTTTTGTGACCCTCATTACACGGTATGGTGATGGTGTTGTGGAGTTTGATAGAAAAAAATAATTTTGAAGTGCAGAACTTTTACTGGCAAATATGTCATTTTTATGTTACACAAGGAATAAAGCTTTTATTGTTGCTAATACAAGCAAGTAATTTTCATCATTAACTATGTATGCCCTATACTCTTGCTATCTATATTGTGGCACCATGGTTTTTCTCCATCTGATTTTTTGAAACAGTTTTCATGTAAAAAAAATTATTGTTTTCTTCTTTATTTTTTCTCTTCAAACATTCACAGTCGAAACATATTGTTTCCCAAATTCTAATAAAAAAGATAGGAAGTGTTTACTTTGCAAACTCCCTAAGCTCTCTCTTGAATTAGACTTTTCATTCTAAGTGAAATAGATCGAAAACCAGACTTAGAACTCAACCCTGCATGTGTTTTAAGGATGAGTAAGACAGATCGATTGAGCAATTGGATGAGGAACCGCTCGGATTGGACTAAACCGGCCAGTTGGGTCCAATTCCTGAAAGTGCTGGTCCATCTCTCAATTCCAAGGGGGAATCGGACTAACGGGACTAGACCGACTATATATATATATATTGAGGGAAGAGAGCTGCGTGAATAAATTTGGTTCGCTCCCGTTAGTGCTTAAATCTCTTGCCTTCTTTCTTTTTGTTCATATTTTCCTTTTGAGCTTGGCTGAGCTGACCATCACTTCGTAATGACTGCTCATTTTGCGATGAAACCGGATGACTTTTTCAACCGGTTTCATCTCACCCATTTTTTTTTTTTTATTGCAAGCTTAAATTGAGAGATAAAATCTCAAGAGGACCTACACAATGAAAATTAATTAGAATAATTTCAAGTAAAAAATATTATCACCTAAAAGAAATCATTAATGTCATTATATAGATCTATTAAATTTACAAGATGAAAAAACACTTGAAACGTTGGCTTTGCAATTAATAACAAAATCATTGTTGGCTTCTCAGTTCTTTCGCCAAAATTAAATTGCTTTAGAAAGACTCTTTAGTGACCTAAAATTAAGACCATTGATATTGATTACGCATAAAATGAATGAAGTAATGAACCAACCAAAAAAAAAATAATGAAGTAATGAAAAGAACAAAATAAGAATAATGCATTAGTAGAGAAGAAAATTTACCCCA
The DNA here is from genome assembly GCA_017140475.1 of Eucalyptus fibrosa. Taxonomy (NCBI): domain Eukaryota; kingdom Viridiplantae; phylum Streptophyta; class Magnoliopsida; order Myrtales; family Myrtaceae; genus Eucalyptus; species Eucalyptus fibrosa. The sequence continues at coordinate 15,899,548 of CM029509.1, forward strand.
TTGATCCAAATCTCGTAAATTAAGATGTGTCGGGCCTCAAATAATACAAAATCAATCTTAGTCTCAAGTGTTTTTTCATCTTTTAAATTTAATATATCTAAATAATGACATTAACGATTTCTTTTTAGTATGTGATAATATTTTTTACTTGTAATTATTTATATTTTATTATAATTTATTTTTTCATCATATTCATGAAAATTGATTGTGTGGGTCCTCTTAAGATTTTATCTCTAAATTTAAGCTTGCAATACAAAAAACATAAAAAACGAAAAAAATTGGGTGAAATGAAACTGTTTGAAAAAGTCATCCTCTTTCGTCACAAAATGAGCTGTCATTAGTTGACCATCACTCCATCACTTGACGGAGGAGGGTCAGCTAAGTGACGGAGTTGGTCAACTAAGCATTTTTATCTTTCGTTTTAATTCTTGCTTATTGATCCACCTTTCCCATTATCTTGCAAAGAAAATATTCCTCTCTGCCTCCTCGTGACTAGATTGTCTTGCCAACTTGTTGCCAAAATAAAATAGAGACAATGACAATCTCCTTTGCTTCTCTCTCCAATCACCGCCACATTTTTTGCCCCTTTTTACATAGTCTGGAAGAATTAATTCCTTTGATCATGCTGGCTAAAGTTTACAAGAGAAAAGCCTGGAAGATTTCTCTAATTGATTGGTTGGACCTCTTTCTTTTTGCCCAAAAAAGCAGACACCTCTTGCCCCCCCCCCTTTTTTTTTTTTTTTTAAATTTCATCTTCATGTTAAATAAGTGATCGGTTCCATTGGACTGAACCAAACAAGAAACCAATTACCCTTAGTGTGTTTTGAAGTTTCAATGTGTCTAGGATGTGTGGTAAATTGCTAATCTAAGCCTAAATTTATTATCGGATCTCATTTAAGTCATAAACCTTTCAATTAATTCAATATAGTTAGAAAAGTATCAAAAAAGTCCATTGGTACTAATTTAGTTCAAAACCTTTCAATTGGATTAATTTGGTCTGAAACACTTGCACATTGATACCAATTCAATTTATCAAGCTAATTTAAACTAAAAATTGCTAACGTAAATGCCAAGCGTTCTACTTGACATGATTGGCATTGGTATTGACATTTTTAAATAATTTTTTGATTTTTATTTAATTTTTCTTTTCTTTTCTTTATTTCTTTCATTTTTCCTTTTTTACTTTTTTTGCTACCAAGGGTCTCTCATGACCCTTGTCAGCCACTAGGCGAGAGCTAGCAAACCCTTGTTGGCCACAGGCGATGGTCGCAGCCCTCGCCTAGGCAATGCCTTCACGCTAGGGACGCGATGGCCCTTGAGTATTTGCAGAGATCTGAATTAAATGGAGTAGAAATGAATCGACCAAAAAAAAGCTAGAAGCTACTGCAACTCTGCTGAAACTGTCAACAATATTCGCGAAGAGCAAAAGGTGCCCATACGGCGTGGTGTGATATAAGTGCATATATTCTCGGCACCGCAATATCAAACACAGAAGGACAGAAACAAGCAGTACCAAGATTATTCACGCGGTTTGATATCTCGTACAAAGCCCTCGGATAAATCATATGATGTGAACCCAGGACAGATCAGAATAGAAATAGGTCATACCGTATGGCATGATGCCGTTTTATCACTTTGAACATTACTATGCTCGGCCTAAGGCACCGAATTCTATCATAAACATAGAACAGAGGTTGATCTAGAGAAAGCCCTTTTCTTTGCAGCACTGGATAGCTCCATCAAACATGTCCTCGATCCTGTACTTATACTCGAAGCCAGTGTCCAACAGCTTCCTCGGCGAAAGGCTGGCGAGCCTGGGACCTTTCACTTCCTTCAAGGACCTACAAAGATTTAAAAAACTCTGCTCTCAGTTCAAGAACAGCAACAGTAGATCTGTTAGATCATGAAATGGGATACAGCAGGACTTACTCCGGTGAGGGTATCTGAAACTCCGGATATCTTTCCGAGAGAAACTTGGACATCTCTTCGATGGTCATCGTGGCTGAGGAACATATGTACCGGCCCCTGGCGTCGGGGTGCTTGAAGAGGAAGATGTGTGCTCTCACCACGTCGTCCACATGCACGAGAGATGCTCTGAGGAGAATAGAGTAATCATTCTCGTTCCCTGTTAATTTCAAACGGGATTTTCCGCAGTCAAATTAAGACTTAAAGGAAGCGTGTACCATTGAAATAAACATGAAGATATGAGTGGCACGGCTTATGGTCTGGTCTTCCTTTGTCATACATTTGACATAGAACGGAGAAACGTTGTCAAATTATGGAAATTATGCATCTTTTTGGCGACCAAATCAATCAAAGTGGTCATGAATATGACTATGACATACAAGGTATAAGAATGTTATTGCAAAATCTATATATCATATTGACCAATATTACTTGAACCCTTAATTATGTGAGTCTCACATGATCAACGATCTAGATATATTTCACATACCTAATACCAAAGCCAGCGAATTCTGGACAGATGAGGCGAACTTGGGACAAATGAATGGTCCATGAACGAGTGAGGGAATGACTGTCACCACTTCCAGCCCGTGCCTCTCTCCGAACTCGAGAACCGCCTTCTCGGTCAATGTCTTTGAGATTGCGTATGAAGCTGCAAACCTCGTGATTCCTCTGATGGAGTCAACATCGCTCCACGAGTCCTCATCCAGTATATCAGCGTTGGAGTTGTTAAGTTGAACTGCATACAAGCTTGAGGTGTACACAACCCGCTTCACGGTCTTGGAGTTCAGGCAGGCCCTCAGGATGCCTAATGCTCCATCGATGCATCTTTTGGTGACGACTGGCTCTGGCTCTCTGTCCTCAAAGTCCACTGGGGTGGCGACGTGGAAGACTCCGACACAGCCATCAATGGCTGGGCCGAAACTCTTGGGGTCACCTAGCTCAGCAGTGAGGATTCGGAGCCTTTCCGATGCTCCTGGCAGATTTTTCAAGAAGCTGATGTCTCTGGTGCCATCTGATCAGTACGATCCGTCAATCGTGTCCCAAATAAAAATTCAAATATTTAATAGGATATGGATTTGTCGTGTTAATAAGAGAAACCGATCCAGAGAAAATTAACTGATACAACATGGCTCATTCAGGAAATAATCTGAATACATCTTAAAACTTAGCAATATGGACTGCAAGAAAAGCTGATTCAAGAGAGCGTGAGAGAGTTCATATGTAGAACAAGAGCAAGAGATTTTGTCTTAGTCACCTGGGCATATGGAACATGTTCATATCTGATCATATAAGAGAAATCTAATCATTATTAACCAAGTCTAACGCCATTAATTTAACCCATATTTAGTCAATCTTATGCTTTCTCATGCATGAAAAGCGGCATATGATCTATGTCCGACTGTAATTCCAATCAAAATCGCTCCTCGACGCCCGTACCGGACAGTATAAATAATTTCTGCAATAGCTAACGCCCAAACCCTTTCTGCGTTTATTTCTCCACAAACACAGACCATTTGAAACGCATACGTATTGTGCATGCACAAACAGATCAGAGAATGTATGGACAGCACAGAACATCAGTCAAAAGAACTTTACACTTGATCAGAACTCATGCCAATTTTCCATGTTCAGGCAGGAAAAAAGAAGAAAGACTTACCCGGGTCGGGTCTGACGGTGGTGCAGACCGAGTAACCCTGTTCAAGGAGCCTCATGACGAGCCATGAAGCTATGAAGCCAGTACCACCCGTCACGCACACCGTGCTTCTGTTGCCCTCCATAGCTTGGAGAAGTGAAGAGCTTCAAGTTTCAGAAGGCACCAAACTTTTTCAAGTGACCTTGATGTTTTGGGCAGCAGAGTCTGCTCGCGTCTTCCTTACAACGGACGCCACGTTGAAAAAGTGGGTGCAACCAATTCATTAAGCTTTCTCTCTAAGAGTTATATGGATAATGCCCGCATTGAAGGATAACTGCTCGGTCTATTTTTCTTCAATCCGTCACTGCAGCGTAACGCCATGGCGTTGGATAAAAATATATCTTTCCACGTGAGGTAAGAGGATGTTTGAGACGCTAGCTGGCCCAAGATTCGGTCACACAACTCGAATTTATGACCTTTTTAAAGACAATGCAACCCCTTTACCATTAGGCTACCACACTTGGTGATACATAACCATGCTTCATATGCGAATGTATATATTCTACATTCTAAGGTTGGTTTTTTTTTTCTTTTTTTTTGGGGGGGAGGGGGGTTGTGGGTACTAATATGAGCAACGCTATATATATATTATTAAAAACTAATTTTATTACCCTAAAAAACTCTAAACTAATATATTTATGACATATATACCCTATGTTAAATTCGATTAATACTACAAAAAACCACAAAACTAATACAATTATGACAAACGAAGAGTAAAATTCCAAACTAGTACACTTGTCAACTATCATATGTTATCCAACTAGGAAATTTAATAATAAAATTTAATGGAAACTAATAAAGGGTAAATTTGTCACAAATGTACCAATTTTGGGTAATTTTGTCAAAGGTGAACTAATATGAGCAACATTATATATATAAGTAATATTACATAAAACCTTAAACTAGTATACTAGTGATAAATTTATTAAAACCTAATTTCATTATTCTAGAAAACTTAGCAAATATACCTTCGTTAAACTGGATTAATACTATAAAAAAACACAAAACCGATGCAACTATGACAAATTGAGAGTAAAATCCCAAACTGATAGATTGACCAATTGTTATGTGTTATCCAACTTAGCAATTTGATAGTAAAATTTAATGGAAACTAATAAATGGTAAATTTGTCACAAGTGTATCACAGGGCTTTTGGTGACCAAAAAATTAGTTTTGGATAGATTTGTCATAAGTGTACCAACTTTAAGGTTTTTTGTGTGCGTGTGTTTATAATATATATATATATATATGTATGTATGTATAACCTATTTCTTTATTTAAATCAAAGAAATAACTAGGTCCATGACATTAATTATGAACTTGTATAAGATACTTGTCTAAAAAGTTATAAATCTATTGTATGGTGTTAATTAGGTCCTAAATTTTTTTAAATTTGGCCATTTTAGTTCTAAACCTTTTGATAATTTGCTTATTTTGACTAAATTTGACTGAAAATAACTGAAGTGGAGGCCAATTGCCTTACGTTATACGGCCAACGTTGAGACAAATGATTTTTACAACCTTTTAAAAATTTTGAATTTTTACCTTTTCTTTTCCTTTTTTATATTCATATTGATTCTATTAGTATTTGGCAATATTTAGAGCACAAGTTGTAGGCCCTACTTTATTTTAAATGAAGAACCTTCCGTTCTAAAAAAGTTTTGACTCTTTTTGATCAAATGCTTGATTTTGTTGGTTTTGGAGTTTCCTCATCATCCCATTTTGTTCTACTTTTTTTCCTATTTTCGACAATCCGAGGCCTCAGCAATGGCCATCGGAGGTCGTCGGCCACAACAAGGGCTCGTGGACCACAATGAGGGCATTGTGGTTCCTTGCCCATATATAGATGAGGCAAGGGCCAGTGTGCCAAATTGCAATTCTTTGTGGTCGACCTCCCCCGCTTGAATTGGCTCGAACCCTCACTCGATGGCCTTCGTTAGCCATTGTTGAGGCCCTAGACCGGCCGAGGGAAATAGGGAAAAAAAAAGAAAAGAAAATAAAAAAGTCAAAAATTCAGAAAAAAAAATTACAAAAAAAAAAAAAAAGATTATAAGAATCGTTTGTGCATGTGAGATGCCTAATGCCCAAGTCAACGATTTTGGACTAAATTTGATTGGAAGAATTGCGTTAATAAATCATCAAAAAATTTAGAACTAAATTGATCAAATAAAAAATTTAAAATTGAATTGGCTCTTGCATAATGATTTTAGGATATTTTAGATATTTTTTTTTTCGAAATCGATACATATGGCTTGGCATTCTAGAAGAGGACGACCATCATGCCTTTCAGTGGTAGGAGAGGAATTTTCTCTTCCATTGTCCTCATCAAATTATTAGGGGAGGTTGGTGCTCAGTATCAATCCAACGCTGGAGGGGGCCCACCACGGTGAAGATCCTACTACTTGTCAGCTTTCTTGAACTGTGTAATTTGGACTTTCGTGAGAGAAGTTGCGCTTACTATTGTTTAGTGATTCCAGCACTCAAATGTATAAATGATAGATAATCAAATACTTTGTTTGGAGCACTTATAGTCAGGATGGCTCTTCTTCACTTTCATTGCCCAACAATTCTAATTCAGTGATTGGAGTCATGTCATATATCATCTTCACACACGCGCGCGTGCACACACACGCGCGCACAAATAATCAAATATAATTAGAATTTTCAAAATAAAGATTAAACATTTATAAAATAGCAAAAGAAACTTTCGAATATAAACAATAGTCTATGTAGAGACGGGCGTGAGATGGGGAAAACAAGGTGCTCTTGCAATCGAAGTGATAAACATAGGGATAGAACAAAACATCCATCAATATGAAGTGATATTATCACTATTAATACAAGGTTTTTGATATTTCAGACACATAAACTAGCTCCTCCCTATCTAATGTTCTTCATATGCTCTCTTCCACCACACCACATCATACCGCAAGTAATTGCACGCCAAAAAAAGACCTATTGCTCTACTCGTGCAAAAGATTCGTCCGTTAAATCATTCATGAAAGATTCCACAAAAATAATGCCGGGGCTATACCAAGTCAAACTTCTCGAAGGAGTATTACGCAATGACATCCGCCACATCGCCAACCAAAATAATCAAAATATAATTAGAATCGGCACAGCAATAGCGAAGGGAGACTTTCGAACATCAAATCGAAACATCAGGAGATGAGAGGAATGGGGGAGGGCAGAAAGGCCCAAGTGTGACATCCTGAAATTCGAGTCATCTGAGGAATGAATGGATGTGAATTTCGTCAATGCATTGTTGGTTGATCTCACTCGGAATTGATCACTCCTGAGATACTGACCTTGAGGGGAAAGGCTAATGAGGACAGAACTCGTATGACTAAAGGACTCGACCTGGGAAAACGACTTGACCGTGAGATTTACGTGAGGACGATCCTGTAGATAGGCAGGCCGATTCTAAGGACGACTAAAAGTCGATTTGCCGACAGAACATAATGGAACGACATGTGATTCCGTTTACTGTTATCGAATCCACGAACGACCCTATGTCGATCCTCAGTAATCGTGTACTTTGAAATAAGAATCTATCCCCCGTAATTTCATGCAGTCAAGGACGTCCATGCTTCGAGATGTCTTGAACGTGATTTGATACGAGTCGGTCACGCGTGAATCCTCAAAGCCACCCGTCAGTCTGAGTTGTTACCAAAATGGCATTTGGCGAAATTGACATGGCAAGAGAACTTATGATTGGACTTCGAATTATTGGGAATGTCTAGGACGGACTTTGGATGAAGCTACTTCAGACAGTCGACAGAGCCAGTTAAGCCGAGCAATTGGAAAAAAAGGGATTTTCGGACCGATGAAGCAAGCCCGTGAGGTCGTGGGCCGGGCCAAGCCAGTGTGGGCCCTAGGCCCAAAGTTGGACAGCCACCTTAATGGGCCTAAGTCAAGCAAATAAGCCCATTGGGCCAAACCTACTATTTATCTTCTAAGCCCATGGGCTAATTCTTATCCATTTCAAGCCCAACAAATTCCCAAGCCCAATCCTTAGGCCCATCCACCAATTTCAGCCCAAGCTCAGATTTGTAATTTGTGCAAGGTGAAATGCCAAAATACCCCTAGTGGTAGGGAGAAAAGGCTAGAGAAGAGAGAGAAAATGATGATGGCTTGGCATGGGGACTTGAAGCAAGCATTTATGGGGGTCTTGACAGCCCTCACTTCACTCTCTCTCTCCCCCATTCGGCCTCCAAACCGGATGAGCTCCTCTCTTCCTCGTTTTCCCTCTCCTTCAGTTTCTGCTCCAGCTGACCCTTCGTCAAAGAATCGAGTCAAAAGTGGTCTTCCCGGATGAATCAGCCAACGATCCACATATCACCGTGACCGGGAGAGACAGACCGTTCCAACGAGCCCAATTTCGTCCCGAACGGAACCGCCGGCCGGCCTGGGCGCCGCCGGGAAGGAACCAGTCGCCGGTCCGTCGGTCCGCCTGCAGCCTGCACTGTTTCGCGTTTTCGGCCATTTTTCTCCCATTCCGGTCCTTCCTCCGCCCATCCCAACCTCCAGCAAGACCCCCAGGAGCCACCGGTTGCCAACCACCCGCTCGCCGGAGCTCCGATCGGCCCGTTTTCGCCGTTGAAGTTGCTGGTTTCTTCTCTGCAGTTCAGCCCAGATCAGAAGCAGAAGACAGCAAGAAGTTCCAGACTTCGAGGCCCGTTTTCAGTGTCTTCCCGGCCTCCGTTGGTGTCGCCGCTTTGGGGTTTATCGACCGCCTTGGTGTTGGGGTCGTCGTGAACTCACCGGCGCGCAAAACCGATGAGTTTATCCTCTAATTCTTGCTTAGTGAGTTAATGACGCTTAGGGGTGTTTAGATTAGTCTAATTAGGTTTATGTGATTAAATTATATTATTTTAATGTAAATTAGATTAGTTGTGTGATTAGTTTAATGGATGTTTAATTAGGGCTAATTGTATGTTTAAATTAGTGTAATATAGTTTAAGCCCTAATTAATTATTTTTAATTAAATAATTATTTCGAATTTATAAATATTATTTTATTAAATTATATTATTATAAAATATTATTTAATTATTTAATTTTCGGAATTAAATTTAATTATTTAATAATTTCGAAAATTATGCCTGGATGGTCGGTTGTTAGAATTTGCGCTGATCACAAAAAGGCGGTCGGTTTGTGTTAATTGTATGTTTAAATTGAGAAATTGAGTGATTGATGATTATGGTTAATAATTCCAAAAGTGTGGAATTGTGTGAAATTGATGAAGTTGTGGTATTTAACTTGAAAATACCCGGTGTTGGCTTTTAGCACCGTAATTGGTTTGTGTGACCAATTTGAATCGATTGGATTGATTGATTGATTGATTGAATTAAGGTATGAGTTGGTTTATTATTGAATGATCAGCTTTGGCGAGCATTTGTTTATATATATGTATCAGCTTGGGCGAGTAATTATGATATGCACATATATATATATGCCACTTCTGGTGAGCTATAGTATACTATATTGAATATTGCGGCAGCTTCTGGTGAGCTAAGATCGTTTTATCAGCTTGTGCGAGCACGATCTATATATATATATCAGCTTGTGAGAGCAATGATCGTTTATCAGCTTGTGAGAGCAACGATCCATATATCAGCTTGTGCGAGCTATCATCTATGTATATATCAGCTCGTGCGAGCTACCATCTATATCAGCTTGTGAGAGCATTGCATCCATTTCAGCTTGTGCGAGCCATAATTGTATTGATGGATGAATAGATGGTATGGTTTAATAGATGATATGAATTGATAGATGTGTGGATCGTATGATATCAATTGGATTGACTGAATTGATAGACCGATGGGTATGTCGGTAGTTTCAGCTTGTGCGAGCATTGCTTGAATATGAATTGTACTGACGTGCAGGAAAAGGACTGAGGCGAGGTAAGCCCTCTATCCTATTTGTGTGGCTAGAGTGCCCTGAGGCGTATTTTCTTCCTAATTGAGTTTTAGAGGGTAGGACTCGCTGAGACGTAGTCTCATCCCGGTTGTGGGATAATATTTCAGGTCCCTAGATGACGGTCGTGGAGGACCGGAAGTCCTGGAGTTCGGAAGGTGGAGGCTGAAGAATCGGTGAACGTGTCTGACAAGTTGGTCATAGGACAGTTCCCTAGTTGTTGAGCCTTGTCTATTTTGTAGACAATCCAGTGTTGTATATAAACCTATGTGTTTATAGAAAGCTTGTTTGGTTGTGATTGATTGCCTGCTTTTCTATCCCAAGTTAAATGTTGTCAGGGGATTTGTTTCGCTTCCGCATGTGTAATATAAAAATGAATGGGTCGGCGATGTGTCCTGGGAAGTCGCATTTGTATCGACCAGAGTGGGATGTTCGCGCGCTCGGAGGATCGGGGCGTGACACCAAGCATGAAGACGACTACCCGAGCTGATTTCAATACCAGAGCAACGAGGAAACCAAAAGTCCAGAAAAATAAAGAGAAAGAAAGAGCGATGACATCAACCAACCAAGTAGAATCTACGAGAGAGAGAGAGAGAGAGAGAGAGAGAGAGAGAGAGAGAGAGTATACCTAAGGATCAAGCAAGTTGGAGGAGACGATTGGCAGCGAGACAAGTGGAAGCGGCAATTTAATGAAAAATTAATTTCTTTAAATAATTTTTCTTTCCTTTTAATTTTTTTCTTTAGAAATGTCTATTACTATTAAAACTAATGCTCCTATTGTCTATATGCTATGCAATTTAATGATTTTTTTTTTTGTTAGGGGTTAAAAATTAATTCCTAATTTTCTATACAAGTAATGAATGATTAAACGAATCAGTAAAATTTAGGTGTCAACACACTTTATTAGAAAAATTCCATAAAATGATAAATTACAATATTAATTAATATATCTCACAGAAAAACTCTTACAATCATTCATTCACATGTGAAATACTAATCCCTAGATACTTCAAGCGCAATCAGATCATAACACCAACCAAGAAAATGGTTGATCTTTGTTGTTTATATGAAAAGTGCAATATTGTTCAAGTTACAGATCATCTGGCAACTATTTTTGGTAGTTAATTAATTGTTCAGCCTCCACTTTTTAAGGCTCTAAACCTGCTCATAGGAGATGCATAAGAGAGATGTTCATCAAATCTACGGATTATGAAGCACAAAAAGCGATTGAAGATGGCAAAATATTGCGCCTAGAAAGGAAAATATCCTATTGATGAGAAGAAACTACCTTAAACAACAAAGACAGGGCTTCAACACCGACAGAAGAAGTCAACAGAGTACAACGTGCGAAACGAGCGACAAAGGAGATTTGGTATAAATTGGTGGTAACCTATGTTGAAACCAGCAAAATGAAGAAAAGCAAAATTATCTCTCTCACAACTAATTAGGATATGTTCAATATGGATGAGAACGTTTGTATACTCGCTTAATAAATACTGTGCATGAACAACCATTGCTTGGCAAAATTTTCGGAAATGCAGAATCGATTTTTCTGTTGGGCATAGCATCAAGATCCTTTTGACTCATAAATCACTTTGAAAGTCCTTGAAATATCTTCCAGATTAATCTAGGAGAGACCCAATAAACGAGTCAAAAGGATCTTGATGCTACGCCAGTCAAAGAATTAATTGGATCAGTGATGACTATGAACTATGAAATCATAAAAGGACTATTTAGGTGGAAACACCAAGAAGAACCTATCAGTTGCTCATCACTCAAATGAGGATACCAACTCTTTGGGTAATGGTGACTGAGATTATCATACTTACTAGAAAAGTTCAAGCTTTTTCTCCAAAACTTTAGAGGCAAAAAAGCTATCACGGAACAACAGCGGAAGCGATGGACACAAAAAGGACGTAACTTGCTTTGATTGTAAGAAAGTTGGACATATCAAGTTCGACCATCCTACTAACAAGAGGAGGAGGACAATGATCAAAAAAATATAAGGCAAAGAAATCGAGTTTGAGCAATCTCCATGATGGGTTTTTCTATGTGTAGATGGGCCTAAGTAGGCCCGTCCGCCCATGATGGGCCTAAGAACCCGGCCCACAGGTTAATGGCCTGTGTATGAAGGGTTGAGATATGAAAGAATACATTAAGGGGTTGCGTCTTTTGAAAGAGGCATTTTACGTTGAAAGGTTACGTCTTTTTAGAAAGACATTTTAAGAAACAGAAAAAAAAAAAAAGAGAATGTACTTTTACGTAAGAACGTTTTCACTTTCTCCCCCTCCCAAAAAGAACGTACATCTTTTTAAAGTTTTTCTCCCCTTAATGACAACAGTACTCCTCGGTAGAATGAGATTAGAATTCTTCCTCAAATTTTAATATTAGTGTTTCAATCTGTGGAAAATAAGGTATGTTCGTTTTCGTAACGTGATTTTCGATTGGTGATACATGTGTTTTTTGGGCTCGTCTTCCGCATTCGTTTTAAGGGAGGAAACATCTCTTCCATTGTCTTGCTCAAATCACTAGTGGAGGTTGGTGCTCAGTGTCAATAGAGCACAGGAGGGGGCCCCACATAGGCCCTGTTTGGTTCAGCATTTGGAATGCTCATTTGGGCTCTAAAGTCCCTTGGCCAAATGCAAAGGTGTTTGGTTCGTTTTTTGCGCAACTTTGGCGAGATGCAATTGCATCTCCAAGTGGCTCTAAGGGCCTTTAGCCCAATGCAGCTCTTGAGGTCCTTTGGAAAGTTGCATCTTTGGAATGCAACTTTCGGTATTATTCATCTCTCCAGTGGAGAAGTTCGATTGGCCACCTAAATAAAAATAAATATAAAATAAATACGTTTATATAAAAATAAATATGTTTATTTTTTATATAAAAATTATAAACATATCTATTTTTTTATATTTTATGTTTAATAAATAAATATATATTTATAAATATAAACATATCTATTATATATATATATATATATATATATATATATATATATATATATTATGTTTACATTTGTATATTTTTATATTAAAATATGTTTATATAAAAAATATAAACATATTTTTTATTCAGGCTATTTTATATAAATATATTTTATGTTTAATAAATATATATATATATATATATATATTTATTTATTTATAAATATAAACATATCTATTTTTATATATATTTTATGTTTAATAAATATATTTATGTTTATATTTTTGTATTTTTATATTTTTTATATAAAAATATGTTAATATAAAAAATATAAATATATTTTTTATTCAGGCTATTTTATATAAATATATTTTATGTTTAATATATATATATATATATATATATATATATATTTATAAATATAAACATATCTATTTTATATATATATATATATATTTTATGTTTAATAAATATTTTTTATATTTATATTTTTATATTTTTTATTTAGGCGGTTCGGCCGCGGATTCGGCGGTTCGTTGGCCGGACTTCAAAAAAAAATATAAACATATTTTTGCTTTTTTAATTTAATAAAAGTTAATTACAAATGCAAATTTTACCAAACGGTATTTTGGCCAAAGTTGTTTCTCAATGCAAATTTTACCAAACGACATTTGCGATTTAAAACTCCCTTCACCCAAAGGTATTTGCATTTCTGCAAATGCATTCGCCAAAAGCCGAACCAAACGGGCCCATAGTGAAGGAGAAAATATTGACAAGGACAACTCAGCAAAAAATGAGTCCCTTTATTTTTCAACACGTGTCCCGCACGCCCCACAAGTCGGTCTCCCTCAAGGCCCTATTGCTTGTCAACTTTCTTGAGCTGTCTAATTTGGACTTTTGCCAGATAAGTTGCACTTACCATTGTTGTTTGACACATGTCAGTCATTCACATGGTCTTTTCCTCTCGTGATAAAACTGTCGAAAACTACATCGCCCCGATAGGCAGCCCCCAATAATCGACACATTAGTTGGCATCAGGAAATGATTACATGAATTTTTTCTGTCATTTTCAAAAATTTATGACTTGCGATAAATTACTATTTTCATAATAGATCATTATGCCAACAAAGCTAATTCATACATGGGGCTATGTTGACAATTGCCAGTCTTGGTGTAGCGTTTGTGAAAAGCCATCGAAGCATTGGTGTCGCGCTCCTTCGACCACCACACCCGCACACGAGGATCGTGATTTGTAGATTAGACTCTGGCCGCTATCAATGAAGCAGAGTGGCCAGGCCAAATCCGGATTTGTCCTCGATGCGCTCAGTGCCAAGCACCTAATCTGACTTTATTGTGCTTGATACAATATAAGAAATCGACAAACGACATAAGTTCATTATACGTAAGTCCCATGCATAAGTACATACATAAGTATCCTCGGATGAAACAAAAGCGGCGATTCGAGTGAGCTGGGTGCACCTTCAAATGTAAACCATTTTCTCTGCAGCTCCGAACAGCTCCGTCGAACATGTCCTCGAGGCCATGCTTGAACTCGAAGCCGATGTCCAAGAGCCTTTTCGACGAAAGGCACGGCATCAAACAACCTTTAATTTCCTTTAGAGCACTGAAAAAGTAAGAAGCCCTTTGATGCAAGCCTAGGGGAGGCTTTCTCAAACAATAGGATCGGGAGAGTGACTCGCACACGGAAACAGGACAAACAGGAATTTCAACACTGCGCGAGCTCAGGAGAACAATCGTATCTTTGTCGATACAGATTGGATCGACCTGATTCCAAAGCCAAATGAACAAAGACTTCTGGATCTACAATTTCTCTGTTTTGGGTTTTCTGAAATAAGCACTGTAGGATAGTCGAAATTGGGTTGGAAGTAACGAACAGAACAGGAAATGACAGAGACTCCGTTGGTTGCTCTTCTAGGCCTCCAAGGAAGTTGAGGGGGCACCGATTCTTCTAGATCGATTACTGCAACTCTTCAAGGATGCAGATTTCAAAAGCTTCGACTCTTCAAGGACGGAGTGAAAACTCTTCTAGGTTTTCAAAGGGATGTTAACGATACTTGCTTCAAAGCAAACGTTTTTTTTCATTCATCAAAAGTCATCTGTCTTGTACAAGGGATTGGATGGCTTATATCATCAAAGAAATAAAAACAGAGTGTTGAAACTAGGAGAAATAAAAACAGAGCATTGAAAATAGGGGAAATAGTAAAGATCATGGAAACTATAAGCTAGTAAAAGCGTCACGCGAGCTCCCAAGGCGTCTTTCAAGCTTCCGGAATGGACTCAAGATATCGTTATGGCTTCTCGGTTTCGTCGAGCTTGAATGCAGGCCAATCTTCTTGGTTGAGAGAGTTGGTCTTCAATGCGGGCCGCATCATCCTCCCCATCTTTAAAAGAATTCGTCCTCGAATTCTCACCACATCATCAGAAGAATCACCCACATAAGGTGTTAAATGTCGAACATTGAAGACTTCGTGAATCTTCATATGAGAAGGAAGATTTAATCTATACGCATTAGGATTAATACGCTCAAGAACTTCGAGAGGTCCAAGCTTTCGATCACTAAGCTTGTTATAAGTTCCAACGGGATGCCGTTCCGGTGGCAGATAAGCCCAAACAAAATCTCCAGGTTCAAAGATAACTTCATGCCGCCGCTTGTTGATGTCCGTTTTATAGGATTCAGTTTTGCTCTCTAGTCTTTGGCGCACATCTTCATGAATTGTCTTCATTTGAGAAACAATATCGTCGACTTTGCTACTCAACTTCTCAGCAAAAGGAATTGGTGCAAGATCAAGAGCAGTGTTCGGCTGTCGACCATATACAATCATAAATGGACTATATCCAGTGCTACGGTTCTCAGCACAATTATATGCAAATTCTCCAAGTGACAACCGCGTCTCCCAAGAACGGGGATTATTATCAATCAAAGTCCTTAATAGATTTCCCAATGTTCGATTGATGACCTCAGTTTGTCCATCCGTTTGGGGATGAAACACAGTACTATATTGCAGTTTAGTACCGACATTCTTCCACAGCTGTCGCCAAAAATGACTAAGAAATTTTGTATCCCGATCCGAAGTAATGGTCTTCGGAATGCCATGCAACTTATAGACTTCTTTGAAAAATAAGTCAGCAATACACGAAGCATCCATAGTTTTTCGACATGGAATAAAATGTGCCATTTTGGAAAATCGATTGACAACAACAAAGATCGAATCCATACCTCTGTTTGTGCATGGTAGTCCAAGGACAAAGTCCATAGAGATATCCTCCCATGGGACATGTGGAATCGGCAAGGGCAAATAAAGGCCAGCATTTGTAGCTTGTCCCTTTCCAATTTGGCAACGTCGACACCTTATCACATGTCGATGTACATCACGTTTCAAATGAGGCCAAAAGTATTTGGTTGAGACAAGTTGTACAGTTTTGTCGCACCCAAAATGTCCTTCATGGTGAACTTCATCAATCACCCACTGCCGAAGGGAACAATCCGGCGCACATAAACGGTTTCCTTTGAAAAGAAAACCATCACATACAGTAAAATCAGCAAGCTTCTTTTCATGCGCATTGGGAATGATCTTGGAAAAGTAGGGGTCTTCTTGATATAACTCCTGAAAAAGAATCAAATCTAAGAACAATAGAATGCATTGTAGAGAGCAAACTCTTCTTTCAACTAAGGGCATCAGCAACTTGATTCTAAGCTCCAGCCTTATGCTTAATAATGAAAGTGAACTCCTGGATGTATTCAGCCCATTTTGCACGCCTAGAATTAAGCGTTTGCTGTCCGGAAATATACTTCAGAGCTTCATGATCAATATATATAATAAACTCTCGATGAATAAGATATGGCCGCCAATACTCAAGTGTGCGAAATAATGCGTAGAATTCTAGATCATAGGTGCTGTAACGAAGTTTGGCACCATTCAATTTTTCACTAAAGAAGGCAATGGGTCGACCTCCATGACTTAGGACTCCTCCTATGCCAGTACCGGATGCATCACAATGCACTTCAAAAACAAGATCAAAATTAGGCAATGCAAGTACCGGGGCTATGCTCAATTTTTCTTTGAGCTGTTCAAAACTTTTTTGAGCTGCATTCGTCCATTCAAAAACTCCATTCTTCATGCAAGAAGTGAGTGGGGCCGCAATGGTGCTAAAATGCGCAATAAATCGTCGATAGAATGAAGCGAGGCCATGAAAACTTCGCACTTCATGCACATTTGTTGGAGTTGGCCATTCTCGAATCACCTTGATCTTAGAATCATCCACCGAAATGACATTCTTCGAAATATGAAACCCCAAGAAAAGGATTTGTCATACCATAAAATAGCACTTGTCGAGAGCCGCATACAATTGTTTCTGCCTCAACACACATAATACTTCTTGAAGATGCTGCAAGTGTTCATCAGTAGAATTGCTAAAAATCAAGATATCATCAAAATAAACAACAACAAACCTTCCCAGAAAAGGCTTCAACACCTGAGTCATAAACCTCATGAATGTCGATGGTGCATTCGACAATCCGAATGGCATGACTAGCCATTCATATTGTCACGCCCCGACTCTCGGTCACGTGACCATCCTTCATGCTTGGTCGATTTTCTTATGTGATATCCCCAGGACTACATATCGCCGACCCTGTCCTTTTTAATAGCACACGCGGAAGCAGTTATAAAAATCCCCAGACAATAAAGCAATGGGATATATAAGTAGGACTAGAAACCTGAACCTGAAAACCACATCCTTATGTACATATATACACTTCAGGTCTAACATCTATTCACATGCACACAAGGTTTGACAAGACAGGACGGGATCTCAATCCTCATCCGGGTCGTACTCGGGGTTATCCTCGGGGTCCTCCTCCACGTACTCCTCTTCAAGTTCCTCAGCAGGGATCTCCTCATCAGATTTATGCTCCTTAGGCTCCTCATCCGGGTCCTGAAATGGTTATTCAATAACCACTAAGACAACGTCTCAACAAGTTCTACCCCCTAAGACTCGATTAGTAAACTAATACACCTTAGGGATGCCTATGCATAACATGAGTCAGAGGACTTACCTTGGCCTCAGATTCCACCTGCATATTAGCACAAATCAATAGGCACCCAAGCAATCACATCACAGATCAAAGCATCGATCAAATCGACCTAGTCGATTACATTTCAACAAGACCACTCACAGTCATTTCCATTCAATCGATCAATTCACAATATCAAATCAAGGCAATGAATCACATCAAATCACACTCAGATCGAATCATCGATCAATCGATTTAGTCGATTACACACCAACAAGACCACTCACGGTCATTCCCATTCAATCAACCAATTCACAACATTAGATCAAAACAATGATCAATCGACCTGGTCGATTACATGTCATTCGGACCACCTCTCGGTCACATCAACACCATACTTTATAATCTCCATTCGGGTACTCAGTCATAGAGCCAGATGAATGCTCTCGGGCGTCTTTTTCGCCAAGGTGACATACCAATTACTGACACGATAATCTCCAGCAGTACACTTAGTCACAAAGCCTCATTAATGTTCTCGGGCGTCGTTTTCGCCAAGGTGACATAAGTAACAGACGGTCTACGTGCGTTCTTTAAGGCGCCGTTTTCGCATAGTGATATTCCTCATCACCGAACCATGCCCGTCATAGGTCACAAATCACTGACAGTCTACGTGCGTTCTTTAAGACGCCGTTTTCGCATAGTGATGTCTTTCATCACCGAACCACGCCTGTCACAATTCATAGGTAGTCTACGTGCGTTCTTTAAGATGTCGTTTTCGCACAGTGATATCCCTCATTACCGAACCACGCCTACCATAAGTCATAGATAGTCTACGTGCGTTCTTTAAGGCACCGTTTTCGCACAGTGATGTACTTTATCACCGAACCACGCCTGTCTATACTTCGTACTTGATTGGTCTCAGTCAATAGAATTCTCAGTTAGCTCTCACCATTTTCTCCACTTCACAGCTCATTAAAACATTATAAAGGTTAAATAAACAAACTTGGCCATTTACAAATCAATCATTCAATTCCACTCAAATTCGATCAATTAAGGAATAATTCCATAAATTGCACAATCAATTTAATTAAACACAACGTGAAGTTCAAATAAATAAACGGACTGCACCAAGACAATCAGCATGAAATTCCGGTCACCGACCCTCCCAGTTGAATTTTCGGAAAATTAAATAATTAAATAATTAATTTCGAAAATTAAATAAATAAATACAATAAATTCAATTTAGCATAATATAAAACTTAATTAAATAAACGGACTGCGTCACGATCATCAGCATAAAATCCCGGTCACTAGTCATCCCAGTTGAATTTCCGGGAAATAAATAATTAAATAAATAATTTCGAAAATTAATATTTAATTCCTAAAAATTCCACTTAGGCTTGAATCGCCTAATTAACACCCAATAAGGGACGGGAAAAATCCCAAGAAGCATCCAATAAATACTACAGGCAATTCTCCATCTAATTACACTAATCACACAACTAATATGCAATGAAATTAACTAATAACCGCTAATCAATTCTAATCTAACAACCTAATTACACTTAACTAACACTAATCAACCTTTAAGCATAATTAGCAAACTAACAAGGCATTAATGAGTAAAACTCACTCAAAACGACGGGCTCGACGCGAGGATCGACTTTCCTCAAAGCGGGCCGAGCATCCGGGCTCGGGAAGGCGGCCAAAACGGGCCTCGAAGTTGCTGCAATACCCATTCCTCAACTCTCTGTTCGCTGCTGTTTGGGGTTGGATTCGAGGCAGAGATGGCGAGGCAAGGCCGGCGGAGGGCGAGGAAGCTCCAGTGAGGCCGGATGGTGGCCGAAGGTGGTCAGGCGGCGGCCTGAGGTGGCCTAACGAGACCGACCAGAGGTGAAACAGAGGCTGGACAGAGGCAGTAGCTCGACTGGACGAGGCGAACGGCGTTCGAGCGGGCGAGAGGGAGACGAACGGCGGTGAGGCAGTGTGCGGCAGCTCCCGGTGACGTCGGCTGCTGCTCCGGCGTCCGTCCCAAATCTGCTGGGATTCGAAGTCTTCAAGGCACACCAAAGAAGGAAAAGAGACGGCCGAACAGCAGGGGGAGAGGCGGAGGGCACGCGGGCAGTCGTTGAGTAGTGGCGGCAACTCCGGCGCAACGGCGGTGGCAACCTCGGTCTGAGCGACGATGGTTGCTGCTTCCTCTGGTCTTCGGCTTCCATGGCGTCGCACAACCGAAGAACAAGATGGGGGAAGAGAGAGACAGCAACGGGAGAAGGGGCGGAGATGTGCGGACGGCAGCACGACGGCGGGCTCGGGTGCACGAACAGCTCCGGTACTTGCAGGCGTGCGACAACGATGACGAGAGGCAGCGACGGGCGGAGCTGCTGCTGCTGCTTCGGCTTCTTCAGCTTCTTCGGTTGCTGCTGAAGAAGAAACCCCAAAGAAATGGGAAGAAGATGGAGATGCCTAATGGAGGAGAGAGGGGAAACCGGTTTTCTCCTCCTCTCTCTCTCTCTCTCTCTCTCTCTCTCTCCCTCTCTCTTTGGCCCCACCAATCTAGCTGTCTTTCACTCCCTTTTCCTTGCCAAAATTGCCTCTTCTAGAAGCTTTAGATAGGCCAATATGTGGGGGTAAGTGTGGCATACGAATTTTGCTAGGGTTTCTTTCCAAATTGAACCTTAATCCCACTTGAATCAAATCAATTTGACCCCTATAATTTCATTCAATATTTCATCGATCAAATTGGTACTTTTTCTTATTAGTATAGCCCACTTGTATCCCGAATTCACAATCTCTGGCTTCAACTGAACAAAACGGCCCTATTTATCCAGTCAAATTAAAACCCGAAAATCTGGATGTCACACATATAGCCCATCTTTCGTTTTGAATGCTGTCTTCCATTCATCTCCGGGTTTGATTCTAATTTGATGATATCCACTCTTCAAATCCAACTTCGAGAATATATTTGCACCAGAAAGTTGATCTAAGAGATCATCAAGGCGAGGAATAGGAAATCGATACTTGATGGTGATCTTGTTGATTGCTTTACTGTCGACACACATCCTCCAAGTACCATTTTTCTTAGGCACTAAAAGAGCTGGAACGACACACGGACTGAGGCTCTCCCTTATAAAACCCTCATTCAATAGCTCCATAACTTGTCGATGCAATTCCTCATGTTCGGTCGGACTCATCCGGTAATGAGCGAGATTCGGCAAAGAGGCTCCGGGCAACAAGTCAATTTGATGCTGAATATCTCTCATAGGAGGGAGACCATTGGGTAAGTCCATCGGGAAGACATCCTTGAACTCTTCCAAAAGAGGATGAACTCGATGAGGTACAACAGAGGCAACTTCATTCTTCTCACCTGTTTTATTGAGCAAAATATACAAGATACAAACTCCTTTCAAAGCATCCTTCATATCATTCATTGTAAGCAAAGTAGGGGAGAAGGAATTCTCAACTACAGGAGTTTTCAAAGGTTCCTACTAGGTGCCAACGCAATTTTCTTGCCTCCAAATTCAAAAGAATATGTATTTCGATAACCGTCATGTGTAGTCCTCCTATCGAATTGCCATGGTCGATCAAGAATAATGTGACTAGCATCCATCGGCAGAACATCACACCATATCTTGTCATTATAAACAGAGCCAATGGACAAATTAACAAGGCATCGTTTCGAAACAGTTACCTCAGCGCCTTTCTTCAACCACGACATTTTATAAGGCGTAGGGTGCGTTTTTAATTCCAACTTCAGCTTGTTTGCCACTACTTCAGAAATTATATTCTCACAACAACCAGAGTCGATAATTAATTGACATACCTTTCCCATGATTGTGCAAGCAGAATGGAAAATATTGGTACGTAGCCACCTATCTCCAGTGTCATCTCGAGGAATAAGAAAAATTTTCCTCACCATAAGAAGTTCGCTGGTGTCAACATGCACTATTTGTTCATCATCCGCAGCTTCTTCATCATTGTTCAACTCCTCTTCAAGTGGATCCTCAGCATTCTCGTCAGAATCATTATCCACCAAGAAGGTTTTACCGGCTGGTCGATTCTTATTGATTCGACAATTGCTAGCACGATGACCCAACTCCCCGCAAGAATAGCAACATATTTCGGATGTAGTAGGTTGCTTCGAAACATGGGGCTGAGTAGAAGACTTACTAGCAGATTGCGTTGTAGCCTCAACAACTTTAGCAGTGCTAGTGGTGCTCTTAGTGGCTCAACTCGCCATGGTAGTTGATTGCTGTCTCCGAGAACGAGAGCGCTCCATTTTGAGTGCTCGTTGGTGTGCATCTCCTAAGTCCCAAATGTCGAGGACTTCCAAGGCATCTTGAATGTAAAATTGAAGACCATTCAAGTATTTGTTCACAAGCACCTCCTCCGGATCTTGGATATTGTTACGAATCACCAACTCATTGAATTCATTGGTGTATTGGTCCACCGTTCGCGTACCTTGTTTTAGATTTTGGTACCGTTGGTAGAGCTCTCTCTTATATCCTTTGGGAAGAAAATATTTTTGAATCTTGCCCTCCATCTTTCTCCACGAAGTGACTGGTGCTTTGCCAACGGCTTGGCGAGTTTGTTTTTCACGTCTCCACCAAGCAATCACCTTGCCTCGGAATCGCATAGCAATGATCCCAACGCGACGATTCTCCGGAACATTTCGATGCTCAAACACCTCATTCACAAGTGTTAGCCAATCAACAATTTCATCAGGAGACTCATTACCTATAAATTCTGGAACATCTTTCTTGACTTCCTTTTCCCAATCTGGCTCACGAATATGTTGTTAACGATGTCGAACATGCCTCCGACCGTGAATAGATTGAACACTCTCCGAAGAGGAAGAGTCACCATGGGAATCTTCAGTCCTAGAACGGGGTGGAGAATTATTTGCTTCAGCCCTCAAACGCTGAACTTCTTGCATCAATTCATCAATTTGTTGTTGCATATTCTCAGCGAGTGTGTGCAATTCATTGAGGGGAACGGTTCTGCCGCCACAATGCCTAGCTTGTCTTGGAGGCATTGTCCTCTCCTCCAAAGCTCTGATACCAAATGATGCAAGCCTAGGGGAGGCTTTCTCAAACAATAGGATCGGGAGAGTAACTCGCACACGGAAACAGGACAAACAGGAATTTCAGCACTGTGCGAGCTCAGGAGAACAATCGTATCTTTGTCGATACAGATTGGATCGACCTGATTCCAAAGCCAAATGAACAAAGACTTCTGGATCTACAATTTCTCTGTTTTGGGTTTTCTGAAATAAGCATTGTAGGATAGTCGAAATTGGGTTGGAAGTAACGAACAGAACAGGAAAAGACAGAGACTCTGTTGGTTGCTCTTCTAGGCCTCCAAGGAAGTTGAGGGGGCACCGATTCTTCTAGATCGATTACTGCAACTCTTCAAGGATGCAGATTTCAAAAGCTTCGACTCTTCAAGGACAGAGTGAAAACTCTTCTAGGTTTTCAAAGGGATGTTAACGATACCTGCTTTAAAGCAAACGTTTTTTTTCATTCATCAAAAGTCATATGTCTTGTACAAGGGATTGGATGGCTTATATCATCAAAGAAATAAAAACAGAGTGTTGAAACTAGGAGAAATAAAAACAAAGCATTGAAAATAGGAGAAATAGTAAAGAGCATTGAAAATAGGGGAAATAGTAAAGATCATGGAAACTATAAGCTAGTAAAAGCGTCACGCGAGCTCCCAAGGCGTCTTTCAAGCTTCCGGAATGGACTCAAGATATCGTTATGGCTTCTCGGTTTCGTCGAGCTTGAATGCGGGCCAATCTTCTTGGTCGAGAGAGTTGGTCTTTAATGCAGGCTGCATCACCCTTTTGGTTAGTGCCAAAGCAATGGTATCGTACAACCTCTTAAGTACTTAGAATTTTCGAAATATATAAACATCGTCAATTCATAGATCTGCATAAAAATTTCGACTCCGCGCACAAACAGATCAATTCGAAATAAAGAAAATGTATATTCGACAATTCTCGAAGAGGAACATGAGAATCGAAAAAGCTTTTCCTCGGTGACGACACTGAAAGTTCCGGGAACCTCTGGGAGAGAAGCTCGGCCATCTCTTCGAGGGTGATCACGTCGGAAGAGCAGATGAACCTGCCTTTGGCCGAAGGGTGTTTGAAGAGGTAGATATGCGCCCTTGCCACGTCGTGCGGATGCACCACCGATGTCTTGGATAAACACATTCTTATATGGGTTTGCGTCTCCTGCAATATATAAAGGTACATCAAAACCTTAATTTCTCGTCTTAACTCGTATGAATAATCGAAATTGGGTCGTGCTCGACACCAGGCCAAGGCTCCTTCACCGTCCGACTAATTTGCTTTGGTTGTAAGAAATTAGGACATGTCAAGTTCAAGTATCCTGCTTGCAAGAGAAGGAGGGAGGAAATCAAAGAAATACAATTACAGTATCTCTCGTGAAGAGGAGAGAAAGCAAAGGCGAGTTTCTGTTTAATGGCCAGTGCCAATGCTCTGGAATAGGTAATATAGTTTTCTTGATTGGTGATTTTCGATGATGATTTTGATTTTGCATCAGAAGAAATGTATGTCAAGTGGAAAAGGGTTTCAACAAAGAACGTTGTGCTGAATAAGGAAAATGGGACTCTATAGGAAGAAAATACAGAAACAGAAACAAGAAAGGTTTGGAGAATGAAAGTGCGTTTTATGCAGTATTCCCAATAAGAAAGGCAGAGTTGCTTGATATAGCATGGATTGAAAAATACAGTGGAGATGTTATGGATTTCTTACAGTACATGGCAACATGTGGCGCATTAAGCTTCACAAACAGAAAATTTCAACAATATCCATTATCATGCCATAAGTGCTTCTGCTCGCAGTACTGCAATATCAAATACACAAGAACAGAAATATACAGTGCCAAAATATTGTGCGGTTTGATATCTCGTATATGGCCCTTGGAGAAATCAGTTTTCACAAGCTGTGCTAGATGTACAGTACGCATTTTCTCGACATATTTCACTATTCTTTCTGCATTTTGTTTAGAGGACTATATTCAGCTCAGGTCAGAAAAGAAATAGGTCGCACCATTATACGGTCTCATGCCAGCTTTTTAGTACTCCAAGCATCACTACTGTGGCCTGATTTACCGTATTCTGTTATATGCATGGAATGGCTTTGGCAGATCTAGAGATACCCCTTTTCTTTGCAGCATTGGATGGCTCCGTCAAACATGTCCTCAATCCCATACTTATACTCGAAACCTGCGTCCAGCAGCTTCCTTGACGATAGGCGGGTGAACCTGGGGCCTTTCACTTCCTTCAAGGATCTACAAAGATTTGAAAAGCTTTGCTCTCAGTTCAAGAACAGCAATATTAGATCTGTTAGATCTTGAAATGGCATATAACCGGACTTACTCTGGTGAGGGTATCTGAAATTCTGGGTATCTTTTGGAGAGAAACTTGGACATCTCCTCGATGGTCATTGTGGCCGAGGAACATATGTACCGCCCCTTGGCATCAGAGTGCTCGAAGAGGAAGATGTGTGCTCTCGCCAGGTCGTCTACATGCACGAAAGATACTTCGAGAAGAATAGGGTATTCATTCTCGTTCCCTGTTCATTTCGAACCCCAGTCAATCTAAGATTTGAGATTCTTTGTATCATCGAAATGAAGATAAACATATGAATGGACAGATTTTAGTCATCTTCCTTCGTCATATACTTGACATTAAACAGAGACCTTGTAAAATTTTGGAATTTATGTATCATTTTGGCAACCAAAACAATCAAATTGGTCATGAATTTGACTATAATACAGAATATGTAATCATGAAAAGTTATTGTAAAATCTATAGTCATGTAGATCAATATCATTTGAACCACAGCTTATATGAGATTTCTGGGGATATCACGTGATCAATGGTACAGGTAGACTTAACTTACATGATTTATGTTGATCATATGTGATATATTTTCGTTTATCACATTACCTAATATCAAAGCCAGCAAATTTCGGACGGATCCGGCAAACTTGGGGCAAATGAAGGGCCCGTGGACAAATGTGGGAACCACGGTCACCACTTCCAGTCCATGCTGCTCGCCAAACTCGAGAACCGCCTTCTCAGTCAACGTCTTCGAGATCGCATACGAAGCTCCAAACTTCGTCATTTCTCGGATGGACTCGACATCGCTCCAGGAGTCCTCATCCAATATATCGGCCCCGGAGTTGTTGAGTTCAGCTGCAGCCGCACTTGAAGTGTACACAACCCGCTTCACTGTCTTGGAGTTCAGGCAGGCCCTCAGGATGCCTAACGCTCCATCGATGGATCTTTTGGTGACCACTGGCTCTGGCTCTCTGTCCTCAAAGTCCACTGGGGTGGCGACGTGGAAGACTCCGACACAGCCCTCAATGGCTGGGCTGAAACTCTCGGGGTCGCTGAGATCGGCAGTGAGGATTTGAAGCCTTTCTGATGCTCCTGGGAGATTTTTCAAGAAGCTGATGTCTCTTCTGCCATCTGATTTGAACGAATAGGTCATTCGCGTCACAAATAAAAGCTCAAACATTTAATGGGAAATTGATGTGCAAGGTTAACCGGACAAAGCAGTCCAGAATAAATTAACTAACGCGACTCATTCAGAAAACCCTCTGAATTACAGCATTAAACTTAGCAACATAAACTGCAAGAAAAGCTAATTCAAGAGAGAACAAGAGCAAGAGATTTTATATTAGCCACCTCGGCATATGGTATATGTGCATCTCAATCATATGAGAGAAACCAGATCATCATTAACCAATTCAGCTATCGCTAATCCAACCCATCTTTAGTTCATCTTATGCCTCCTTAAGCTTGAAAAGGCAGCAATAAGGGGTGGCTTTCTTATAATTCTATGTCTAATGACAATTCCGATCAGAATGGATCCTCAAACGCCCAAATTGGACAAAATACTTAGAAATTTCTCCATCCGTCGATACCTCAACTTTCTGCATAAACATTTCACATACACTTAATCTAACAATCAATCTTTGATCAAGAAAGCTTATTGCCAATAAATTTGCAGGCATAGACAGATCAGATCACGTTGGACTGTCATGTCAACATATCACGTTGGACCGTCATGTCAACATGTATAGTACAAAACATCAATCTCAGACTATACACTTGATCAGAATTCATGGCAAGAATGAATTTCCATGTTCAAGCAGGAAGAAAGAAGAAGAGAGACTTACCCGGGTCAGGTCTGACGGTGGTCCGGACGGAGTAACCATGTTCAAGGAGCCTCATGATGAGCCATGAAGCTATGAAACCAGTACCGCCTGTCACGCACACCGTGCCTTTGTTGCCCTCCATAGCTTGGAGAAGTGTGAAGCTTCAAGTTTCAGGAAGCATCTAACTTTTTTGAGTGACCCTGATGTTTTGGCCAGCAGAGCATGTGCGCTTCTCCACTTAAAGTGGATGCAACTAGGGTCGAGCGCCCAGAATATGAAAAATTTTAATTCATTATAATTAATTAATTAATAATAGGTGAAATATGGCTTGATCCTCAAACTGATCATGGAACTTATGATAAAGAAATTGGTACGATTCCATCATTATCCCATCCCCAGAAGAGGACGACCCTCGTCGTGCCTTTCGGTGGGGTTGGCGCTCGGTCTCAATCCACCGAAAGGGACCATCCATGGCGAAAAACCCTGCTTTTTGATTACTTCGAACATTTTTTCCGGAGTAGCGCCTGACCGGTGTCAATCGTTTACACGATCTTTATCTTCACCCAGCTGTGGTTGGACGAAACGGAAACTGTACTTGCCTCAGTGGGAAGCACGCCTAGTTAGGTTGATCAGTGCATGTTGACTTTCTTTCCAGTGACGATGCAAAGCTACTTTTCCTTTTGTGTCTCTCGTGCGTCCATCCTTTCGTTTCCCCCACTTCTGCCATTTGATCCGCACGCTGGTCCGATTTCTCTGAAGATCTGGGTGATTCTACACTGACCCAGCAGCCGCATTAGGTCCGTATACGTTACTCATGTTGATGACAAAAATTTCTTTTAGATCACTTCAATGTCACTTTTTCAAAAAATAATCATTAAGTACCAACTCCGATTTAAATTGCGGAAAATTTGATTTGGCCTTATTTAATTAATATTTCCTACTAACGTGACTTGCCAGAATGCTTCATTGGCATTTTGTTCTCTAAATCACGTCCTTTTCAACTTTTGCCCCAAATTCGAAATCCTAATTTAATTTTTCCCCCAAAATCACTCTTCCTCTCCACAAAGCCACTGCAAATCGAGGTCAAACTTTTTTCTTTGCTTATGGTGAGACTGTGTTAGTGAGTGAAGAAGGCCGAATTTCATTGGTTAACTAATGATATCTTGATTGTGAGATGGCAATTTGTAGAGAGCGACTAAGCTACTTGAAATGGTGGGCACGTGAGCAAGAGGATGGGGGCACAATAGAGCAACAATATTGAGGGGAATAAATTTCCGTGCCCGACTTCAACTTTCCCTTAAGAGATAGCCTTAATATCAGATCGGATGCAACCAGGATAGAATGCCAGAATTTCTAGGTATCCTTGGACTGATTGAAAGCGAAAACAGAGATAAAATCTGGATTGGAGAGTAAGCAAAAATCGTCAGTGTTCAAGGAAATACAATTGAACCAGTGAAGGAAATGTTGAAAGGACAAAGACCCCTTAGGAGTAATATGGAGACGAAAGCTCAACAACTATACTCCTTTGCTCTTGGGATAAAATGTCTCGGCTCTGTACCCTATTGGAAGAGGGAATTTGGAGTTTGAGAACAAGGATGGAAATTATAGTTTAATCCATGCTTGGAGAATTCAAAAGGGGCCATGGAAGACCCTAGCAGCAGTAGTGGGTACGCCCACAGCAATAGAGGCGAAACCTAATCCCCGATAGAGAGTCGCTAGGGCAAGACGACCCATAGCAATGTGTTTGCCTTGTGAGAGTTAAAAAGCCAAACCCATCAACTCTCGACCTACTTGAAGAGAAGGATGGCAAAAATCAAACTTGGACAGCCAGTAAAGCAAGAAAGCTACATGCTCTTCATTTTCGACATCACCCATCCGGTGAGCATAGGTGGTTTAAAAATGGGTACAAGAAAGATTGGCATCTTGCAAAAAAAAAAAAAGGAGCAAGCCACAAGATCAACGACACTAGTGTCATCGCCATATGGACTCGAGCTAGTGATAGCATACAAATCTAGAGGGTTACCAACATGGGGCCAAATCTAAGAAAGAAAGGGTTGACCGATGTACAAAACTCTAAGGCTTTATCAATTCGAGCTTTACACCATACCTTGTGGTTAGCATTTTTCAATCTAAAATACCATTCAAATAAGATATGATTGAAAGGATAAAAAGTCCTAAACTTTTGAGAAGAGGGACTCAAGACATGCTCCAAAAGGTGATCTCTTTGGGAGTCTGTGACACCTGTAGTGTCAGAACTTGGCACAATGGGACACTTAAATATAAAAAGTTAGGAAAGTGGCACTTAAACGCCAAAATCGGAGCAAAATGGATCGATTAAGTGCCAACGACAATTGAAGATTGACAAACTATTGCACCTAGAAAGGAAATGATCCTATTGATGAGAAGAAACTACCTTAAACAACAAAGACAGGGCTTCAACACCGACAGAAGAAGTCAATATAATACTGGGCGGCAAATTAGATTTGGTATAAATTGGTGGTAACCCATGTGGAAACCAGCAAAATGAAGAAGAGCAAAATTATTTCTCTCACAACTAGTTAGGATATGTTTAATATGGATGAGAATATATGTATACTCGTTTAATAAAAGCTGTGCATGAACTACCATTGCCTGGCAAAATTTTCGAAAATGCAGAATTGATTCTTTTGTTGGGCATAGCATCAAGATCCTTTTGACTCATAAATTACTTCAAAAGTCCTTGAAATATCTTCCAGATTAATCTAGGAGAGACGCAATATACGAGTCACAAGGATCTTGATGCTATGCCTAGGGGTGTAAAAAATTGAACCGAAAACCGAACCAAACCGAACCGAAAAATTCGGTTTTTTTGGTTCGGTTTTCATTCGATTCGGTTCTCATTAAAAATCAAAATTATTTTTATCAGTTCGGTTTTTATCAGTTAACCGAACCAAACTGAACCAACAAACTGATAAGACCTTATCTTGGAAACGAAAAATATATACAACGGGAAAAAAAAACAAAAAAAAAAAAACAAATGCAAAAATCGAAAATTAAAAATTGAAAACCAAAAACCAAAAAACTAAACCGAATCGAACCGAACCCAAATTTCGGTTCGGATTCGGTTCGGTCTCATTCAGTTCAATTTTTCAAAAAAATCGAACCGTTGACACCCCTAGCTATGCCAGCCAAAGAATTAATTGGATCAGTGATGACTATGAAGTTGAAAAAGGACTATTTAGGTGGAAACACCAAGAAGAACATGTCAGTTGCTAATCACTCAAATGAGGATACCGACTCCTTAGGTAACGGTGACTGAGACTATCATACTCACTAGAAAAGTTCAAGTGTTTTCTCCAAAACTTTAGAGGCAAAAAAGCTATCACGGAACAACAGCAGAAGCTATGGACACAAAAAGGACGTAACTTGCTTTGATTGTAAGAAAGTCGGACATATCAAGTTCGATAATCCTGCTAACAAGAGGAGGATGACGAGATCAAAGAAATACAAGGAAAAGAAATCGAGTTGAAGCAATCTCCGTATCTCTAGTGAAGAGGTAAACTCTTGATTGTGATGCTTTTCGATGATGATTTTGATTTTGCATTTGAAGAAATGTGTATTGAATGAGGGAAATTGTTCTTTAAAGGAACAAAATGGGGGAATTACTTGATATAGAATGGATAAAAAGAGACTGAAGATATTATTGTATGTGGTATTCTACAAAAGTGTAATATGAAAAGTTGAATGTCAAGTATTGAAAATGACCCGTATGTAGTTTAATCTTAGAGCACAAGGCAACATCGATAGTGCATTAAGCATCAGAAACAGAGATTGCCGACACTATTGACGAAGAACAAAACATGCATATGCAGTGATCAAAGCTATAAGTGCAACATAGTCTCAGTACTGCAACATCAAATACAAAAGAACGGAAGCATACCATACCAAGATTATTCAAGCGGTTTAATATCTCGTGTGTAGCCCACTGAGAGATCAGTTTTCACAAGTCGTGCTAGATACATGGTACGCGTTTTCTCAATATGTTCCTTTATTTTTTGTCTGCAATTTTTCTTAGAGGAGTATATGAAAATGCAGCCAGACATTCGCCCTGGCCGGCATACCGAATTCTGTTATATACATGGAACGCAATTGATCTAGAGAGAACCCTTTTCTTTGCAGAATTGGATGGCTCCGTCGAACATGTCCCTAATCCCGTACTTATACTCGAAACCGGCGTCCAACAGCTTCCTCGACGAAAGGCTGCCGAATCTGGGGCCTTTCACTTCCTTCAAGGACCTGCAAGGATTTGAAAAACTTTACTTTGACTTCAAGAACAGCAATAGTAGATCTGTTAGATCATGAAATGAGATATGACAGGACTTACTCTGGCAAGGGTATATGAAACTCCGGGTATCTTTCCGAATAAACTTGGACATCTCTTCGATGGTCATCGTGGCCGAGGAACAGATGTACCGCCCCTTGGCGCCGGGGTGCTCGAAGAGGAAGATGTGTGCTCTCTCCACATCGTCCACATGAACAAGAGATATTTTGAGGAGAAAAGAGTAGTCATTCTCATTCCCTGATAATTTCGAACGGGATTATTGCAGCCAAATTAAGATTTTAGAAAGGGTGTGTCATCAAAATGAACATGAACATATGCATAGATAGATAATAATAGCCTTGCCTTCCTTTAGCTTATATTTGATATTAAGCAAAGAAACGTTGTCAAATTATGGAATTCCCACATCCGTTTGGTGACCAAATCAATCAAAATAGTCATGAATTTGACTATGGCATGGTATGAGGGAAATTGTCCAAAAATTCTAAAGCCTATTGTACAAAGGCTAATTCAATCTTAGATCTTTCAATTGTACCAATTTAGTCATAAATATTTGGACGATGTGTCAATTTAGTCCTAAAACCTTTTGACAATTTGCCAATGTTGCCAATGTAGTCATTTTGGCAAAATATCCAAATAATAAGTTTATGAGTAAATTGATAAATGGAAAAAAAATACTTAAAAAAATCATAAACATATTGCATTGGTAAGAATTCAGTTTCAAATTTTTCGATTATATCAATTTACCTCTAAACCGCATTGGTAACAATTGAGTCCATAAAGGCTAATTTAAGGCAGAAATTACTTACATGGATGTTAGCTATTCTATGTAACACGGTTGGTGCCAACGTGGCCATTTTTTAAAATTTTGAATTTTTTGAATTTTCTTTTTTTCCTTTTCCTTTCTTTTTCTCCTTCTCTTTTCCTTCTTCTTTTTTCTTTTCCATTGTGGCTTGCGAGGGCCGCCAAGGCAAACCAACCGCCGACAAAGGTCACAACCCTCGTCAAGCCTCACCTAAATAAGGGAGATGGAGGAAAGAAATTCACTTCTCACCATTCCTTATCTAGGTTGAGCAAGAGTAGGAATGGCGGAGAAGACTAATCCCATGGAAGACGCGAAGAGAAGGTGCAGCTAACTCATCAATGCCATCAAGCAATTGCCTCCCTCGATCACCAATTCTTGGAATCACGCACTCCTCAAGCTGGTCGAGTTCGATATCTCTTTCCTCTCTCGATGTGCTTCTTCTTCTTCTTGGAATTCGCCTCTCAAGTCAATCTCTCTCGACGTAGGCGAGATGTGCCTCACTAGGGCCTCGTTGGCCATGGGTGAGGCCACCTTTGCTAGTGAGGCTAGCCTCGCCTGATGGTTTAGGCGTCCTTGTCCACGGCTGCCTACACCCCACCTCCATAAAATATGAAAAAAAAATTATAAAATTAAAAAAATGTCGATATCAACGCCAACCATGCCATATAAGATAGCCGGCGTATTTATCAGCAATTTTCGGCCTAAATTAACATGATGGGCTCAATTGGTACCACTATGAAATGGTTTAAGACTACTAAATTGATCCAATTGAAAGGCTTAGGATCATATTAAGACCGATATAATAGGCTTAGGATATTTTTAGTGCTTTTCCTTTGAAAATTTTCAAAAGGTTTAGAATAAAATTGATACAAATAAAAATGTAAGACTAAATTAGCAAATCTTTAAAAGATTTAGGACTAAATTAGTACAATCAAAAAGTTCAAAACTAAATTGACTGTCATACAATATACAATAAGTTTATGACTTTTTGCATAATTATCTTGTACGGTACGTGTAGTAAATTAAAATTGTCTGAATCACTAGTTACGAGAGTTCTACTGCGGATCGGGTGATATGTTTTGTGCAGCACATACCCAATCCCAAAGCCAGCACAATCTGAACAGATCCGGCGAATTTGGGACAAATGAAGGGTCTGTGGATAAACGTGGGAGCCACTGTCACCACTTCCAGTCCGTGCCTCTCTCCAAACTCGAGGACCGCCTTTTCTGTCATTGTCTTCTAGATTCCGTACGCTCCAAACTTCGTCACTTCTCTGAGGGACTCGACATCGGTCCAGGAGTCCTCATCCAGTGTATCGGTGCTGGAGTTGTGTCGAACCGCAGAAACACTCGAAGTGTACACCACCCGCTTCACGGTCTTGGAGTTCAAACAGGCCCATCAATTGTGTTGCGAATAAAAGCTTCAAACACTTGACAGGACATCGATGTTTCACTGGTAGAAACTAGTCCAGGAAAAATCAACTATTGCAGCACTTGACTTATTCAGGAAATACTCTGAATGACACCATAAAACTTAGCAATATGGACTGCGAGACAAGCTAATTCAAGAGAGAGAGCGAGTTTATCTGTGGAACGAGAGCAAAGAAATTCTACTCTAGCCACCTCCGCATAAGGTAAATGTACACCTCAATCATATATAAGAGAAACCACATCACCAATGACCGATTCCATTGCCATTAACTTAACCCGTATTTAGTTCATCTTGTGCTTCCTCGTGCTTGAAAAAGGGTTGCTAAACTCCCTAAAAGAGGACAAATACACAAGTTTTTCTGCACTTATTTCTCCACATGCACCATACCATTCGAAGCACACTGATAGTCCCACGTCCAAGCAGGAAAAAAAGAGACTTACCTGGGTCTGGTCTGGTCTGATGGTGGTCTGAACCGAGTAGCCACGTTCAAGGAGCCTCGTGATGAGCCATGACGCGATGAAGCCAGTACCACCCGTCACGCACACTGTGCCTTTGTCGCTCTCCATAGCTCGGAGATGTGAAAAGCTTGAAGTTTCAGAAAGCAGCAAACTTTCTCGAGGGCGACCTTGATGTTTTGGCCGGCAAGAGTGTCTGCAAGCATGTCACGGGCCGATACTTGCGATCGAACCGTCCGCCCCTTACTAGAGTCAGCTTAAACTCGATGTTCGCCTCGACCTATACCTGATTCAACCCACCCCAGGTCCACAACCAGTCTGCTTTTCATGCTAGTAGAGAGAGGTTATTACAGGTAGTCAACCTCTACAACCCAATCTAACCCCCTCTTTTTTCAAGGACCCACTTGGTAGATGCGTACATCATGGGTCTTCCTTCTTTTATTTATTTAAGCTTCTGCAGCATTGCATCCGTCACTCCTTGTTGGACTCATTGACAATGTGATGGCGTGGACATGCCGATGAATCGTACATGGGCGGTGTTTTAAAACGTTGGGAAAAGGTTTCATAATCAATTTGCATCCTCTCTTTTCAACGATGACTTCAAATTGCATCTGTCATCCAATGCTATTTTTGTCCAATCTGTCTACCAAATTATCATTTCCTTTCCGGAATATAACAAAAGACGGGGAAGCTTGGACATATGTGAAAAATCGAGCAGGAGATAAGCCCACAAAATGAACCTGATACATATGATTAATGTGATTCGGCCGGGTATGCCTACTCCATGAGGAAAGATGGACAAGATGTTCAACTATGATCAACAGTAGTAGATCAATTTTGTGGTCCTGATTACATGAGTATAAAAAACTGTGAGGCAGATCAATTTTCACGGGTCGTGCTAGATACATGGTACACGTTTCCTCAACGTGTTTCTCTGTTTTTGTCTGCATCTTTCTTAGAGGATTATATGATACGAACCCGGGACAGATCAGTAACAGAAATAGGTCTCACTGTATGGCATGATGCCAGTTTATTACTTTGAACATTACTATGTTCGGCCTGAGGTACCGAATTCTATCATATGCATGGAACAGAGATTGATCTAGAGATAGCCCTTTTCCTTGCAGCACTGGATCGCTCCATCAAACATGTCCTCGATCCCGTACTTATACTCAAAACCGGCATTCAAAAGCTTCCTTGACGAAAGGCTGGCAAACCTAGGGCCTTTCACTTCCTTCAAGGCCCTGAAAGGATTTGAAAAACTCTGCTCTCAGTTCAAGAACAGCAATAGTAGATTTGTTAACATCATGAAATGGGATACAACAGGACTTACTCCGGTGAGGGTATCTGAAACTCCGGATATCTTTCCGACAGAAATTTGGACATCTCTTCGATGGTCATCGTGGCCCAGGAACAAATGTACCGGCCCTTGGCGTCAGGGTGCTCAAAGAGGAAGATGTGCGCTCTCACAACATCGTCCACATGCACGAGAGAGATTCTGAGGAAAATACTGTACTCGTTCTCGTTCCCTGATAATTTCAGATGGGATTTTCCGCAGTCAAACTAAGACTTAAAAGAAGTGTGTATCATTGAAATAAACATGAAGATATGGGTGGCACGGCTTATAGTCTTGTCTTCCTTTGTCATACATTTGACGTTGAACAGAGAAACGTTGTCAAAATTGTGGAAATTATGCATCTCTTTGGCGACCAAATCAATCAAACTGGTCGTGAATTTTACTATAGTATGTAAGGTGTATACCGGCAAGTTATTGCAAAATCTATCATATTGACCAATATTACTTATACCCCCAATTATGTGAGTCTCACATGATCAACGGTCGAGATATATTTCACATACCTAATACCAAAGCCAGCGAATTCCGGACAGATGAGGCGAACTTGGGACAAATGAACGGTCCGTGGACGAATGAGGGAACAACCGTCACCACTTCCAACCCGTGCCTCTCTCCAAACTCGAGAACTGCCTTCTCGGTCAATGTCTTTGAGATTGCATACGAAGATAGAAACGTCGTGATTCCTCTTATGGAGTCAACGTCGCTCCAAGAGTCCTCGTCCATTATATCGGCGCCGGAGTTGTTAAGTTGAACAGCTGACGCGCTCGAGGTGTACACAACACGCTTCACGGTCTTGGAGTTCAGGCAGGCCCTCAGGATGCCTAACGCTCCGTCAATGCATCTTTTGGTGACGACTGGCTCTGGCTCTCTGTCCTCAAAATCCACCGGGGTGGCAACGTGGAAGACTCCGACACAGCCATCAATGGCTGGGCCAAAACTCTCGGGGTCGCCGAGGTCAGCAGTGAGGATTCGGAGCCTTTCCGATGCTCCTGGCAGATTTTTCAAGAAGCTGATGTCTCTAGTGCCATCTGATCAGTACAAATCAGTCAATCGTGTCCCAAATAAAAGCTCAAATATTTAGTAGGATATGGATATGTCCTGTTAATAAGAGAAGCCGATCTAGAGAAAATCAGCTGATACAACATGGCTCATTCAGGAAATAATCTGAATACACCATAAAACTTGTCAATATGGACTGCAAGGAAAGCTGATTCAAGAGAGCGTGAGAGAGTTCATAGGTAGAACAAGAACAGGCGATTTTGTCTTAGTCACCTAGGCATATGGAACATGTTCATATCTGGTCATATAAGAGAAATCTAATCATTATTAATCAAGTCTATCGCCATTAATTTAACCCGTATTTAGTCAATCTTATGCTTTCTCATGCATTAAAAGCGGCATATGATCTATGTCCGACTATAATTCCGATCAAAATCTCTCCTCGATGCCCGAACCGGACAGAGTATAAAAAATTTCTGCAATAACTAACGCCCAAACCCTTTCCTCCTCTATTTCTCCACAATCACAGGCCATTTGAAACGCATACGTATTGTGCGTGCACAAACAGATCAGAACATGTATGGACAGCACAGAACATCAGTCAAAAGAACTTTACACTGGACCAGAACTCATGCCAATTTCCATGTTCAGGCAGGAAAAAAGAAGAAAGACTTACCCGGGTCGGGTCTGACGGTGGTCCGGACCGAGTAACCATGTTCGAGGAGCCTCATGACGAGCCATGAAGCTATGAAGCCAGTACCGCCCGTCACGCACACCGTGCCTCTGTTCCCCTCCATAGCTTTGAGAAGTGAAGAGCTTCAAGTTTCAGGAGGCACCAAACTTTTTCGAGTGACCTTGATGTTTTGGCCAGCAGAGTCTGCTCGCGTCTTCCTTACAACGGACGCCACGTTGAAAAAGAGGGTGTAACCAATTCATTAAGCTTTCTCTCTAAGAGTTACATATATAATAATGTCCGATTTGAATGATAACTGCTCCGTCTACTTTTTAACGATATGTCGCCCTCGTAGCCTAACACCGAAGTGTCGGATGAAAAGAAATCTTTCTACATGACGTAAAAGAATGCCTAAGACACTAGCTATTCAGAGATTCACTCACGTAACTTGAACTTATGACCTTGTTAAATACAAGGCGGCTTCTCTACCACTAGGCTACTAGACTTGGTGGTACAACACCATGCTTCATATGCGAATTTATATATTCTACATTTTTTGGGTGGTCAACGTAATATAAGCCGCATTATATATATCATTTATAACCTAATTTTTGATTTAAATCAAATAAATAACCAAGTCCATCACATTGATTATGAATTTATCTAAATCTATTGTATAATGTCAATTCAATCCTAAATTTTTCAATTTAGTCAATTTAATTTTAAATCTTTTGATGATTTGCTAATATAATTCTTTTAGCTAAATTTGGTTGGAAATAACTAATGTGGAGGCCAATTGTCCTGCATTGCACAATTAGGACTGTCTTATATTGCACAGCCGACACTAAAGTGGACGATTTTTTGCAATCTTTAAAAAATATATATTTTATTGTATTCATTTTAATTCTATTAGTACCTGGAAATATTTATAACATAAGTTGTATGCCCTAGCTCATTTTGAAGGAAGAACTTCTCATTCAAAAAAACTTTTAGCTCCTTTTGGGTCAAATGTTTGATCTTGTTATTTTTTGAACTTCCCGATCATACTTTTCTTTTCTTTCTTTTCTTATTTTTTCCTGTTTTTCTCCTACTGTTTAAGGCCTTTGCGATGGCTACAAAGGTCACTAAGGGCTCGTGGGACCTTGCCAACCATAGTGAGGATGTCATAGTCCTTGCGATCAACCTCTCCCCCACTTGGATTGGCTTAAACCCTTACCCAACAACCTATGCTGGTCAATTGAGACCCTAGACTGACGAAGGAAAATGGGAAAAAGAGAATAAATGGAAAAAAAAAAGAAGATAAAAATGCAGAAAAAAATTACAAGAAAAATTATAAAAATCATCTACTCACATAAAATATCTAGAATCCAAGTCAATGATTTCAAGCTAAAATTAATTAGAAGAAATATATTAATAAATTATAAAAGGATTTAGGATAAAATTAATCATATTGAAGTACTTAAAATTGACTTCATTGTCATATAATAATTTTAAGACAATTTAAACAATTTTTTTGAAATCGATATATATACTTGGCATTCTAGAAAAGGACGACCATCTTGCTTTTCAATGGGTAGGGAAGGATGTCTTCCATTCTCCTGCTCCAACTATTGGCGGGGGTTGGCGCTCAGTGTCAATCCAACACCAGAGGGGCCCCCACATACTGAAGTCCCTATTACTTGTCAACATTCTATCAAATTTGGACTTTTGTTAAAGAAATTGCACTTACCATTATTGCCCGACGTGTGTCAGTCATTCACACGGTCTTTTCCTCTTCCGATAAAACTTTTGAAAACGGTGTCGCCCTGACTGGCATCCCCCAATAATTCACACGTTAGTTTACGTGGAGAAATGATTACTGGCAAATCTTTTTTCACAATAAGCTATTATTTTTATAATAATCCAAAGATTATAATCTCAGTAAAGTCCATTTATGCATGCGATCTTTGTCGACATTTGCTGGTGGCGTAGCGTTCACGAAAACCCATTGAAGCATTGGCGTCGCTATCCTCCGACCACCTACCCACGCACGAGGATCATGATCGGCGGATCCGACTCCAGCCACTATCAATAAAGCAGAGTGGCCAGGTCAAGATCCGGATCTATCCTCGACGGGCTCAGTGCCGGGGCCTGGTTAGAGCCGATTAGCACACGGGTCCGAGAGAGGAGGAACTCTGCGAGGTACATAATTTGACTTCATCGAGCTCGAGTCATGTAAGATATCGATGATAGACCAAGTTCATTACACAACGTGCATTCCGTGCATAAGTAAATACATAAGTATTATCCTTATATCAGGAAAAAGCCGAGATCTGAACGAGTTGGGTGCACCTTCAAACGTAGCCGTTTTCTCTGCAGCTCCGAATAGCTCCATCGAGCATGTCCTCGGGGCGATGCTTGAACTCGAAGCCGATGTCCAAGAGCTTCCTGGACGAAAGGCGCGGCATCGAATAACCTCTAATTTCCTTGAGAGCGCTGAAAATTTAAAAAGCCCTGTTCGTTAGTGCCAAACCAATGGTATTGCACAACTTTTTTAAGTACTTAGAATTTTCGAAATATATAAGCATTGTCAATTCATAGATTTGCATACAATTTCGACTCCGTGCACAATCGGATCACTTCGAAATAAAGAAAAAGTGTATTCGAGAATTCTTGAAGAGGAACATGAGAACTGAAAAACCTTACCTCGGCGATGGCACCGGAAGTTCCGGGAACCTCTGGGAGAGAAGCTCGGCCGTCTCTTCGAGGGTGATCACGTCGGAAGAGCAGATGAACCTGCCTTTGGCCGGAAGGTGTTCGAAGAGGTAGATATGCGCCCTCGCCACATCGTCTGGATGTACCACCGATGTCTTGGATAAACACACGTTCTTATATGGGTTTGCGTCTCCTGCAATATATTAATGTGCACTAAAACCCTAATTTCGCATTTTAACTCGAATGAATAATCAAAATTCATGCTCGACACTAAGCCGAGGCTCTTTCACCATCCGACTAATTCCTATCATCGCGACGATTCCTCATCACCCGCACCGAGAAATGATCTAGGAGTGGCCCGAAGAGAATGCGCAAGTGTAATGCAATTCGATTGTCAGATCCATACCCAAGACCATGGCCAGTGCTATGCCAATTGAGGCCGGAAGCTTGGGGCAAAGGAATGGGCCAATCATGAAGGAAGGAACCACCACCACCACATCCAGCCCCATCCTCGCCGCGGCATCGAGAACCGCCTTCTCCGCCAGCGTCTTGGAGACCATGTATGGCCCCTCAGCCGTCTTCAGTCCCCTGACCATTTCGACGTCAGTCCAGAAGCCCTCGTCCATGGTCTCTGCGCTGGTGGCGTTCCCGTGCACGGCGGCGGAGCTCGACGTGTACACCACCCGCCTCACCGTTCCAGCGCTCGAGCATACCTTCAGGATGCCGACCGCCCCGCGGACGGCTCTCTCCGTGAGGACGGCCTCTGGCTCCCGGCCGTGGAAGTCGATGGTGGCGGCCATGTGGAAGACGCCGACACAGCCCTCGATGGCAGGGGCGAAGCTCTCGGGGTCGCCGAGATCGGCGTGGAAGATCTGGAGGCTATGCGGCCCTTTCGCGAGGTTTGTCAGGAAGCTGATGTCCCTCTTGCGATCTGCATGCCAGGGAAACACAGAATTCACTGAAAGAAGCAAGCAAACAATCTCGAAAACATCCGTGTACCCAAGCCGGATCGAGTCACGATCCGCCGTGCTTACCCGGGTCAGGACGGACGGTGGCCCGGACCGAGTAACCCTTCTCGAGGAGCCTCATGATCGTCCATGTAGCCAAGTATCCAGTCCCGCCCGTCACACACACCATGCCTTTATCGCTCTCCATCAACTACTCTCTCTCTCTCTCTTTCTCTCTCTTTCCCAAGCTAGCTTGTGATGGAAATGGTGCTTTTTTATGCTACTGGAGAGAGGTGGCCGACAGTAGCCAGTAAATAATGTTAGCTATTTCGTCGCATATGTAACAGGGTTTGTGGACATTCATTATGAGATCCTGAAGTAACTCGCTTAAGAGTGTTCGCTTTGGCCAATTCCGTGTCGAGCTTCGTGGTTGTGTCCTTTAACAAACGGGGAAGCAATTTCTCAGAGGAGGTTACCTATCCTGGAAGTGCCTTAATTTGGGGTCGCTTAACTTTGAAGTTTCAAAGCAAATCTTAACATTATATCAAAAAACGCCTCCGTATGTTGGTTTTTACACGTCTCAAAATAGCTTTTTCCTCTATTCAGTACATAATTCGGTTCATTCATACACCATTCACTATCCTAGAAGCCTATCATGAGCCATTAATTGTCTAGGCCTTCTAGCCCCGGCAACTACTCCCTGCTCTTATCGGACCGAGTTGTTATGTTTATAATGTAGGATCCATTATCGTTATTATTAGAAGATTTAAATTTACAAATAGAGAAGATTGGCATTTGCTCTGACGGATGATGACCACTCCCGTTCCCCTTCCCCTACCGCATACGCAACCATATGGAAAGTGTTGGGAATGTCGGATTCCCAAAAACCGGATTCGACACTAAATCGAACCCCTAAAAGAATGCGGAAGATACGCCCGGGAAATACATGTATTACCGATCGTAAAGCACACCACGGAATCGAGCGTATCTTGTTAGCCACAAATTAAACACCAACGCCGATAAGAGGAAGAGAAAAGTGATCATGTTCGATCCGATGATGTCGATTGGCCTTGAAGGGAAGATGGCGTTGCCTTAAGCTTTTGGTTTTCTTTTTGGAGGGAGAGAGGAGTGACGAACGTACGTTGAAAATGCCAAGAGGTATCTTCGTCTCTCTCTTTCATCCCTTATATACGTTTCCTCAAAAATAGAAACGTACCCCTTCATCCATGGGCCCTAATCTTGTCGGCCGGGCTTTTAGGCCCAACATGGACTTTTAGGCCCAACATGGGCGGACGGGCCTTAAGCCCATCACATAAAACCATCATCTCCCACTCGCACATGGTGGGCCGAACAGGATTCTCTTTACCTCTCTTCAACATTCATACCGATGAATAATCCGTGCGACCAGTATACTTTGAGAGCTCGTTGCCATACATATGTTAGGAATATATAGCAGCTCATAGTGGGTATCACATCCTGAGTAGATTTAGTATACAGTTCCCTAGATCGAACGATCACATTTATATCTCTCTTGATCTCTTTTAAACAATGATATATATATATATATATATATATATATATATATATATATATATATATATATATATATATATATATATATATATTGTATTCACAATTATGATTATCCCAAAAACAGTCATAATTGGTTAACCAGTGAATACAAAACTACAATGTGATTCTCCAAATTCGATCTTCCTCTTTCCTTCAAATTCTCAATTTCAGTTTAGCTTGCTTTTCTAGAAATGTCCCATTAGATCGAATCAAACTCATGACCATTGGCAACATTTTAAGATAGCAAACACTAAATAGAAATCTTGAGAATAAGTAAGAGTCATGAGGACACTAAAAATTGAGAAACTCTTTTCCTCAAGAGTCTCACACGACATAAAAGTTGAGATCAAACTTTTGTCACTCTTATTGGTCGTCTCATGCATACGTAGTATGAAATACGTATTACGGTATTAACTCCTTTCCCATGGAGCGTATGTCTACACCTTTCAATACCGTACAGATGATAGTTCAGACATACCCAATGTCTAACTTGAGTTCACGTATCTACTCATTCACAAAATTCATCAGAACTCACATCTGGCATCATAGACAGATAAAGTAAAATATGTGGGGTATTTTACTTTCAAACATAGTAAGCATTATGTCATCATATTAACACCCAGTTAAGGCGACATACGTATTTTAAGCTTGAGCTCTCGATTATCACCTAGATAATAAGCTTAAAAACAGTCTCATCTCTATTTATCATACAGTAAATAGAGGCGATTACCCGTGTGAGTGGGCTAATCTTATATCTGTCCGATATACTTTCTTAACTTAAAGTAATGCACTGAGCATTAAGATGCATAAAGATCAAACAAATATTCATAGGCATTAATGATGAAAACATAAATTCATCAAATGTAAACACTTTAGGGAAATTACAATCAAGTACATCAGACTCTACGCAATCCTTGAGATTTCATATGGCCACAAAAACACATATCTAGGTATTGGCTTTGTCATAGGATCTGCTACCATACTATGCGTAGTATGTACTCTAAGTTCACTTCTTTTCGTGCAACCATATCCTTGACAAAATTATACTTAGTATCTATAGGTTTGGTCTTGCCATGATATTTTGGATCTTTGGTATACGCTTTTGCTGCTTGGCTACCACAGTTAACCAATAATGAATTTGCAGCACTTCTAATAACACCTAAATGATCCAAAAAATCTCTTAAGCCAAACACCTTTTTATACTGCTGCTGATAATGCCACGAACTCAACTTCTATCGTGGACAAGGCTATACACGTTTGTTTCTTACTGCTCCAACATATGGTGCCATTATTTAGTAAGAAAACAAATCCAGAGATAAATTTCCTTTCATCTAAATCTCCTCTCCAATCAGCATCTGAATAGCCTTTGAATTACAGATCCTTTCCTTAATAACTCAGCGTATAATCAGCACTTCCCTTTAGATACCTCAGTATTTTCTTAACGGCTTTCCAATGTGCTTGACCTGGATTGGATTGGTATCTTCTCACCATTCCAATTGCAAAACATATGTCAGGTTTTGTACACATTATAGCGTACATCAAGCTTCCAACAGTACTAGCATAAGGAACATGTTTCATTTGTTCCTTCTCTTGTGGTGTCCTTGGACACAATCTGTGGCTCAATCCCTCACCTTTTGCAATATGAGTATCTATGGATTTACAATCTTGCATACGAAATCGTTCAAGAACCTTGTTTATATATCTTTCTTGCAAAAGAGACAACGATCTCTTCGAACGATCTCTCGAAATCTTAACTCCAAGAATGTATGCAACCTCACCCATATCCTTCATCTCAAAGTTGGAAGACAACCAACTCTTGACAGTATTAACAAGCTCCATATTGATTCCGGCAATTAGTATATCATCAACATATAATGATATGATCACAAATTGATTGTGGCATCCCAAAATTCAAGTCATCCTCTAGAGAAATTAAAGCCTATAATTAGGTAATGAAATTACCTATGGTCTATGTGTTAGCCATTAGTTTTCTTAAGGCTAGGTATTATTGTGCTTGTGTCTATGAATTTTGAATTTAGGACTATAGGATAAAT
This sequence comes from Eucalyptus fibrosa, assembly GCA_017140475.1. Lineage (NCBI taxonomy): Eukaryota > Viridiplantae > Streptophyta > Magnoliopsida > Myrtales > Myrtaceae > Eucalyptus > Eucalyptus fibrosa. Next base: position 15,943,586 of record CM029509.1, read on the forward strand.
TAATAATCTATGCTTGGCCATGTACTTTATAAATTAAATTTCAATGAACAAAATGTCCCAAGACTTTGGCCAAGATGAAAATTGAAATTTAAAAGTAATTATAGAAAGGAATTCAAAAAAAAAAAAAAAGGGAAAAAGGGGTTAATTTTCGAATGGGCCTTAAGCTCATTTGGCCTAAGCTTGATGGGCCAAGCTAGTCGGCCCAAGAGGGAGTTCGACCGGCCCATTAAGGCCCAAAGGAAGAGGTGGCCGGCCCATGATGCATGCAATAGGACAAGTGGCATGGAGGAGGTGAAGCATGGTGGACACTTGTCTTCCTCCACAATTACACTTGTCCCTCATGCAAACCTAGAGTGCATGCAATATAAAAGGGAAGAAGAGGAGAGAGAATGGCCGGTTAGCCATTCGACCAAGAGAGAAAGGGAGAGAGAGAGAGAACCGTGCGAGAGAGAGAGGAAGAGGATGAGGCCGAGAGAGGAGGAGAAGGAACCGCCGCCGTTCGTCCGCCGAGTTCGCCACCCTACATCGTCGTCGTTCATCCTAGAGGCAAGTGGAGTCCTCTAACTTCTCTTGCATGTGTGTATATGGTTTGCATGTTCGATTTTAGGTGTTATTTGTGAGAAAAACCGAGGTAAGGGTTGGTTGTTTTCAAACCATGTGACTGTTCTTGCTCGGTTGTAGGAGTCAGTAGCTTGTTTGAGCTTGCATGTGTGTTTGGAGTCCGATTTTGGCTTCGATTTCTCCATGAAAGTTGTATCTAACATCTTGTACTACAACATACTAAAATTTCGTGGAAAATTATGGAGATTTGAGGGGTCAAACTCTCATCTTACGGAGATGTCAGATCTGGAATGTTTTCGCATGAATCCGCTCGAGTCAGAATGTTGTGAGAGCTTTCATGCATGTTTAGAGTTCGATTTTGGATTTGGTTTCTTCATGAAAGTTGTAGCTAACATCCTGTACTATAACATACTGAAATTTCGTTGAAAATGATGGAGATTTGAGGGGTTAAAGTCTCATATTACGGAGACCTCAGATCTGGAGAGTTTTTACTGACCTTTTGCTGGATTCATGGTTGCATGTTGGTTTTTGTTGAGAATCTTACTTCGGTTTCTTCATTAAAGTTGTAGGTAACATCTTAAACTACAACATACTCAAATTTAAAGTGAAAATAACAAGTATAGCTTGGTAAATCGACTAGATCTTGAAGACGATGATTCTGGTGATGTGTTCCGAGACACCCGAGACTTCAAGGACCTAAATGATGACTATAATCTGGTTATTTGATCTAGATCTCTGCATAAAACTTGTAAAGGACATCTTGACACATAACATATCCGAATTTCAGAGAAAACGAAAGAGAATAGGCAGGTTAAAACTTCATATTTCGGAGATGGAGGCACTGGACGATGCGGTAACGGGTCCAGAAGCTTCGTGAGGTTGAATAAAATAATCTATAAGTAATCTGGCTTGGAGTTCTTCATGAAAGTTGTACAAAAATGTCTTGGCTATAACTCGGTAAAATTTCATAATTTTTGGAGACCGGATGGATATTTTAATCGAATTTCTTCGGAAACTGTGCATTCTGGTTTTATCCGAATATTATGGGCTGTTTTGTGGAAATTGTGAAATTTTGTGAAATTCGATTTGGCCATGAATTTTGCATGTAATTCTATTGGTTTGTAATTGCTTGAATTTTTATAATTTTGGGAATTTATAGATATTGAATTTAATTTATTTATTAAAATAATAATAAATAAAATAAATAATAATAATAAAATAAAATGGATTATTTTATTGGCCATAAATTCTATTGGATTTATTAATAAATAATTATACATTGTTGCATGTACGATGAGTTATTGGTGTATGTATGACATTGAATTGTGATGCATGTGTGAATGCTATGTCAAGTATGACTTGTTTGATGTCACGACATGTGCCATGTTAAATTGAGATCAAAATAATGGTAAATGTGGATAATGATAAGTGAGAAAGTGGTTGTGGTGGATGATGATGCTCGGTGGCCTAGTGGCGTAATTCTGGAGATTCCCCGGGAGTGTCGGGATGCCCGGTGGTATACGGTACGTAATTCCAGGGGAGGCCTGGTGGTATGTCGGTATATAATTCCGGAAGCCTTGTCGGAGGTCTTTGCCTGAAAGGAATACCTCGCGATGCCAGGATTGGGGTGCGAGATGCCTGGCTAGAAGGGTAAAGGCCGGAAGCCCTGTCGAAGGTTTCTGCCCGAAGGGAATGCCTCGTGATGCTAGAAGAGATGCGAGATGCCCGGAATGTGGGGGGCCGGAAGCCTGGTGGCCTGGGAGGCTGAATGCTGGGAACCCTGTCGGAGGTCTTTGCCCGAAGGGATGATAATTGAGAATGGGTGATGTGGTGATCAAATCTAAAGATAAAAATGGAAATTAATGCATGATGATGATATGCATGATGATGTGATGATAATGATATGTGATGTGATATGATGATCACCCGTGATATGATATGCATAATGATATGCATGATGATGTGATGATGATGATATGTGATGTGATATGATGATCACCTATGATATGATATGCATGATAATATGCATGATGATGATGATGATATGTGATGTGAAATAATGATGATCACCCATGATATGATACGCATGATGATATGCATGATGATGATGATGATGATGATATGCAAGATGATGATAATGACATGTGTGATGTCATGATGTCATGATGATGATGACATGTATGATATAATGATGCCATGATGATGATGACATGTATGATATGATGATGCATGATAGTATGCGCATGGTTTTAAGGTGAGTAACGCCTGTAATGCATGTATGATTTGCCTGATGCATTGAGTTGTTACTGGATTTCCCTATCTGCTGAGTGGTTGTACTCACCCCTTTTGGGGACCAACATTTCAGATTAGTAGATGGTTTGAGCGGTTGGATATGACCGCGGGGAGAAGGATAGCAAAGGAGGGAACCTTTGGACGCCGACACTGGTTGATGGACCTTAAGCATACGATTGTGGGAGGAGATGTCGGTCATCTTTTAAAGTATAGCCGAGTATAGAAACATTGGCATTTCGATGTACTGACTAAAGATGTCCATATGCTTTATGTAAATAAACGTGTCCGGCTTTAACTTATATAAGATGTTTAGTAGGTGTGCATCGATTTCTGAATGTAGGGAAGGGAATTGTTGGATATGCTTCCGTTATGTAAATTGCGCAAGGGACCGTTAATAAAAGATGTAAACCCCCATCGTTGTATGGACCCGCTGCAACTAAAAATGGTATCAGAGTGACTTGTTATTTGGGAAAGAAAAAGGAAAAGCGAACTGTGGTGACTCTAGCGGATTGGGGGCCGTCGAGGGGTGCCACATTGATCCTTGGATCTTTTGATATATACGCAATGATCATCATCAATCATTGTAAAATCATATGCCATTATGGTATTATGAAAACGTATATACCATTGTCTCGATGACTACTTGAGGCCATATATCGATTTCAAAAAGTCGACATACCTTTCCTTCTTGGCCTTTCTTTATGAAACCAGCAAATTGTTACATATATATTTCTTCCTCTAATTCTCCATTGAGGAAAGCAATCTTTACATCCATTTGATGTAACTCAAGATCCACATTTTTCCTTACTAGGGCAATTTAGAGCCTCATTAATATTTCTTGGCTCATCCTCATCTTGTGGAGCAATCATAAAAGTTTCCCCTTCAATGTCAAAACATCGACAGGAATACTTTGGCGACTTGTTCACCGTATGGGAGATTGTACACTTAGCACATCATTCCCCATTATGCTCCCACTAGGATTAGATAATGATGACGTTGTCTCATCATGTGGTTGCAATTGAGAATGAGTTGAATTCAATTAATCACTTCTCATATTATTCCCACTTGGACGAACTCCACTAATATCATTATCTTGATCCAAGGTTTCAAATAGGGAATAATCCTCACCTATTTCCCCTTTCTTAGGAAATTCATTCTCTAAAAATGTGACATCCCGTGATTCAAATTCAGTTATACTCCCACTTTCCTGCTCACCTATGAACACATACCCTTTCGAGTGTTCGGAGTATCTCCTTAAAATACTCATCTTTCCTTTGGGACTCAATTTCCCAAACTTGTGAGAGGACTCATGAGTATAAGCAGCACAACCCCATGGTTTAAGAAAACTTAAGTCCGGTTTTCTACCTGTCCATAACTCATATGGAGTGGAAGTTACTGATTTGAAAGACACCAAATTAAGTATATAGGTAGCAGTTAACAACGCATCACTCCAAAAAAGTGATAGGTAAGTTAGCATGCGCCATCATGGACCTAACCATTTCCAGTAGGGTTCTGTTTCTTCTTTCCGCAACAATTTTGTTGAAAAGTATATAGAACAGACAACTGTCTTTCTATTCCTTTTTCATCACATAATTTTCTGAACTCGTCAGATAAATATTCTCGACCTCGATCGGATCTCAATGCTTTTATTTTCTTGTCTAATTGATTTTCTTCCAAATTCATAAATCTTTTGAAACAACATAATGCTTCAGATATATGAGAAATCAAATAGACATATCCGAATCAGTATAATCATCTATAAAAGTGATGAAAAAATAAATAGCCCCATGCCTTCTTCTCACATTTATTGGACCACAGACATCAGAATGAATTAAATGCAGATGAAATTTAGCTCTTTTATCTTTTCCAAATGGTTTCCTTGTCGTTTTCCCTTCTAGGCAATGCTTACATATGGGCAAATCGACTTTTTCAATGTTGCCCAACAAGACCTCTTTGGCTAGTCTATTCATTCGTTGTTGGCCAATATGACCAAGTCTAGCATGCCACATAATCACATCATTATCATATTAAGTAGAAGACGTGAAACAAGGGAATAACAAATATTGACATCACCACAGTCAACATATAGTACAATAAAACCATCCAGAAAGTGACCACAACCATAGTAGTTTGTATCCAAATACAAATCTACACAGTTATTACAGAAGTTCACACTAAAACCAAGTTTAACCAACATCAAAACAGACACTTAAATTTCGACGAATCTCCGAAGCATATAGAATGTCATGTAGAAACAGGGTGCGTCCACCACGCATGTTCAATTGGCAGGTGCCAATTCCTTTAACTCTCAACTCTGGAGTTATTTCCTACATAGATCCACTTAGTTCCAGTTGGTATCATCGGAATTCCACGAAGGATTCTCTATCCTTCGCTACATGGTCTGTTTCTCCTAAATCTACAGTCCACAAAGGATTGGATTCAGCCAATTATATAGAACTTGACACATAAGCAAAGTTCTCAAATGTACAAGAGGTGTTTACCTTTTTCGGCTCACAACAATTGCGAGCATAGTGACCATTCTTGTCACAATTGTAACGCCTCACCCTTGACATTTTCTTCACTTGAGGACATTTTCCTCTCTTGTGTTGGTTAAGTCTTGATTTCTTGCAACAAGGACTTGATCCTTTGCAATCCCACATATTGAACGAATCAATACGCTTGCGCTTAGAGCTCAAAGCCCTTTCTGAGCTAGAACCAGCATTGCAAATGTCTATTTTTGACTCAAATGCCGTTAGGCGGTCCTCTACTAGCTCAAGGTAGCGCACGGCATTCTCAAGATCTTCCATAATATGGTCAAGAGCTTCTAGTGCTTCTTGCTTTTCCAGCACATATTGAATCTTCATATTCAATATTTCATAATTATTGCCGTTCATATCAGCAATTACGTTCTTAGTTCTTTGAAACCATCGATACGAACACATCGAGACATATATGTACGAATAATTAATGCCTATCATTTATGCATCCACTTTGCACAGACCCATCATATCGAGAAAATATTCAGTGGTTCGTGCGCGCCACGTCATCCGCTGACGTGGCGCGCACGTTCCATTCAGATATCGACAGGTGTCCTGTGGGACCCGCCAGAAGATGGGAAGGGCAGGCTCGGCTCGACTCGAGTCGCTGGCAGAAGAAAAGACGTCACGCTCCCGCCCAAAACATTTCTCCCCCCTCAATTGAACTTTCTGCAATTTTTTTTCTCTCTCTTATTTTCTCTCTCAAGACCTACGTTTCCTTCTCCACGCATCCCACCTCCTCCGCTTCCGACTTCGGCTCCGACTCCGCCTCCGACTGTTCCCGTGGAGATCGAGCACAAGGTTTGTGCTCGCGTTGGTCTCTGCCTCCGTGCATCCCCCTCCTCCGCCTCCTTCGCCTCCGCCTGCCCAAAAGCCTCGCCGGTCATCTGCCTCTAGCGTCCTCCGTCTCCGGCATCTGCTCGTCCTCCCCATCACACCGGCCTCCGCCGCGAAGCCATCGGCCTCCGGCAGGAGGGAGGCGGCCTTGGTCTCGTTCCCGAGCGGCACCAGGCTCCCTGCTGCTAACTGGGCGTTGTTCCTGACGCTAGGCCGCTCGGTCGCGAGGGAGATCTCGGCGGACCTGGGCGGGTCGACGGCGCGAAGAAGAAGGAGAGGCGCGGGCTAGAGAAGGATTCCCGCTTGCTGTGGGGGAGGTACGTGAACCGGCTGTACCAGCATCGGGAGCTAGGGATTTTCCTGGACGTGAGCCGGATCGGCTTTACGAGCGAGTTCATGGAGGAGATGGAGCCCCAGTTCCAAGCCGCATTCAAGGCGATGGAGGAAGTGGAGATGGGTGCGATGGCGAACCGGACGAGGGCCGCATGGTCGGGCACCACTGGTTGTGGAAGTCGGAGCTCTCGCCGACCCGATCCTGAAGACGCAAATTGAGAGCACGCTCGACCCCGTCGCAATTTCGCGCCAACGTGGTCGGCGGTAAGGTCGGATTCTGGAATTCCGTTCGTTGTTACTCTCCCTGTGGTAAGAGAGTCTGTAGTTCCTTGCGTTTTTTTTTTTCTTTTATCGGTTTGCTATCGAAGTTGCCTGTGTCAGATTTCTGGTAAATGTGAACATTGTCTTAGTCGCTCCTGAAAGCGTGAGCTGAGGATAAATTGAAGTGGTTTCTGGTGAAATAGATGGAGAGCTCATTTACGAATCAGTCACTTGAAATGACCGTGTATGGAAATCTCCTACTACGAGACGTAGTAGTTTCAAAATGACAACTCGAAGATTCCAATTAATGAATGTGTATGAAAAATATCTTTTCCGTTTGATCTCCATGGGCAATACAGTTTTGGCATGTGTACTGCGAGACGCGATCGGGTATTAGATCTTCTAATATGCATTATTGTGTATGAAAAATATCTTTTTACGTTTGATCTCTCTGTTCTATCGATATGCTTTTGTTCTTTAGGAAGCAATAGTCTTGCCTCTATGGATTGCCCTTGCTGTGCGTCCCAGGCCCGGTGTGTGGGATTACATTAGGGTAAGTCTTTGTTGAGGAGTTGCAAGTGACTGAGTTCCTTCATTTCAAGGAAGAACTTGTCGATGGAAAGTAAGTCTTTCTTTTTTCATTTTTGGCTTTTACCATCACATGGATGCTAGCATGCTTTGCTTTTGGCGGAAGGACTGTAGGTTACTCGAATTTGTGGATTGTTGGCAGTCACGGCATTACATCATGAGATCTATAATATGCAAATGAATGCCGCATACTCTGTTGCAATTTGAATGGAAACTTTGTGCTTGAATTGGACTTTGAGCCATTCACCGCCCAATTTCCCTGCCCAACTCTTTCGAAGTCCATTGGAAATGGAGTGGAGATTCTCAACCGCCACCTTTCGGCCAAGCTCTTCCATGACTAGGAGAGCTTGCACCCTCTGCTTCAGTTCGTTCAAGTTCATTGCTACAAAGGAAAGGTAAGCCCATGGGCAGATAACACTCATCTCACTCTCTTGGATCTACTTCTTATGTGCCGCGTATCACTCAATTGTATTAACAAGATTGTGTAATGACAACTCAAAGGAAACATTGCGACATTCACATCACTTCATGACTGTTGAAAGGACAGTTCAAAGTTGCTCATATTTTAGATGCACGGACTAAATCCTTTTTTTTTTTCACAAACAATTACTTGAGACTCATTTATGCTGATCTGTGATGCAGAACATGATGGTCAACACAAGAATTCAAAATATCTTCTCGCTCCAACATGTCCTGAGGAAGGCAGAGGAGTACCTCTCTGCCCTCATACCTGAGACACCTTACTCTCAGTTCAAGCACAAGTTTCAGGAAATTGGGCTAGAGAGGGGCTGGGGCGACACCGCCAAGAGTGTGCTTGAAATGATTCGGCTTCTTCTGGATCTACTTGAGGCTCCTGATCCATGCACCCTCGAGAATTTCTTGGGAAGAATCCCCATGGTCTTTAACGTTGTTATCATGTCGCCTCACCGTTACTTTGCCCAAGATGATGTCCTCGGATATCCCGATACTGGTGGCCAGGTCATTGATTGTCTCAAATATTGATTCAGCATCTCTTGCCAGTATTTCTACATGCAATTCCATCATCATGCGTTGTTCACATTTTGTAGGTTGTGTACATCTTGGACCAAGTTCGTGCATTGGAGAGTGAGATGCTTCACCGTATCAAACAACAAGGGCTGGATATTACTCCTCGGATCCTCATCGTAGGTTCTTGCTTTTTTCTTTGATATTGGAATAGTTTTTTGCTGGCCAATCCAACTAACTTGTTATGTTTGTTTTGTGTCCTGCCCCTTTTGGCTGAGTCACTCGTCTTCTTCCCCGATGCGGTAGGAACCACGTGCAACCAGTCTTGAAAAGGTTTTTGGAACAAAATACTCCCACATTCTTCGAGTTCCCTTTAGAACGGAGAAAGGGATGGTGCGAAAGTGGATTTCACGATTTGAAGTGTGGCCTTACTTGGAAACATACGCTGAGGTATATTAGCTCATAAGATTATACTTTGCGAGGATTTCTTGTTGACATTCCAATCTTTCGTAATATGAAGACTAACCTTATCTTCTCTCATCAGGATGTCGCTAATGAAATTGCTGGAGAACTACAAGGCAAGCCCGATCTGATCATCAGCAATTACAGTGATGGTAACATTGTTGCTTCTTTGCTGGCCCATAAGTTGGGCGTTACGCGAGTTTGTCCTTCCTAGTTTTACTCTCTATAGTGGCACTATGATTAATCAAAGACCAAATGCTAAATATTAGTTTCTTCTGATTTATTATGCGGTGCATGATAGCTCATGCCCTTGAGAAGACCAAATACCGAATCGACATCTCTTTTGGAAAAAGTTCGAGGAAAAATATCATTTCTCTTGCCGGTTTACAGCAGATCTCATAGCCATGAACCACACCAACTTTATAATCACCAGCACCTTCCGGGAGATTGCCGGAAGGTAAGCGATCTTGCTTTCGAGATGTGGATTCATGCTAAAATGCTCCATCCACCGCAATGTGCTAAAACTGCTCATATAATTATATGTTTTCAGCAAGGACATGGTTGGGCAATATGAAAGTCACACCGCGTTTACACTTCTGGTTGTACCAAGTCATTCATGGGATTGATGTTTTCGATCCCAAATTCAACATCGTGTTGCCGGGAGCTGATATGAGCATTTATTTCTCTCACACGGAGGAGAAGCGGAGGTTGAAATCTTTCCATGCGAGATCGAAGAACACGTTCAGCGATGTGGAGAACAAGGAACACTGTGAGTTTTTGGAGTTTTTTCCCCTCCCATCTTGGACTTGGACTGCATTAGCATCCTGTGTTTTGAATGATAATGTTCAAGCTCAAACAAATGCGACGTGGATGTGTTGGTTAATGTCAAAACAGATGTGTATTGAAGGACAGGAACAAGCCAATCTTGTTCACCATGTCAAAGGCGGACCGTGTCAAGAACTTAAGCTTGGGCTGGTCGAGTGAGTACGGAAAGAACACCCACCTGAGAGAGCTGGTCAACTTGGTTGTGGTCGGTGGTGACCGGAGGAAGGAATCTAAGGACTTGGAAGAGCAAGCCAAGATGAAAAAGATGTACGGGCTGATTGAGATGTACAATTTGAATGGCCAGTTCAGGTGGATCTCCTCTCAGATGAACCGGGTGAGGAACGGAGAGCTTTACCGGTACATCTGCGACATGAGGGGAGCATTTGTGCAGCCCGCTCTCTATGAGGCTTTTGGACTGACTGTGGTGGAGGCCATGACATGTGGATTGCTGACCTTTGCAACTTGCAAAGGCGGTCCTGCTGAGATCATTGTGCACGGCAAGTCTGAATTCCACATTGATCCTTATCACGGGGATCAGGCTGTGGAGATCCTTGCTGACTTCTTCGAGAAGTGCAAAGTGGACTGAGCCCTTTGGGACAAGATATCACGGGGGCGTGCGGAGAATCGAGGAGAAGTAAGGACCGGGATTCTTGTTAGGTTCAATCTTTGATAGGGAAAAAGAGCACATTTCAACTTGTTCAAGAAACACGTGGGTAACATGTGGTGCTTTGCTTTTGGCAGGTATACATGGCAAATTTACTCCAAGAGGCTGCTCAACTTGATGGCGGTGTATGGCTTCTGGAAGCACGTCTCGAATCTCGACTGTCTCGAGAGCCGCTGCTACCTGTAAATGTTCTATGTCTTCAAGTATCGGAAATTGGTAAGAGACTCGGCTTCTCATCAGATCATGAGTGCGACAATCTACACGCATATTTTGACTCCTTGTTCGGATATTCACACACTGCTCCTTTGTCTTGACAGGCCGAGTCGGTTCCCCTTGCCGTTGAGTGAGTTAGAGGTGAACAAAAGGGCAGATCTCAGGAGGCAGACAGCTCCAAATTCTCTCGAGAGTTGAGGAATAATTGCCATTGCATTGGATTGGAAGAGAGCCCTTTCTTTTGCTTTTCTTTTTGCAACTGCTTTCGTCAATCTTTCTTTTGCTTCTTTTTACTGTGAATGTATGTTGGGTTAGGTTCTTCAAAAAGTCAATTCAATGAAATTTCCTTCTTCTTTTCCCCAGTGTCCCCTCAATTTACCTGTCGTCTTCCACTTGTAAGTTCACGTTCAACCATTTTTCCTTCGCTTTTAAGCTAGGAATGTGCATCCAAATGTGTTACTCGGATTAGCAACGGTAGCGAGTCCCTTGGATATAGCACAAGACTATCCAAAAAAAAATTGCTGAGGCAAAACAAGTCTTTTAAAATAAATCACAAGGAAAACTTGTATATTGGAATTGACTGTTCCAGTCAGCTGTACACATCTGACATATGGAGAGAGGACAATCAATACAAAAGAACAGGAGGTGGAGAGAGCTCGTACTGTACAATTTAATATTGATTCCATTATTGATACACGAATCGACACAACACGCTCTGTCAAAATTGCCTTCTATTTCTATCTACACCTTCATGAGTAAAAGAAGAAAAAAAACCGGTGGAGGCTAAAAACATCTCCCATTACCGATGCACCTACCCAGAAATAGAATGCAGAGAGTTCCATACCCTCCAAATCGTGCATCAATCCACTAGTCATGTAGCTACTCCCGTATGGGTCTTGTAAGTTCCTTTTTCATGGCGGCTTCTCTTGGATAGAACATAATTGCCAGCACCAAAGAGAATGTAAGGCCAACTATCCCACCGAATGGTTGGAAAGGATGAGTCCCCATTATCCAAAGGGGGAAGTTGGGGTTGTAGATCAAAAAGCCACCTGATTGGAGAGTGCAACTTGAGACTAATATCCCTGCGCGGAGCCCAATTGGAACACAGAGGCTACCTTCACCAATTTGTCGAAGCCCAGCCAAGCTTAGTGATAAGAGCCATAACCCAGGTATTGCCCATGGAGACCTGAAATGCGGCGAATAAGTCAAGTATCTTTGATGTTGACTCAAAGGGAAGATCAGATCAGAAGCAAATTGATCAAGTGCATAACGGAAACATGAACCAGGTTTGAAGCAGACGCTTTAACCTAAAAGAGAAAGGATGAAAGATCAAGCTAAGAAGAAAGAACGTTGTCCTCATTGTAGCTGCTAAAGAATGTGACATGACACTAACAGATCTAAGCCTTTCAAGAAGGCAAGTTTGGCAAGTCATAAGTTTGCCTTCATCGTCAGAATGTTTATTGTGTAAACTTCTCTCGATAAAAAAACAAAAAATTTGCAAGCATGTTCAATCTAGAACCAAGATTTAAGAAGAACGGGTTAGCGGTGTTGCATGATTACTTTAAAATAGAAAAGGGTGGTCACCAAGTTACAACCTGATTTCCAGGAGTGCTGATTTACTTGTCATATTTTGAGTAACATGCTTTTCCTGGCCCCAATAGACATTTTCCCGCAACAAATGAAGAACAGAAAACTGAAGGAGAAAATCCAAGGACAAAAAGAGTCAAAAAGTTGTAAGGAACATGACTTAATTAAAGCAATGTACCTCCGGAATAAGGAGAATGCAAGCCACGACAAAATAATTCTGGGTGGTATCCAAGATCATGCAGCAATGTCTTGAGTTAACCATGATCGAAAAGCAACTCTTCCACAAGGGCAACGAAGTTCTGTATGTGACACCTCGACCGACCAAGATGAGAATTTGCCCATATGACTCATGGCATCTAAAGACAATGAATGAAGACTTGGAGGCCAAGAAAAACTCACGTAGCCTAATAATGAATTAACATCGTATGGACAAAACAAGCATAATTCCCCCAACCAAACTGCTCAAAAAAGCTTGGATTTGCAAACAAAAAGCTGAAATGAGCTCATTAAGAAGAAATCCTAGGAAACATCTTATGCATCGCAACTCGATGAAGTAAAGCCGAGTGCAGCACCACAGAAGAATTTTTAAAAAGAGAACAAACTGCAATGAATCTTAGGTCGTAGCAAAGGCATATAAGAAGAAACCAAACAGCTGGATTTGTTTGAACCACATTATCCAAGCACGTGATGTTCAACTCGCTGCATTAGCTTTTCAAATGGAACTTGAGTTTACTAAAATTTGCTTTGAATGGTATGCAAGCCAAATCTAGTATTTAGTGACTGTTATAATATGTCTAATGGCTTTTATTATGGCATTTACACTATGTCCATGGTCTCTCTCTCCCCCTACCCCCCCAAAGCACACACTATTTTTTGGATTGGGTTCCCTCACTAATCATCTTTTCATCAAAGTTTTGTTCTTGTTCAACTCTGCTCTAGTTAGTATCTTTAAAGAGAACATGAAACTCAATGACTTGTCGGTGAAACTTCTATAGGTAGGGGGAAAAAACCTGGGACCAAAACCTGTTTTGCAAATTCCAATCCCGTTTCACGAAAGGCCTTATGTACTTCCAATAAGCCATTTCTGGTTTCAGGATTGCCACCACTCTGTAGGACAAGAAATACCAATGATATATTCTTCTAATCTGCATAAAGGAGAGATCACAAAGCAAAATACACGCAGGCACCTTTGATATCACAATAACTGGGGTAGAAGAAAGCTTAGGACCAAGGTGCGCACTTTGATGGTCAATTCCAGCCGGATCTGTGTTGTCAATGAATGTAATCTGCCAAAAGTAAAATTGAGATATCATCCAGACTGTCAAAAGTCAAAAAATCGCTAACACAGGGTATTCACCCATTGTGCTGAGACTCATAACTGAGCATTCATCCATAGCTTGTAACTTTACTTAAATCTGATGCGCAAAATCTAAAATTTACTAATGCTTTTTGAATACCGAATCAAAGGACAAAGACAAAAGACCTAAGTACAGTTAATCAACCAAAGTCGATCTTTTTTCATTGCGCATAAGTGAATCAAGTAGCAAATACACTTGCTCCAAATAATGGAGGAGAAATGTGAGCGGGAAGAATACAGGGAAGGGAGTTGGATCATTCTCATATCTATAGCGATGAACTTGCAACGAAGAGCCCGAAGTGGAATGACATCATGACTAATCCAAGTAGGAAGTATAGCATTAAGAGAACTGCTCACTTGAGGGAAGAGTTGCCAAGACTTGAGAAATAATTTTAACTAGTAGAAACAGCAAGAAAGGACGAAGACAAACAAGCCACCACCAACTCATCTACAATGTTTGAAGACACCTTCAATGGAGGATTATCGGGAGCCAATGCCTCTACAACAAACTGTGGCCCAAGAGTTGAACCCCCAATTCCAACTGAAAGTATTTGAAGCGATCCACGGGAGAAGTAGGAGGGGGCTTAACTTGCAAATTAAGCATCAAACATAATCAAGTCAATCATTGCGTCTGTGTCCAATGCTCAGCTAAGCATCCTAAAAGAAAACCGACAATCAAAAACTGAATTTCATGCTAACATTAATCGGAATCTTCTGAGTTGTCATTTTGAAACTACTACGTCTCAGAGTAGGAGATTTCCATACACGGTCATTTCAAGTGACTGCTTCGTAAATGAGCTCTCCATCTATTCCACCAGAAACCACTTCAATTTATCCTCAGCTCACGCTTTCAGGAGCGACTAAGACAATGTTCACATTTACCAAAAATCTGACACAGGCAACTTCGATAGCAAACCAATAAAAGGAAAAAAAAAACGCAAGGAACTACAGCCTCTCTTACCACAGGGATAGTAACAACGAACGGAATTCCAGAACTGACTTTACCGCTGACCACGTCGGCAGCAAAATTGCAGATGGGGTCGAGCGTGCTCTCAATTTGCGCCTTCATGATCGGGTCGGCAAGAGCTCCGACTTCCACAACCAGTGGTGCCCGACCATGCGGCCCTCGTCTGGTTCGCCATCGCACCCATCTCCACCTCCTCCATCGCCTTGAACGCGACTTGGAACTGGGGCTCCATCTCCTCCATGAACTCGCTCTTAAAGCCAATCCGGCTCACGTTCAGGAAAATCCCTAGCTCCCGGTGCTGGTACAGCCGGTTCACGTACCTCCTCCACAGCAAGCGAGAATCCTTCTCTAGCCCGCGCCTCTCCTTCTTCTCCGCGCCGTCGACCCGCCCAGGTCCGCCGAGATCTCCCTCGCGACCGAGCGGCCCAGCGTCAGGAACAACGCCCAGTCAGCAGCGAGGAGCCTGGTGCCGCTCGGGAACGAGACCAAGGCCGCCTCCCTCCTGCCGGAGGCCGATGGCTTCGCGGCGGAGGCCGGCGGGATGGGGAGGACGAGCAGATGCTGGAGACGGAGGACAGTAGAGGCAGATGACCGGCGAGGCTTTTGGGCAGGCGGAGGCGAAGGAGGCGAAGGAGGGGGATGCACGAAGGCCGAGACCAACGCGAGCACAAACCTTGTGCTCGATCTCCACGGGAACAGTCGGAGGCGGAGTCGGAGCCGAAGGCGGAAGCGAAGGAGGTGGGATGCGTGGAGAAGGAAACGCAGGTCTCGAGACAGAAAATAAGAGAGAGAAAAAAAAATTGCAAAAAGTTCAATTGAGGGGGGAGAAATGTTTTGGGCGGGAGCGTGACGTCTTTTCTTCTGCCAGTGACTTGAGCCGAGCCGAGCCTGCCCTTCCCATCTTCTGGCGGGTCCCACAGGACACCTGTCGATATCTGAATGGAACGCGCGGATGACGTGGCGCGCACGAACCACTGAATATTTTCTCCATCATATCAATGAATAATTTCAAGTAAGGTTTCAGAATCAAAAGGTCATTACGTTTCCAATCATCCTCCAAAAATCCTAACTTAAAACTATTATTAATATAATTGTCTTATGCAAAATAAATTCTATGAAGTTTCAAAAACTTCCATAAACTACCCACAGCAGTCAACAATAACAGAAAGCAAATAATATCTAACATCCAATAGAATAACAATGCTTTCACATAATACAACTATTCATTACACTAAGCAATATATACAAAGAAGAAATATCGACATAGAAAGAGATATTCACACTCAAAAACATCTCAAATTAATCTAAGAAATAAATAGGGAATGTCCTTTCTAATCTATCAGTCAAAATATCTAAGAAATTTGAAGGCACATTTGCCAACCATGGAAAAGCTTTGGAGAGCTCTCATGTCGCCTCCAAAGCACATTCACTTTGTGCCATGTGGTGCTTACTCTAAGGGTTGAAGTTTTGGTTAACTCAATCCTATAGTACTCTTTAACAAAAGCTACCACTAGCCTCCTATAACCTGGGACCACGTTGACCTCCCATAGCCGATCTAATACTACTTGCCATTCAGGTGAAAGAGCATTCATCAAAACCGGCACCTTCTCAAAATCCGACATAAGATAACCATTTTAGATGATTTCCTGTATCATCTAATTGACCCTGACCACATGTGATACTAAATCACCATTATGCCACCGATAATTAGTTAACTCTGTCATCAGCCTTTTAAGTCTTGCACTTCCCTCGTCCGTTCTCGGGACTGTAGGTATCCGTGCATAACGCATCATAGTTCCTGCAACAAATGCATAACTAAAAATGGATCACTTATAATCCATAATGAATATAAGGGAAAAAACATAATTTTCATGATTCATGCAACAAATGCACAATAAAAAAATGGATTACCTATAACCCACACAGACATAATTGAAAAAGAAACAAATTCCTTTTTTTTTTTTTTCGAGTCAACGGTCAATGGTGGTCAACAGTCAACGATCGTCGGTCAACGGTCAACAAGCGGCGGGTCGGGCCGGTTGGACCGGACGAGGCGGTTGGACCGATCGGATGAACCGACCGGCACGTGCCAGGTGCGTGCGCGGGCTGACGTCACGCAAACATCAGCCGGCGCATGCACGGCACGCGCTAGGCTTCTGCGCATGTCGGGTCGGGTCGGGTCGCCGGTCGGGTCGGCGGCCGGCCAACGGTCATCGGCGATGACGTCATCGATGACGTCATCCTGGCGGTTACCGACCGTTGGGTGATGTCACGATGACATCAGCACGCGTCGGTTCGCCGACCAGCGCGTGCCGGTTCGCCCGTCGGCGGCGTGCACGTGCCGGTTCGCCGACTGACATGTGGCGCCCATGCGCAACGGCTTCTAGCCACGCGTGTGGGTGTGTCCAGCGTCACCCGGCGGCGCACGACATGTCGACGGACTCGTCTCGACAAGCTCTTTCACCCTATGCCTTCAAAAATTGATTTCAACTTACGGAAACTCAAAAAAATGGATGAACAGTGCTCGGGTATCGGGATTTCTCACCCCGATCCGTGTCGGCCGATTATTTTCACGAAAAATCAATCAAAAATCATTCACAAAACATGAAAGGGGTCGGGAAAACATGAACTAGGGCTCTGATACCAATGTTGGGAATGTCGGATTCCCAAAAACCGGATTCGACACTAAATCGAACCCCTAAAAGAATGCGGAAGATACGCCCGGGAAATACATGTATCACCGATCGTAAAGCACACCACGGAATCGAGCATACCTTGTTAGCCACAGATTAAACACCAACGCCGATAAGAGGAAGAGAAAACCGATCATGTTCGATCCGATGACGTCAATTGGCCTTGAAGGGAAGATGGCGTCGCCTTAAACTTTTGGTTTTCTTTTTGGAGGGAGAGAGGAGTGACGAACGTACGTTGAAATGCCAAGAGGTATCTTCGTCTCTCTCTTTCATCCCTTATATACGTTCCCTCAAAAATAGAAACGTACTCCTTCATCCATGGGCTAGGCTTTTAGGCCCAACATGGGCGGACGGGCCTTAAGCCCATCACATAAAACCATCAGAAAGCAAAGGACCCCCTTGAATAGTTTGCAAGCATCAAAAAATCGGATTTTTTACTCAATCTAGAATCGCTGTGAAGATTGGAAATTTGAAGACCGAGCACTAGTACACCAATCATTTCGGCACGGTCGAAATACTAATTTCTAGATGAACAGATTTCAACTTCATGCATGATCGGATCATAACATTGACAATGTTATGAATATATTTTGAGTTTGAGTCCATAATGAAATTGGACTAATGAGGATACGTGAACTCGATCATGGGCGGGTTAAAGTAACGCATGTGAATTGGCCGAAATTGTCATAAGAAGATTGCATGCATATCTATGAGCCGCAAGCGTGAAGAATGAGGCCAGAAGAGAGCATGCAGCCGCGAGAGGGAAAGTCCATTTTTTTTTATACCTCTTTAATTGCATGCAAATGGACGTGCATGGATGGCAAGAAATGGACATTGAAGACCAAGACCAAAAGTAAAAAGTTGTGGGCTTGTTTTGTCTTCTTTCATTAGCTCTTTGTTTCTTTCCTTTGCTCTTTCGTTCAGCTGAAGCCAACGAAAGGAAATAAAGGATAAAATATTAATTGAAGGAGTTGAACGTCGTGGAAATGATCTCGAAAGACGGCAGCCACCCTTCCTTTATGCTTATCTTCAAAGATTATGGGCGCACGTTTTCTGCCTCATTAAATGCGTCCCATGTAAAGTGTGCATGCGTGCCCGTGAATTTTGGTGGGCGTCAGTGCTGACTGTGAGCGCCGCATGAGTTCACAATTTCTATCTCGTTTCGCGTTTAAAAGAGAGAGATGTCCAACGGAGAAGAGTGCGCTGAGTTATTTCAGTGGCCGAGAGAGAGCTGAAGAGCTGGTGAGAGAAGTCGTGAGACTTCTCGGAGAAAAGCCAGAAGCTCTCGGCAAAGAGAAATTTTGTCGTTGAAATTATAGTCAAGTATTTTAGTTAATTAAATTCTTGTGAATAAAATCTATTTAATTCCTTGAGTGAGATTTCATTAGGAATTATGAGGAGCTAAACACTGTATAAGTTATTTTGATGTAATTTAGAGCTGAAAAACACTTAATGTGTTTGAATATTTGAGTTATTGTAATCTTTGATATATCACTTGTTTCTATAATGGAATTCGATAATGCTCTTCCCATGAACGTAAATTCCGATATTCGGACCGAATCACGTAAATTCAGTATACGATTTCCTTTCCTTCATTCCGACTATTTTATCCGATTCACTTGTCCATATTCCGCGCGCGCAACAGACATAGGGAACGATTAGTTTTTCTTGCCCTTTTAGATAAAAAAGTCTGCAGAGTGGGCAACTATGCTTGGTAGTACCAACTTGAATGAAGGTCAACCTGTTGTTCAACCTTTGCCTCTTTCGCAGCTCTGATCTTGTTTACAGGAGATGCAGAAATGGAGATGTTCATCAAATCTATAGATCAGGAAGCATGGAAAGTCATTGAAAATGGACCATGCGCTGCATCAAACAAAGGAAGAGATGATATTCATGAGAAGGAACTAGCGCAAGATACAAATCTGTGCATAGGCTCGATTGCACTCCAACGCGGGCTGAATATAATTAGATATCAATGTGGAAAACAGCGATGGAGATTCGAGATGGATCGGGGGTAACCAGTGAGGAAACCAAAAGTGAAGAAGAGTTAAATTATCTCAGCTGATGCGCATAACTCGAAGGAGCATACCAACTCTCCAAGTAATGTTTATACTGACTAGAAAAACTTGAGCGTTTTCTTTAGGACTTTAGGGGCAAAAGAAATTGTCACGGGACAATGACGAAAGCAACGGGGACAAAACGGAGGTAATTTGCTTTGCTTGTAAGAAATTAGGACATGTCAAGTTCGAGTATCCTGCTTGCACGAGGAGGAGGGAGGAAATCAAAGAAATACAGGGCAATGGAATCAACTTGGAGTGATCTTGGAATCTCTAGTGAAAAGGAGAGAGAAAAGGCGAACTTGTGTTTAATGGCTAGTAGCCTAGTACCAATGCTATGGAATAGGTAAACGATTTTCTAGATTGGTGATGCTTTTTGATGACGATTTTGATTTTGCCTTGGAAGAAATGTAAGTTGAGTGGAAAAGGGTTTCGACAATGAACGTTGTATTGAATAAGGAAAATGGTTCTATGCAATACTTTCTTGAAGAATGAAAGGGTGTTTTCGGTAGTACTTCCAATAGGAAAGGCAGAGTTGCTTGATATAGCATGGATTAAAAAAGACAGTGGAGATGTTATCGATTTCTTACAGTACATGGCAACATAGATGGTGCAATAAGCTTTGGAAACAGAAATTCTCAACAATATTCACGAAGAACAAAACGCACGTATATCATGATCTATACTATAAGTGCTTCTGTTCTCAGTACTGCAATATCAAATGTACAAGAACAGAAACATACAGTACCAAGATTATTTATGCGGTTTGCTATCTCCTATATGGCGCTCGGATAAATTAGTTTTCACAAGCTGTGCTAGATACATGGTACGCATTTTCTCAACATGTTTCTCTATTCTTTCTGCATTTTGTTTAGAGGACTATTTTTTAGCCAAGGTCAGAAAAGAAATAGGTCATACCATTATACGGCATCATGTCCACTTTCTGGTACTCTGAACATTCCTACGTTCGGCCTGATGTACTAAATTCCGTAGGCCTCGGTTGATCTAGAGATACCCCTTTTCTTTGCAACATTGGATGGCTCCGTCGAACATGTCCTCGATCCTGTACTTATACTCAAAACCGGCGTCCAGCAGTTTCCTTGACGATAGGCGGAAGGACCTGGGGCCTTTCAATTCCTTCAAGGACCTACAAAGATTTTAAAAGCTTTGCTTTCAGTCCAAGAACAGCAATAATCTGTTACATCATGAAATGGGATATATCAGGACTTACTCTGGAGAGGGTATGCGAAACTCCGGGTATCTTTCCGAGAGAAACTTGGACATCTCCTCGATGGTCATCGTGGCCGAGGTACAAATGTACCGCCCCTTGGTGTCGGGGTGCTCGAAGAGGAAGATGTGTGCTCTCGCCAAGTCATCTACATGCACGAAAGCTACTTCGAGAAGAAGAGAGTACTCATTCTCGTTCCCTGTTAAGTTTGAACGCAGTCAATCTAAGATTTGAGATTCTTTGTATCATCGAAATGAAGATAAACATATGGATGGACAGATTATAGTCTTGTCTTCTTTGTCAAATACTTGACATTGAGCAGAGAAACGTTGTCAAATTATGGAATTCTGGTATCGTTCTGGTGACCAAAACAATCAAATTGATCATGAATTTGACTGCAGGACCGAAAATGTATCACAAAGTTATTGTAAAATCAATAGATCATGGAGATCAATATTATATGAAACATAGTTTCTCTGTAGATTTCACATGATCAACGGTTCAGATAGACTTGACTGACCCTATT
Organism: Eucalyptus fibrosa; assembly: GCA_017140475.1. Classification (NCBI taxonomy): domain Eukaryota; kingdom Viridiplantae; phylum Streptophyta; class Magnoliopsida; order Myrtales; family Myrtaceae; genus Eucalyptus; species Eucalyptus fibrosa. The sequence goes on from CM029509.1 coordinate 15,964,558, forward strand.
TATATTTGATCATATGATATTTTCTCGTGTATCGCATTACCTAATACCAAAGCCAGCGAAATTCGGACGGATCCAGCGAACTTGGGGCAAAGGAAGGGTCCGTGGACAAACGTGGGAGCCACCGTCACCACTTCCAGTCCGTGCTGCTCTCCGAACTCAAGAACCGCCTTCTCAGTCAATGTCTTTGAGATTGCGTAGGAAGCTCCAATCCTCCCCATTTCTCGGATGGACTCAACATCGCTCCAGGAGTCCTCATCCAATATATCGGCCCCAGAGTTGTTAAATGGAATTGCAGCCGCACTCGAAGTGTACACGACCCGCTTCACCGTCTTGGAGTTCAGGCAGGCCTTCAGGATGCCCAACGCTCCATCGATGGATCGTTTGGTGACGACTGGCTCTGGCTCTCTGTCCTCGAAGTCCATCGGGGTGGCAACGTGGAAGACTCCGACACAGCCCTTGACGGCTGGGCTGAAACTCTCGGGGTCACTGAGGTCAGCGGTTAGGATTTGGAGCCTTTCTGATGCTCCTGGTAGATTTTTCAAGAAGCTCGTGTCCCTTTTGCCATCTGAGCGGAACAAATCGATCAATCGCTTTGCGAATAAAAGCTCAAACATCTAATGGGAAACTGATGTGTGAGGTTAACTGGAGATATCAGTCCAAAATAAATTAACCAACATGACTTATTCAGGAAACACTCCGAATTACAGCATTAAACTTAGCAACGAGAACTGCAAGAAAAGCTGATTCAAGAGAGAATGAGTGAATTCATATGTAGAACAAGAGCAAGGGTTGCTTTTCTTATAGTTCTATGCCCAATGACAATTCCGATCAGAATCGAACCTCAAACGCCCGAATCAGACAAAATACATAGAAATTTCTCCATCTGTCGACACCCCAACTTTCTGCATAAACATTTCACATGCACGGACCGTTCGAAACACATGAGTAGTCCCACACACTTAATCTATACGATCAATCTTCGATCAAGAAAGCTAACCTTAGTATTGCCGATAAATTTACAGGCACAGACAGATCAGATCTCGTTGGACCGTCGTGTTGACATATACAGTACAAAACATCGATCTCAGACTATACACTTGATCAGAACTCATGGCAAGAACGAATCTCCATGTTCAAGCAGGAAGAAAGAAGAAGGGAGACTTACCCGGGTCGGGTCTGACGGTGGTCCGGACGGAGTAACCATGTTCAAGGAGCCTCATGATGAGCCATGAAGCTATGAAGCCAGTACCGCCTGTCACGCACACCGTGCCTCTGTTGCCCTCCATGGCTTGGAGAAGTGAGACGCTTCAATTTTCAGGAAGCATCCAACTTTTTGAGTGACCTCGATGTTTTAGCCAGCAGGGCAGGGGCGCCTCTCCACTTAAAAGCGGATGCAACGCCGCTGAACGTGCGTTTGGTAAAAAAAACATTTGGAAAGGGCTTTATGGGTATTATATTTTCTTTTCTTTTTTTTTTTGGAAAAATCAGGTAAACCCTTCGCCGGACCGGCGAAGGGCGACGGCCGGTCCGGCGAAGGGCTGCTCTTTTTCATTTAAAAAATAAACAAATGCAGGGGCAACGGTGGGTTTTCAAAAAACTTTTGGGGGTAAAATAAGAAATAAAATTTTCATTAAATGGACCTTCAGCATTCCGAAAATGCTGAAGGCTCAAGGCTGGTCCCTTGAGCTTTCAGCATTCCCCAGGGGAAGTGAAAGCCCCTTGGGAATGGTTGCCAAACACCCATTTTTTGGGTGAAAGAGCTTTGGGGCTTGGATGGGCTTTCTAAATGCCCATCCAAACGCACCCTACGTCACTTTGACTTTCATTTCAAAAGGGGCCAAAAAAAAAAAAAAGAGTGGTAACAGATGCATCTTCCCCGCTGAAAGTCATCTTTCGATTTGAATAATAAGTCCTCAATCTACTTTTCAATCATCCATCGTGGACACAGGCTGCGTTTGGTTCAGCATTTGCAATGGGCTTTGAGTCCAATGCAAATGCTGAAAGCCCAAAGCTACTTGGGAAAAATGCGATGGTGTTTGGTAAAATTTTTTTGCAAATGAGCTTTGTGTTGAATGTGTGTTTGATAAGAAGAACATTTGCAATGAGCTTTTGATGGGTATAATGTGTATATATATATATTTTCTTTTCTTTTTTTTTTCTTTTTTTTGAAAAATCAGCTAAACCCTTCGCCGGCCGGCGAAGCGCGGCCGCCGGCGAGCCAGATCTGGGCGCCGGCCCGTCGCCCGAGTCGCCGAGGTCGGGCGACCTCCGGCGAGGGTCGCGCGACCCAGCCGAGGGCCGCCGGAGGTCGCCCGACCTCGGGCGACCCTCGGCGAGGGTCGCGCGACCCGCCCGAGGGTCGCCGGAGGTCGCCCAGGCCTCGCGCGACCCGGGCGACCGCCGCTGGGTCTCGCGGCCGCAGGCGAGGGGCGGGTCGCGCGACCCTCGCTGCGGCCGCGAGACCCAAGCGGCGGTCGCGGGTCGCGCGGCCCCAGGTCGAGGTCGGCGACCCTCGCCGAGGGTCGCCCGAGTCGGGCGACCTCCGCGGCCTCGGCGGGTCGCGCGACCCTCGCCGCGGTCGCCGAGGTCGGGCGACCTCGGCCGGCCGCCGCCGCGCAGATCTAGCTCGCCGGCGGCCGTCGCCGTCGCCCTTCGCCCTTCGCCGGACCGGCGAAGGCTGCTCCTTTTTCATTTAAAAAAAAATATAAATACAAGGACAATAATGGAAATATGAAAATCAATGAGGGTAGTTTAGGAAAGAAAAAACTATTTTCAGCATTTGGTAGAATGCTGAAAGCTCAAGGCTGGTCCCTACCAGCCTTGGGCTTTCAGCATTTCCAAGTACTCTGCTTTCATTTGAAAGCTCCTTGGAGGGGTTGCCAAACACCCTCTCTTTGGCTGAAGGAGCTTTGGGGTCTGGATGGGCTTTCTAAATGCCCATCCAAACGCACCCACAGTCCTACGCCAATGTGTCGATAGACAAGTGTCTCTCGACATAAGGTTATAAATGCCTATGAGACAAGTTGGCTTGAGATTCGTACACGATAAAACTCTAATTTTTGACTTTGTTAAAGACAAGATACCCATTTGCTACTAGACTACCACATTCCTTGGTGCGATGTTGGATAATATTTTATGTATATACATATTTCTTATTTTGACATCTTAAATTCTTCGGGAAAAAAAATACATGTTTAACATGGTATTAGAGCACACGTGACGAGGTCGAATGCTTGGACTCCCTCCCATGTTTTGTATGTTTATTAGTTGTCGATTATTCATTTGACGTGATTACGTACCTATCTCCTATTTCAAATGTAAGTCTTGATTCACACACAAGAGAGGGCGTTAAATAATATGGTGTATCTATAATGTTGGCAATCATCTAAACAACTTAAAACTTTTTCAGAAGAAAAAATTATTTGTGTCACTATCTATAAATCTTCTTTTTCTTTTTTTTTTCTTTTTTTGGTGTCACTATCTATAGATCTTTTGATTTCATAAAATTCAATGAATTCGTCACTTCATTCAATTTTTTCACTCTATCACCAATCAATAGTTGGATAGAAGCATTACAACATGGCCAACGATTTTTTTTTTCTACATAATGGTGGGATTATTACAAATACACAAAAAGATCTTCATAATTGTTTGTGAAAATCAAATTGCCAATCGATGATAGACAGAACAATTACTCGACACATTAAAATGCTTTAAAGATATAATTGGTTAGGCATTCCCAAAGCCCCTTGGACCCCCAAAGCTCATTGGGGGAAAATTTTAGTGTTTGGCAAATTTTTTGGAAGCTCCTTTGCCCAAGTATGAGCATTCGGAATGCTCAATGCCCAATGCTGGGGAGGGGCAGCATTGGGCATTCGGCATTTGGGAAATGCCACGCCTATTGTTCATCATTTTTCTTTCCCATCGTCTTCTTCTTCTTTCCGGCCACAGAGCTTCTCCGGCAGCCACCGCCGCTACCGCCTGAGGGTCGCGCGTCGCCGATGACCACCGTTTGGGGGTGCCGCGACGCACGACCCAGGCGGCGCGGACCTCAGGCGGCGTCGACTAGTTTCGAGCGAACCAGGCGACACTGCCTGAGATCTGCATCGCTTGAGGTCCGCACGACCTCAGCCGCCAAATCTGGCGGTCCGAAGGCCAGATCTGGCCGTCCGGCGGCTAGATTTGGCCTTTACGACCTCAAGCGCTTGAGGTCGCGCCGCACACCGCCTGGGTCCGCGCGACCTCAGGCCGCCCATCTGGCGGTCCGGAGGCCAGATTTGGCCGCCGGACGGGCGATCGGCCTCTGCGCCTCCGGCGCTGAGGTCGCGATGATGTGGCGTCGAGGTCGCGACCTCAGGCGGCCGAACGGCCAGATCTGGCCGTCCGGCATCACCGGCCGCCAAATTTGATTTTCAGATTTTTTAAAAAAGAAAATTAAAAGCAAAAGCCCATTTGAAATAAATTTTGCCAAACGGTATTTTCGCACAAGCAACTTTTCAATGCGTAATTTGCCAAACGGCCGAGTATTCCCGAAAACCCCTTTATCCTAAAGATATTTGCCTTTGGCCAAAAACATTCCCCAAAAGCCGAACCAAACAGGCCCAGAGTTGTGGGCATCAAGATGTTGTGGCACTATACTATACCAGTAATGCCATTCATTTTGTGGAATATGTTCACCCTGTGAAGCGATATAACTGTTCGCTTCAAATGAGAGAATATCCTAATGAACTTGTTACCAAGACAATATGAACTTCTCTCTATACATATTTTTATAACCCTCAGAAACTCTCATTAGAATCAAAGAAACCATGAACACACTGGCAAAATCATTCATGGTTTGACGAAGAGATTTGTACGATTCCATCATCATCGCGTACCAAAAGAGGACGACCCTCGTCGTGCCATTCGATGTTAGTGGAGGTGTCCACAATTCTCTGTCATGGTCCTGCTCGAATGCTGGCGGTGGGGTTGGCGATCGGTCTCAATCCAATGAAGAGGACCATCCATGGCGAGAAACCCTACTTTTCATCTCCTTTGAACTCGCTATCCGGACCGGTGCATGACCGATGTCGATCGTTCACACGATCTTTATCCTCACCCAGCTGTGCTTGGAAGGAGCACGCCTAGTTAGGTTAATCAGTGCATGTTGACTCTCTTTCCTGCGATGAGACAAAACTACTTTTCTCTGTCTCTCTCGTGCTTTCGTCCTTTCCTTTCCCCCAATATGGCCGTTCGATCTGCACGCTGGTTCGCTTTCTCTGAAGATGTGGGTGATTCTACACCGACCCAGCAGCTGCATTTGGCCTCTGCGGCAGCGTCATTAGCATTTGGACGCCCCTATTAGAAAGACTCACGTTGCATCTGTTTCCACTTCAAGTAATTGCACTCCCTTACCTACACTAGGTTCCTTGATCATCACGCAATACGCTTCCAGCTCCCGGGTGCACCTATCGCTCCTACGACTGCACCATCAGTATTGAGCTTGTGCCAGCCTTCGTGGAGGTCACTTCCTATCACACCCCGATTCACAAGAAAAAGGGCATGACACAGCCGTCATTTTACCACTGAACCAAAGGACGCAGCCTCAACATAATCAAAATTCAACTCGATATCAACATATACATATATAACAAAAAGGGTATTTGGTTACATCTACAATCCACTGAACCAAAACATAAACCTTCTACAAAGACTAACTTATAAACCTATTAACTATGCACAAGTCATACTAAAAAGTTTCCACCACAAAAGTCATTCCCGAACGAACGCTCACACCAACTCGTGACTCGCTGAAGAACCTAAAAAATAAGTATAAGAGAGGAGTGAGCTACCATGGCTCAGTGAATAACACATTTCTTCTAAGCGGATCGAGAAATCATTATGCATATTTAAAACACAATCGTAACTCACTTTAACATAATATATAATCATAATTCAAATACCGAAGATACCAATGGTCCAGTCCATTAGTCAATCTCATAAAACATGTATCAATGGTCTATTCCATTAATTAACCTCATTAAATCACATCGATGGTCCATTTCATTGACCAAACTCAAATTATACGTCAATGGTTCACTCCATTGACCAATTTATGCTCAAATCTCTAATCATGATCACGCGTAACGCCCATGACAAGATGACCAAGATTCCCCATTGGCAAAGTCTCCACTTATTATTAGCCGATGGCTCGGCCCACAAGGATATCTTAGACTAGTATGCGCATACCAACACACCCCTCAAGGTCCACAGAGACATTAAGCATCCACCACCAATCACAATATCCAATAATCCAATGTCGAAAAGAAAGTCATATCACAACTCAAAATTTGATATATAAATATTAAAGGGAAAAGTGCCAAAAAAGTCCTAAACCTTTTGTCATTGTCTTGATTCAATCCTAAACCTTTTTTTGTGCCGATTTAGTCCTAAACATTTTTAAGTTGTGCCAATTCAGTCCTTTCCGGCCAATTTGGCCAGATTTTCTTGATCGGTCGCCGGTTGACGTGGACAACTTTTTACTAATATTTTAATATTTTTGAATTTTTTTATTTTTATTTTTATTTGTATTTTTATTTTTATTTTTTTATTTTTTTATTTTTTTATTTTGCTCTTCTTCCTCAAGCCGGTCGCCGGACCTCGCGATCGACCCGAAGGCGACGGCCGGCGAGGTCGAGGTCGACCTCGCCGGCCACCTCGCCGATGGCCGCGGGCGGCCTCGCGGGGGCGGCGAGGCTCGGCGCAGCGCGAGCCACCCGGCCGCCGGATATGGCGGCGGGTCGGTGAGCAGCGGTGGACGACATCGGGCGGCAGCATTGCGGCGGTGGTCTCTCTCTTTCTTTCTCGATCTCTCTCTCTCTATCTCTCTCAGGTCTCGCCCAGATCGAACGCCCTCAGATCTCGAACCGAATCCTTGAAGACCGCGAGCTCCAGCCTGGTCCGACCAACACAAGGCACAAAAAAAGACCGAGCCCTACCGGAGCTTCGGCGCTTGAAACCAGGCGCGGCCGTAGGCCGACGGCTGCAGCTCAGGTGCGGTGGCCGGTGGTCTACCCCCTCTGACTCTCTCCCCCTGCTCGAACCCCCTCACTCGCCAGATCCGGCAAGCTGGCGGGGCTCGCCCTCGCCGGCCATGGGCGAGGCTCGACCCTCTCCAGATCCGACGAGGGCGAGCCTCGCCGCCCAGGCCTCGAGGGCGGCCTCGCGCGGGGCGAGCGATGGGCGAGGCTCGACCCTCGCCAGATCCGGCGAGGGCGAGCCTCGTCGCCCCGCGTGAGGTCGCCCCCACGGCCACTGGCAAGGTGGCCGGTGAGGTCGACCTCGACCTCGTCGGCCGTTGCCTCTAGCCGGTCGCCGAGGTCCGACCGATTTGGAGGAAGAAGAGCGGGAATAAATAAATAAAAATAAATAAAAATAAAAATTCAAAAATTCAAAAATATTAAAATATTAGTAAAAAGTTGTCCACGTCGGCCCGGCCGGCGTCCGGTCAGCAAAATCCGGCCAAATTGGTCGGAAATGACTGAATCGGCACAACTTAAAAATATTTAAGACTAATACGGCACCAAAAAAAGGTTTAGTATTAAATCGGCACAATGACAAAAGGTTTAGGACTTTTTTGGCACTTTTCCCAAATATTAAAGCATTTTCCAAAACATTTCAAGATTCTTTCATAAAGAATTTCACAAATCATTTTTCAAACAACCATTCAAATTGAAGTCAAAATATAACTCTCTTCGAACAACAAAAATGGCAGTAATAGCTCGATCCTACAAAAATGGCAATAATAACTCGATCATGTTTTATGTAACAAAATATGCTTTTTATCAACTCATAGAATATATAATCCACCACGTTTCTCACAACATTAGTTTAAAATGCAAAGAAGAAATAGCGTCACTCACCTAGGAAAAGCCAAAAATCAACTACAACGCTCACTCGAACCAATGCACTCGGATCCCTAACAATTAATGGAAAAACAATATCAAAAGGTCGAGTAAAAAGGATATTCACATAACAACTCTTCTATACTAGGCATATTTGTCGATAAAACGACACCTATGCATCACAAAAGCTCACATTTAGCGGAAACCCATCATTTCCCGCAAAGTGCAGCCCAATGCGCCAACTTCATCATGCCATAACTTCCTCCACAAAATTTCGTTTCAAACCGTCTTATAGTCTTTAGAGAGCTTTTTTAACGTACAACAACAACCCCAACTTAGCCGCCCCAAAACAATACCGAAAACAACAACAAAAAGATGCTCAAAGTTACTGTTTGCTACAGTACCAGAATGCGCCCCCAACTTCAAAATTCTGTTCTAGACAAATGCAAGCTCAAATCATGATCTGTAAGATCCTATAGCTTCACAACATCCCAAAGTACCATTTCTACAAAAATATACAGCTCAACGACTCAAAAATCGGGTTTCGCCACACAAAAATCCAAGAAATCCGAATTTTAAGCCCTAATTGCGGCGATTGTTTCAAGTAAGTGATTAAAGGCTTCGATTTCTTACCGGCGTTGCAAAACACACTTGAGTCAGCTTGATGAGACGTCCGGATCATGAGCGCGCCAAAATTTTTATTTTTTCCTTTTTCCCTTTTTTCATTTCTCTTATTTCTCTCCTTTCCCCTGTTTCTTTCTTTCCCCTGCTTCTGCCCGTGCTCCTCTTTCTCTCCCTCTGTCTATCTATTTAAAACCCAGCCAAAGCTTCTTCCACTTTCTTTCAGCTTCTTTGTTGACTTTTCAACCCTTTATTTTCCTTTTGTTTTGTTTTTTTTAAGCCCATATTTTACACTTCCAATGATGGAACAGCTCTATTCCTAGCTCCTTCCCCCCGCCCCTTTCTTCCCAACCCAATTCTTACGTGCAGACGCATCACCAATGTGTGTCCGACATTAGCACCAATCCAGTCCCTCAGGCTAAGATCATAACTATAGTGAAGGGGGAGAAGGAGTACCAATGTCAGCCCAACATTCATTGAGGACATAGTGCTAACATTCAAATCTCTTCTCGCCAGAGTGGATCTCGTGGCAATGCTGTACGTGACATTAACCAAATGAAAAATCGAGTGCGAGGAACAGCATCCACTTTCCATGCGCAGCTCCAGTCTTCTTCCGGCTTTCTCCAAGCGTCCAAACCTTCAGCCAAATGATAAGCATCGTTCAAAATAAAGCGCCAGTCCCTAAAGAAACTCCAACCGAACTCAGAGTGTCCCTTGCCCCTCTTCCGATCTGGACTGCCTGTATCATATTCATAATCTTGTTAGGAAGGGATAAGAGAGTCTGGAAAAGTCCCAAACTCCCGTGGAAATTGAAAAAGTCCTTCACTTTCAGCTCCAAATCACTAACACGTCGAGGCCCAATTACTAGATCCCCTAATGGACCAGATCCTGGTCAGTTGTCAAGTACGCTTTCCAGCTAGTGAGCTTACTCCGAGCCTTCTCAATGATGAACCTGAAACGACAAGCACTAACATGACCTGTATGGAAAGTAAATCCCCAGTAGCAACACCAAGACAACCCAAGCCATCTGCGGAGATCGTCATAAGCAGCAATAGCAATAATACCAGAGAGTTAAATCACAATCATCATTTCATATCTCTCGAAAAGAAGACTTCGGATTTACTGAAAATTTGACTTTTTCCCATAATCCTCATAGAAAGACTTAACGGTGTCAACTACCAATTGACAACCAGCCTCAGTAGCCTCACCAAATGGAAAACATTCCGCTGGTAAAGAATAAATGCGAGAAAGCCAAAGCGCCCTCTCGAGGCCTTCGGCTCCGTTTGGGAACCACTTCCCAAAGCCCTTTGGAGGCCCAAAGATCCTTGGGCAAATGCCAGCCCGTTTGGCAAAAAATTTTGAGCCTCCATTTTCCAAATGCCAACCTTGTGAAGCTGAAAGCCTAAGGCAGGTGTTGGGCTTTGGGCTTTTTTGGCATGCCCACGCCCCGCACTGTTCATATTTTTTTTTTCCAAAATTGTCTTCACGAATTTTTTGATTTTCTGGGTGCGTGCCCTTGTATGAGCACTGTTCATCTTCTTCGAGCGTAGAGGGATGCCGCGACCTAGGCGATCGTCGTCGGAGATTCGGGCGACCTCCGCGAGTCGCAAATCTGGTGGCCAAACACATGCGGTCGCCGGCGACCGTCGCCTGCCGCACCGCAACCTCCGCACGGAGCTCGCTGGGGTTGCGCGACCCATTTGTTGCTGGAGTCGCAAGTCTAGTCGCGACCAGATCTGGTGCCGAAGGCTCGAGCGGCGACCAAATCTGGGCCGCGTGACCTCGCCACCCCCGGATTTGGGTTGCGGTGGCATCGCGCGACCTCCCGCAACCTCGCCGTCCCAAATCCAGGGGCAGTGAGGTTGCGCAACCCCGCTGCGACCCGGATTCAGGGTGGCGAGGTCCTCCCGCGACCTCGACGCCTCGGATCAAGGTCGCCGGAGGTCGAGGCGGCATCGCGCGACCTCACCGCCCCAGATCCGGGGTCGCCTAAGGTCGAGGTAGCGTCGCGTGACCTCGCCGCCCCAGATCCGAGGTCGTCAGAGGTCGCGACGGCGTCGCGCGACCTCACTGCCCCAAATTCGGGGTCGCCGGAGGTCGCCGGCGATCATTGCCCTTGCCGGTCAATTTTTTAAAATTTTTCTTTTGCTATTTTTTTTTTATCACAAAGATCATTTGTAAATGTAATTTCCCAAACACCATTTTGTTCAAAGTACTTCACAAAGGGGCTTTCAAAGTACAATTTACTAAACACAGTTGCATTTTGAAAAACACATTTAACTCAAAGGCCTTTGCATTTTCCTAAAGACTTTCCCCAAAATGGTTTCCAAACGCACCATTGGCTTCCAATTGCCATTGCGACATTCCTCTGCAAATAAATAGCTAGGTATTTCCATACAACGGATAAACAGGTAAAGGGTGAATGAGATCGCCTTGCTTTAATCCCTACACGGCCAGAAGGGATAGAGCATCCCACCGTTCATAAATGATAGTGGTAGAAGCAGCAGTGATGCAAATCCACCTGTAATTCGAGATCGATTTTAACAGCAAAGGAACCGGTCCTTCACTTCCGTATGTTGCATCATAGAACATCATCATGCGTTCACCTCCCGCGGGGATGAAGCTAGCCCAGCAAGGACTAATGAGATCATCAAGAAAAAGGCCTTAAGCGCCCGATAAATGAGCAAAGCGTTCCTAATTTTTCCAGTTCATCCCTTTTATGGGGGCAAAACATAAATTTTATATTTTGGATCCTCTTTTCTTCTTTTTTTTCTGTGTAGCATGGCCCAGAGGGTGGCATGTAACAAATGAAAGGAACGAAGTTTTCATGGATTGAAGTTCAGTGAGGTCAAACAAAAGAATTTTTGGGAGTCATATTAGCTACTCAACTCTCTTTTAGCATGACCTAAGATTCTAAACATCTCTATTAAATTTGTGCAATTTGTGTAGTCTGAAATAAACAAGGAGAAAAATTCTTCTCGCCCCATTTTTGTCTATCCTCTGCCCGATCATTGCAGCTTACCCATTGCCCCATGCTTCCTCCACGACCCCGCGAGACCATCTCGACAGCTACCGTTTCCGATAGCTACCTCCGCCTCGATGAAATATTCGATAATTCCATAGCGTTTACATCAACTGCTGGTCATGTTGCGAGTATTTTTTACTCACGTCCGCTTATAAATTGACACGTGTTTGTTGATGTGGATGGGAAAAGACAATTAAAATATGTTTCTACTTCCACCGACCATGATTCTCGGACGAGCCGCCTGGCGTTTGTTTTTTCTTTTCGCCTTTTGAGGTCATGGATGAGCAAGGCATGTGGCCATGATTGGTGATAAGATTAATAATATTATTGGTAAACTATCGGAAGATTAGATTAAAATATGATTTGATTATGATTTGATTCTGTATCGAAATATTATATTAGAGTATGATTTGATTATGTTATCGAAATATTATATTAGAGCGGTAGATATAATTTAATTCCGATTTAATTGTCAAATTAGATATTCGAAATATAGAATAGGAAATCTAGTTGTCTTCTTAATATAAATAGCATTATATATTGTAAAATAATGTAGTGTATTATGGCTTTTAGTGAAGAACATTCTTCTTTATCTTTGAATCGTTGTTTTATTGAATCCTCTTATTTTCCCTCTTATTTTCTTCAATTGGCAGCGTCACCGGCCAGCCATGATAGCAGCAACACCAATATAGACGACCAAGGCTAAAGAGTAATGCTCATGCTCGACCATTTTGTTTGGCTAGATCCAGTCGGCTCTGTCTCCCCGGACCTCGGACAAGTCGCCATCGCCAAGGTCGCAGATCCGGACCACCAACGAGTTCCATCCTTCTACCTTAGTTGGGAAGACGGAACCGAGGGGCGAGTTCCTCATCCTCCTCCATGGCGATGGAGCTCTTAACTGGCCTTTAAGATCACTAGCCCTTCGAGTTGGATGGCACCATCCCGTCACACCATCTCCACCCCTTAAAGGGCGTCGCTCGTGATCAGCCTGAGCCACTCGCCCCGCCGTGTTGCTTGTCCAGATATGGCTTCGCTCATGGCCGCAAACCTTTCTCAGCATAGCTCGCGAGGCGGCTCATCCACAGACTGCAGCTCGTCCATGGCAACGAACCCTTGATGGCGAACTCGGAATCCCGGCGGCCGTGATCAGTAAACAAGCGCAAAACCTGGATGGCCGGACAGCGCTCTGTGGATGGAGGAGGAAGAGAGGAGTCAACGTCCACATGTCAATCTAAAATCGGACCCGTCAGCAGCTAATGTGGCGCTACCAAATCACTTCATAGTTTCTCCACCTTTGTCCGACATGCGATAGATCTCTCTCTCTCTCTCTTCATGCATGCGCGGGCGAGAGTGCACGGAGGCTTGATTATCATCGACAGTCCTTGTCCATGATCACGACTCCTCCAAATCTCTGCGCCAGGCAGGCTTGGAGGGTGACCCAAAATTTACATAGACGCCTCCATGGCAAGGGGGTTATCACTGGTGATCGGTTCCCATCAAGTCCGATTTCTTGAAATCGGACCGAACCAGCCCGCACCATCAGTGTCTGATCCAATAGAATCGGTTATTTATTTTTTTCCCACTACTTGGAACCGAACCGAGATAATATTTAGTTTAAATTTTACTAATTTTTTAAGAAATAATAAAATAAAAAAATATATACTTAGTTGGTCATGTCCGGTTTAATCTGGTTCCCCCTTAGAATCGGGAACTACATGAACACTTCTAAGAATCGAACCAAATCAATTAATTTGGTCATGTTCGGTCTAGACGACTCCCGATTAGAGCAGTCCGTTTTGCATACCTATGTCTCACACCGTCGAGATTTAGATAAGAGCATTGTCCACATGTCTTGGTGGCAAAATCCAATGCCGCCATCCCTTGGACGAGTGACAATGCGCGCGGAGAGAGAGAAAGAGAGAGAGATGCGCGTGGAGAGAGAGAGAGAGAGAGAGACTGTTGCGTGGAGAGGGAGAGAAGGGCATCGACAGTCAGTTGCACAAAGAAGAGAAGGAGAGAGAGAGGCAAAGTCAGCTAAAGTTTGGCGAAACCAGCGGCAGAATAATACTATAAATCCACCAACTTTGACCAAATTATCGCTTTTAATTTGTTTATTATGATCCTTCAATTATTTTTCATGTACAATATAATTTCTTAAACTTTCGAATTTTTCATCTAATTTCTCAATTTCCTTATAGAATCAAATCAATCATTTAGTACAATTCACGATTCACGAGTTTTCATAATTGAAATTTTTTATATCTTTTCATTTCAATACTTTTTCTCTAAAAAAAAAAAATGTTACATTACTTTGTGCCTTTTGGGTTTTTATAAATATCACAATAACTCAATCAAAATCTTTCTAATTGTAAAGTGTAGCTAATAATCTCTAAAATAGTAAAATTAGAATCCCATTTGGAGTTGTGTTACATTCGTATTCCTATTACATTATTTCTAAATGCTTTCATATTGACATCTATAAATGATATTGATTTATCCAAATATATCTATTTATATTAATCTAAATTGTGTTCTTTATTAATCAAATAAGGAACAAGATATAATACACTGAAAATTTTATTAATCTGATGAGGAACCTTGTTCTTGAAAGTAACTGACTACAAAATACCGATACTATTTGGAAGCCTTCATGTTGTATGGCTTCATGTCATATGGACACTTTGACACATGTTTAACACTTGATCAACATATATCAAAATCAATTCTCCCAATACTCTTCAATACGCTAGCTCATAATTTTGACATCTAAGTTCGGAATTACAATACACAATCGACAAGCATGTGATCAATTTTTAAATTTTTCAATAAATGAAGGGTTAAAATGCAAATATGTAAAAAAAATTAAAAGAAAAAAAATGGGAAAAAAAGAAAAAAGAAAAACAGTTTTTTCTTTTCTTCTAAGTCCCACTTCCTGTTACACATAATTCACCCCCAATGTTTATTTTTTCTTTTCTCTTCCCACACGCTGTGACATGCAAATCTAGAACGTGAATTGCTAATTTTTTTTCCTTCCAAGTTTTATACATTATTGGAATATAGTTGAATTTGTCAAATTGAAATAATGAATGATACTAACAAATTATGGATTAATATTTTTAGTGTAAATTAATTCTATGCTTATTTATTTATTTATTTATGAATTTGATTAAAATAATAATTTATCATATATATATAATATATATTTAATATACACTATGTTCCAAAGTGTCAAACTTTTTTATATTTTTTAGAATCAATATGTCGGCGTGTCATATTGCATGACGTGTTGCATATTGGTATCGATACTATTTAGCTGGCTATAAGAAAAAAATGTAAAATCTATCATCATTGTCAAATTACCGACGCAACTAAAAATTTACCATCTTCCCTGGAGAAATACCAAACATATTCTAAAAGAGCCGTGACTTCAGCTCATGGGTTTCTAGAATTTTGGGACCACATAAAAAATTTAGTACTATAGTTTATCCTATGTCCTATGTTCCAATCATGTGCACTTGTAGGAGAGGGGGGGTGAGCTGGCGAGAGCGGACTGAACACACCTTCTAGATGGAAGACCGACGGAAACGAGTGAGCCCTTCCCCAAAAGAAAAGTCCACCATTGACAAAGCGCCAATCGAAGCTGCTGCCGCTCCGGACCTTCCTGGCACAGAAATCTCAAAAAAACCCATTTGACTCGAATCTTCACTAATCCATCTTTAATCTCAATGTGCAAACGGTTGATCTGATCCTGTAGTAGCAGCAGTGTAGAAAAACGACGTTCCCCTGGCCTTTGTTCAAACTTGAGAAGGGAAGTGCAAATCCCATTTCTCTCTTCTGCAGCTGGTGGCGTCTCTCTCTCTCTCTCTCCCTCTCGCTGTGCAAAATCCCCACCCAAACTGAAGCACAGGAGAACCCATTTGTTCTTTTCTTCTTTCCCTTTTCGCCATTGTCGCTGCTTGTCCCTTCTTGGCTGTGTAATTAGCTCGTTAGAGCTCGGAAGCTGAGGAAAGAAGGGATCTTTTCTTCTGGGTTTCCCTCAAATCTTGATTTTTTTTTGTTATTTTCCAATCTCGTGTGGGAGAGCGGTAGTATGTACAGATCCGGGGCTGTGATGGCTTGGAACGTGTTCAAATTCTGCACGGCGCTTCGGGGTCTCGGCTCGATCATGATCTTGCTCGTCCTGGGGGTCGTCGGCGTCACCTACTACGCCGTCGTCTTGACCAATTACGGTCCGAACTTGTACGAGGGCGGGGTCGACTCCTTCGTCGCTCTCGGTGTCTTGATCTTGTTTCACTGTCTGGTCAGTTAGCTTGCTCCTCGCTATGTTTGCTCAGCTAGACTTCATCTGAAATTAGCAAAATTTTGGAGTCTGTTTCTGTCAATCCGGTACTTTTCATTTTTGTTGGTATCTTTTGGTTGATGGGTCGGTAGAAATTTTTGGGATTTTTCGGGTTTTGGTTGATGCGTTGATGATTATGATGCTTGTGCGAAAAGTTAAATACGTGGGTGTCGTCATGTTGTGGCTTCTTGTGTTTCTAAACTTAGCAGACTCTACTTGTGGAGTCAATTTTTGATACCTGTCTTCAATCCTGTGGAAAATAACGTGTCAGGAGAGCGTGTTTGCTTATTTTGTTTAAGGCCATTCATTAAATGATAGGGATATGGCTAATGCCTGTTAGGAATTCTAGTTTATACTCTGAGAAAACCATTTGGCTTTGCTTTGGACATTGGATATTTTAGGCGTGCTTAGCTTGGAAAGCATGGTTTCCTCCAATAGTGAGATACATTTTCATTCTAGCCATCACTTGTTTCACTGAATAGTAGGAGCTGTTGGATCTTAAGAATCTTTCGAGCTGTGGGTTTGAGTTTCATGGCAAGTTAATAAGATGGGTAAATGGACCTAAAGAAATAGATGCTCAGAATGGAAACGCTTTGTTTTGCACAGTTGGTTATGCTGCTCTGGAGTTACTTTTCAGTCGTGTTGACGGACCCTGGGAGCGTGCCACCCAATTGGAGGCTTTCCATCGATGAGGAGAGAGGAGAGAGTGACCCATTGAATGGTTTGGACTTCAGTGTTTTGCAGTCTGATCCATCTCACGGGAGAATACGCTTTTGTCGGAAGTGCAACCAGCCAAAACCACCACGATGCCATCATTGTTCTGTTTGTCAGTGTTTCTACATCATCCAATACTTTTGTCTGTTTCAAGCAAGCTTTCCCTGTGGAGAACTTAAGCTGTGGTTTTTTGTAGGTGGAAGGTGTGTACTGAAGATGGATCATCACTGTGTGTGGGTGGTTAACTGTGTTGGCGCTTTAAATTATAAATATTTTCTGCTTTTCTTGGTAACTTACTGTCTCTTTGATAGTGGCTGTCTGATTATTATTTGAGAAATGAAGTTGCCTTTATTATCATGTCAAAAATTTCATACTCTTCTACATTCTGTCTTTCCTGTATCTTTGTTTGCATTCTTCTGGAATGCAGACCAAGATACTGAGTATGTTGGTATAAAAGTAAATGTCTGGCCTTAAAATACTTTAGCTGAATCCGTTGAATTGGGGGTTAGAAGACAATTATACATTTCAGCTAAATCGGATGTTAAACTAGTTGTCTTCACACTTGTTACTAAACATCATTTGCTTTATACTAGGCTCTGGAGACCATTTCACTGTAATTTTCTCCTGATCCTTCGCACTAAAAGATTTCTCTTTTCTGTTTTTGGCTTTAAAACAAACATCTAGGTCTTTCTGGTTGGTTACATTACACAGCATCTGCATTTCTCCTCACAAATATGGGTCATTGTAGATGAATCAAACGCAATCACCCCCCGTACATCAGATTACTTTTTCCATGCCAATCATGAACTTGTTCACTCCGCTTTAATGTCATTTATTTTCCCAGATCACGCAAAATATCAGCTATATTCTAATTTTAGTTGTTAAAGTTCTTATCATTGTCCATGTCTTTGATGTTTTAATTTTACATATCCATGCTACTTCATAGTCTAGGTTGATAATGCTAATAGGTGAGGACGATATACTTTTATTATCTTATAATGTTTGTCAAAGCAAAAATGTATAATTAGCTGTGTACATCAGCCAATTGAATGGATGCGTGTTCTGTTTACTCAAAAATCGTGAAAATCATATGAGATGATGAAATGTACTGTTTTGTTCAATTAAAATTCTTGATGAACTTACCTATCCTTGTGCTGGCCGAGTGTGGTCATGATGGCTCTTAGCATTTATCCATAGGATATTTACTATGGCATGTAGGATGATATTGTTTCTCAATATAGTTCTCTATTTTCACTAATTTCTAATTTATGTATGAAAATGGAAAACATCTTTTAATGCAGTTCTATACATTTCTGGAGACAAGTGTAGTTACTCTATCATTACTCCCGCACTTCATCGCATTCTTTAGTGATGGAGAGATACCTGGAACACCTGGAACACTTGCAACAACTTTTCTTGCATTTGGTAAGGTCTAAATAATCTATCGGAGTTCTGATGTTTTATCAGCATCTCATAAACAAGTTAGTTATTTAATTTGGTGCAATTTGCATGCTTTTTTATAGTCCTCAATTTGGCTTTTGCATTGAGCGTCCTGGGGTTCCTGGTCATGCACATTTCCTTGGTTTCTGCTAACACGACGACAATAGAGGTATGCCCTTTTCCTTAAGCCTGTCTTCTGGTCAAAAAATTTCTGCCGCTGCATTAGATGTTTTCGTTGGTTACTTTTCGAAGAACCTGATTTTATGCAATTTTAGAATTATCACGCCAATCGTCCCTTTTCTGGTTATTCTATTGGGTATTGACTATTAGTTAGAGTACACACTGCTTGAAACGGTTCAAAACCATAAGTTGGAAATCTGAAGGTCCTTGGTTTGTCGTTACGAACATTGTCCCCATTCCTCACTTGCAAGACTTTGATCAACTGTCCCATTTTGCATTAGAACAGAAAGTCTCATTGGCAATTCTACTTCCCTGTTTGCATTGCCTTTTTTCTTGAGTGAGATACTGTTAGTGGTAAATGAAGATCTTTGTTCTGCTTGTTAATTATCCTGATGGTATATTTGCCTGTGGTCAGGCGTATGAAAAGAAGACCACGCCAAAATGGCGTTACGACCTTGGACGGAGAAAGAATTTTGAACAGGTAGTGCACTTTAGTTAGTGGCATCATATTACTTGTTCTTCTGCAACTTGTTGCTCGAGACTGGTAGTGGAGTGTGATCTTTTGGGCAGGAAATTACTAGGATTCTTAGTTCCATAGTATTGCTAGAATGCCTCCCTTTGTTTTCTGTGCTTATGATATGAAAGAGACCTAAAAGTTGCTTATCAAGGGAAGAGAAATCGCAAGTTACATGTGAAAACTGTGTGGCCATTACCTAGAAAACCGTTAAAGGCTTAGTCCCTGACAAATAAGAAACTGATCTGTGACTTTTATTTGTGGCCTCTACATGTTAGTTGTCACTCCTCATTGTGTCCAGATTCTTCCCAGCCTTGCTTGTTTTGCTAATATTCTTGGGCATATCTGCTCAACCTTTTATGGCATTAATAGGTTGTGTGTTTATTGGATCTGGTGAAGGGGTTGCTTCATGTCATTTGTAGGAGCCTGACCGATAAATTGATCCTTCTGTTTTGAGCAGTCTCAGATAGTCAATAAAGGGCTTTTGTTGCCTGGTTTCTTTTGGGCATCAACATAATGGTTTTCCCCAGTGAATGATCTAAATTAGCAGAGATTTATCTATCCATCCCAAAACCTGAGGATGGCAGGATTTGGATCCTAGTTCTTGATACCTCTGTTGGAGGACTTTTTAAATTAGCTGGTGCCTTCAAGCTCAAGAACTATTTAATATCTCTTTTTTTTTTAATCTTCAACCCCAATAAAAGATGACTCTTTCTTTGGTAACAAAAGATAATAGGCTATTAGTGGGTCTTGCCACATAGTTTATTGAAACGGTTTGTGCCCCTATTGAACTTCTTTATCTTTTTCAAGGCTTTCCTTTAACTGAACTTACTTGTGCTTTGGTGCTTTAGGTATTCGGGACAGATAAACTCTACTGGTTCATTCCAGCTTATTCAGAAGAAGATATCAGGCGGATGCCGGCACTTCAGGGTCTCGAATATCCCTCAAGGCCCGGTTTCGACAGCGAAGAGTTCTGAGGGGAACTTGCTGTGCGCTCTCAGAGAGGTTGACCTATTGACCCGATATACATGGAGGCCCCTGCACTAACCGTTTGTTATTCACTGATGCACCTTACTCGGGGCTTCCTTAATGCTGGTACTGTGGCTCTCCTCCTCGTAGAATCGGGGCTTCCTTTATGCTGGTACTGTGGCTCTCCTCCTCGTAGAAATAGTTCTGTGAGAGAGAAAGAGAGATGTGACAAGGTGATCGCCAATCTCCAAGTTCCATTTCCATGGTCTCGGGCTGAGATGTAACATATGCTTCGTTTAACTTACGCAACCGTAATGTTGGATATTGTGAACCTTTGCCCTCCATCAATTTGGCACATTCATCTTTGAAGTTGAATGTACCTGTATGTTGATGTAGATAAAGAGTTCACATGTCCAAAATTTGTAGAAATCCCTTTTTCCCCCTTCTACTACTATGTTATTTTTCAGCTTCTTGTTCTTCCTGTCTTCCTATTTGGAAAGAATAATGGCAAGAAATTGGCCAGTCGAGAGATGATATCGGGTTTTTGCATATATTAAAAGCTTGTCAAGGCGAGTGATATCTGTAACAATACCGTCGCAACTGTCATGCCGTCCCCTTGTCTAGCGGCATTGGGACATCAAAATTTCCCACCCGAAATAAGATTTTCTTTTTCAGATGGCAAGTTCTTTGCTCTGCATCACAGGCAATTGATCGAGCTTTAAGTTCCGTTACCTTCTTGATCCATCTCCACAGCCTGCATTGCGGGTGGATGCTGCAACGGTAGCAGCCTTGGCGTTCTTGAAATTCGGCGCAAGTTTTTTCTACCATCCAACCGGCATGAATCAGATTGACCTTCAGAAATTGAAAGAGTAACTGCATTGAAATTCGAAAACTCCTTCTGAAAAAGGATCCAAGATTTTGTGACAAGGCGTGAATTTTCTACAATTTGCAGGAGAACCGTAAATTACAATCATTGAAAAATGAGACCTTAAAATAGCATTGAAATTTCGAAAAACCCTTTTTGGCGAAGATCCAAAAGTGTGACACAATCATTACAAAATGAGAATTTTAAATCGCATTGAAATTCAAAAACCTTTTTGGTAAAAGGATCCAAGATTTTGTGATGAGATATGAATTTTCTAAAATTTGCAGGAAAACAGTAAATTACAACCATTGAAAAATGAGATCTTTAAACAGTTCATGAGAAGTTTCTGTTCATTTGTAGGATTATTTTGTTTATATATACATATAAAAAAAAAAAAAAATTGAGGAAAACCAGAAGGTTCTCTAGCTTTCATGAGAGAAACGTACCTATATAAAGACGCCCCCTTCCCCCTGGAATTCCTGTCACCACCAGAGCATTCAAGAACTCTCTCTCTCTCTCTCTCTCTCTGAAATTCCAGATAAACAACGAAGAAGGTAACGATCGATCCTCGCTTCCTCACCTTCTCTCTCTTGATCGCGTGAATGGTTTCCATTTCCGTCTCTCGGTTCGCTTTGTGCTCGAAGTTCGTCAACTTTGTAGTACGATCATCTGGGATTTTTTTTTTTTTTTTTTTTTTGTGTGCTTTTTCTTGGTGAAAAGATTCGAGATTTCTGTAAACTTTGGCGTGCTGATGCCGCAGAACGCACGAGGAACTTTTGGGTGGGTGTAATCAGTTGTCTTCGTTTGGGTTGCGCGGGCGGTCGTGCGTTGGTGCGTTGTTTTTCGTTTCTTTCTTGCATGAACGGCGTGGAAATGTGCGGAGTGTGTCTGGAGATGAACGTGTCTTGTGGATAGATTAAAAGAGGAATTGGGTGGCTGCGCTCTGTTATTTTATGTGGTAATATGGTGTTCGGCAAAGAGTGTTTTGTCGAGTTTGTATTGACGGATCGCCCTCTTGGCGAAGTTTATGGAAGTTTTGCCTTTTGTCTCCTCAGTATGTGGGCGCTAGGGAGGGTTTCTTTTCGCTCAAACCCTTAAAGTACAATTTTATGATCGTGCACGAGTCATGGAATGCGTATGTTCATGGTTAATTCGTGTCGCTGTCGTCGGCTGTCTTTACACTGGAGGAGGCTTTAGCTCTTCAAATTGTCTAGAGCCAATTATCAATATGATGTATGTCTTTCTTCTGTTTTGGCCCAAGAGAAGTTCTAGCGGGACTCGGCTTTTTTCGGTTGACTGTATTTATCTCTAGAGTGCTGCAAGGATATGAAGGGACTAGAGAATAACAAAAACACGGGTTCACTTGTTGTAGTGCGGAAGGCCTGAGTGGGGAGGAGTGCGTTTGAGTGTTGGAGCTTGTTCAATTTCGTGAGCTGCCTAATGGCAAAAAAAAATATGTCCATTAGAAACTGCCCGAGGGTGAGACTTCATGTTAGAAGAAGTTTCGCGCATTTCTTATTAAGATGATTCGTCTTCCTCTCTTACTCCTGCTATTCTTCTGCTGTTCTTCTCTGTTCCATTTATATACCGTTGGTTTTTCTTTGTGATGTAACATGTTATCTTTAAGTTGACTCATACTTCATGATTTTTAATGTTTGTGTTCGTCGGACAAAATAATTGAACGATCAGTACTTCTCGTTGAAGTTACATTCAAAAGCCAATTTCTTCTTGTTTCTACTCGCGTTTTAGCTCCATGCTTCTAGGTCAGTGCGAAAGATCTCTGATATTCACCAAAATGAAATTTGTTTGTTTCTTCTAGGAGATTCTGCATCTCGATAATGCAGAGGGGAAGACAGGGGAGGGAAGATTTCTTCAACATGGGTGACCCTTTTAGCAGTTTCCGGGGATTTGGCAGTTTTCCTACCCTTTCTGGTGGAAGAGATCCATTTGACGATCCATTTTTCACACATCCTTTTGGTAGCATGTTCAGTACTGGGGTGTTTGGACCTGGCTATCCAACTGACGATACTCCGTCCTCCAATAATTCTAAGGGACTTGTTATTGAAGAACTAAACTCCGATGATGAAGGAGGTATTGGAAATGAAGAAGATACAAATCCCGATACAAATAGAAATGAAGTATATCGAAGGCATGATGCATCAATCAGAGCGCCGTCTGTGGAGCACCCAGATGATGATCTTCATGGTACATGAATAATATATCTGCTCGATATGCATGGTTTTATTCTAGGTTTCAGTAAACATGTTTGTTTGAGTTGATCATTGTTCCCCCCTAATGTGGTTTGGGTAGCAGAGAACAGGAGCAATGTTATTTACAGGAGTGACAGGAGCAGGGTTGGAGAGAAGCAAAATCAGGGTCGGAGTTTCAGTGCTCAGAGTTGCAAAGTCACCTATGGTGGTGTGGATGGAGCATACTACACATCCACAAGAACTCGAAGAGCTGACAGTGAGGGGGTAATGAATAAATGCATTGGTACCTTTGCTCTCCTAGTTCTATAGTTGAAATGTTTCATCATTCTGGTACTGTGTGTTCATGCATCAGGTTGTGCTTGAGGAAAGCAAAGAAGCGGATGCAACAACTGGTCAAGCAACACACAGGATTTCGCGTGGTATTCATGATAAGATCTGTGCTCTATCATCTTTTCACTACTTTGTTGAGAATATTATGAAAGACAGCGTTTTGCTCTTTGTAATTTCAAAGTTTTTATGCTGACCTAATTTATCATTTTAAGCTTATCATCAAATATACTCTGGTTTGAAGAGGCAAATAGGAACACACCTAGAATAGCTACAAATTAGGCAGTGTGCTTCAAAAAAGATTTTGTAGTGGATCATTCTTATGTGTTTCTCCTGTAAGGGCTCATATATACTTCCAAGGCTCCTGTATATAGCCTCGTCTAGGTACTTGTTATTCCTTTGGTAACAGAAGCTCCAGAGGTAGACGGAGGCAGTATCATATAGCGAAACATTCTTACTATCTGTGATTATAGCAGTGCCAACCTCACACTTAGTGGGATAAAGCATAGATGGTGGTGGTTGTTCTGGTGGTAATAGCAGTCTATTTGAAAAGCGTTTGATTATATAGTTTGTGACATGATTGTCATTGTCTCTAGTGATTTCTGAGCTGTTTAGCGCGGAGTAAGGAAATTGTTCCTTAGGAGGCTAACAGTGAATTTTCTCTCATTCTTGGCCGTTATTGACTATCTTGTAGGGTCATTCAGTGACAAGGAAGCTTGGCTCAGATGGCAAGGTGGACGCAGTGCAAACCTTGCACAATCTGGAGAAAGGTTAGTGTGATCATCCTTTGGTACTCTGCTTGGATCTGATTTATCCTTTGGTGTGGATATTTACGTGATGGATGCAAGTACGACTAATGGGAGGAATGTATCAGATGAACTTGCTGGTTTTGAAGAAGCATGGAAAAGTAGTGGTAATGGGCCTTCACCTGGATGGAGCTTTGATTATGATTTGCAGCAGAAAGCTGGTAAGCTTTAATTGGCTGGAAACCATGGATTATCTCAAGAATCTCTAGATGCTGCACATTTTCTGCAGGCTCTACGTCAATCACACAAAATGTTATACTTTATACTATCTTAACCTGTGTCAACGATGGTCCATATCTGATCCCTGACAATGGGTGGGTAAGCATGCATGAATTAAGAACTTCCTAGCAACTTTGTGGTGACAGTACAAAGTGAAGAACTTTTTTTGGCAATTTCCAATGTCCAGTGATAAGTTTTCTTGGGGTCACATATGGTGGTTGCATTCAGTTATATATTTTCTCATGAGTGGTTTAATGTATAATCTCGAGTTACCTGGAGGTGTCACCTGTCAGTTCTTAGTTGGGTTTATGACATGGCTTCTTGATTAGAGGACATTGATGACATAAATTTTTGGTACGGAGAATCTCTTCTTTCCCATATGACACGACCCTGAGTTTGCCATTAGGCCTGATAATGGAAGGAGTAGCTATTACATGAAGCACAAGATGTTAGTTGGTTTCTAGATATACAATGGGGGAACTGGCAAATACGTTAATTTTGGTGGCATTATAGGAGTGGTCCAATTTTCTACCATTTCTTCCTGTTCTGTGTCTGTACACAGTTGTCTTATTGGATTTATCATCTTACAATGTGCTTGAGGCAATTTTTTCATGGCTATTGGATTCTACATTTGGGAGATGATGACATATAATTTGACACCCAGGCATACTTGTATCCTTTGATGCAAGATGGTGATGTCAATCGACCTTTTATCTGATCCCTTTTAGTTAGAATCGTGAAATTAATTTCAAATAATATTGGACGGGGGGAAAGTATGGGTGGCACCCTTTTTCTTCTTTGCAGTTGTCTAAGTTATTAGTTGATTGGATCAAACTGTTGCAGCAACGGTTTGGGGAGCCATATGCATGTGTGTTTGTAATGATCTTTCTATATTCATGGACTCATTCTGTATTTATGCATGTGGGTTTCTGATGTAGGCCGCGGCAGTGATGCACAGAAAGGCAGCTCAAGCTCAGGAGGTTGGGCGCTTCCATCTGTGGACCAGATAATGAGGCCTGGCGGAATGGGGCCCCAATACGCAGCAAGATCTGCACCTTCTAATGAAAGAACTAAGAAGGTGGTTAGGATCAATATAGACTAGATTATGAGATCAATTTTTGCTTACAGTGAGATTTGTTGAAACCGATCGATTGGGTGTTGAAGTGTAGAACAGATAGCGTCTTGTCATTATAGTTCTGGTATGCTAATTAGCATTGTTCTGTGTCAAGACAAATTTAAAGTCTTTGCATATGTGTTTGATCTCCTTCAATTGTCAGGGAAGATTTGCTACTTCATTGCCAGGCACTTCCTGGTTCTGGAGGAAATGGCAGGTCACGTTTCACTTTGTGGTTTATCTCTGGGATCATGAATGTGAGAAAATACTAAGTAGTGATGTTAAATATCGGGGGACGGCCTTTGAGGAGTCCAATGGAAACTTGGAAGCCTACTTACCTGATAGCCGGATCTTTAACCTACTCGAAAATCCTGATCACGCGAAGTTCTCCGTCGGGTCAGCTTGTGCGTGATCTGCTATGTCGAAGTTCGGCAAGAGTTGGTTCTTTGAAGATCGGCGAGAAGATTTCTAGCCGTCGCTTAGCTAACGGTCGTCAGTGAGAGCCTCGATAGGAAATTAATTTAGTCATGATCTTAGGTAGCTGGCTATGGTCATGATTGAATGAGTTCCACTTTGTTTTTCTGTCGTTTGGTATCCTCGTCAATCGTCTATTCGCTGATCCTGGCTCCTTTGACCTTCTCCTGGTGGACCTGTTCTTTGTTGTCGAAGTGGTCGACTTCCCTTTGTTTTTCTGTCGTTTGGTATCCTCGTCAATCGTCTATTCGCTGATCCTGGCTCCTTTGACCTTCTCCTGGTGGACCTGTTCTTTGTTGTCGAAGTGGTAGACAACATGGATATCACGCAATCGCTATCGTCGAGTTATTATACCACGTCAAGTACGCAATCGGTTCCGACCAAAAAAAAAAAAAAAGTACCCAATCGGTTTCTTTAAAGAAAAGGAAAGTATGGTCCATAAGAGCAGTAGCGCGGAAAGAAGTTATACTCCGTATCTTTAAGTACGAAAATAATCGCCCCGGAACGTGAGTGCATTTGAAAAACCCAGACGAAAGAATATTTAACTAAAGCAGCAGTTTTTGAGATTGAAGTAGGACATGAACTAAACAAACGGCGGTTTAAGATCAACATCCAAGAGGCGTCTCACCCAAATGGTCTTATCTCGGGCATTATTCGGCCGGATTTCTAAATAGAATCTTGCTTTCATGAAACTGTACTATAGATGTGGGATTAAGGAAGTCTTCGGAGCAAAAGCTGTTGAATCTTTTGTTGTAGGTTGAAGGTAAGCTTGAAGTTCCTTGATTTTGCTTCAATCTTTGAAGATGCTACTCTCTGACCCTTTTTCTTCTTTTCTACTGGTAATCTCCCTAGCTGATCAAAACTAGAATTTCTTTCTTTCTCTGTTTTGGCATTTCAGAAAGATAGATCATTGTTTTGAACCGATTGTCCTAAGTTCTCTTGATTTTGGAACTCAACTGTCGGAACCTGCGGCTCATATCTAGTGTGTGTTCTGACCATTCTCATGATCGACTTAGCTACTCTCCTTACTGCTTTAATTTCAAGAATTCATAAGAGTTAATTAATTAATGAAGCCTGTTCCCTCTTCTTGAGATGTAGCTAGCCGCTTGTTCAAAGAAACCTCTCTCGGATCAGATGGTGCATAGCTGCAACATTTACAATATTTGAAAAAACAGAGCGTCGCAATTCCCATGGTATACGGAAAGAGATCCGAAAAGAGAATGACAGTAACAGCTATTACTAAGAATAAGAGGCGATCAATATAGTGGGCAGCTTCTCCTCAAGAATCAGGATCAAGACCAGGGCCACTTTGCATCCCTCCAAACAAAACATCGATCAACCTGACTTTTGCCAGATGAAGAATCCGAATCAGTTCCGATAGGTGGTGAATCTTTCATTCCATCTGGACGAAATGCTTTGCAACATCTAAGTCCTTGATCGCGTTCTGCTGCTTCCTCTCTATATGCAGGGTTTGAATCGCGTGGGTGCTGGATGAAAGACACATTTTTCCACCAGAGCTTAAAAGCCTGAAAAAGGAGAGAGAAAGACAGTGAACAGATAAATGGTGTCGAATAGCTCTCAAACTCGAGGACCTTAGTGATAAACTTACTGGTGTCGACTAAAAGCAACAGAGAAAACTAGCTAAAGATTACATCCCTGAAATTCAGGTCACTTCGCAATTTCAACTGTTCATCGACATTAGTCAGCTTTACCTTCATTGACCATCTCGGCAGACTCAGTATCTCAAAGCGGTGACAAGACCCATAGTCAATTGTATCCTCCAAATAACATGTACACATTCAAGATTCCAAACAGCAATCTTAAACAGCCGCAGTTCCTGTGCTCCCACTACTCTAGTGGAACTAATCTCAGGGCAGAGAGAATGTGAGTGGAACTATTGCATATGGGACTTAAAACAATGATCATGAATTAAAATGCAACACAATAGAACTCAAACTAGTAAAATGACTTATCTAGGGACAAATTCTTTCAGTTTTGGCACAATGGTAAGTTGGTCAGAACAAAGTCAAAGAAGCAAGCCTATGAGACTACAAGATAGAAGCAAACAAGGAGATTTTCGTCTTTATAATGTAGCTAAGATATTCACTTGGAGGTGTTGCATGTAATTAAATCCTTGTGAAACTCAATCGGAGTTCTGAAAGCACATTCGGAAGTATTCCCGACCTTCACAAACTCCTGAGGAACGACCTTTCTCACGAATTTGACCCCCGACCACTTTGTTGGGTACTACATCTATACGAGATATGGTCTTCCCTAACAAAAATTTATCGTACCTAAATGTCAGGCATCTCTCCTCTTAATAATTTCACCTGGAAGAATTTGATCTTCCATAGGTTTACCCAAATCAAAGCTGACAACTAGAAAATAAAGGCCTAATTCAATTCTGGCATGACTTCAGGAAAGTAAAGTTAAAAAAGAAATACCCAAACAAGAGGAAAATAAAGGGTTTGACTGTCTAAGCTGATAAAAAAACATACAGACAGACTGTAAAGACAGTTTCACTCACATGCCAGTATATCCATAATGCCACCTTATGGGGCATCAACCAGAAGAATGTTGCATGATTCGACACAGTTGATGAGGAAACTTTTTGGCTTTCAGGGTAGCTGTGAAGTAGTTACCAAGCTTGGGATGCTGAACTGAAATAGCCACAAATAGATTGTCCCCGGGAGCATTTGCTTTTATACTCCAATTCCCAAGCATGTCCTGCAATTACTTTAAGCAGGATAAAGTGTAATAAGTTATTCTTCCCAAAAGATTCGAAAGATAAGAAAAGATACTGAAAAAGAAAGTACATGCTATTTTTCAAGGAAAAGGTTTGTGCACTGCGCAGATTTCTGATACCTTTTAATAAACTCCTGTTATGTCATGATAGAGAAACAAACTACTGCAATAATAATAATGAGCAAAGTATTGCAGACACTTCTTCAAGATTTAAATTGACTTGACTATTTCAAGATTAAGTGAGTGAGAACAATCATATAATGGGAGACAGTATCCATCATCAGAAGTTGGAAATCCTTAGATAAATTTTGGCATGGATAGGTCTTCCATAAAGTTTTAAAATATTTCCAGTCAACAAAGGGTGAGGTTATATCTGGCAAGTCAGCTATTCAATATGTGTGAAGCTGGAGTGCAAAACGTCCATAAGTGGAAAACTTTTCTCATCTGCTATATTTTATTTGCCATGGTAGTGGGGAGGCACATGACAGGCTTTGGAGACCACAATTATGACAAGCGACATCGTTTTCACTCTCCATTAAGCACTAGAGCTTCTCTCTTAGGTCATCCATCACTTGTTCTACATATTCTAATGTAATCAATTTCAAGTTCTATGCCATGTGCATACCATTTGAACTTTGACACTGTTCTCCAAGATGTTTAAGGCTTTCACTATATTGTATTGGAAGCATCAAAACAATAATTGCTGAATGTATAAAATTCGCATCTACATGGTTAAGCCAACTTGTAAGAGATTAACTGAGAGTGCAATATTCATGCACTGAATAATGATGTCAAAGTAATCAGGCGTGCATAATAATATCAGAGGTATGGGACAGCAAAGGACAAAAAGTGCAAAGGCAAAGTACGAACTTTTAAGTCCTAGTGGGATGGATGCTCTGGTTTCTTACTTTTGCAAAGTGTCTAGTTGATGGTATTATTTAAGCATTTATGGATAAGCCACTCCATTGATAGAATGAAGATGGGACCCTCATAAATTGCCCAGGCTTTCTAAAATAATCTATTGGTTGCACAAAGAACTAAAAGCAGAGAAAAGAGAACTACATGAGCCAACAGAATTGTACATACCATGAATGGACTGACATGCAGGGGCTTCGCGACCAGATCAGAATTTGGATTGAAAACAAACAAAACCCTCTCACCCCATGGTGTATTAGTTACCTATACCAATAAAAGTCCATCAACTAACTGCAAATGCTGACATAAAAGTAAGCATCTTCACAAGAACACAAGATGTCAAATCATAATATAATTGCCAATTGACATGGTGAAAGGTTTTAACATTTAATGGTTCAAGTCGGTGGCTGTAATAATAATCACACAAAAAGCAAGCAAGAAAGATACGTCAGATGCATTCGCATGAGAATACAAGGAGAATATAGGATAAGATGGTCAGCAATATATTCCAGTTACTTTACTGTATTACATATAATAAAGAGTGGTGGCTCTAAATTCGACATATCAATACGAGACCCTTACACCCCTGCATTATGCAGATTTCATACTGACAATCCTACTTTTTCGATTCTATAGTTTCACCTACTAATGCTTTAAAAACACGCACTGCTTATGTATTCATCACCATTGAATCAATCCCAGTAAGCCAAAAGATTAGATGTAGTCATAATTAGCAGATTATCCAATATCCACAATCATATAATCCATATGATAGATGTTGGGCAGGCTGGTATCCATTTCTGAAACAAGCAAGTCTCTAGTTTATCTCTAGTTCGGTGTCCAATGCAGGCAGTAGCATAATACCTAATAAAATAAAGCAAAGCAACACCCCCTCTAGATAAAACAAATTCCCTCAATGCTCAATGCACTAGCAGTCAGTTGCATAGGTCTTAATTTTTGTGCATTTGCATATGAGGGTATCAATGGGTTCGAATCACACTTCAGTGTTGTTGCTACTACAAGTCAGTCAAAAGCTAGATTTCAAGAAAAATCAGGTTTGTCAGCATTTTGAACAAGCCAAAATAAGTGTCCCCACAATTCAAGCAAACCTTGTAAGCACACAAATCGGAAGACTCGGCATACCTCAGCAATGCACTTGTGCAAATGTTGAGCGGCGCCTTCTAGATCATAGCAATAGTACAAGCTCAATGGGTTCTGTTCATATCCCACGCTAGGAGGTATCGTCAAGAGAAATCTGCAAAAGAAAAACGAATACCTTAGCTTCCAGAACACCGCACCTCAATAACTAGAACTCAGTAAAAAGACAATTTGAACCAAACGAAAAGGGGAAATGAAAGAAGGATTCACGCATTCCAAACATGTGCAATTCAAGGGTTTGATCACAATTGCGGTCGCAGCAGAAGGGGGGATTGCGATCACACTCTTGAAATTACTTCATAAAGCACGGCATGACGAAATCGAACTGAAAAGAAGAAGGGAACATTTCAAGAAATCATTACACGGGTCCGTTCGTGTCAGCGAACCGTCGAGCCTCGTCGGCGGCGAGGTGGCCGGGCGGCGCGCGGGGCGCGCGGTCGAGGTCGATGAGCGCGTACCTCACGGCGTACTGGAACGAGTGGCGGACGGGGCGGCGGCGCTCGTGCCAGACGGTGCCCTCGTAGAGAGCGGCCGAGTCGCCGCCGCCGCCGTCGACCGGGGAGGAACCGCCGGCGGAGGCGGATGCGGCGGCGGCGCGGCGGCGGAGGAGCCGCCGGAGGAGGGCGTGGAGGGGGAGGGCGAGGGAGAGGACGAGGGACGTGAAGCACGTAGCGACGATGGAGCCCAGCAGATAGAGAGCTTCCATCGCTAATCTTGTTTGTGGCGGGGAATTGCCATGTGGGAGCTTATTTTCTTAGCTTTTTCGTCGCGATCTTCA
Organism: Eucalyptus fibrosa; assembly: GCA_017140475.1. NCBI lineage: Eukaryota > Viridiplantae > Streptophyta > Magnoliopsida > Myrtales > Myrtaceae > Eucalyptus > Eucalyptus fibrosa. Next base: position 15,995,854 of record CM029509.1, read on the forward strand.
GCCGTTGGATCATCGATGGTCCAATCGGGTCCGTCCATTTTTTCACTTCACAAAGTTGACCGGTTCGGCCCGCTCACCACTACGAAAGGGCGTAATTTCAGGATAAAACTTCAAAGCGAATAACCGAACCGATGAGGACCATTTCAAAAGGTAGACCTCAGATTCTAGGTAGTAGCACCCAAAACAAGATTTTGTATCTTTTTTTTTTTTGCTTAATCTATGTCTTTGCACGGTTCTTTGATATTCCACAACGTTCAATAATAAGTACATAATTTCAAATCACTAATTTGAATTTCCATTTTATAATTCGAATTTTTATTTTGTTAATATTCCGTATTCTTTATATTGTTTAAATATAAGCAAGTTGTGGTTATTAAAAGGGATAATTCTTTGCAATCGTTCAATTAATAATACAGTGCAATGTGCGTGGGGTAAGTTCCAAATTTCAAAAAATAAAAAACTTATTCCAGTGGATAAGTTTCAAGTTTTAGATAGAATATGTGCGGAACTTAGAACCGCTCATACTTAATCACCACTGGTATAATCCAAACCATTCAATTTCAACAGCAAAGCCGTCGGCACAATGATAAAATAGAATGAGATTGAGGAGAGAAGAAGAAACACCTTTTAGGCTATGCACAAGCTCTACGTTTTAATGTGCAAAATTATGATCGCAATTTTGCCTATTAACGGCTTAGTTTTTACTTATAATTAGAAACACAAATTCTTCCATCATATACTTTATAGATTGATTCTAGTACAACCAAACACCTGTCCAAATTCATGATATGTATCTTTGGCACTTTTCAATTGATGTTTGTTAATATATGATCTTGATTGGTTGAGACTGGCGAAATGGAAATAAAGACCTTTTGGTGTCCCCTTCCCCTGATTCAAGAGATCTCCAATCACCACTACTAGACTATCAATGACTAGTTTTCATAAATGCTCTAAGCACGTACATTAGGGATGTGTAAAATGAACTACCCAAATCAAAAACGCCCGAATCAGACCAAACTAACCGGTTGGGTCTAGTTCCGATTCCTAAAAGTAGAATTGGTGTCTGGGCAATCCGACTCGATTCCAAGGAAGAACCAAATTGAATCGATTACATATATTTTTTATTATTTCTTAAAAAAAATTAAAGTAACCAGCCTTTTTTTATTATTATTCCTTCATAACATATAACATCAAGTAGGAAAAAATGACCGGTTTCATTGGATCGGAGCGAGAATCGACACCCTATCAATCATACAGAGGAAGAAAATGAGCGGTTATGCTGTGAGGTCGGTCAAGTTGGAAATTATTGAAGATATTTCTTTCTTTTTTGGGCTGGAAATTGGAGAGTTGCTATGTATATCTTTTTATTTCTTTCTATTATATTTTTTAAAGCAAAAGTAAGATAAATGGTATTTTCTTTAAATATACTGATGGATAATTCATTGGTATCCTCAAAGTTAATTTTGGGGTGGAATTATTTTCACCTAATTTTTTTAAGGAGACAAAGTTTCCTTTAATCATCTAATTCAAATTTAAAGATGAGGACACTACAATCCCTTTTCTTTTGTAGATTTTCTAACTCTATGCAAGATCTAGTTGCCCTAACAAAAAATTGCTTTATTTATGTGTGTTAATGGATCAACGAAAGTAAGCAAAAAATGAGATACATAGTTTCCGTTCATGTATCTCATTAATTCAAGTTCATGTATATCTTGAATTCGTGTGTCTACTTAATTTATAGTTCATGTATATCATGGATTCTTGTATCCATTTAATTCATGTATCTTCTAGATTTTTGTATCTATTTAATTCAAGGTTCATGTACTGCTTCTATACATGAATTCTAAAACTCCATAAATAGAATTTAAAATCTTCATTCCTTTAAGAAGTGAAACACTCACATCTACTCCCTTCAAGACTAAGCATGTCGATTTTAAGAAGTGTTCAACGGAGTATCTTGTTCGTATAGTGCTAACACCAACAGATTTGAGGTGTTGTATCTTGGAAGGCGAAGTTCATGAAGCTGCTTAGCATTGCTAGCAAAAACTAATCGTCTTAAGGAGATGCGGCGAGCCATACCTCACCTCTTATTACTATTTCTTATTATTATCACTCTCTGAAATTTATTATTTTCTAGTTACAACAAACAGGGTTATGTATTCATCCCTCAATACGTTTCTCCTCCTCCTCCTCCTCTTTATATATTTTTCAACAATCTTAAGATAGTTATCGTTATCACTTTTTGTTGGGTTTACCAAAAAATCAGGATGGCTGATAATAATGATGTCCAGAATGTTCCCAGAGACATTCCTATAGTTGTTTCGATCGGTGAGGTTCAAACCTCATAGCTTGATGTTATGGCAACAAATGCTGGAAGCCTTAAAACCATCCATGGGGTACTAGTACAAGTTGCCTAATTGATATATCCGAGACCATTTTTCAAAATAGTACAAGTCAAATGGCGTATGGTCTAATTTCTGGAGGGATGGTTCAACAAGCTTTGCCTAGTTTGATGGTAACACCTCCAATAATATTGAACACGAAACCAAAGAAATTCACTAGTGTGGGCTTTAAGTAGTGGTAGAAGAAAATATTCTTATATTTGACCACGCTGAATCTAGCAAAGTACTTATTGGAAGTGTGACAGATAATAAGTCCAGATGAGCAATTAGATATAAATGGATCTTTAAAAGGAAGCATAAAGCTGACGGTTCCATAATATGCATAAAGCACGTCTTGTTGCCGAAGGGTTTAGACAAAGAGAGGTTTAGACTACTTTGATACTTACTCATCTATAGCAAGAATAACATTAGTTAGGATGTTGATTGCTATAATTTCACTATACAATTGTAAGTAGATCAAATGGATGTGAAAACTACATTCTTGAATGGTGATCTTTATGAGAATATATATACATAAGAAGGATTCAATGTCAAAGATAAGAACACAAAGTGCGTAAGCTTATCAAATTATTCTATGGACTTAAGCAAGCTCCCAAACGATGACATGAGAAGTTTGACAATGTGATAATCCAAAATGGGTATAAAATCAATGAGTGTAACATGTGTGTGTATGCTAAATCCACGTCAATTGGATAAGTACTTATTTGTCTATATGTTGATGATTTGCTAATTTTTGGAGATAATGTTGAAGTTATCAAAATTGCTAAGAGTATTCTCAAGAAGCACTTTGAGATGAAAGACTTAAGTGTTGCGGATGTTATACTCGACATCAAAGATGCGAGTAATCATTTTCTTTAATAATTCTCAAATTTATTATTTTCTAGTTACAACAAAGGGTATTATGTATTCATCCCCTAATACGTTCCTCCTCCTCCTCCTCCTCCTCGAGTTATTTAATTAGCTTTGCTAAAAAGAAATTTTCAAGAGACCTATTTTTTTTTTCCAATTGTGATTATGCTTCTACAATGTAATGAATAATTTCTAATTTAATCATACTTCTTATTATATTCTAATTCCAGTTTCTACACACATTGGCGTATTCTATAAATAAATATGTGCTGACTTACGATATGATAGGGAAATCATATACACTTGTGGTTAATAAGGTGGCCGAGTGTCCTAATGAAATAAATATGGGCAAACGCTATTCTATTTCTTGTTTCTCATTTGCGCTTCTCTTCTAAAATCAGTTCTTCTACTTTGTATGTTAGAATTATTACTATACATCATACTTGAAAAGTTTCACATCAAAAAATGGATACAGTGTGAGTAATTAATATATCTTAATCGGGTCATAGCTTATTGACTTAAAGTTTTTTAGTGAATGTAAGCTCAACTTGGACTCCCAACAAAAATAATCAAAAAAAGTTGGGAAAGATATGTTGGAAAATGCCGAAAGTCCCTTGAAAATTGTATTTTTATAATTTGCCACCCCCGTGGAAATTGTCTGGAATTATTAAAATTAATGGTCCTTTAGCCAATTTAAAAAATAATGGTCGGCTGTTACTGTCAATGCAAGCAACATGATCGCACTTAGCTTCATGTGCTTCTCAATTATACATGTTTAGATTTGAAGGTTGACCACGCCAACCCATAATAACTATACAATCACTCGATTTTTATTTTTTTTTCTGGGAAATAAATTGTTTGTACAGATGTTATATTTCTGGTGCAAACTCCAGTGTTTTTTTTTTTTTTTTTTTGTGTGCCTTTTTTTCGATTTTAAGAGAGAGAGAGAGAGAGAGAGAGGCCTATATGAGGAGAATAATAATTATAATTATAATTAAGTCTATCTCTACCAATTTTTGTAACTAAAGTCCATTTGTTTCGTGAAATTATACATTTTGAAAAATATTTTTCTAAAAATAATTGGTTATATTGCTTAGAATAATTAACTAATAAAAATATTTTTTCATTACCGAAAATAATTTATGCTTAAACATTTTCGTTGACAAATAGAAATACTTTTCATTCACCAACTTTTGTAAGTAAAAGAAGCAACCATTTTTAGGAAAGTGCTTTTCAAATTACATTTTTATCAAAACAAATAAATTTTATAATATATTTTTTCAGTAGTATTTCTTTTTGATAACTTAATAATCGGTTTAAATTCGTTATATCTGGAAGGGACAATGTCTCAACAACAACAAGGGCAACCCATACTTCACGAGCAAACTGCGTACCTTGTCCTCCTTGTCTCCCTTGCGAAATTAATGCAATTTTTTCCTATTTAAAATGAATTAAATACTATATTATGTTACATATAAAGGAACATAATAGCTAGCCGTGAAATATTTTGGGGAATGTGCAAGAGATTATGAGCAGAATATTAATAAACCATATTTTCCCAAGATTCAGAAGTCGATCTGAAAATCTGAAAAATGACAACTGGGGGAATTTAATTATAGAGAATTTTCGCAATTTTTTCCAGCCTTTGTGATCTAGCCAACATGTGGGGGACTAGCAGTCGACATGTTGGAGGTGTACATGCCCTTCATTGCACTTAAAAAAAAAAAGAGGGACAATTTAATAATTTGCAGTCGTGACCTAGAAAATATATTATTTAGGGCAAGCAATAATGTAGGAGAAAGTGTATACTCGGAACGATTACGTGTTTATTTAGCCAATGCATTGCATGTGCATGGCAAAAACAATGAAGCAAAATGACACCGGCCATGGACTTGCTAAGATTTAATATGCTAGATTGGTCTAATAAAGTACTTAGGCTAATAATCATTGAGAAATTCCAACTCCTTCGACCCAACAGAGGGGATGGAAACTACTGAGCTAGAGTACGTTAAAAGCAAAAGGAATTTTCGGTCTATAGATAAGCTTGTAAAATCGTGGGTGTGCCGGGTGACTAGGGAATTTGTGGGTTAACAAGCTTGTTTGTAGAAGATTAAGCACTTTTCCTGTCAAAATTTAAAGTATCATTAAAATTTCAAAAAAATTGTAATGAAATATATATGAACTAATGGGTCAATATTTGTATGATGTGAGAGCTTCGAACATTGCAGATTTTAAGAAAATAAAAGTGCATGCGCCGTAACATTTAAAATAATTGATGTTAAACAGTCCAAGTATAGGCCTTTATGTATGGATCGGCATGGTACAAGTTTCTCAATTCATATAGCTAGAGACACGATGGATCCTCTTTCACTTTTCTACGATTTCATGGAAAATCAATAATTTGGAAAAAAAATTCATAAAAATGAACTAGTCAAGAAAAAAAAATATTTTCATCCCAATTTACACCTATAATATATATATATATATATATATATATATATATATATATTATGATGAGAATGTGTTTTGTTAATTTACTTATATAAGTGATACATACAATTAGTTTTAGAAAAAATATTTTTTAAATCGTTGAATTTTTTAAATAAACATACCCTAGGTATGTCGACAATTGGAAGAAAAAAAATATTGTAGATCTCAAAAGGCATGTATTATATTCAGCTATTGAGTGACCGATGATGCTACGAAAAAGTTCTTTTAATGAGAATGGATCTAATAAAAATTCTTCAAATAGTTACATTATGAGGACATAGCTCCAATTTCATCCTAAATGTAGCTCAAGCAATAGAGATAATCTAGGTACCAAATAAACCAATGTCATAGTTGCAAATGTACCATATATATAGCCCTTCACATGGTACAAAAAAACATGGCTTAGGCCTCTAAATGCCACTTTCATGACCCTTAACTTTAATTTTCCCAAGTCTAAAATCTGAGTTAATAATACAATTTTGGAGTGAAACCGTGCGTCCTCCAGCACTCGTTTGATTTTCTTTTCTCAGTCATTTCACATCACATCTACTCTCTCACCAAAATTACAAATTCACACCAAAGAAAATATAATTAAAATAATAAATTAATAAAAATAAGTACCAATGCCTCCTCCAATTAATTGTCTGACCACCGGTCCCCTCAACCGACAACCTTCCCTCACATATTCCACACGGCCGTACAGATTACAAAAATATAAAATAAAATAAAATCAATTCCTCCAAAAAAATATAAAAATTAATTTCTCTAATTTCACATACATTGGCTATATATAGATGGCAAGGCATTGCACTTTCCAACTTCACTCCAGGCAGCAACCTAAGTTCCTGAAATCTCCTTCAAAAGAAGTTCTGTTCCCAGCGAAATTGCAAAATGGCTTGCTGGTCATCCGAAAACGCCACGAAAGCTTACCTCCGAACTGTGAAAATGGTAAGCAGAAGCGTTCTTTTCATTCATGCAAAGCTCGGTTTGAATCAAGATCTGATCAGGGTTGGCGTTGAATGCTGCATGCGGTATCCAAGCGAGGTCTGACGCGAAGCCACGATCGTTTTTGTGTGCAGGGAAAGAGAGGGAAAGAGCCCGATTCAGCGGAGTTCATATCTGCGCTCGCGGCGGGAAACAACGCGCAGCTCATGGTGATGGTGTCGTCAACCCGCGCCGCCGTCGAGGACGCCTCCATGACGGTCGCGCTCGTCGCGGCAGCGCACCAGACGGGTGGGCGGGTCGTCCACGTCTCGCCCGGGCCGGATGAGTCGAGAGCCTCCAGGGACGCGCTGGGGGCTCACGCCCGACGAGTCGAGTTTGTGGTGGGGAAGGCGAGGACCCTTTTGCTGAACGAGCTCAGGGGCGCGGATTTCGTGCTCCTGGATTGCAGAGGCGATGACCCGCGCGGGGCGTTCCAGGCGGTGCGGGAAGGCGGCGGAGGGATCGTCGTGGGGTACAATGCCCTGCAGGAGGGCGCGTTGTGGAGTGGATTGAGAGGTCACTTTTTGCCAATAGGGGAGGGTCTTATGGTGACTAGGATTGCGAAAGGTGCTAAAGTCGGCAGCAGGATCGGCAGCGGCAATGGCGGGTGCTGCAGGAAGAAGAGCAGATGGGTAGTGACGGTGGACGACTGCACCGGCGAGGAGCATGTTTTCAGGATCGTCTCACCGCAGCAGAAAAGGATTGAAGCTTGAGGAAGAGATTTATTCGATTTTGGGATCTGCCAGGGAAACAGAGAGGACCAAGACTTTCTGCTGGATCTGGATCTGGTCATCCTCACTAACTCTTAAAATTTTGTATATATGAATAGCGACTGATTGAATTATGTAGTAACAATCTCCAAGTCTTTGCCTTTTCTTTTCTATAAGCAAGTTGTGTTTTCCGCAGAGTTTGCCTCTTTTAGGCCCTCAAAGCTTGAGAAGGGAAAGAAACTACTGAGAATACGACATTTCTGCAAAATCAAGATTAGGACTTAAAACACTCGATTTTGCTAAAGCAAATCGCGCTTCGCCAAACGTATCGTCAAAAGAAGTTCCGGGTTCATGGTATTAAGTCAGAAACAGTCTATTCACTCGTCGCCAAACAGCCTAATCATTTACAACACGGTCTACTTAAATTAAACGAAAGGAAAAAAGGGATTCGAATCCGAACAGCCATCAGTCTCTTTTCGAGCACTCTTATGAGTATAATGCATAGGGCACCCTCTAACTATTAAGAGTCCTGCACTCAATGCATGCCAGTTACATGTTTTGATGCATTACAAGCTTACTCATGCCCTTACTCTCCCCTAACAACTATTACTATGGCTGATGCTTAAGAGAGAAATTTGTCAACTGTTATAGAGGATGCGGCTGTTGACACATCTGGAAATCTGTGATTAACCTAGTAGTTAATTAGAATTGTGATAGTCTCGCCTCTTGGCGACCGAAAATCACGGTGACAAGCAAAACCGCAACTGTCAAGAAATGCCGATTAGCATATCAAGCTCTTGCACCACAGTTCTCATTGATGGCCTGTCGATAGGAGAGTCTTGGGTGCAAAGAAGCGCAATCCGAGCGAGCTGGGTCGCCTCAGTCTCCAAGAAGTTCCCCTCAAGGTTCTCATCGATGAATTCGTCAAAGCAACATGCTTCCACTCCGTGCCGGATCGATGGAGTGATCACACGCTTCCCCGATAGAATCTGGAGCACCAGAACACCGAATGCGTACACATCGCTCTTCTCGGTTAAGTAGCCGGTGCTTGCGTACTCAGGGGCGAGGTAGCCCATGGCAGCGCTGGCCTTGAGCATAGCAAAGACTACATCGTCTGCGAGGAGGTGGTGCAGACCTGGGTCCGAAAGCAGCGGGTTGTTCCAGTAATCAATGAGAACTTTCTCGGCTGATATCGACTGGTGGACTAGTCTGGGCTTGTCTCCTTTATCTTCATGTATGTAGCTGATACCTGTGAAAAAGAAGCGTAAATGAAAACTGAGATGCTTCTCCAGTGTCCCTAATCGATGAATTAAAGCAGTGGAGTAACATTGACCTTGAGCAATGCCGATTATGATCGCAACTCGGGTATGCCATTCGAGAACCTTCCCGCCTCCAGGCTTAGCGTCGAGATACTGCAGCAAATTCCCATTCGGCACGAACTCGTAGATCAGGAACAACTCGCCTCGCCCTTTCGAGCAGCAAAATCCCCTGAGCCTGACCAGGTTTTCATGCTTCAGTTTGGTCAGAAGCTTCAAGCCCTTGAGGAATTCGGCCTCATCGGACTTGCAGCTCATCTTGGCATAGCGCTTTACCGTGACGGCCGACCCGTCCCTGAGGATTCCCCTGTATACAGAAAAGAAGCTGCTCTTCTCCAGCAAATTGCTCTCCAGGAAAGACTGGGTCGCGCGCTCCACATCCTCCAAGTTGAACATGAAGTTCTCAAAAACCTCCTGGGAGAAGGCGCTCCCGCCACCGCCTTTGGCCAGCGGATCCCACCCGTTCGAGTACTCGAGACTGATGAGAGCAGACGCCCTCTTCGAGCGATTCTCAACGCCTCGACTGGCACGGACCCGCTTATCCAAAACGTCTAGAGAGCTTGAATTCCTCTGCTTTCGATTCTGGTGCCATGAGAAGGTGAGAAATCCAACGACAGCGAACCCGATAACAGCTACGACTGCAACCACCCCTAAAACAACACCGGCTCTTCGGCCACTTAATCTGTTCGGACAGTGCGCTTTCCCGCAGGTCGAATTCAAATCAGCCGACTCGGGAATGTTCTTCTTCGAAAGAGTATCGGGTCGGAGCGGCTCGGGCCGGTCCAGGTAAACGGTCGGACAGGGTCGGACGTTGGAGAACCCGACTCCACATAGGTCAGGGTTGTTTTCATATTGGAAACCATCATTGAGCCTCTTCAAGCCTAAGTAAATCGAAAACAAGCTGAACTCCATCAAACACGTCCTTCTAGATCGAACATGAAAAAACAAAGAACCGGCAATATCGAAAATCCGAGCAGACTAAAGATTTACCGGTAGGGACATAGCCCGACAGGGTATTGTTGCGCACGTCCAGGACTTCGAGACTAGAAGCATTGGTCAATGTCGCCGGGATCGAGCCGAAGAAATTGTTGTAGCTCAGGTCCAACCTCTTTAGGCTCGCCGAGTCCCCCAAGCTGGCGGGGATGGCGCCGGTCAGGCGATTGTACTGCAAGGCGAGGACGGTCAGCTTCGGCAGGGACCCTAGCTGTCTAGGGATGCCGCCGGAGAACCGGTTGTAGCCCAGCTGCAAAACTGCAGAGCCCACAAGAAAGAACCAGGTTCAAGCTCTCAATAAGACAGAACACCATCAACCGAGGTCGTACAAATGAAGGAAAACTAACAAAACAGAAAACGAACCAACCTTGAAGGTTAGTCAAGTTGGCGATGTCGGGAGGAATCTCCCCGGAGAATCCATTGACGTCCAGGTACAAGTCGGTCAGCATCCTCAGGCCCCCGATCTCCCCGGGCACCTCCCCGCCCAGGGCGTTGAAGTGCAGGTACAGCCCGGTCAGGCTCCCGAGCCCGCCGATCTCCGGCGGGATCCGCCCCCTCAGGCCCTTCCCCTGCAGCGAGACGTTCACCACGCGGCCGCGCTCGTCGCACGCCACCCCCTCGAACGACGCGCCGCCGCCGCAGGGGTCGGCGCCGGGGGACCACGAGGTGAGGACCCGGCCGGACGGGTCGAGGGCGGCCTTGAGGGCCATGAGGGCGTGGAGCTCCGAGAGGGGCGACGAAAGCGCGCGAGGAGGGTGGCGGCAGCAGTGGAGGAAGGCGAGGGAGAAGAGGAGAGAGAGGAGGAGGGAGAGCGTCATGGCTCGTGGATGACGGACTGGTGGTGGGTCTTTGCTTGAAATGGGGAGCTTTGTCTTTTCAAGAAAATGGCGCGCTCGAAGCTTTTCTCAGCTACGGCAAACGAGAGAGACACAGAGCGGGACAGAGAATCGAAGATGGGAAGGCGGACAGCAGCAGAGGACGACGACGACGACCGGCGGGAATCGTGCATGAACAGCGCCGTCGCTTGGAGTTTTCTTCTTCTCGTGCTGCTTACTAGAGGAGTGTCAGGCCGAGCGTCCCGGCGCTTTGGCAGGTTATATACATCGAGGCGGAAGGTGGGGGGCCCGCTTGGGATCCACGTGTCGGGCAATGATTGGGGGGCCTTTCCGCGGGGGGAGAGAAAAGCTAGGGAGGTGGGTCCCGGCGGCCGGGGAAGATGGCTCGATGAGAGGAGAGAAGAAGTCGGTGGCCGTCCGTCCGATGGGTTCATTCACGAGACGGGGATCGGTGATGGACGTGAGGTGTGACGCGACGTGTAAAAAGGAGATCCTGCTATCTTGCTGGCTCTCAGGTACGGGGGGAGAAAATTGTGCAACGCGTGCTATATCCAATTTACTTTTATTAATTTAATTTTAATTTTCGTCAATTGAGTTATTAGTCTTTTTATATTTTACCAATTAAATCTATTTAAATAAGAAAACTGACATTCACATTAGCTAAAATTAATCGGATACATTCAATTGATATGATGTAAAAAAATTTAGAACTCGATTGATAAAATTGAAAAAATTTAAGACTATCAAGACATTTTGGATAATATTTTCAATTTATATAATCATCAATTAATCATCTCATTCATCAAAAATTTGTTTTCTAGTAAATAGAAAAATTGTGCGTTGTGGTTCATATTAATGCGCATTGCAATATGTACCCTTTTTGTTTAACATCATCCAAGAATATTATTTTTAGTTAATCATCTCGATTCGCATTTTTAAAAGCACTTCTTTCTTCGCCTAACATACTATAATGACATCATCAAATCTTTCTTGTAAAAAGTCCTGTCATGAACTTATGTTGATGTTCTCTGATTAGGTATTTTCAGTAGTTCTATAAAGTCTTCGAGTTTGACCTACTTAAATGGTATTCAATGATTATGATCGTGATGCAATACTTGATATGAAAGCTAAAACATCTGATTTTGAATTTTCGCCTTTAATTTTTCTTTTTTCTTTTTGGTCTAGTCACCATTAAATTGCTGGCATGCTAAATGACCAAACACCACATGCTGATGTGATTTAAAGAGAGAGGATTTGATTTTCTGAAGTTGACTTCCCGGTGTTAATGATCTCTCGATTGAATTTGCCCTAAGGCAGGAGTCACCTCGTTCGTTCACATGCACGACAAGGTAAAAAAAGACAACATTCACCTTCCTTTTCTCCGAGGTTTTTTTTTCAAAACTTGGCGCTTAGTTAGCTGTAATCATTCGATGTGCTGGGATTAAGTAAATTCTGGAAGCGAGATTTCTGCCTATCGCCAAATTGGTAGCTGACAATAATCACTCACATTCATTTTCTTGGAAGGGAACGAACGTTGGAGAAAGGGATTAAAAAGAGCAAGAAAATTACAAAAATATTTTCAAGATTTGAAACTTGGGAGCCCGTTGGAGGGGCACGCGTGGATACTAGCAAAGAATAATGGGATTTCTTGCGTGAGACAAATGAGATGATGATAATAAGGATTTTATTTTTCGAAAAATACGGTTGCATGGGGACAGGACTGAGCAATTTCTTGCATAGATCTGTGGGTGGTATGTGGAATTTTTTTTTTGATTTTTGTGAAAGTTCCAAAAGGATAAAGGAAATGGTAAAATTCGGATCGGGCTTGGACCCAGGAAAGCGAGGTTTCAAGAGCCGTGCAAAAGGAAAAAAACAAGGAGGAAAATGATATCTATCTATATATGTATGTGTGTATATATTGCAAAAATATGCAAAAGAAGAAAAGAAGAAGAAGAAGAAGCTGAGAATGGTGAAAAAAAACCTAGCTGTCCATTATCCTTAGATTATGCGGGTCTTTCTACGTAGTATATGTTGATAATTCGATGATAAGTCCATAAGAACGCTGTCTACACTTACGTGTACAAAGAACTCTAATCCTAGGATGACTTGCCCGAACTCCCTCTTGGGCTAGCCATTGCCCTTGTTCAAATGTTCAAACTGAAAGCAAAATCTGGCTCTAGTACTATATTAGAATGTCCAACAGCTTATAGGTGAAAAAATATCACACACATATGACAAGCATGTAAATCCCATTGTTATACCAAGTACCAACGTGAGATGCTTTAATAGTACCTAATTCCGGCTGCCACTTTTGCATTGCCTCGAGAGGCGTGGTGATGACAAGTTCGCGACCAAATGAGACAGAGATTCATGACAATCATTTGATCTCCCTTGATGGGTAGGGTCTGAAAGGATGTCTTCTAATCTCAGTCAATAGCTCTAATCGTTTTGACGAGGCTTCCTCTTCAAAACAGTAGTTTGAAGGAGATATCAGTTGACCTCCTTAAGGTAACAATGATCCCAATCCTAACAGGAATTACTAACTCCTGAGGAACATTTCTGCACATAAGCCATCGTCCTCCATCGACGAGCCACATAAACAACACAAATCTTCTGTCTTGAGGATTCCACCATGTGATCAAGGAAATCCCGCCTCAAAGATGAGAGAGCTGGACCACTTGCTCTGATGACCACAGAGGATATTGACAGTCTGTGGTGAGCAGGGTACTTTCGAGGAACAAGATGGAGATAAGCTCCTTTACGATAGACAGTTTTGCAATCAAAATTTTTCAAGAATAAAATAAAAAATAACAGATTTGTGAATACATTAAATATCAAAGCTTGGCATGAAAAACACTTTAGAGCCAAAAGTTTAAAAAGGTATACTTAGGTGCTAAAATTGGAGAAAAAACGGAACACTTGAATACCAATGATGAGAAATTCCAAACAAATTACTAATGTGACATTTTTCAATTGTGATAAGTGCAAAAAGACATTTTTGGCACCAACAGGGCTAGATAAGTGCAAAATGATATCGCTTTCGGCACTAACATGGCTAGATAAGTGCAAAATAACATCATTTTAATATTGACATGGCCCCAAAATTGAATTTTAATATAAATATTAATCCGAATAAATTAAAAAAAAAAACTAACAGAAGAAGAAGAAGAAGAAGAAGAAGAAGAAGAAGAAGAAGAAGAAGAAGAAGGGGACAAGTTTGACCAAGGCAAGGGTGGGCAACCCTTACCGGATTTGGGGGAGGGTTGCAACCCTCACCCCAGATCCAGTTGAGAAAGCCCTCGCCAGTGGTCAATAAGGGTCGCCAACCACTACCTAAGGGTTAGCGACCCCAGCTAACCCTCGCCCCACCATCGCCAGCCCTTCTCGACGATGGTGGGGCGACGGCGACAAGGGCTATGCAAGCCCTCATCAAAGCTTCCTATAGATCTCTCTCTCTCTCTCTCTCTCTCTTTCATATAATTTAATTTTTTAATTAATATTTATACTAGAATTCATATTTTAGGGCAAAATGACGTCATTTTTGCTAGATATCATTGCTAAGTTGGCTTCTAGTGAGCCACGTAGATCATATCTATTGTTAAAAAAATGCTACATCAGATTTTCGATTATTCTCTTCGGACTTGGCACTAAAGTATCCCACTTTTCAGGAAAAAAAAAAAGAGTGACTTTTATGTGTACCTTATGGAACACTGGCATTAAAGTGTTCATTTGTACCAAGTTTTGGAATTCCAATGTCCTTTACCCGAAAATAACATGTCAATATGATCTATCCACCTGCTAAAGGAAGATCAACTGATGATAAATTATACATGGATACTGGAAATAACATGCATGTGCAAGGTACAATGTGACAGCCCAATTGACGTACGTAGGCCCCATTTGGTTTGAATTTGGGAAAATGACTTTGAGAAAATGCAAATACCTTTTGGGTGAAACGAGCTTTCCGAAATGCTATTGTGTTTGGCAAATTATAACTCTAAAGTGCATTAAAAATAACTTTGACTTAAATACCATTTTAAATACCATTTGGTAAAACTTACATTTGCAAAGGATTTTTATTAAATTTGTTTTTTAAAAAATCAAAATTAATCTGGCGGAGCTCAATTGTTGGCTAATCACTGACGGCCGGACTTGGCCACCAAGAAGCCATACTTGAGGTTGCGCAACCTCAGGCGATGCCATGTGTCGCACAACCTAGGCGGTGATAGTTAGGGACCAGCAACCCTTCAAGCGGCGGTTGTTGGGGACAAGTGACCCCTCAACGACTGTCGGCAGCCTTTGGCAGCTCTTTGATGCAAATTGAGGAAAATGATAATAGTGAAGAAATTAACAATATCCATGGGACTTGCACTACTAAAAGCTGAAAGTCTAAAGCATCGCAAGACCTGCTTGGGGCATTCGGCCTTCCTAATACTAGCATTTTGCCATTGGGATCGCAAAAACACTTACTAAACATTTTATATATTCCCCAAAGGGCTTTGGGGGCTCAAAATCCCTTGGAAAAGCGAAACCAAATGGGAAGTAGTCCAAACTTCTCCACTTATAGCACTAATATACAGGTTCAAGGAGGGGTTCTCACCATGTAGGGCTTAATCCCGTAGGGGTACAAGAGGCGGCTCCTATAGCGTGACCCTCGTTCTTGCACCTCCAATTGGTGCATTGCTCTAAAACCATTTGCAATGATCCAACTCGATTCACGTGGGCGCAGCCCTAAAAGGAGAACTCAAAGTGGTGCTCGATTGAGTACAAGTCGCAATAATGAATCGAGTCACGAGGTCTTCTTCCAGGTAGTGTGGAATCGGGTGGGCTACACATCACAACTTTTATCCATTCTTACTTTTATTTTTCTCTAATGTTACAATACAACTATCAATTTTTGTTTCCTCGACTAATCCCACCGGATGTACATAATTCGTCACGTCAAGGTGCATCAAGTTACTGCTCCATTTAATTAATGTGCGGCAAGCACGGCTTTCAAAATTGATCTAAGTGTGAGATTTTATGACTTATTTTAAATATGAAATCCATCACATCTATAGAAAGCATTTTTAATTAAAGCTCATATGACTCGACGACACATGATTTAATCATCAACAACGTGAGTTGTATTGCAATAATACATGCAACAAGATCACTCAAATTTCTTAGACTAAAGCTCTCGTGGAGCGTGGGCTCTCTCACCCCACGAGCCAGAATCTTCAGTTTGGAAAAGCGCACCATGTGACGATGTACCCCTCTCCTGAAAAAAAAAAGGCTTTGGAATCACAGAAATTCCCAGCGAAAGCGACCTCAAATTGCTGAGGACGACGTGCCTCAGGATCACAACAAAAGTTGCCTTGCTGATGATTCCAGAAATGCGTGGACGCCATACACTCTCTTGTCCCTCACTGAAAGGACCTCGCCAGTCTTTCGACCTCACGTGAACTTTGCATGTCCTCTTTCATCGTCCTATCTTTCGACCTACCCATTAGAGGCCCCCCAGCAGGAAGAGGACCTGCCAGTTCTTGACAGGTCCCGATCTTTAGCTCTGCTATTTACTGATCTCGAGCATGGGCAGAGCAGCATGCTACTTGTGGATGTTTTAGTACGTGTAAGGAAACGAGGGGAGGACAAAGTTTTTTACTTTGGTCCGACTAGGAATGGCAAGCATGGGGGATGGAGTTGGCTTTAAGTCGAGTTTGGTAATTTACCTCGCTGGTACCTTGAATTTGTCTCCGTTTCCGCGGTAACGTGACTCGATGGTACTTATGAAAAGCAAAAACAGTCGCTAGTGCATGAATCACTCAGCGATTGGGGAGTACTTATGGTTTCTCCTTGAAAGGAGTTCCAAAGATTGAATCTAACTAACAAAGGTTTTTTTGAGAAGATTGTAGATTGGGGAGTAGAATTTGTGACCCTCGACTCGCAAACCAAATACCAAAACACTCAGTGAACGGCGCCCTCCCTTTCCCAGGGGCCCTCGAGTTAGTCTCAATTGAGTAATCTAACCACATCTTCAAGTGTTGAAGATGTTAATGTATACAAATAGAAGTATAACTTTTATTTTCTTTTTCAATAATCCAAGAGGACGACACTAATCACTTGGAAACTTACGTAACATCTTACAAGTCTCATGAACTAATTAAGTTCAGCCTTTTTGCCTATGCAAGTAGACATGACTCAGAACAGTTCATATCTAATTAGTGGAATACGCAATGGAAAAAGTAATAAATGTTAGCTTCAAGATATGAAATTTAGTATACCAAAACACAGGAACTGTGAATTATAAATTATAATCATACACTGCCCAAAATGCCTAGTGTAACTTTTCCTCGTCCAAACCATCAAAATCTGAAATTTCACATGCAAAGAAAAGTTAGCTTTGGGCAGTGGGCGCCTGATCTAAGGATTTAGTAATTTAGGCTACGTGGAAGGTCAATGTAGGTCGAATTATTGACTAGGACCGACCCACCTCCTCATACTGATTAAGGAATCAAGTGATTTGAGAATATCAATTCCGACAAAAGAACAGGGTACAGATATTTTAGGATAGTGCGCCAGTCCATTTTGCATGTCCAATAGTGCACCAGAAATCTAGGTAGGTTGAGACTAATAATGCTGGAAATGATCACACGGCCCGCTCTTTTTTTCCTTGTTTCCTAATTAAACACTGCATATGTCAGATGGTGGAGACTAATTATGTACATGCATAAATAGTGCGGATTCGTGACTGAACAGAAGCCCCCTTTTTGTGTTGGATGTATTCAAAATAGTTCTATTGCCCGACAATCGACATAACAAAAGGTGAAAAAAAGTGGCACCTGTCCACAGTATAATTGGGTCGATTCTCTGTTCTTTCCTTCGTAAAGTGAAACCAGTTGAAAAGGCCAAAAAGAAAGAAGAAACCCTACTTGTCAAGCACATGAGCAATGCAAAAGAATACAGCAGCCCGTGTACCCAACAGTACCATCGTTCCAATGGGTGGAGGAATCGATACAAGAAACAATCGAACAAAATCGTGATGGGACCTAACTTTCCAGGAGAAAGGTTGAAATGCATCTCCCTTCATCTCCTAAAATGCAGCTTCAGTAATATGAACATCGGTCGGCTAGTGGCTGCTCATCATGCGAATAATTGTGCCTAGTAAAAAAAAATGATCTCATATGCGGCGGCCTGAATGGTACGGAGGATGAATGAACTCAGTTCCTTTGAAGTGTGCTCTTACTCGTTGCCATATTTGCTGACATGAAGTTGGCATATCAGAAGTCATATTTTGTCCTACCACTACTCAAGATGAGGCATAGCATATCAGCTATGTTGGGAGAGGAGCTGAAAAAATTCCAGGACTCAAGCATAAGGCGTTTCCTTGATCCTTTGAAATGAACCACCTGTGACCAGCAAACTTTGGGCATCAAAATCAAGTGTTATTCTAACAATTAATGGCATCACACTTCTTTATGATTTCCCTCAGAAAAGACACTAATCGAGCCCATACCAAGTCACCTTGACATCAAAATAAATTACTTATGCTGAATATACCTTAACGTCCAAGGGCATGCCGTGGAATTGACCAGCACCCTCGGGTGGTGTCCAGTTGTACATAGCACATGGCAGAAATAGCACAGAGGCACCCTTGATCTCTTTTAAAAAAGGTTGCGCTTTGGCAAATCTTTTGGTGTCAAAAGATGCGTCAGATAATACAACCCAAGCAAGAGCCAGTTGGTCACCTAGCATTCTTGAAGCACCGCTATACTTGGAAATGTAGACTTCAAGTACTTGCTGTAGAAAGACCTTTGCCCTGCAATATCATGTTTGTCAAAGTTAGATGCCGTTCTAGTTTACAGTGCAATAGTTAAAAGGAAATGAATAATTTAATAGCTACACTCAGAAAGCAAAGACAAAAAGAGACACGGGTTCACATTATTATCATCATTCTCACAGACATGCTGCAGATGTACGGAAAGAGCTTCCTAAGTGTGGTATGGAAGTCAATCCTGCCTATTGCTATTAAGGGCCAGGATGTAATAAAATAACAAATCGGTTCACATCCATCACTTCTCTCTTTTACGAAGAGAAGTGACATTGCCCTGCAATATCATGTTCATCAAAGTTACATGCCATTCTAGTTTACACTGCAATAATTAAAAGGAAAGGGATCTCTCAACAACTGCACTTCAGAGAACAAAGACAAAAAGAGACACAGGTTCCCATTATCATCACCATTCTTGCAGGAATGCTGCAGATGTACGGATAGAACTTGATAAGTGTGGTATGGAAGTCAATCCTAACTCTAGCTATTAACGGCCAGTATGTAAGAAAATAACAAATCAGTTCACATCCATCACTTCTCTCTTTTATGGAGAGAAGAAAGAGAGAAGTGATATTGCCCTCCGATATCATGTTCATGAAAGTTACATGCCATTCTATTTTACACTGCAATAATTAAAAGGAAATGAATCTCCCAACAGCTGGACTTCAGAGAGCAAAGACAGAGAGACGCAGGTTCTCATTATCATCATCATTCTCGCAGAAATGTTGCAGACGTACAGATAGAGCTTCATAAGTGTGGCATGGAAGTCAATCCTACCTCTAGCTACTAAGGGCCAGGTTGTAAGAAAATAACAAATTGGTTCACATCCATCACTTCTCTCTTTTTCGGAGATGCCAGCATGTATCCACAGACTTCTTAGCAAAGCCTATGATCTGATACAAGTTTCTCAAACGTCATGCTGAAAGATTAGGCCAATGATGTACTCAAATATGTTTCTTACAAGGCAAAAAATCATCAGCAGGCTCTAGGTGATGTACTTTCTAATGAAACAGGAATGGGAGCAAGTCCCTTAATGATGGGTCAGAATGACAATTGACATGGAAGTTGTAAATGCACATTTCACAATAAACGCATAGCACAGACAGAACTACACATGCTTGTTGCCTACCTACTCATTCCGTCATAGGTACCCCTCACTGCTATAAATCCTGAATTCAGAGGTTGTTGTTTGTTGTTCCGAAAAGTAAGGGCCAGATGAAAATCTGGGTAATCATGAAATACTTGGCCAAGATCATTAACAACTGCTATGTCTGAATCAACGAATATGTAATTATGCATATGATCCCGTGAATGGTCCTCAAGCTTTCTTTCTAGGAAGGCCTGACAAAAGAAACAAGAGAAAATGTCACTTTTAAAACATTATTTGCCATCTGATCAAATCACAAAGTGGTGCAGAACTCTTTGATCAAGGATGTCCAGAAAATGGCAAAAGGTTGGATATAAATCAAAGTGCCTACCTCCTAATAGATGATTCAACAGGTCAGCATACAAGAGAGGTGCTCCACTTTAACATTAGATAAAAACAGTTTTACTAATCCCTATTGGAGTATTTACCTACATCAATAGAGAGGAAAAAAAATACTACTGCATGCTATCTGATTCAAAATGCTCTTACAATGTAAGACCTGATTCTTTGAAGCATCAACTTGTCTCGGGAATATTCACCTTGAATAGGATAGACAGAAACCTTGTCTCTGTTTATTGAGAGGTCAGACGCAGGATCTGTAAGAATGATAACATTACTCTTGGGCATAGCCACCTGGAACAGAAGGGAAATAAGCAAAGCTCAGATTTCATTAATGGATGCAACAGGGCTCTTTTCCAGAAATATTCAAGTTCCATTGTTATCCTCATGCATTACATTGCTAAATGAGTAGTTATCTTCTATCAGCCAAATAACTTTTCAATCAAAGATGGATAATACAGTAACAGTTTACATGTAGTACAAGCAAAAGAAATGAAGCTTCATTCTATTAAAAAGAAGACTAAATGAGACTGATGAGTAACTCAAACAATTACTGCTTTCTATCTTGCTGCAGTTCTGCAATCCCACCAACTCAAAATTATTTTTGGTTCTCAGAAATCTACATCATGGAGGTACATGCTTGTTGGATCTCAAGTAATATGCCCCACAAATGAATTTCCCCACATATGGATCAGCTAAGTTTGTCAAAATAGATGTCAAGGAATTCAGTCCAATTTTTTCCCTTCAAGATTCCACTGAAATAAGATCAGAAAACTAGAGTGTGAGATCTGAAAAGCAAAAGTGCTCTATAATAGAATTCCTAAATAAGTACACCAGAACTCTTAAACTAATTGTATGGAGTACGAATCATTCCTATTACTTTTTGATGGCCATTTAAGTCCTAAAATATTTTGAAATAGCTCAATTATTTATCTCACTAAGAAACTAAACAAAGGCTATTTTAACCCAACACTTACCCTACATGGCTGCCGGAGATGTGTTGGGATGTCAACCAATGTTGTTGAGCTTCACTTCTTTAACTAAATTGGAATGTTTCAGAAACCTCACTCCCTAATTATGCATAAAATCCAAAATATGCAAAATTTCCAGCTCAAACCTCTCTCTCTGATCAATAAACTCGATCATAAGCATCTCACAAGCCTAAAAATTTCCATTGCATTTTGTACCCTCATTGATGATGACTGTGAACCCAACAAAAGCCGTTTTCACCAAAATACCAGTAATATTAACACTACTGCCATCAACAACGACAATACAGCCACTAAAGCTCCATCTAAACGTAAAAGCCTCAATTGCTAAAATTTGCAAGCTTCGTAGACTTCAAAGAAATCAACCTCCTCTGAAAACCCTTTTCACTTATCCTCTTCCTCTTCTTGCCACAAAAGAACTTCCCATAAGGATCATCAATCTTTGAAATTTTGATGATCTGAACCAAATTGGAGCAAAAGAAGTTCTGGATTGAAATAATTAAGTCAAAGATCTATAAGGATAAGGTTTGTGTGGGTTTGTCTATGAATCCATTAAATAAACTGATTTCTTGATTTGGGAGAATATTGAAACCAAACAACGGTGATTATGTGCTCAAATTGGGGAAAGATCCCTGCAACAACTGCTTATGACAATGTGCATAAAATATGTAAGGAATGTTCAAGACCTTTTAGGACTCACATATACCCCAAAAATAGTTTTAGAACTTATACTTACGTTTCTCCTCAATTTCTACTATGGCCAAAAACATGTGACAGAGGAGGGATCAAATTGCCTTTAACTTGGAAAGTACATTCACATGTTGTTGTCTTTTATCTTCTGCATTTTTATTGTTCATTCTGACAACTACAGCCTACAGTTACATCATTCAGTATGTAAAACATAAGCAAACATTTTAACAGGTACAAGGAAAATATTGAAGCTAAGAGAATATAATACTGAGTCAAGTTCAGTTTTCTTGAAATTATAATGTATTGCTCAGATAAAAAGAAAATTTCAATCTCTTATAGTGACTGGAAAAAATTAAGAACAATTTACACTTAAGCACATATACTAAATAGAGTTAAAAGTAGAGTTAAAACTCGTTTAACATACAGAGTGACTCGTGTATGAATAAAACATCCTCTGTCAGTCAGGATATTACCTGAATAAAGTTGATGAATACATTCAAGATGGCTATTGATCTCTCCACCTTATTATATGAGGAATTTCCAACAGTTGTCACATCTGATGATCCACTAGTCTTTGAAATGTCAGAGGAGTTATAAACTGTAAAGACAGTGACAAAAGCTATGCTTTCTGCGACATAGCTTCTGTTGGATGAGGCAGAAAAATGTGTCTTGTTGAGAGCTTTGACACCTAAAAAGCCACATAACGGGGAAGAAAAGGCAGATAGGATTAGCCTACAGATACCTCATGATTCACAGTGGAATCTACAATGACAGTTGGAATATCATCAGGTTCCACATCAAAAGAGATCAGAAGATGACCGTGACATAGATCGGTTGATCCGGTGCTACATATTTCTATATATACATGTTCATTCAGAAGTTAAGTGACAGCTACTGCAAAGAGATTGCCAAACACTAAAAGGCTCGTCACATTCGTTCCTCTCTTCCCTTTATGGAACCCTTAACAATGAAGCAGTCCTGAATGTTGGTAACTAACAGGTACTTGTAAGTTATCTCTAGGAAGCTACACTGTGCAAACTCAGATACAGGTGTGATTGCAGGTAAATGTCTTGATGTTCGACCCTTCTATGTATCTAGCCATGCAAAACATGGAATCAGCATACAACCATAAACAAACTAGTATAATAGGACTTGGATTGGTAAAGCGCGAAATGTTACTTTTTCTCTTAGAATGCAACATGTGCAGAAATGACTTCATGGTCTTTTGAGACAACCAATCATCCCACTTCGTGTTTCTTGTTATCATCCTTCTTCACGTTTTATCACACAAAGGTTTAGTATTCTACGAATTAAACACATTTATCCACATCCAGCCATGTCATACTTGTTTACATGAATAGCTTATCTCAATAGACGATTCAGAGTAATACAGCAAAATTACTTTCAACATACTGTTTATGATTACCACAGAAGAAGGAAACACTATTGCACTACTGTGCTAAAATTAACTCCACAACATATTCGCCAGAATATAGATATTATCAAATTCAAATTTCTCAGTTCTCTCTTTTTCTTTCGCTCTCTGCTAAAAACTGATTTAACAACACATCATATCAAGACACAGAATAATCGTTCAGACACCGAAGTTTCCAAGCCTAAAAAAAAAAAAAACAATCCAACAGTTTCCAAGATTCCTTAACAACCTTGGCATTGCAATCGGTCAGGCAAGCCTTCCCCCGCCGTGGGCCCGAGAACCAAATGATCGAACTTATTCCTCGCCTTCTTATGCTGATCTCCCGCCCTCGGCTCTCGATGCAATTCCATCACTGCAGAACGGGGCAACCGAAAAACATTACGCCGTCCTCGTCCAAAATAAGGTTCAGTAAAGAAGAACGAACCGAACGCGGGGAAACGGGGGACAGCGAAAGCCGCCCACCTGAGAGCAGATGAGGCAAAAGGAAGACGAGCGGGAGGCAGAACAGCAACCGCCGCCATCCGCTGCACGATCTCATGGCTCCTCCCGCGGATCGCTCTCGAAGATCAGCGGCCGAAAGGAAGCAAGCACGAAGCTAGTGAGTGGCTCGAGAAGCTCCGAAGCCTCCGAACGGACGACGCGATAGGCCGGAAAACGTCGAGGAACGATCGGTCGAGATCGAACGAGCTCCCGGGGGCGCGATTCCGCGGGCGCCGAATCGAACGAGCAGACTCGCGCGCGGTTCGGGGTAGATCGATCAAGAACGTTGGAGCAGATCTCTCCGGTTCCTCGACGAGAGAGAGAGAGAGAGAGAGACGGGGATGGAAACGGGCCGAAATCTACCCGTGGACGGGGGATGGGGATAGGGATGGAAACGGGCCCTGCTCGCGCGGGAGTTCGAAGCCGTCGATTTTCCATGCCGAACCGCTCGCTGTTTCAATTTCCAATCGAATTTTCACGGAATAAGAACATTTGAAGTCTTGAAATTATCAACAGAATATTATTTAATCCTAAAATTTTCAAAAAGTTCAATTAAGTCCTAAAATTAATATAATCAAATTCTAAAACTTATCAAATTGATTAAATCAAGTCATTTTATTGATAGAATTTTTTAAAAATTTTAAGAATTAATTACACTTTTGTGATAAGACTCAATTATATTATTATAATAAGTTTTATAATTTAATTGTATTTTTTGGAAATTTTAAAATATTTAATTGCAATTTCATGATAAATTTTAGGATTTTAAATACATTTATCCCGATTTTTACTAAGTATGTTAAAAATCCAAAAACTTATTATAAAAGTGTAATTGAGTTGTAAAATTTTTAAAAATACAATTAAATCATAAAGTTTGTGTAATTGAATTTTAAAACTTTCAGAAAATGCAATTAGATCCTAAATTTTGTCTTCTATTTTTTGGTCAAGATCTTAAAAATTATCAAATTAGTCTAATTAATTCATTCCATTGATTATACTTTTTGAGAGTTTGAGATTTAGTCACACATTAGTGATAAATTCTAAGACTAAATTGCACTTTTTCTTTTTAAGTTTTGGAATTTAATTATACATTCACAAGAAGTTGTTAGACTTTAGTATTTTCATGAAAAAATGATATAAAGAGTTATAGAAGTTTGGGCCAACGACAATATCATTCCTATTGCCATATATGAATTTTTAACTCGTTTAACGGAGTTTTTGAACTTCTAGTACATAGTCAACTCAATTCCTAAATTATATAAGAATATGAGTGCATTCATTTTGTGAAAAATGAGCAATTTAAAAGATATTTTTTTCAAAAAATGATAGTTTATATTGTTTGGAAAAATAAATGAATGAAAAACTTTTTAAGTAGTTTACAAAGACAATGAAAATATTTTTTGTTAACTAACTTTTCTAAATGATATAAATGATTATTCAATAAATCACTTATTTTTTTTATGAAACGTATACACTCTCAATGTGATTCTAATTTAAATTAATGAAAGTATAAGATTGGATATTTTTATATTATATTGAATAAGTTAAAAAGTTTAGAAAACGAAGGAGTAGATTGGACAAGGACAGTGCAGCCAGCATCAGCCAAACAAGCTGAACTTGGCCCCAGAAGAAAGAGCGTCACCCGCTCTCTCTCTCTCTCTCTCTCTCTCTCTCTTCCGACGAGCTTTTCAAGCAGCTGACGACCGCCGGAAAAGGAGCCGACACAGGTGGCCTCGCCGTCTCGCCGCCGTCCAGGCTCTTTCGCCGACGTGCAAGCTCTCGGGTAAGTTCGTTTCCCTTTCGAATCCAACGAGCCAATCTCTCTTCCTGCAATTCTCCCCGACTTCTCTTCCGGGTAGATCGGACTTTGGACGGCCGGTGCGATTCCGACGTGGGAATTGGGGGCTCGAGAGCTCGAGGGCGCACTCGTGGGCGGTGGGGTTGAGAGTTTCTCGCGCTCTCTTGATGTTGCGGTCGAGAAGAGCGGCGCGAGAAGAAGGGCTGGGATGAAATTCTGAACTGTTGTTGCGAAGCTGGAACTAGAGAGCGGTGGGAATCTGAAAGGCGTTTGTAGGAATCGGTCTTTTAGGCTTCTTTGCTTTTCTTGGATGATTTAAGAGTACTACTTAGCGGCTTAGCGCAAAGCTTTAGGCAATTCTCTCCGACTTCTCTTCTGGGTGTATCAGATTTTGGATGGCAGGTGCGATTCCGACGTAGGAATGGAGGAATGGGGGGCCTCGAGAGCTCGAAGACGCTCTCGTTTGTGGTGGGATTGAGAGTTTCTTGCGCTTTTTGATGTCGCGATTGAGAAGAGCGGTGCAAGAAGAAGGGGCTGGGTGAAATTTTGAGCTGTTCTTGGGACCTGGAACTAAAGAGCGATGGGAATCTGAAAGACGTTTGTGCGAATTGATCTTTTAGGTTTCTTCCCTCTTCATGGATGATTTAGGAGTACTTGACGGCTTAACGCAAAAGCTTTTGGCATGGTTACTGAAGTGAAGCCTGCAAAATGTCGCCCTCTTTTGTGGACATCATGCAAACACATCTGATTTCTTTCCTTCAGATTTTCTAAATCTTTTATCATGATCCCCTAATTTAGTATTTGGGTCCTTGACAATTAACATTTGGAGTTCCATAGAAAGCTCACAGAATTACTGTTCGCGAGGCTGCAGTTATTCTTTTGCAAGAGAGAATAGCTTATGTGTAGCTTGCTTTACTTTCTCCATCATTTGACAGCTATACTTTTTGGCAAGCCTCGCGCCTTTAATGATAACCCTCCGAAGCTGGACCTCAAATCCCTTTAATAAGTCCTCCTGCCTTTTTGGATTTGGCAAGAAATCTTGGGTTTTAGTGGGCACAAGTGTCGTACACGAGTTTGCTCTTACAACAGCTACATGTTTTTTGGATCATGATCCTGAGAAGCAAGAAACAAGGAAATCAGTTTAGCTGTATAAGGAGCCATTATTGATAGTTGATACATACTATAACACAGTTTTGGGCCCTCGATAACAACCTATTGGAACGGTGGCTCAAGCATTGATGAGGCAACCGATGAAACCCAAAAAAGAAGAGTAATGCATGCCATTATCTCTTATAATAGTTTATGAAAGAGTCTATACTTCAAGAAGAGGGCAATATTTGTCCTGATTAATGTGAGTGCTGCTAAGTATTGAATTATTTTCTCCCCCAAAATTTAGCTACCATATCCACATCATTTAGGTAAAAGTTACAAAATCGCTCATTAATGTTAACCTTGGGGGCCAAACCCACCACCGTGTAGGTGGAATTAGGGTGGAAATTTTTTATAAGACACAATAACACAACTTGAACACGACACAAAGTTAGCAAGTTTGGGTTAAAAAAGCTAAGCATATTTGAGTCAACCCACAAAGCATTAATAATTGTGTTGTGTTCATGTCCAACTTTGCCAGACAAGTGGGTTAGTGTATACACGACTTGTATGTGACCTCTTTAGATATGATTAGTTTGTATTGTTTTTAGTTTGATTTGAGGGTATTTAGTTAATGGATATTGCAATTTGCAAATAGATTTAGGGAAAATTGAAGACATTTTCTTGTCAGGTAAGTGTTGATGGCTTAATTTTGTGTCATGGTGGGTCATGCAATTGTAACCACCTGTCAACTCACTATTTAATCGTGTTACACGGGCCATGTTGTGTTTATCGTTAACTTTTATGCATCAAGTATCTTGCTTGAGGAGTGTATCGTGTTCGTGTCAAGTAAGTCGACGTGATTGACTAATCGTGTCGTGTTTTGGTTGACCTACATAACAGTGTACACTTATTTCGATATGACACGAACACAACCTGCGAACACGAATTGCCACCCCTAGGTGGAGCCTTATTTGGTACATGTAGGAGGGGAGTTTGTGTTTATCCGTGGCTAGTATGCTGCAAGGTTCAAATATCTTGTCTTTTAAAGAAAAACGCAATGGAATCCTAAAAGTTTCAATTGGTGCAATCATAACATTTACAATAAAGTCACGTATCTATATCAGAAAGTTCAATCTAAGGCTGCCACATATATACTTGTGGAGTGCCACATAGACAAACTTTGGTACTTGCCATTGAAAGGACTTGATTGCTTCTCTTGAGAAAGATTTAGGTTTCAATTACAACTATCGAAAAGTTTAGGACTTGATGTAATCCCGCATGCAGAGGTTATGACTTCTGGTGCATGTTTACCTTATAATTTGCTGTCACTTTTGTCGGTAATGTTTACAGCTTTACAAATTCTGTTTTATTGGTTCGATATTGGTGTTATATGCCAACCTTGATGGACTTTTGGCTCTGGTCTGGACTGTGTCTATGTATTTATAAGGTGTGCATATTGTGCCTTAAGCAGCCATATTTTCACACTTCATTGATTGTGATGCCTGTCCATGCAGGTCTTTGCTTCATGATGGCAGCTACTGCAATATCGCCCCATATGCCAGCAAATGTTAAATTGTCATCTTTAAGATATCCGTGGTCAGGAGTCACAGTTGTTGGCCTTGCAGGATGCTTTCATACAGCTGCCTATGCATTTGGCCAGAAACTTCGTTCCCAGATCTACATCTTCCATGTAACCCGGCCTTCATTGGTGAATGATTTCAAGTAATTATATGGCAATGTGTATTAGCACAAGCAAATGTGATAGTGTCTCTTCTAGATAAGTTGAGGAGTCTTTGATATGCTTCTGGTCACTTATGAGCAAATGATGTTGCATGATTACACTGTCACGCCATAGTTAATCTTCAGGGCGTGGAGATTGTTGACCATACATTACTGTTGTTGCACATTGGGACCTTATCTTAGTTAATCTGTCAATTAGAACCAAGTATCTTATGTTTCAAAATTTAGCCTAGAGTTATTTTTAGCACAACCCCATGTGCAGAGGAGAAGTCTGGAGAGTGTTAAACCTTTGAATTTCCACCAGACGTTGTTAAAAAAAAGTGCATGTCTGAGAATCCTCTATTTGGCTGTGCTTTTTTATTGAAATTTGTATTTCTTGTTTTTACCATAACGGCAAAGCACAACATTTTTCTTTTCTTTTCGTTCTATTTTTGACATGATGTCTCTTTTGTGGAATAAATTTGTGGACAGTAAGTTAACAACATGGTTGCGTGATATGATTAGGTTGCAAGTGGTACAGTAAAGTTTTTCCTGGAAATAGTCTTCAAACAGATAAAATTTGCTCTCCTGTTGGGGGAGCTTGTTTGCATCTTTCTTCTCCTATGTGACGGGTTTGCCCATTGTAGGTATTTATTTCTTGGGAACCCCACATAAAGCACTTTGTGTTTAAGATTAGTAAAAGTGAAGCACATTATGTTGGCGAGACCCTATGTTATGATATTAATGTGGCTCATGAAAAGAGAAAACTCAGTGACCCATATATCCCTTAGCACAGAAAGTAGGTTTTAAATCTGATCAATGATGTGTCATATTTTGAGGTAGTAATGGGTGTTATCTGCTTCGATATAGTGATTTTCTAGGTGACTTTACATGTAGTAGCATTCTCTTAAACAATTGGAAAAGTTACATGCATGTTTGCCTGTTATTGCGGTCATAAGCATAGTAGAAGCATGCCTTAATATTGTTTGAGTCTTGACGTTGAGTGTGCTCTGAATTTCTGTTAAACTGTGCAGAAACATGACCTGGGCCATTCGGAGTAGTGCAGATGGCAGAGGATTGGATTTGGATCCTTCTACGGACAGCACGAATGGCACGACGCGATTGATAAGGGCAATTCGTGACTTTCAAAATAAACTTGGTGCCAAAGTCCAACAGATCAAGAAAAATTTCCCAATGAAGTTGCTCTTTTTCTTGGTGGGCTATTACTGTGCAACAGCCTTTGCAACTGTCATCGGGCAAACAGGGGACTGGGACATTCTATCTGCTGCCTTAGCTGTGGTGGTTGTTGAGGGAATTGGAGCTCTTATGTACAGGGCTTCTCAGCCCATATTCAGCCGTGCCAGAAGCCTTATTTCCATGTTCAATTACTGGAAAGCTGGGCTGTCCCTTGGCCTCTTCATGGACTCATTTAAGTACTGACTGGATGACGCAGTCGGCTTAGACAGTGCCCTTTATATTACATAAGGATGGATCTGGTTGGTTCCAGTTGCGGAGGTGCGAAGATTTCTGCTAGCTGGATGCACGAGGCACCAGAGCATGTTGGGAAGTCTATTCATTCAGAGTAATGGACCACTTGGATGACGTTCTTCAGAATGAGAAACTGAGAGAACAGGAACTTTAAGTGGGCTGGTAGACAGTCAAGAGAGTTTAAGCTCTACATTGGAGAATAGAAGAGTATGCAATTTGATGTGAATCGCCATTCCCCAGTGGGTTCTAGGCGGATTCAGTCTCTCCGGTTGATGGGTGCCTCCAGAATCTCTCCGAAATGATGAAATCTGCTTTTTCGGATGTTGGGAGGATGTAAATAACCACCTTGCGATTTCTTCGCAGCTGGGGCTTGGTACATAAGAAGTGAGGAATTTTTGGCTGAAATGGTTATGGTTATCTAACTTTGTTTCCAATTCATATTCCCCATACTGAAACATCTTGATGTAGTTTGCCAAATTCTTGTATTGCTTTCTGACAGCAAATGTTAGAGGCTGAAAGAAATGACAATTGCACTGATGAAAGTTGTCTTTCTTTTTGGGTCTCACTCCGTTCTCACTGTGCTACTGTGCTACTGTGTGTTTCACAGGGATCGTTCCCAGTCGTCCCCACCCCCGTCCCGTTAACACCGGGCACAGCGGTCCCTATACCACCGGGCCGCATGCCCAGCAGCGAAGTATGGTTTTTTCGTCGCACTCAAGTTCGTCGCACTCATAACAGGGTGAGCTGTTATCTATGTAGCTTGCCTAGCTGCTTATGTCCGTTCACCCGAGACGCGGATGGGAGAGATGAGGATCTCTGTTGCATCCGCATGCCGATGGATCCGAACCAGGTAGAAATTCTACGTATCCATGACCCGAACGACTGATAAATTGCCATAGATGATGAGTCTTACCAAAGTGTAGGTGAATTTGGTGGTAGTAACTTTCATTATTGTGCTGGTTACTTTCCCAATGAAAGTTGCTGAGAGGGGTCGGTTCCTACCGGAGCTGTTGAAAATGCCCGAACCGACCGGGCTCGAATTCTTCGGGTATTTTCGGGTCGGGTCTTCTTCCTAGGAACGCGTGATGCGCCGGAAGAGCTTCACCTGAAGGCTTGCTGAAGTTCCCATCACTGCTCTCACCTAAAACGGCGTGACGTCGGATCCCAATCTGGCAATCCCCAGCCCACTCGCTCGCTTTCAGCATTTGCCGACTCGGCATTTCACTTCGTGACGTCACTATCGGCTCCACTCGATTCCCACATTTTAAAGAGGGATCGTGCACGAACTAACCTCGTATCGACCGGATTATATTTAGTAATTGCAAAAGTCTGACGTTAGCAGTCGCACGTGTGGACCCGAGTTTAAATAAGAATTTCTTATGTGCCAAGTGTTGGTGTCTAGTATGCTAATCATTGCGCATTTCGTGTTATGAACACTATTTGTTTTGCTTCCCTATAAAAAAAATGAATGTTTTTGACAACACCACCTCTTTCGGAAATTGGCGTGATGAATTATTGAACATGCAATGCTCCGACACGACAAGATAATGATCCTTGAATTTTTGTTTATTTATATAATGTCATTATTGAATTTTCTTATTCTGCAATCAATTGAAAAATCAAATAAATATGTTGATAGGCTCATTAAATGAATGTTAATTGACACACGGGGATTCTACGTGGTAAGTCAAATTCATGAAAAAACCACAAAATTTATTATTTACAAAATTTATTATTGATAAAGAAAATTTTGAAAAAGAAAATCTCTCAATATGAGAAGACACTTGATATAAACGATTTGAAGTTGCAAGGGGTCGATGGTGGCACCACCTAGCCACCATCCAAGGGTGGTTGGATCCTTGCTGGCCCAAGGTGACAGGACCTCCGACCCCAACATGTCCACAAACCCACCCAAAAGAGAGAGGAAGAGATTGGATGATGGAGAAGTAGGTGAACGTCGTGAATATGGATGTCTTTCTACTAGATATTTAAGGGGAGAAGGATTAACATGAACGGACGATTGATATATATTTGAAGGACTCGATTGTATATGAAAAAAAAAAGATTAATGCATTGAAAAACCTCAAATTAGTATACATGTGATAAATTTACCTCAAATTATTTTTTTGACCACAAAAAATCCAAAACTAGTATCGCTTTGACAAATTTACCCCAAACCTAAGACACTTGTGACAAATTTATCTCTCATAGTTTTCGTTAAATTAACTATCAAATAATTAAATTAAATGACATATAACTTGAGTTGATTGATATATCAATTTGAGATTTAACTCTCCGTTTGTTACAATTTATAATTTTTGTAATTTTTTGTGACATTAATCTAATTTAGCGGATGATATATTTGTTGTAAATTTATTAATTTGGGGTTTTTTACTGATCGAATAAATTAGTTTGGAGTAAATTTGTATAAATATACCAGGTTTAAGGTTTTTTATAGTTAGTGGGGATAAATTTATCGTAGATATCAATTTAGAGTTTTTTATGATCAAAAAAATAATTTTGGATCAGTTTGAAATTTTTCAAGGTATTAATAAAAAAAAAATCAAAGACAACATGTCCTAAATAAAAAATAAAAAATAAAAATTGGGAAGGAGATAACGCGGCTGGCCTTCCGTAACTATTCCCGAGGAACGAAACGAATCGCCCCTTCCAGAACACGGCTCAGGAAAAAGACCAAAAAAGGACCAAAATCTTGGAAAACGGAAGAGAAGTCTGCCCTGCCCTGCCCTGCCCATTATTGGACCCATGGATAGAGATGCTGACTCCATCCCCACAGAAGATAAAGATAATATAAAATAAAATAAACAAAATTATATTTTTTTGGTGCGCCTGTCTTTATAGTATAATCGCAGTACAATGAACGAACATTCCCTCCCCTAATGCCCCCGATAATCATACTATAATTAGGCTAATAAAAAATATTTATTTACACCAATTTTTTTTAATTGTAATTTTAATTTTTTCAAGCTGCCTTCTTCTTCTTCTTCAGCTGCTGCTGCTGATTCTGCTGCATGGCGTCTCCTTAAAATCGGAGAATCGTCATCGGCTTTCCTTCCAGCCTTCTTCTTCCCCTCCTCCTTCATCGTCGCCTGCACGTTCTTCTCCTTCTCCTTCGCTCGCTCGCGGCTTCGCTCTCCGTCGGAGGTACGCAGCTCTCTCCCTGACCGTCCTTTTCCTTCGCGTTTCGAGCTGTTGCTCCCCGGCGTTTCGCCGCTCGGTCGGGATTTCGCCGCGGCGAGGAGCGCCGGAGAAATCGGAGCTCGTAAATCCGGTCTGCGTTGTAGAATGAGGAGAAGAGTACAGAGAGGTTGGCTCGCTTCTGATTGATTAACAGTAGTGCGAAGAGAGAGAGAGAGAGAGAGAGAGAGAGAGAGAGAGAGACCGTCTTTTTCCTTCGTGTTTCGAGCTGTTGCTCCCCGGCGTTTCGCCGCTCGGTCGGGATTTCGCCGCGGCGGCGAGGAGCGCCGGAGAAATCGGAGCTCGTATATCCGCTCTGCGTTGTAGAATGAGGAGAAGAGTGCAGAGAGGTTGGCTCGCTTCTGATTGATTAACAGTAGTGCGAAAGAGAGAGAGAGAGAGAGAGAGAGAGAGGAGTGAGCGGGAGAGAGGGAGGGAGGGAGGGAGGGAGGAGTGGTTTAGTCTTTTGTGTTGGTCGCTTTAGATTATAGCTGCTGCGCGATCTTTTGATCTTTCGATCAGAGGTCTGCCGCGTGATCTTTTGATCTTTTGGATAGGTTGTCGTCCCGTGAATAGAGTGCTGCGTGTGAAAGTGGGATGCTGGAAGGGACTCAATAGGAAGTAAGGTTATTGATTTGCTTTTTGGAACAATTCGATGTTTCCGCAGTGTTCAACCGAGCTACGAGTTGCGGTTTAGCTATATACCGGCAATTGATTCCCGTCTTATGAGTGGCTATGTTTGTTACTGTTACGGTCTATAGTTGTGCCCTTGTTTGTTCTTATCGTGTTGAAAATCCTTGGATTTAGTTGATGAAACCATATTAGAAGTCCATATCCTTGATTGGGTTAAAGAGGATCTTGTCTGTGGCGGAGGACAGAGTGGGATGTAGATTATTTTTGCCTTCTTTCTGAAAACTTTTTGTAGTATTGCGAAGGAACGATGTACAAAAATTCCAAATCTGCGGTTTTTGGCTATTCAATTTGCATCAATATGGCTCTTTGTTGATGAGCGGGTGATTGGATCTTTGGTTTTGGGTATTTCAGATATGTCGACTATAGTGCGAAGAGGAGTTCATTACTTGCAAAAGCTAAATGCTGAAAATGTTCCCGCTGATTTGCTTGAGAGAGGCCAAAATCGCGTGATAGATGCTTCACTTACGCTTATTCGTGAGAGGGCAAAGTTGAAGGTACATGTTCTGCATTGTTCATTTCTAAATTTCTACTCTTGGAAACATGCTTTTCTATAAGTTACGTTCATACCGATAGTGACACTGGTGACGGTGCTTGTCAATGTTTTCATTTTTTGGTGAGTTGACTTTGTCAGTGGGACTCGCTGTTATGGAAAGTGTCAAATATGAGTTTTCTAGGGTGCCAAGAGACATATTGTTGTCAACTAAAGATAATTTTTTTGTAGGGAGAGCTTGTGCGAGCTTTAGGAGGTGTAAAAGCTACATCATCTCTATTGGGAGTTCCTTTGGGTCATAACTCGTCATTTCTTCAGGGACCTGCATTTGCACCCCCACGTATAAGGGAAGCCATTTGGTGTGGTAGCACAAACTCAGCAACAGAAGAAGGTTAACATTATTGTTTCTGTTGGATGTGGGCAATGAAATAACTTCATGATTTTTGTGATTGGTGCTCATGAAATTCGGAGAAGTTCTTCCTATAATTGAAACAGCCACAAACACACACTGCCTTATATTGATCCTGGCATCAGTATAGGAGTATCTGATGCCTAAAATGATGAAAAAATGCTGGACTGTAGCAAAGAACATATCTTCCATTCATCCATAGCGTGAAATAACACTTATCTAAGTTATTATTAGCAGCAACTGATGTCTAGTCTTATAAAAACAAAACAAAATAATTATAATCTGATTGTGCATTTGTATCATCTAATCATAGGAAAAAACTTTATTAAACTTAATCTGATACATTGTAACAATTGGGTGTAAACACCTTACACTGTCACTGAGAATGTTCTGCTTTTTCAGGGAAAGAATTGAAAGATCCAAGGGTGTTAACTGATGTTGGCGATGTTCCAGTTCAAGAAATTCGGGATTGTGGAGTAGATGATGATAGATTGATGAATGTCATCAGTGAGTCAGTCAAATTAGTGATGGAAGAGGTAATCGATTTTTTGTCCCTTGAAGTTATGAGGACTACTCTCTGTAGGAACCTTTTTAGTCACTCCGTTGCACTTGCATTATGCAGTTACTCTTGTGGACACTTGCTTTCTCCAAGTTGGATGTGTCTTTTCACTTGACTCATAAACTAGCATTTAGGGTTGCCAAGCTCATGCTGTTCTGTATGAGTAGAGATCTATAGCTTCTGATTGTCCTACTTGCAGTGTTAGCTCTTGTTAACTTGTGATGCTCGAAAGTCACATGAAAGAATATCGAAATATACCAAGAGTGATTGATCATATAAGCCTTCGATGAAATTGCAATAGCTAAAGACATTAGATAGCCAAGACAAATCTACCTTAAACTTTGTTACCATTTTCCTTGAATGCACATACCACAAGACTTGGGTTAATTGCCTCTTATGTCAACTCTCGCTCAAGTGCGGATTTTATTTTCTGAAACTGTTATTTTCTTGATGGAAGCAATTTTATTTCACCCTCTCTATCTATTGCCCAGTTTTCGTGCATTTTACTTTCAAATTGCAATCATAATGTTTTTCTGTAAGCTCATCCTGAATTCATGAACTGATGTACTGCAAGATGGCTCTGTTAGGATGCTGATCTTTACTATAGAGCAAATTGAGCTTCGTGGAAGATCCATGCCCTTCTAATTGGTCCAGTTTACTGTAGAAGTTTGGCGGCGCATCTAATTTTCCTCAACTAAGTTTAATTTTGTTAGTCATGTTTCGTTTCTTTGCAGATTATTGTAGTCCTTAATTAGATTTTTATTTGTGTTAGTCATCTTTGATTTCTTTGTAGATGATTGTTTTAGCAGTCTAGATGTCATTAGTGATGGGGCAATGAACTTTGAAATAGCATTTTCTGACCTGCGCGTGCAATCCTCTGTAATGGGCAAGTTGGATTATAATGACTATGCCTGCACAATTAGATTGATGAGTTCCTACTCTTTTTAGACTTGCTGGAGTAAAATTGTGAAATATTTGGTTTCTAGTTTATTTTGCATAATTCTGGATGCCTACTTCTCGGGTAATGAATTCCTTAGTGTGTATGCGAGGAGAAATTAGAATTTCCTTATTTGTCTGTTTGAATGACGCCCTTCTCCTTTGTTGACAGAACACGCTCACTGAGTTGAAATTTTGATTGTATCATTTTTCCTTCTCAACATAATCATGGCCATTCTGAAACTTCAATTGGCTTGGTTCTTTGGGTTTTTATCATGACATAGCACTTCAGTTAGTTATGATTGCATTGCTGATCTGATTTCCTCTACTCCTGATATATTAGCATCCACTGAGGCCGTTAGTTTTAGGTGGTGACCACTCAATATCATATCCTGTCGTCAGAGCAGTTTCTGAAAAGCTTGGGGGTCCTGTGGATATCCTACATTTGGATGCCCATCCTGATATTTACGATGCTTATGAAGGAAATAAGTACTCGCATGCATCTTCTTTTGCACGAATTATGGAGGGTGGTCATGCACGACGTCTTTTGCAGGTATTGCTTTTGCAACGCGTATGGTATTAAAGTTTTTTAATGTCTAGCTTGTGCCCAATGGATAAACCTGGAGCTTGCTAGTATTATGTACTAGACATACGGAATAAACTTCAGCTGCTTGTGGTCAGAGTCATAGCATACATCTCTACAAAATTATCATTTGTGCAGCCGGTTTGGGTACTTTACTTCAGTAGTTGCATCTAAGCAATTTGAGGGACTACATCCGTAATGTATATTTTTGCAATGCAGTTTTTTTTTGTCTTTCAGGGGTTGAAATTTGTTTATACATTTTTGGCTTTGATAAAGGAGAGTTTAGAAATGCCATTCTCATTTGACATTGGTTGTACCTACCTCTTGTCTTCGTACTTTCATTTCGTCCACCGAAAATTTCGTGAAAACTCGAGTAGTCTTTTTAAAATGGGATTCTGTAAAATGTAGGAACATCCTTTTGAAAGTAGGATCTCCAGACTCCTTTATGGTAAAGGTGCTTGTCTGAGAATTGTTATTGAATATTTTGGGCTTATTTGTTGACATTGCATGCAACTTAAATGTTAATATGCAGATGCATTTACTTGAGAGAACACAACTTTGGTAATTGATAGAAATAAATCGGTTATGCTCCTTTATTGCGTTTATTTGGCAGGGAGAATGCTATGTACGGTCATAGTCATAGAACATTGTGATTTATGCTGAAAGGATGTTCATCTGTTGTTGCCTTCAAATGTTCCTTTTGATTTGCTGCTGAAAGCACAAGTTTGCTGCTGATTAATAACATAATTATAAATGATTATAATGTGTATGAGATGACTGTTATCTTTAGTTTCATTTAGTAGCAAATAGTTTATTGAGATTTTTATAGGACATATATGCTCATGTACTAGTTCGTTAACTTTGATTCCACTCGACCTACTTAAGTGAATCAGGTATGACCATATGTTTTCTTGACGTGTTTGAAGGGTCACTTTCCCATGTTT
Organism: Eucalyptus fibrosa; assembly: GCA_017140475.1. Taxonomy (NCBI): domain Eukaryota; kingdom Viridiplantae; phylum Streptophyta; class Magnoliopsida; order Myrtales; family Myrtaceae; genus Eucalyptus; species Eucalyptus fibrosa. The sequence continues at coordinate 16,033,233 of CM029509.1, forward strand.
ATGATTGAAGTGCTTATTTCGCAAGTTTTAGTTGCTTTAAGTTATTCCATGATGTCAACTGTTGACAATCATGCGCTTCTGTACTTATAATCAGGTCGGCATCAGGTCAATAACAAGTGAAGGACGTGAGCAAGGGAAAAGATTCGGTGTTGAGCAGTTCGAAATGAGAACCTTCTTAAGAGACCGCGAGTTTCTGGAAAACCTGGTCTGTCTCTGTCTCTTTGTCTCTCTCTCCTCTTCTTCTAGTTCATGGATGTTGTTTTCCTACTCCTGGTTTAGATAGTTAGCAAACCGCAAAGCACACTCCCGCTTTGGAATATTCTTTTGGAACAGTTCAACTTGGGGAAGTATTTGGGAAGTGAATTTTTTATTGTTGAGAACTGAAGGCTCTTGGGAGGTTCATCCTCTCAACCTCTGCATTGTGAAACTAGGTAGCCAGAGGGGCATGTTTCCATTAGCCACCCTCTGGATTCATTTACCATGGCCCATGGATGAAGATGACTTTTTAGCTGTCAGCATTCTTCTCTGCAAATGAAATATGTAAAATATGTTGCTATAAATGAACTCTAGATCGTTAATTTATTAGTTTAGAATATGGTTTCAGTCTCAATTTTCTTGATCTAGACACGGAGTTATGTCGTATAAGCAGGGTGCATGACTGTGTTCTTAATCTCTAAATTTATATACCAGCTCAAATGATTAACGGTGAGATAATTTACTGAGAGACAGTTCCTGGACTTGCACATGTTTTAGATTTGTGAATGACGCATCTCTCTCTCCATTTCTTTTTTTCTGTTTTCCTCGGTCTGACAGAAACTTGGAGAAGGTGTCAAGGGTGTATACATATCTATCGATGTGGATTGCCTCGATCCTGCCTTCGCTCCGGGTGTGTCCCATATCGAGCCTGGAGGTCTCTCCTTCCGTGACGTGATGAACATCCTCCACAATCTCCAAGCAGATGTAGTTGCTGCTGATGTGGTTGAGTTTAACCCTCAGCGTGACACTGTTGATGGGATGACGGCAATGGTTGCTGCTAAGCTAGTAAGAGAATTGACTGCAAAAATATCAAGATGAGTACTTTCTCCTCGTCTTGTGGTCGAATGTCTGATTGTGGTACAAGTGGAGAGCTTCCAAATTGATTGCTCAAAAGAATATTACTATTTCCCATTTCTTTTTTTCCAAATGTACTGGCAAATGATCATATGCATTACAATCAGCAAATGAGAATGTTCTTCTACCTGTTATTGTTGTTTCTCCGGGACATTGTAGCATCATATTGATGACATTCATTGTACATGGTGATGAAATTGGGATGCCAGCTGCTGTTAGAGATGATAATATTTATATAATCCATTGCTTCATTTTTGTGTTAATCTTTCAGAGTCCTATCTTAACTTTCAATTCAAGCTGCATTAGACAAGAACCCCATCCTCATGTTAGTATCAGTCATGTAGCTTTTCGTTTGCCGTGTGGCTGTCAGGTAGTCCTGGAGAATCTACTATGTTTATCGTCTACTTTGCTCGGATATCATACTTAGCAAGCATTGCTCTAGAATTTGTTGAATAGATCGAAGTCATACTACCATGTTCACCTTGGGGGAAGCTCGTTCTATCGGTTTAGGGCAATCATCAGTGACCAGAAATCACATCGCTTGTGGTAACTGTTCATGTACTTTCTTTGTGTGTATACTTACTGTTGCTGTTCATGAATTTTTCTTTTTTCTCCTACATTTCTGAACACTCAAATGGTATTGATGTTGAGCATCCTCTAATTTCATTCTGCTTGAAGTCAAACAGAGGTTTCGATAACAGAATCATCAACAATGAGTATTCCCACCGAACCTTTATCAAAGTTCGGCTACCTCATCAGTCCCATCTCTCTTCACCTTGCTATGTTCTTATATCGCTTTGCGCACACGGCGAAAATCGATAAATTCGCCAGAGTCAACACGGCAGCTAGAAAGAAGAATCTATCCAAATGGCCATCGATCAAGTTCGGAGGAACCCAGCCACGTCCTCCATTTCTTCTGGTTATGTCCATCACTATTGTCAAGAGAAAGCTCCCTGCGTAGCACCCGAGCGCCAATGATGCCATGGATAGCCCGACCCCGATGCTCTTCAAGCCATCTGGAGACTGCGATGCGAAGAACTCCATTTGGGCGACGTATGCAGACGCCTCCGACACCCCGAGCAGCATGTATTGAGGCACCTGCCAGAAAATGCTCAGGGAGCTCGTCTCACCACTGCCCGCATGCCTCAGTCTTTGTTGCTCGATGAGTCCAGCGATGACGAGTGATACAATGGCAATTGCAAGGCCGATGCCGATCCTCTGGAGCTCCGTCGGAGGTTTAGGGTCTCGCTTGGTTAGCTTGACAAATGCTGGCACGACGAGCTTGTTGTACAGGATGACAAAGACAAAAGTGCCAACTATGTCAAACACGGTCATGCTTGCTGGAGGGACATGGAAGCCAGACATGGTCGTGTCCATGGCAGCCCCTTGCTTGACGAAGAGGGCCAACATCGGGATGAAGATGACGGAGGATATGACGATGCATAGCCATACTGGTATCAACCTCAAAATGCACTTCACTTCTTCGACCTGAGTGACGGTACATAGGTGCCACGGATCCGGAATTTCACCTCTGTTCAGCGTGCGAACCGCATCTCCCGTGATGACGGCAGCTCGATCTAGAAACCTGCTCAAACAAAGATTTTAACGCATCTATCATTTTATAGCCTTTCAAGGCTTGTTAGAAAGCCATTTTTAGTGTCAAATTTGATCAATTAGACTTAGTGTAGCCTTTGGGTATCCATCAACCTCCAGATACTCATACCTCTAGCATCTCCTAATTGACACCCCATTTCGATCTCAACGACTTACATATCTCGAACGAGAACTATTGCGACTACTTACCTGAAATCATCGGTGTGACAGATCTTCCGCAAGCCATCATCATCCCCTTCACCGGTTTTGTGAAGTCCTTCGCCATTCCTCGGCTCTTCCAGGCTCATCTTCCTTATCGATGCCACGACCACTCAAGAGAACCTTGAGATCGGATTACCAGCGGGCGGCCTGAAGTGCCTGTATCTTGTGGTTCCGCTCAACAAGGACAGATACGCTACAATGGCACAACTTGTACAGATCCAAAATGCCGAAGTCCAGTGCCCCCTGCTTTCTATGTAAACTAGTACCGTCTCTGAGACTAGACATCCCAAGTTCCGCGCGAGGTAATAATAGCTATAGAAATTGGTCTTGGACTGATTTTCCTTGGGGTCGTCCTCGTCGAACTGCTTTAACCCTGGGGCAACCAGTGCGGGTTCGGAGGCTCCGTATCCTATGGCCAGCAAGTAGATGGACACATAGAAGACGGTGATTTTAGCTGGAGCATGAGGATTGCATACCTCTCCTATCTTGCCGCAACCGTCGGGCTCTAGCAGGAAGATTTGGGTCCATAGGGACGTCGCCAGTAATCCCTACCATAACCAAAACCGAAGCCAAGTCTAGTCAGACATTCAGGACCGAAGTTGCCAGATCTCAAGGAAGCACCAAGGAAAGAAAACGCTGTGTGACCAACCCGACCGATCATTTCGAACTACATATTCCTTCCTTTCGATGTTAATCAATGTGCACGTGAGAAGTAATCAATCTAGAAAAAAGCTGATAAAAGGGGCATGGTGTCGGGTTTGGATGCCAAGTTTTATGGGCTCAATAAAACCATGAGGTTTTAATCTAGATGCGTGCAAAGTTTGGCGAGTTAATTTCAAATACGGGACCCCGTACGAAGTTTGAAAAAAAAAAAAAAGTGGCCAAGTGAATTTTAAAAAGGGGTTTTTTGGGGTTCTTGACTACATGTTGGAAGCTAAGAGTTGGCTTGGTTGATGAGGCGCCTACGTGGTTAGGTTAATTAAGTGCTTCAGTTTAATTAGTCGCAATTTATTTATTTATTTGCAATTTATTTAATTAATTATAATTAGCGTAAATTGTGACGGATTAGCCTTTTCTCAGAATTTTACGCTGATTCTCGTGGTTAATTTTATACGTGAAATTGATTACTTATTTGTACAATTGAGTGCTTGATTGTCGTTATGGATTATTATTGCAAAAATTGGATTTTATGGTATTTAAATTGAAAAATACCGGGTGTCGGTTTTTGATGCCAAAATTTTATATGGTATATAAAATCGTGGGATTTTGAAAGGAAAGTGTACCATGCTTACTGGTTCAATTTAAATACGTGACCAAACACGGTTATTTTAGTGAGATGATTTTTAATACGAAGAAAATTGGCCAGGTCCATTATTTGAAATATGAGATATTTGAGTGCAAAACACGATGTTCTTGGCCAAGTGTGGATGTGCGTGTGGTCACTATCGTAACCCGTCACCCAGTGGGAGTTTGGGGACGATGCCTGATTTATCGGATGCCTGGCGGGGGTCCGGATGTCGAGTCGCGATTGAGGCCGAACCGATGCTCCTTTATGGAATGTTGTCTAGGCGGAGGTTCTAGACGTTGCCATGCCGGACGAGGCGGGATGATGCCCAATTTTTATCGGATGCTTGGCGGGGGTCCGGATGATTGCCGATTTGGGAGTTGGCCGTGGCCGATGGGCCGTAATAACTGGAACATGCATGAGTGGATAAGATAGTCGTGCCTGATTATGGGGCAAAATTGTGTGGCACGGTATGAGACGTGTCATAACGGTTTACCTTATAATTAGGACCCCTGTGAATATTTGATGGATGAAATGAGGTGTTCCAGTTGTTAAGCATGCTTGTCATATCTATAATGTGTATATGGTGCACTAATGTGTAGGGACGCGCCCAAGCGAGGTAAGTTTTGGATGGTGCATGTTTAGGACGCCTCTGAGTGAATTATCATCCTAATTAGGGTTTAGGGTGTTGATTCGTTGAAATTTTATCTCACCTCATCGTGGTTTAAAATTTTCAAGTCCCAAGGATAGAGAATTTGGAGCCCGAAGCGAAAGGGTCCAGAGTGTAGGTTGTCTGGTAGTTTCTTTTTGGAGAGAGACCTTTGTATATAACTTGCAGGGTTGACCTGGTTTGTGTATAAAGTACAGTTTGTGAAAAATGGTTGCATGTCTTTCTACTATCCCGGTGTTTGTTGGTTGTCAGGGTATATGTTTAATTTCGCTTCCGCATGTGCATAAAAAACAAAAGAAATGGGTTGGCAATGTGTCTTGGGAATGTCGCAATTTGAATCAACCACTGAGGGATGTGCGCGTGCCTAGGGTTCGGGGCGTGACAGTTGTGGTCTTTGATCAATTATTCAAATCGTGTCGATCTATGATGGGTTTACTTTTGCCTGAAAACAAAATCGTCATTCCACCTTTTTTGCTTCAAAACCATCCCATACTTTAGAAAAAGTGCCATCAATCGTCCTTATTTAGGTCCGGCGATGGAATTTGCCGACCTGGCGTCAAACTATTTTTTGGCGTGGATTTTTGTATCCTTTCATTTGCTAATGTTTATTTATTTTTTCTTTTTTTCAAATGTTGACCCCTTCCCCTACAAATTCTTGTTCTTCCTTAAATCCTACTAAATCAAAAACTCACAAAAATTAACAACCATAGCAATGCAAAAACAAGGGAAAATTCCAAAAAAATGCCTGAAGTGCCATCATTCTCTCAAATAAGAGCCCAAAGTGGATTTTTGTTTCAAATAAGAGCCTAAAGTGACCTTGGTTGTTTCAGATAAGGGCATGAAGTAACCAGCATGAAACAACCAAGGTTATTTTAAAGAAGGGCTTAACTTTGCCGATCCACTTGACCGGCTAAATTTTTTGATCGATCAAGGGCATTTTTGTCCAAATTTTCTTTTCTTTTTTTCTCTTTTCTTCTTTTTTTCCTTTCTGACATCGATTGGTGGCCGCTAGCAAAGGCCAGCAAGGGCTTGGCGACCCTCGCGGCCATTGAGAAGGGTCAGTGAGGGCTTGGTGATCTTGTCACTAGGAATGATCGACGAGGCCTGCAAGCCCTCACTAGCAACGAGCGAGGGCCTGCGACGATGAGAGTGGTCTAGCCCTCACTTGGGGCAGGTGAGGGTTGACCTCGCAGATGGCCGCGAGGGGTCGCATCCCCAGGGAGAGGGTTGTCTCGCCCAGGTAAGGTCGTCCCTTATCTGTGGCCGGTGTGGGTGATCCTCACCAAATCGGGCAAGGGCGACCCTCGCCTAGCACTTTGTGGGCAGCACCAGTGGCCGGCCGGCCACCAACAAAGAGGAAGAAGAAGAACTAGGAAAAAGAAAAGGAAAATGCTAAATGATGAAAATATCTTTGATTGTCGAAAAGTCAAGCGTTTATTTGAAATAGACATAGCCATTTTAGGCTCTTATTTGAACAAGATTCACTTGAGTCTCTTATTTGAAAAAGTGATGGCACTTCAGGCCCTTATTTCATTATTCACTTCGCGCTCTTATTTGAGAAAAAAAAAAGGCACTTGGGGCCCCTTTTTGAAATTTTCTCCAAAAACTATGATTAGCACCCCCTCACAACCATTAAGATAAGAGTAGCCATGGCCGCCAGCACAAAGCTCGAGTGGGCATTTGTGGCTTGAAAAGATTCTGCAGCCTAGATATTGAGTTGAAAGTAAAGTTGCCATATGGTTGCCACACGCTCACGTTGAGTGGCCACGGTCATAAGCTTGAGTAGCCATGGAATCAGAAAGCTTGAGCTTAAGCGTCCTTGGTGGCCGTCCTAATGGACCACTTCTCTCTCTCTCTATTTGATTTTTTTTTTTTTTAAAATGTTGCTTGACATAGCTCCAATGTAGCGTGCTCATGTAAATTGAGCGAGTCACAACATGACATGCGTATAATTGTGTTCGTGTTGAACAACCTATGTTAGCAAAAATTGACCATCGAAAGAAAAATTATAACCTAAGGAATGCTCCACATTTTTTTTTAAAAAGAAGAGGAACGCTTTTAAAAAAAAATGGTGAGATGACAGTTTTAATTTTCAGATCAACATAGAAAAACCAATCGGGACATTACTCATTTATTATTTATTTTTTGGCCAATGCTAGCCCTTCAAGCCTAATGGGTAGGGATTGAGCACCGCACCTCCCCCGTCCAAATGGGACCGTAGCCAATGGGGCGAAGCTTAAGCCAACCGATACGAACTCATCTCAATTCTACTTTTGCTGTGGAGATATTCTTTTCATAAAAGCACCATCAATCTCATTATACAAAACTAAAATATGCAAAGCAAAGCTATATACCTCAACATATTCCGAGTAAATTCATGAGACAAACAATGATGTTGTCGGTGTAAAAGGGAATGCATTACAAATGGAGCGAAATCTGGATGAGAAAGGGACATGACGTGCCATCCTCATCCCCATCCCAACATATACCAAAACCAGCCTACTAACTCACCAAAATTGAAATTAGATAAAAGCCATTATGACTACTTAGCCACGGCGAGGGGTAGGTAGGTCAAATACCCAGTTTCTTGTCTTAAGCATCGCGACGCACTGAAAAACCCTAACAAATCTCCACGAATTCGCCGTACTCCCACGCCATCTCCAGGAATCGCAGCCACACAACACCGTCCCCTCCTTTCCTTTCTTTCCCTATCTCTTTTTCTTTTTTCTTCTTCTTTTTCAGGGCTTTAGATGGAAAGCAGCGGGACGATAAGTTGTGCGCAGCACGAAACAGCGTTGGGGAGGTTCGGGTTGGTCAGATCTTTTAATTCTTTAATCCTTTTCTATTTTTTCCAAAAAAAAAAAAAATTAAAGAGAAAATGATTTCCAATATGGGAAAAAGGGGGAAGAGGAGCATCCACACCAGGGCATTTCAGCCATGATTTGTCGCATCGAGTGGGGGTGGGCTTTTGCCTTTAGGGGGCCGATTGTTCCTCCCCTATCGGCCTAGCACCACCCCCCCCTCCCCTCCATCATTGTATTTGTCTCCCATCGCAACAAAAGACGGTTCGTATTCATTTATATTCATTTAAGCAATTTTAATGAATAATTTTTAAAATTACTAATTCATTTGCACCACACGATGTAAAAAACCAATCTCTCATGTTAAACATTACGGTACTTTCGAATTGGGGATCACATTGAAAGTTCTCGTGTGGGAGTAATTGGTGCAAATTATAATTTTGGTTCTCTCGACTATCTCAAGTTTTCATGTGCAAAAAATCATTATGTGAGCACTTGGCCTGGAAATATAAGCTAAGTTGACTGAAAATCACTCCATTGGATCGAACATGCACATCAAGTCCATGAGCCCGAAACGAAATTTGCAAGAGAAATTTCAACACCGCTTATGTACTAAGATACTTTATACTAAGATAAAAGATGCGAGAAAATTAAGAGACTTCCCAAATTAAAAAGAAAAAGAAAAGAAAAGCCGAGAGCAAAGTAATGCCTCAGAGCGAACTAGCTGGAAGACCTAACTTGCGCATGGACTGGGCGTAGCAAGAGGCCTACGTTCAAAGAAGGCGTGAGAAGAAAGAAGATTCATGGTAATTGATCTTCACTCATAAAGAGCATGGCCGACGATGTTTCCATAAGTTTATTGTTTTGATGGCCAAGGTTTAGCATAAACTTACGCCATGGAGATTGATGAATTTTGCTAACCTTCGACTATTCATATAACTTCGTATGTTGATGTGACTCACCACTCATACAAATATCTTAAGTTGATTTAATGAAACATAATGTTAACCATGTTCCACCCAAAGATTTATTCTTTGAATGGAAAAAACAGTAGATGCTATACATAGATTTTAGTGTTGATTCTTCGGAATAAAATTCTTCGAGAGATTAATCTATTAACGACTTTGGCTGAATGAGTTAAGTCAGTCTTCACTTCCAATTCTTCATGGACGATAAAAGTTGCGCACATGGGAAGATAAAGATATCTGTAGAGGTTAATGGCACCTGCTTCATTTTCTTCTTTTGTTTTTTTTTTTTTGTTTTTTTTTGTTTTTTGCTTCTTCTTTATTTGAAGCCGTGTGCTTGACAGATCATATTAGTCATCCTCTCAGCTCAACCAATATTTGCACCAAGAAATATGGAGAGAAGACATTAGAAACAAGCCTTCATAAAAGAAATGACATTTCAAGTTGTCTCGGTGACATCTTTATTAATTGAATTTACAAAGCTAGTTTGAATAGACAACTCCTCAAACAATCTCATGGTCCATGAAATTTGATGGCCTTACCCTTTGGCTTCTTCGTCCACTCCGCTGCTCTTCTCTCTAGCACTCTCACGCCTCGCATGAGCCATTTGGGCCTTCCTATTTCAAATGCAATGTATGCTATTGAAATCCCAATTACGATTCCTGATGCATAACCCATCCACATTGTTTTTTGGTTGAGCCAACTCCCATGCTTTTCTTGGTCAAAAGTTGTTGAGAACGATGGCAGAGGAGTTTGTGCATCGCCAGGGCATGCTTTTGGCAATGGAGTTCCACAAAGACCTGGATTCCCATTAAACGAGTCGCTTAAGAATGTGCTCAATTGCTTATCTTGTGGAATTCGACTAGTGAGTTGGTTCTCCGATAGGTTTAAGCACTCAAGGGATGCCAAATCTCCCAATCTTCTAGGAATTACCCCACTAAGCTCATTCGAAGATAGATCAAGCCATCCAAGATTGGTCAAGTTCCCTAGAGTCTGAGGGATGGAACCCATGAGATAGTTATGAGAAAGGTTGAGCCCTACGAGAGAGTGAAGTTGTCCAAAAAATTCAGGGATATTCCCTTGGAAAGAGTTGTGTGACAAGTCAATAAGTGTGAGGAAGGTGAAGATCTTCACTAGACAAATCTCTTTCCCTTTTATGGTTAGGGTCACAGAATTTTCATATGATCTCGATCGGGAACTCGGTCCCCAAATATCCCGTGTCATATACAATGATTTGTCTTGCCCACTTTCGCCATTCATCATGGCTTTAAGGCTCATTATCAAATCGGTTGGCAAAGGACCGCTAAAGTTGTTGTTGGAGAGGTCCAAAATGTGTAACTTAGGAAAGAGGTCACCTCTGTGGGTATATTCAAAAAGCCCTTCAAATTGTTAGACCTTAAAACAAGAACTTTTAGCTCCGGAAGTGTTCCCAACCATCTTGGAAATGTATCATCTATCTCGATTGTCAACGAGATCTAGAACTTCCAAGTATCTACATTTAACAAGCGACCGGGCAGCGTGCCTTCAAATCGATTTCGACTCAAGTCAAGAGTCATCAAGCCACTTCTCGAAGAAAACGATGGAGGAATGATGCCCTCGAGATAATTCATTCGTAGGTTCAAAATTGACAAATTGGTGCCAAAATTTGTTAAACACCGAGGCAAGCTACCTGTTAAGGTGTTGCTAGACAAGTCAATGATCTCAAGCTTGGTGAAATTGCATATCAAAGAAGGGATCCTTCCTGTCATCTTATTAGATGCAATGGAATAATAGAATGTGACAGGAGATGGAATTGGAATTGGCCCTTCAAACTTGTTGTTGGACAAATCTAGTACATATAATGAGGTGTTTGAGAAAATCTCTTTGGGCCACTGTCCAATGAAATCGTTGTTGGAAATAGATAGAGTTTCAAAAGTAGGGAAGGAGAGTCCAAACGCAGTAAAGTTGATCTTACCATAAAATTTGTTTGATTGCAAATCAAGGTCAACCAGGTACGGTGCTTCTAGCCAATGTGGAAAAATATCACTAAACTCATTATGACCAAGAGCTAGTCGTGATAAGTTCACACATCTGACTAGGGAGCGCGGTAACGGTCCTTGTAATGTATTGTTGCTTAAATCTAAAGAATGGAGATTGGTTATATTACCGAAACATGATGGCATATTCCCAAAGAGATTATTGTCAAACAAATATAAATATTTGAGTGAACTCAACTGGCAAATTAAAAATGGGATATCTCCAGTGAAACCATTGTCGGAGGCATCAAATGTAGAAGTAGAAGGTGGCAGAATGGGGAGTGGTCCATGGAATGAGTTGTTCGAAATGTAAATGCGCTGCAAGCTCTTCCCGTGCAACTGTTGTATGGTTCCCTCCAAAAGGTTACTAGAAAGCGACAATACTTCCAATGTATCATGGCTTACTCCCCAAAACCACATCGGGATCTCTCCACTAATCCTATTGAAAGAGAGGTTTAAGACTGTTAATCTTTTCAATGAATTCAAGAAATATGGAAACTTGGTCAAGTTGCAAGAACACAACGCCAACTTTTCAAGCTTCGGGAACGTATACTTGAGGGTATCATAGGTTAGATTTAGTTCTTGAAAAATGAAAAGCTTTCGGAGATTTTTAAGCTTTGCAAATAATTCAAACTCTACAACCCCGCTAAAACTATTCCCACCAATACTCAAATCTTGGAGTTGGTTCAAATTCCACATTGACAAGGGGATGGGTCCTGTGAATCTATTTTTTACAAGACGTAAAAATGTTAAATTCTTCATGTTACCAATTGAATTGGGTATTTCTCCTGAAAAGTTTGTATATGTGATAGACAAAGACTCAAGAGGACTAGTCCAATTAGATTTGGGAAGAATCCCAGACAAGTTATAATTGTAACTTATATAGAGAGTAGTGAGGCTTGGTAATTGAAACACAGTACCTGGAAATATCCCCCCCAAGGAACAAAAACTAATGCTTAGATATGTCAAAGAAGAAGACAAATTCGCAAAGGACTTCGGTGAAACCGTGGACATGTCTACTTGATCCAGAACAAGCTTTGTCAATGCTGTTAAATTATGAACAAGCATTGTAAAGAGTGAATTTTCCAACCTGAGAGAAGACCACGAGTATGTCTCTAATATATCATTCAAAGAGAGATCAAGTGACACCAACTTGGAGAGGCAAGAGATTTCACCAGGAATAATTCCCACAAAGTATGAACTAGACAGATTTAGATGAGTCAATTTTGCAAATGCACTCAGATTAGGCGAAATGTGTGAGCCAACAAAGTTATTACCAAAAAGATTGAGGCTTTGAAGATGGCGAAGGAGAAAGAGGGAGCTATTGGACTGGAGAGGGCCATGAAGCCAACTGCAAGTAAGATCAAGACCGATGACGTTACCGGTGACATCATCGCAAGCGACACCATCCCACAAGCAGCAATCTACGCTCTTATTCCATGAGTTTGTCTTTGGATAAGATATGACATGGTCATCCCAATCACAATCTTGCGATGCCTTCCCATCAATCACAAAGGAATTCTTAAAATGGAGCAAGACATCATGTTGGTCAGGAGGGCAATGGGATGAAACAAATTGAAGGGAGAAATGTAAGAAAATGTTGAAACACAGGAGGTGGAGGATTTGATGCCACTTCATTTTGCAATTTGGCATGCTAGAAAGTTTATTGGTGGTGGATCAGAGTGCTTCCACTTATATAGCCTTTCTATAGTGTGAAGGGATCACCCAAGCCTTCTCTTAAAGGTTGAAGTCAAAGTCTTCTTAAAATGAAACGGTCGGGATTGCGGAATTTCCATGGGAAAGAGCCTTGGTGGGGTTGAGTGTGGAAAATTATTAGCGTCGTAGAATTTTCAAAGGAAAACTCTTCTTGGAAATTATTCTCTCCATTACTTGCCAACAATTAATTTAAAAGAAACGCTTGTCAAGTATTTTACTGCGACAATTATGAGAAAAGGGAAAGAAAAACTCGGTTTGGTAGAGAATAAAGTCCTCATGGAACGACATTCTGAGGTCACATATTTGGTATTCCTTTTTCTATTGTCTTGGCCGGATTAGTTGGACGTTAAAAAACTAGTGCCATAAAATTTCCAAGGAAAAGTCTTCTCAAAACATCCTCTGGCATGCAATATCAGTACAAACTCCATGTCACGGCACTAACAACTCTATTTGACAATTGAGGAATTTGACCTTCCCATATTCTTTAATTGCAATTTTTGTTGGTATTTGTAAATGAGTTAAAGAACACAAAAGTGCATTCTTATATTTCATTTGCTAGTTGAGAGAATTAGGGTGATTGTAATGCCGATTCGTCCATTAAAAACACAGATAAAAATTCGTAACTTGGCTAACGAAAGTTAATAATTCTCTATGACAAAGCTTTTAAGCTATACATAGGATTATTAGGAAACTTTCATCATGACAACATAATAAGTTTCAATCCTGTTGAAATCTTTTCACTTCTTCACATGATTGGTTTCTTACATGACTTATGATGCGTTTGGTTAAGCTTTTTTAAGGGGCTTTTGGCCTTCAAAACCCCTTAGAGAAATATCGGGGTGTTTGGCAAGTCTTTTGAAGTAACATTTACGGAATGCTGAAACTATGGTTAAATAATTTTCTCTTCCAAAGTTATCCTCACAAATTCTTTAGTTTTCCAATTTTGCCCCTCGTTGTTATTATCATCTTCTTTACGAGGGCTGTCAACGAGGTTGTGCAACCCACAAGATGGCTACCTGAGGTTGCCTGACTGCCGTTTCTTAAAGAGTTTTGGTTTTTAGCATTTGCATTGTACCTAAAATCCATTTCTAAAGTTGAACCAAACCCACGCTTAATATGCTTGTTATACTAGGTAGTTGGAATATTGTAAATTGTTTTTAACGTGTAATAAAAGGTCTCAGAGTATGTTAGGGCACTAAATTCAACATGTACTTTTTTCTTAGGTAAACATAAGATTCGGCACAATTTCCCCATCTGTGATGGAAAAGATCTTGTCTTTGGATATGATATGACATGGTCATTCTAATCACAAGAGTCCAATGCCATGATGCCATGCTATCAAGCACGAAGAAATTTTTAGGATGGAGCAAGACATCGCATTGGTCAAGAAGGGCCAAAGGAAAGCAAAGGGAGGAATGAAAGAACAAGTGAAAACAAAGGAGGTGGAGGAATTGATGCCTTTCCATTTTGCAATTTAGCATTTCCACTTAGATAAAGCCCCTTCTATATCGTGAAGTAATCAACACGGGTCTTCTCTATAGAGTCAAAGTCAAAGTCTTCTTAAAATGGCATTATTGGGACACAAAATTTCCATGATGATGGCCTCTTGCGTGTGGAAATTTTTAGTGCAATGAAGATTTTCCAGGGAAAAATCTTCTTGAAGCATCTCGTGTGCACAATGTCTTGACACGTGTACGACACCTAACACGGCAATCACAAACTACTTCACAATTGACAAATTTCACGGTTTTAAATTCTTTAATTGTATTTTTTTTCTATATTTGTAAATGAGCTAAAAATAATACGCTTTGTCGAGAAAGTTTTATCTGATGACAGTGCTCCATTTTACAAGTCGAATCTCATTTGTTAGTAAAGAGACTTAGGAAGGTTTCTAATCAATAATTAGTAATTCATTCTAATGACAAAGTCAATAAGCTTTTTTATAGGATTACTAAGAAAAAATCTTCATTATAAGGAAATTATAACTTTCAAAACTGGTCAAAATCTTTTCACGTCTTCACATGTTTAGTTACTAACGTGACCTAATATGCCAATTATACTAGTTCAAATTCCTGTAAATTGTTTAAATGTGTATATAACAAGATCTTAGAGGATGTTGGGGCACCTAATTGAACATTTACATTTTGATTATGTAAACACAAAATTTGGCATATTTTCCTTCTATGTGATGGAAAAGGTCCTGAAACAATGGATCAACTCAAAGAACAATTAAGCGAATGGGGCGTATTTCATAGATCAAGAATTTATGTAAATTGGTTTATCCCATTATCGAGGTACATATTTTATTTGTTTTGCGTTTTCTTTAGATGATAAAATGGGAAGAAGCTCAGATCCGAGAGCTCTCTTTGATAAAAAGAATAATAATAATAAATTGCATGGAAGTGGTTTGTGCCGATTTTGTTGTCAATCATGATTTAGGGATTTTATGATATTTTCCGACCCTCGTTGACTTGGAAATAGGCGTGATCCTTACTCACTTTAAAGGCTAGAGACAAGATGATTGCCCACGAACCATGTTCGTATATCTCACGACAGCAAAAGATCCTTTTCATGTCAGACTCTTGCCCACTTCATTGAAAAAATGAGCTCTGGTTAATCAAATTTAGAGTTGAAAACATTTGTTAGGAAAGCCGTATAAATTTAATGACCTGATTAGACAATTTAAACATCCAAGGGCTTTGCATGGCCCTTACAAGCAAGGCACACTATTTCTATTATTATTATTTTTTTTTTATGATTGAGGTGCACTACTTGACAACACATCTAATTACATTATCTCAATTCCACCCTTCTCACTTTTCAAATCGCTTAAATTTCTAATGAAATTACTTCACATGCATCGGAACAAGCTGAAAAAGTGCCATATTTTAGATTGGTCCCTGTAGTTTTGCTCAAAAAACAACCCTTCATCTACATAAGAACCTAAAAGAAGTAGAGGGAAGATATTAATTTTTGAGTAAAAACACCGATGGTGACATTCTTCTTTTGTATTTTTAGCTATAGGCAAGATTTAATTAGGAAAGTTATATAAATTTGATGATCCGATTAGACAAATTAAAGGTCTAAGGGCTTTGCATAGCACATATAGGCAAGGTACACCATTTCTATTTTTTTTTTCTGTTCGATCATCGAGGTGTGCTATTTGACAACACTTTTAATTACATAATCTCAATTTCCCTCTTTTTACTTTTGAATTGTGTAAATTTCTGATGAGTTTACTTTACATGCATTAGAACGGACTGAAAAAGTGCCATTACAATATGTGAATTACCGCTCTCCCTCTACTTTTGCCCTAAAAAAAGAACCCCTTTCAACTTTTGAAAAGAAAAAAAATTGCAGATGGACAATTTTAATTTTCGAGTAAAAGTTAAAGAGCCAGCGAAGTAAGCTAACTATTTTCACATATGCCTAATAAATTCACGATATCTTGTATATTTGCGCAAAAGAAAATGCGTTCCATCAAAAAATAAATGATCAATAAATCAATTCCAAAATGGGAAAAGAAGGGATCCAGCGCATTCCTTTCGTGAGTGGTGGTTTTTGGCTTTAAGGGCTAGTTGTTCCTCCAATTGGCCCAGCACCACTCGTCTTTTTTATCCTCCGTCACGGTCTCAGATCTAAACAATCAGTTCTTTTTCGTTTTATTATGCATTTTTAATCAATAATTTTTTCAATTACTAGTATACTCGAGATGCACATTATGAAAAATTAGTCGCTCTCTTAAACAGTGCAGTATTTTCGCATCTAGTTACTTAATAAAAAGGCTTATTTGTTTATAATTCAGCAGCCAAAATAAAGAATACATCAACAGTTAAAATATTGTTCTAACTCTAAAAGATATAAGCAAATTATATGTAATTCACGTGTCAATAATTGTTAATTTGTCAATATTTTTAGGAATTAGGATTTAATAAAAGTCAAAGCACATTTAACGCAAGATTCTAATCATGTGCGAGTCAACCATTCGGTTCTCTTGATTATCCTAGATTTTCATGTGTAAAAATCATTAAATGAACGTTCAACCTAAAATGTTAAGATAGGTTAACTGGAATTAATCCTTCAGATTGAACAGCACATCATACATATGAGTCGAAACAAAATTTACAAGACAAATTACAAACATTATTTATATACTAAGATACTATATACAAATACACTAAGATACAAGACACGATTAAAATAAGAGACAATCCAAACTAAAAAAGGAAAAGAAAAAAATATGATCCGACCATTAAAAAGAAAATATAGAGCAAGGTACTGTTTTAAAGCACATTGGCTAGAAGACCCAATATGTCGATGGACCAGGCGTAGCAAGAGGCCTATGGAGAAAGAAAGCATGAAAAGAAAACTCTTGGTAATTGATTTTCACTCATAAAGAAAGACCATAGTTAAAAGAGGTTCCGAAGTCAACTGTTTTGAGGACCAAGGTTCAGCAGCAATTTACCATGTCCAAATTGATGAATAATACTCACTTTTGACTACAAATATAACTTTGCACATTGATGTGACCAACCAATGGTACGTACATCGTAAATTAATTTGGTGAAACATAAAATTAAGGACGTGTTTCTATATTGAAAATATCATGGTAAGAGACTTGGACTCTATTACGTAGATTTGTTGAGGAGAGATTTTTTTATAGCTCATTGTTTTAGTTAAGCCGTAGACCTATCAAAATGGGTCCAAAACCTATTTAATAACTCAAAATTATTGAAATGGGCTGTAAATGAGCCGCATCAAATTTCGCGGGCCAGTCATAGCCGGTTTACAAAACGAAAAGGCCGAAATGAGTGGGTTGTAATTGGATTCACAACCGACTTAACTCATTTGGCTCAATGTTGCAACTCGTGGCTATCTTTTCCTTCTTCACTGAAATCGAAACGAGCGAGCAAGCCACGTAGAGAGATACGAAGGAGAAGAAGCCATGTGAGCTCTGCAACAGCCTCGCGACCATGTACTGCAGAGTCGGACAAAGCGAACCTGCGCTA
This sequence comes from Eucalyptus fibrosa, assembly GCA_017140475.1. Taxonomy (NCBI): domain Eukaryota; kingdom Viridiplantae; phylum Streptophyta; class Magnoliopsida; order Myrtales; family Myrtaceae; genus Eucalyptus; species Eucalyptus fibrosa. Next base: position 16,050,619 of record CM029509.1, read on the forward strand.
GGACTGCAGTTCCAGAGTCCATGGCGTGACCATCCTTGTCACCGAGCACTCGAGGAATCTCCTCTACTGCTAGTGCCAGTGCCCCACGCCGTGCAATGCGTCGAGGCCGAGGCTCACGCTGGTGGTGCACGTCCACTTTGGACCTGCGAAGAATAGGAACCCCATCTCCCGATCGCAATTCCTCACTTCATTATCGTCACCATCCTCTTCTTCTTCTTCATTTTCGTCTTCACCTTCGCCGTCCCGTGTTGATGAGGTGCTCCAAGAGGAATCGCAACCGTTGAATATGGTTGGAGTCCAAGAACAGGGTCGAGCTTGCTGGGATTCAGGTTTAGAGAGGGTTGAATTGATAGTGTTCGGTATTATGAGCTCCTTCGTCGGTCGTAGCTCCACCGAGGGGATGATTGTTTTGGTCGTCTGTCGCTTCGGTGGCGGCGATGCCGTGGTAGTTGTATGCGCAATTTCGTTTCGCTATGGCTAACTTAGGCAACGAGGAAGTGGATGGTTCGATGCTCGTGGTCTAGTTGCGGTCTTTGATCAATTATTCAAATCTTGTGGATCTATGATGGGTTTACTTTTGCCCGAAAACAAAATCGTCATTCCTTTTTGCTTCAAAACCATCCCTTAGTTTAGACAAAGTGCCATCGATCGTCCTTATTTAGGTCCGGTCACGGAATTTACCGACTTGGCCTTAAACTATTTTCTCGAGTAGATTTTTGTTTCCTTTTAATTGCCGATGTGTATTTTTTTTTCTTTTTTTCAAATGTCAACTCCCTCTTTCTACCCGACAAATTATCCTTCCTTATATTATACCAAATCAAAAACTCACAAAATTTAACAACCACAGCAATACAAAAACTATGACTAGTACCCCTCAGAACCACCATTTGAGTGGCCATGGCCGCGAGCCCGAAGCCCGAGTGGGCATGGCCTCAAAGTTCATGGCTCAAAAAGATTTGGCAGCCTGACATGATTGACTTCTAGTTGAAAGTCAAGTTGCCATGGCTGCCGCAAGCTCACATCGAGCGTCCACGGTCATGAGCTTGAGTGGCCATTCCCTAGTGGCTGTGAGCTTAGAGCTTAAGCTCTATGGCTGTCCTAATGGACCCATCTCTCTCTCTCTCATTTTTTTAATGTTGCTTGACGTGGCTCCAACGTAGTGTGTTCGTGGAAATTGAGCGAGTCATAGCACAACATGCATATAACTGTGTTCGTGTCACTAATCGAACAACTTATGTTAGCAAAAATTGACCATCGAAAGAAAAATTATAACCTAAGGAATGGTCGACATTTTTTAAAAAGTAGAGGATTGCTTTTGGAAAAATAGGTGGAATGATGATTTTAAATTTTGAGATAAACATAGAAAAATCAATTGTGGCATTACCCATTTCTATTTTTTGTTGCCAATGTTAGCTTCTGCTGGCCGACTCCATCTTTCAAGCCTAGAGGTAGGGATTGAGGACGGCACCTCCCCATCCAAATGGGATGGTAGCTAATTAGGTGAAGCTTAAGTTGACTGATATGAATTCATCTTAGATCCACTTTTGCTATTGAAATATTCTTTTTGTAAAAGCATCATCGATCTCATTACACGAGTAAAATATGCAAAGCAAAGCTATTTATCTCGATGTATTCCAAGTAAATTCATGAAGTAAACAGAGATTGTAACGATCCGTGATCCGGGCCCCACTGCGTAATTGTCCGCTTTGGATACTGAGTCCTTACGACTTTAAAACGCGTCGTCTGGGGTAGAGGCCTCGGCCCTTGGCCACCTTCCCCCAACTCAATATTGTCGCTTTTGAGACATGCACACAACAACCTCTTCCTCACGAGTTTGTTTTCAACGTAGCAGAAGTGTACATGAAACGTGTCACGGGTTAAAAGGACCCCAAGCCTTATAAACTAGCCCAATCACCATACTCTCCCACCATCTCCGGGAATCGTAGCCACACAATACCATTGCCCCACCCTTCTCTCTCTCTCTCTCTCTTTCTTCTTCTTCTTTTTCTCGGCGTTTTATGGAGAACCGTGGGACGATGAGATGTACACAGCACGCAACAGCGTTGGGGAGGTTCGGGTCAGTTAGACTTTTTCTATTTTTCCAAAAATTAAAAAGAGAGAGAAACGATTTTCCAATATCGGAAAAAGGGGAAGAAGAGGGAGGATCGACACTAGTGCATTTCAGCCATTATTTGTCGCATCGAGTGGTGGTGGGTTTTTTGCCTTTAGGGGCCAGCTGTTCCTCTGCCTATCTATCGGGCCCAGCGCCACCACGTTCCCCTTCCTTATCCCCTCCATCATTGTATTTTTGTCTCCCATCACTACAAAAAAAAAAGTTCGTATTTATTTATATTTATTTGAGCAAATTTAATAAGCAAAATTTTAAATTACTAATACACTTGTGCTACATATAGTAAAAAATAATCTCTCCATTAAATGTTACAGTATTTTCGAATCGGGGATCGCATCGAAAGTTCTTGTATGAGAGTAGTTGCTCTAAATTATAAATTCGGTTGTCTTGATTATCCTAAGTTTTCGTGAGCAAAAATCAAAATGATGTGAACATTTGGCCTCGAAAGATAAGCTAAGCTGACCAAAAATCTATCCATCGGATTGAACGTGCATGTCAAGGCTACGAGCTCGAAATGAGATTTGCAAGAGAAATTCCAACACCACTTATATACTAAGATAGGCTATACTAAGACAAAAGATGTGAGCAAATAAGAGACTTCCCAAATAAAAAAGAAGAAAAATCAAAGGAAAAGATATGGCCCCACAATAAAATAAGAAAAAAACCATGAGCGAAGAAATGTCGTGGAACGAACTGTGTGGAAGGCCAAACGTGTGGATGGACCGGGCTCAACAAGAGGCCTATGTCCATGGTAATTAGTTTTCACTCAAAAAGAGCATGGTCGAAGATGTTTCTAAAAGTATGTTGTTTTCAAGATCAAGGTTTAGCATAAACTCACGCTATGGAGATCGATGAGTTTTGCTAACCTTCGACTTTTCACATAACTTCGTATATTGACGTGACCCACCGCTCGTACAAATGTCCTAAGTTGATTTAACGAAACATAATATTAGTACATTCTATCCAAAGATTAATTCTTTGAATAGAAAAGACAGTAGATGGTATGCACGGATTTCGGTGTTGATTCGTCATAACAAAATTCTTCAACAGATTAATCTATTAATGACTTTGATTGAATAAGTCAAGCTAATCTTCACTTCCAATTCTTCATGGATAATAAAAGTTGCATGCAAGGGAAGATGGAAAAAATATCTGTAAAGGTTAATGGCACTTGCTTCATTTTCTTCTTTTGTTTTTTTGCTTCTTCTTTATATAAAGCTAGGTGCTTGACAAGTCGTATTATTCATCTTCTCAATTCAACTGATATAAAATTGCACCAAGAAATATGGAGAGAAGACATTAGAAACAAGCCTTCATAAGGGAAATGACATTTCAAGCTGTCCTGGCGATATCTTTATTAACTGAATTTACAAAACTAGTTTATAGAGACAACTCCTCAAACAATTTCATTGTCCATGAAATTTGATGGCCTTCCCCTTTGGCTTTTCCATCCACTCGGCTGCTCTTCTCTCTAGCATTCTCACACCTCCCATGAACCATTTAGGAATTCCCGTTTCAAATGCAATGTATGCTATTGAAATCCCAATTACAATTCTCAATGCATAGCCTATCCACATTGTTTTTTGTTTGAGTCAACTCTCATGCCCCTCGTGATTGAAAGTTGATGAGAACGATGGTAGAGGACACTGAGCATCGTTAGGGCATGATTTTCGCAATGGAGTTCAACATAAGCCTGAATTCCCACTAATCGAGTCGCTTGAAAATGTGCTCAATTGCTTATCTCGTGGAATTCAATCAGTAAGTTGGTTCTTTGAGAGGTTTAAGTACCCAAGGGAAGCCAAATCTCCCAATTTTCTAGGAATTACCCCACTTAGATTGTTCGAAGAAAGATCAAGCCATTTAAGATTAGTCAAGTTCCTTAGAGTCAGTAGGATGGAACCCGTAAAATTGTTATGAGAAAGGTTGAGCCTTATGAGTGAGTGAAGATGTCCAATAACTTGGGGGGATATTCCCTTGGAAAGAGTTGCACAACAAGTCAATAATTGAGAGGAAGTTCAAGATCCTCACTAGCTCAACCTCTAGCCTTTTCATCATCACGGCCACCAAATTTTCATGTGTCTCCATTTGAAAAGATTGTGTCATATACAATGATTCGTCATGCCCATTTTTGCCATTCATCATGCCTTTAAAGTTCATCATCAAGTTAGTTAGCAAAGGACCACTAAAGCTATCATTGGAGAGGTCCAAAATTTGTAACTTGGGAAAGAGGTGAGGTCCCCTGGAAATAACAAAAACACCCTTCAAGTTGGACCTTAAAACGAGAACTTTTAGCTTTGGAAGTGTTCCCTACCATCTTGGAAATGTATCATCTATCTTATTGTGACTGAGATCCAGAACTTCTAGATATCTACATTTGACAAGCAACTAGGGCAATTTGCCTTTAAACTGATTTCAACTCAAGTCAAAAGTCATCAAGTAACTTCTCGAAGAAAAAAATTGAGGAATTGTGCCCTCAAGGTAATTCATTCGCAAGTTCAAAACTATTAGATCGATGCTCAAATTTGTTAAGCATCGAGGCAAGTTACGGTTAACCCGCTGTTGGACAAGTCAATAATCCGAACTCGGTGGCATTGCATATCAAAGAGGGGATCTTTCCGGTTATCTTCTTACTCGCAATGGAATAATAATATGTAACACAAGATGGAAGCAAAATTGGCCCTCCAAACTTGTTGTTGGACAAATCTATAATACCTATTGAGGTGTTTAAGAAAAACTATATGGACCACCATCCAATGAAATTGTTGTTGGAAATAAGTAAAAGTTCAAGAGCAATGAAGGAGAGTCCAAAGGTAGTGAGGTTAATCCTACCATGAAATTTGTTTGATCGCAAATCAAGGTAATACAGTGCGGTGCTTCTAGCCAAATGTGGGAAGATATCACTGAACTCGTTGTGACCGAGTTCTAGTTTTGATAAATTCACGCATTTGACTAGGGACTGTGGTTGTCATGGCCCAGCACGCCATCCCTCACTATCGTTCACTTAGGCTATTTGCTTACGATGTCCTAGGAGGCATTGCCAATCCAAACATATTATCAACTACACACGCAAGCAAAAGCATAAATAAATCACCCAACCAACAAACAAAGATAGTTTATAACACACACACACACACACACACACATGCATCCATAACATGATAAAACCTTACAAGCTTTCTACCATCGAACTTGAGCATAAAAGCTTCAACAACACATAGTACACCACATCATAAACAACCAAAAAGCGCGGCTATGACCATCTCCAAAAAGAGGTTCCGGGGTAAGTCTAGCACCACTAGTACAATGAGGGTGACTCCAAAAATTGTTGTACCCCAGCTACCACCGAACTTGCTAAAGGCTCCACAAACTAGGGCTTCGGCTCAACGATCATCTCGGGGTCGATCTCTAGATCGAACACAGCCCCATAGGGTACATCCACATCCATATCATCCCAGCTAATATCCCCCGATCCTTCTGTAGCAAGAGGTCCATCAAAACTGCGGATGGGCTCGTGGACGTTATCCCCTATCCAAAAATACCAAGCCGTAAAGCAGTGAGCCATCAGGTTAGGGAGTCCTTCATCAACCCATATGGTCGTAATGTAGCACTCATAACGTGCATTCGTCCCCTCGATCGAATAATTAGTCACTTCCTGGCTATGCTCAATGGGGAGTTCGAATCTCATCTGACGAAAGGGCTCAGACATTCTTAGGGCCTACAAATATTTAACAAACAACAATGAGATAAAACTCAATCAATGAACTTTCTAGACCTCACGTAAGGATGTTATTCACCTCGGAATCGGGTTAAACATGCAAGTTATCTATCAATGATAGATCAACAACAAAACCCTTGCTTTGCCCTAACTATTCACATGAACGGTTATTCCACTTCCTCAAAGCCATCAATTTGGGCACATAAGCAATTCTTATAACAATTCCCATACTGAAGAGTCAAACATAAGAACGTGAAATATCTTATAGTCATGCACCCATACTATGCAATAATCCAAACATAATCACACATTGACCTCATGCACGTTTCACACATATATGTTCAATTATTACAACCGTCCAGGGCCATGGCCAACCCAAAGGTTGGCGGTCTTTCGACATAATTGGGCATCGTCTTGCCCCATCAAGCACGGCAACGTCCCATGTAAACACATCAAGACGTCATTCCACTAAGGAGCTTCATTCCAAAATCCATCCCTGAACAGCATCTAGTTGACTTGGGGGCATTCGAACTTAATCAGGTATTGTCCTATGTAAATGCATCAGGATAGATCCACTATCCAGCGTAAATGTATCAGAGTTTTTAGGTGATCACACGAGCATATCATCACTCAAGCCCATTTCATTTATTTTTCATTAACCGATGCAGGAGTTTGAAATCCTCATACCATATGCAATAACGTGTATCACGTGTAACCAAGTCATACTTGCATCTCCTATCATTCCACATCAATGCATCACCCCAACGTACCCACGTTTTATTAGATAACACAGCCTCTCGTGCATGACAAATGATTACAATTCTCGGATGCCATACCAATTGCCACATGTCATCATTTCATACGTGTATCTCATATAATATCGTACCAATGCATCATTTAAACACGCCCTCATCTTATCTTATTAATATAACCAATCACAACCACATATCACATTTCATATCACCACATAATAATTTATCATATTAATACAACATGTCATATCAACTTTCTCATAATAACTTATCACACTTAACTTATTTCATTAACATATCCCATCACATACCACATAATAGTTTATTATCTTAATACAACATATTGTAACAACTTATCACACTTCACTTATCACATCTTAATAACTTATCGCATAACTACTTATCACCTATTGATAACTTATTGAACATTAGAAGGGCTTATCGTGGTAATATATCGACAAAGCACGATAACCTATTGGCAAAACATGATAACTTATTGCAATATCTTATTGCAATAACATATTGTAAAATGTGATAACCTATCCCAATAATCTATTAGTACTCTACGATAACCTATCACTTGAAACCCACTTATCACATCATCAAAGTATCATTTAACCTTAATCTAATCCTAAACTAAATCCGAAGTGCAACAACAACCCTAATCAAGAGCTAAAAAGCCACTCACGCCCAAATCCAAGCTTAACAAGTGTCAAGGGAGGAGTGGCAAAGCTGGATAGGTGGTTGTGGCTACTAATCACGCTTCTTCAGCTCACGATGAAGGTTGTGGAGACATCTAGGTCGAGGCATGGCAATGGCAACACGGTCGAATGGCCTTTGGGCTTTGCGAGGGCCCAAACCAAGAAAGAAAAAGAGGCAAGTGGCCCCATGGCTTGGCACGACGACAAAAATGGTGGTGTGGAGATGGTGATTCAATGGAGACGTGTACGGTGGATGGTGGATGGTGGGCAGTGGATCTAGAGAGGAAAATTGAGGAAATGGCTTGAAATGGAGAACGGGTGGCTCAGCCAAGCTCAAGAAGGAGAGAAAAAAGTGAGAGTGTGAGAACCACAGTGAGAAAATGAGAGAAGAAAGGAGAGAGAGATGGCTAGCTATTCAAGGGGGGAAAGAGAGAGAATGTGGGAGATTTGCCCAATAAATGCTTGTACCATTCTTCTCATCCATGCAAGGGAATGACACTTGATGAAGCAAGATCCAAGGCCATTAATGAGGAGATATGCACATGGGAAATGAGGGGTAACTTAGGCTTTTACGGGACGACATCATTCTCCCTTTCCAAGTGGTGGCTGCCCCTTTCATGCACTTTCTCACTATGCCTCTTGGTCTTTAGCTTTGAATAGAGGTCAAATGGGTCATTTCATGAAGACTGCACACCATTCACGCCCATGAGTGCATTTAATACTTAGATTTCATAAGGCTAAAGGGGGTTTGGGAGGCCCATGGTCCTCTTGGGCCGCCCATCTCCTTGGGTGTGGGCCTTTGGGCTGCTCAACATAGGCATGAGGCCCAATGGGTCCAACTCGTGGGCTTGGGCCCACATGGGCCCTCATCCACAGCCCGTTTCTACTTTTCCGAATTTTCGCGTTCCACTGATGAAAATTTGTGTTTCCACCCCAAAGTGGCATTCTCAACATTTTCATGGTCCACTAATCCTCATTGAAATCTCGCTTTGAACCTTTGCCACCGTTGGAATCTATTCTAAAAATTGGGGTTGGATCGACAGTGTCACAACTCTTCCCTCCTTAAAGAAATTTCGTCTTTGAAATTTGCAGGATCAACCACTTCTTCAAACAAATGGGGATATTGGCTTCTCATTATGTCATCGCTTTCCCAGGTCGCTCCCTTGGTGCCATGATGCTACCAAACGACTTTAACTGAGGGAATGACCTTATTTCACAATACCCGTTATTTTCTATCTAGGACTCGCATCGGTTGCTCAATATATGTCACTTTGTCGTCCACCTCGATCTAAACATAACTTAGCACGTGCATTGGATCTAGTTCATACTTCCTTGACATGGACACATGAAACACATTATGAACCCGAGCAAGATTGGGTGGCAATGCCAAACTGTAGGCTAAATTCCCTATTTGTTCTAGAATTTCGAATGGTCCAATGAATCTTGGGCTTAGCTTCCTTTTCTTACCAAAACAAGGCGTTTCTCTTATTGGCAACATCTTAAGGAACACATGGTCGCCTACTTGGAACTCTAAAGGTCTCCATCGTTTGTCTGCATAGCTTTTCTAGCGGCTTTCGGTTGTCTTTAACCTTTTCCAGATGATCTAGATCGCATGCACAGATTGTTGCACTAGTTCGGGGCCTATAATTTTCCTTTCCCCAACTTCATCCTAATAGACGGGCATTCTATGGGCATGTCTATACAATGCATCAAATGGTGCTATTATGATGCTTTGTTGATATCTGTTGTTGTATGCGAATTTGATGAGGTATAGTTGGTCTTCCCATCCTCCTTTAAAATCCACGACGCAAGCTCATAGCATATCCTCAAGGGTCTAAACATTCCTTTTATATTAACTGTCCGTTTGTGGATGATAAGCTATGCTAAACTGTAGCTTCATTCTCATAGCGGTCTGCAAGCTTTTCCAAAATGCAGCTATGAACTTGGGATCCCGATCTGAAGTCATCATCACAAGAACCCCGTGCAATCGAATTATCTATCTCACGAGGAGGACTTGAAAGGCTATGCAAGTGAAGTATCTGCCCATGTAGGAATCGCTGAGGAAAGCTCCCAGGAGAGAGCAGAGATACATAACTCCATCCCACCTGCTGAACGTGTTGGCAGCCTCCTCATTTGTTTGCCTCAGTACCAGCTTTGAGAGCAGCACCAGGTTCACTTCCAATCCAGTAAACGCCAGCGTCACAAGGCATTGATTCACTATAAATCACACCTACGGTTAGGGCATGACGAATACCACTAAGCAAGCAAAAGAAAAAATGTTCAGCTAGGCTCCTGTGTTCCCTCTTATAAAAGCCGAAGCCGAGATTGCCACCTATGTTAAATTGTGAAGATAGGGGCATATATCATCCTGGCATACTCAGTAGTTTGCTGCTATTTGCCGTTAGGTCATTGAACTTTATTTCTAGTTTCCCAATATACTAAAGTTTCATTTTTTGTCATTTGTGCAATCAACCAATCTTTCGGGAAAACATCGGCATGCAAGCCAGGTGATGCCTTCTAGATGACAGTACAGGAAATATTTGGATTGTTTGTTTGTTGAATGGAATCAAATAGACCGAATGCTGAAATGGAACGATGTTTGAAGCAGACTTCGACGATGACATTACCTAATACCATCACCCCGCATCTCCAGCCACCGGCCCTCCCTTTAGCTGCTGGCTTCCCACGCCTATTAAGCAAAGCGTGCTTCGCGCTTGCATTTGCCTCTTCTTCTGCATTTGCTCGACTCGCGCGATCACCTATATACATAATAAGCAATTTCAAGATTCTAATGAGGTTTTAAACTTGGTAAACTCATTGAAGAATCCATACTTATCAAGTCCGCCAGCTTCATTCATTTTCCATCTGCAAAGAGAGTTTTTTCGAGGTGGGAAGTTGCCAAAAAAACGAAGAACTATAACTCCACATGAGCACAAAGTATGTACCTCAAACTCAAGGTTGCCATCCACGGAGGAGGATGTCTCCCTTGAACCCTGTCTTGTATCCATGTCCTTCAGTTCAGTGAGGAAGAGATAGAAAGGAAAGAGCGACAGCGCATATATATATAGAGAGAGAGAGGGTCCTGCCTGATGATCATGCAAATTCACTGGCTCCTGGACACTAGATTTACGTAAAGCCCTCACCAAATTTCTTCTTCTTATAATCAATATTGTAGTTCAAGGATTTTCCATTGGCCTTGTATCCATTTCGAGATGATTATGTTCCTATGCTCGAAAGTCACCTTGATGATATTAACTTGTCGGTTCAAAGTTATGGTAATCCCGCTCGTATTTTAGCTTGATCCGGTCGTTTGAAAGGCATGTGTATGCTTTTTAATCAATCCATAAGAACACATTTGTCGAAGATTTTTTTTCAGAAGTATGGTTCATTGAGAGGCAAACATTGCATGCTTTTTGATTCATTCATCTCTCTCTCCTATTGGGAATCATATTAGATGAACATGAAAAGGGCAGCGAATCTTTGCCACATGCGCAGGTTCAATTTAATTTCGGAATTATTATAACCCCTGATTTAATCTAGTCTCTAGACTGTCTAAATTGGGATGAACATAAAAAGTTTAAGAATCAAATTATACGTTGAGTTAAAATTTATTGTATTAAATAAATTAAAAGTTTATGAATGATGTGGTATATAAACGCCAAGTTGCGTTTGTATTATTTTCCCAAAACGAAATGGTGGGAAAGTTGAAATGGAGGCTTGGAGCGGATGAAGTTTGAGTTCAGTTTTCAGTGAATGCTGGCCTCTCTCTCTCTCTCTCTAATGGTGTCCTCGTCGCTGCTCTCCCTCTCCGCAACGCTTGCTCGCCTTCACTTCGTCCCGAAGCTCTCGCTTCCGCCGGCGCTGGGCTCGGTCCGGAGACCGGCCCGCCGCCATCAGCGGCCGTCGCGGCTCTCCTCGTCGTCGTCGTCGTGGCGGCCGCCGCCGCCGCCTTCCGGTCCGAACTCCGGCTCCTCGGTTTCGCGCGGAGGGACGGCGAGCGCGGCCAACGATGATCTGGTCGTCCTCGGCATCGAGACGAGCTGCGACGACACCGCGGCCGCCGTCGTGAGCTCTCTCTCTCTCTCTCTCTCTCTCTACACATTTGATGGCTCGAAGTGGAGGCAGGGGGAGGGGGTCAGTTTTCTGGCGATTGTTTCGTCGGTTTTCTGATCGGTTTTTTTTTTCTTTTGGCGTTCAGGTGAGAGGCGATGGGAAAATTCTGAGTCAAGTCGTGTCGTCTCAGGTACGTGGCTTCGTTTCGGTAAATTCTGATGTCTGTGGTGTAAATTCCTTATTTTTTGGTCTTATTCTGTTGGTTTGGGCTGGTTTTGTACTCGTGTTTTGGGCGCCGTTGGCTTATCTCCCTCTTTGCTCTTCGGGTTTAAGTTTGGGCAGATCATTAGGGTGAACTAGGGGGTGTAGCAATGGGAAAAAGCGTGATTGCCCTGTGTGCCTTAGAACGACAGCTTAAGCTGAGTGTCTGGTCCATTGTTTTATACGGATGTCCAGTCATCAATGAAGAATTACAGAATTGCTTTAGATACCCCAAAGGCTGTGCAAAATGGGATTTTTTTTTTTTTTTTTTTGGGGGGGGGGGACAGAGGCACAGAAGCATTTGGGGCTTGGTTTCGAGTCATTACAGTTAATGACATTTTGACAGGGAATTCCAAATAAATTATATCCCTTAGTTGAATAACTAATGGAAGAGCTTATTAGTTTGCATCTTAGTCATTGAAAAAGCAAGTTTTTCATTTTCTTTTTCTGTCTCATGTGCCTTTGTGGGTTGCAAATTTGGTTATCTTTTTCGCAATCCAAATGTAGGTTTTCTTTTGTATTTGGCAAGCAGAGCAGTGATCCATTGATAATGGCCAGTGCTGCTGCTTTTAAGATAACTGGTTGTTCACCCAGTCTTCTACTGTTTACCTTATGTATGATGAAGCCTTTCTTGATTTGGGGAGTATCAGTCTCATGTTGTGCCAATTCTTCTATGAACTTTTGTTTTCTCATGTGGACTAGTTCCTTCTCCTATTTATAAATTGCTCCATATGTGCCTGAAGTTTGGCAGAAGGATCGTTTTTTATATGTTGCAAGCATTTACCTAAATTCATACCTTCATATGTCAAGGCAGATCTGCTCATTTTATATGGAGGCGTTGCTCCCAAAATGGCAGAAGCTGCTCATGCTGAAGCTATTGATCCGGTAACTTTTTTCTCATTTTGGTCTTTCCTTAACGTTATTAGCATCAGAGCAATTGTCTATTGTCTGTTTTTTGCATTATTCATTGCTTCCTTCTTTATAACTGTTTTAAGAGCTCCCATCAGTTTTTTGGCCATCCCTTTCTCCTACTGATGAGCCAACACGGTCTTATGGGCATCATATGCATTGGGAACTTCTTTTCATGTTTAAAGTTCTGTTACTTTAATGCAGGTTGTTGATAAAGCACTGAGTGAGGCTAATCTGACAGCCAGAGATTTATCTGCAGTTGCTGTTACTATTGGTCCTGGTTTAAGCCTTTGCCTTCGCGGTAATTTGACGTTTTGATTGTTAATCATTTACTTCTACTCCATGAAGCAGGATATCTGTTAACGAGAAGCCAAGGATAATTCTGTCTGGTCTGCCCTCTCTTTTCTTTGTCTCTTTCCATGAATCTTGGAGTGGGTTGAATTTGAAAGTGTCTGCTGGTCACATTACTTTGAAACCTAAAGTGGGTGTCTGGCCAAAATTGTCTGAAGTAGAGTGTTAACTACTTGGCTAAGTTTTGACTGTGGAACTGAAAGTCCCTTGGGTGAGTATGATGTCATTTTTCGAGAAGACATGGTATGCTGATGCAGACTAGCTTGAGCCTGTGCTTTTGATGGTTAAATTAAACAGTTATGTTTTGCTTTTTTTTGCATGCACTGGTCTGCAAGCATAAATAGCGGCAGCTTTATGAAATGTGCTGAGGAGTTTTTGCTGTTATATTTTGATGGATTGCCTGGAAATAATTTGCGGTTCACGTTGGTTTTTGGTAAAGGATATTATATTTTCTCACAATGAAATCTGAATCATGCATTCCTGTTTAATGCATCATATTGAGTGGTATATTGCTACATGCCCTTTTCTTCTTCTTCTTTTTGTGGTGCAGTTGGCGTGCGAAAAGCTCGAAGTATTGCTGGGCTCTTCAGCAAGCCTATTGTTGGTGTCCACCACATGGAGGCCCATGCTTTAGTTGCAAGGTAAAAAAAGAAGAGGAACTGTTTATACTAAGTTAGTTGGCAGAAACATGCATATTAGACATGTTGAAGGAAAAGTCAAATATTTTCTCTTTTTTGAAGTCCACTGAATTAGTGACAGCATGCACACAGGACGACTTGAATGTTTTCGCGTATCTGCTTTGGGGTTATGATGTTTCTTTTATTCAAATGCAATCAAATAAATTAAGGAGGATGTGCTTAGCTATAATTAATATACTTCCATCCTGCTGCAGGTTAGTCCAACAAGATTTGCAATTTCCTTTCTTGGCCCTTCTCATTTCTGGTAAACATCTTATACTTTTAGTAATATGCTTGGCATGGTACTCTTGCTTTCACTACATTTGGGAGTGAGAAAAGCACTCTTGAATTGCTTCATTGAGATTAAAAGCATGTCCCTCAAACTGTGATGTAGACATCTTAAATGGATGATTTACTTGTACCACATATGAATTTATATTTTCTGAATGCATATTTGATTAATATTTTATCTCATTCCCAGTTTCTCTTTCTGCAAAGCTGTGATTGTGAGACTTTTTGTCTTTCTACCAAAAGATTTGTGTTGCAGCCTAAATATCTCATCACTCAACCTTTTTTCTAATTGCTGGCATCGGTGGTTCACCAGGAGTTTATCATAACTGCAAGTGCTCAAGTTCATTGACGCTGTCTTAGTTCCAAATTTTATTTTATTTATTCAATAGATTATGACATAAAACTTTATGTATCAACTTATCGGTGTACAGATGGCAAATTTGTAGTGTGTTTCATATTTAAATCTTTTCCTAGTTTTAACTAAAAATCTCAAACTTTAGGAAGGAATCAGATCATATCAGATGAGCGAATCAAACATATCAAACCATATCGGTTTGGTTTAGTCATGTTTTTTTTGCGCTGAACTTATATTTTCTAATTCCTATTGTGTTTGTCTTTTGTGTTGGTGTTGTACTGTCTTGTAAAATTATCCAACTTTGAATTATGGACGTTTGTGTTTATTTAGTCTTTATATTCTCTATGCTGTATGTTGTTTGTACCTATATCTGTTAGAATGTATTCCATGAAATACAATAGACACATCAGAAACCAATCACTCATTAGATATGTGAGAAAACCAACCTCTTCTTTGGTGCTTTAACTGAAAGTTCTTTTGTGTTTTAACTGGTCACCTGCATAAGCCCTTGTTCCAATCTAAGATGGTTGGAGCGATTTTGTTGGAGGAAACAGTGGACGTATGCATCTTTTTGGTGATACCATCTCTGTATAGTCCAGTGATATGTGGGTTCTTTTTGTCCTTTCAGAAAAGAACTGTTGTTTTATTGGTGCTTCAATATGAGTACAATGCATGAATATGGTTGTCACTTAACGTTGGAGTTCAGCTACAGTCGGTCATGGCTGGACCAGAACAATCCAAAAATGAGATTGTAAAGGTTCAATCGCTTGTATAAATTTTTATTCAAATTTTGACTACTCAATTAAGTTTGACTACTCAACTTGTAACACTGTCTAGCACAGCATAAAATTAAGTTTTAGCTCTGATTGCCTCTTGACTTCCTGTTATTTGTCTCAAGCATATAGTTCATGACTGAGTTAAAATTTGACTTCTAATGCATTCGCTTCTATTAGCGCTAACTTTAAAGAGGACAATTGCGACTATGGTTTGTTCTTTCTATGTTATATAGGTGGACACAATCTACTTATCCTTGCTCAGAGTCTTGGTCAATATGTGCAACTTGGCACCACAATAGATGATGCAATAGGCGAGGCATATGATAAGACAGCAAAGTGGCTAGGTCTGGATATGAGGAGGAGTGGTGGTCCAGCTATAGAGCAGCTTGCCCTGGAGGGTGATGCAGAATCAGTCAAATTCTCAGTTAATATAATTTGAGTTGCTGTGTGTCTTCTTAGGATTTTCCTGCAATAGGGCTTCCATATACTCAATCCCTTTTTTGTCTATATTCTATACAGTTTTTCTTTAATCTTACCTTGCTGCTACCACTGCAGACGCCGATGAAGCAGCATAAAGATTGCAATTTCTCCTATGCTGGCTTGAAAACCCAAGTGAGGCTGGCAATAGAATCCAGAAAAATGTAAGTAGAACAGGTGTAAGTCTATAATCCAGTATTTGCTATTACATTATGGGGTAAATAAGCTTGAAGTGCTGGATATGTGCATTTTTCACTACTCATATTATGTCAAAATGTGAACATGATCTACTAAAGATTGATGGTCAGGAGAATGATGACCAACTGTTGTAGATTTTAGACGACTTCAATTATTGGGATTCGGGCCTGCATGTCTGGCCTTCCTTCTTATATCAAATTTAATGAACTTAGTGGTCAAGACAGCTAAGTTTAAAAAACTTTGTTATCGCTTTTCTTATTTCTTCTGAATTATTTTTAATGAGTCGAAATGAAGAGACTGTATATCCATGAAAAAGATGTACTCTGAGAGCGGTTTTAACATGATCATTCCTGTTATTCCTTCTCCCTACATGTTGGGCATTTTACAAAAACTTTGGAATGAATGAGGACCAATGGGTAATTTACTAGCTTGATGCATTATGTATGGATGGAACAGCTGATTAGAGTAGTTGCGCTCGCATGTGTGTCAAGTTTTGCTTATCTTTGGAAGTAACAGAAGGAAAAAGCTATGGAGAATTGATACTTCTGATAAAGTTCCTCTTACTGTACATCATGGATTTGAAACAGATGATGCTAGTGTACTTAATTGTTAAAGACTTCTGAAAGC
This sequence comes from Eucalyptus fibrosa, assembly GCA_017140475.1. Lineage (NCBI taxonomy): Eukaryota > Viridiplantae > Streptophyta > Magnoliopsida > Myrtales > Myrtaceae > Eucalyptus > Eucalyptus fibrosa. Next base: position 16,066,893 of record CM029509.1, read on the forward strand.
AGTTCAAATAATGTCGACAATGTGTGTCTGTATGTCTTTTTGCTTGATAAGAGTTATTTCAGTTAACCTACTAGTTTTTTGGATGAAGCAATGGGAACTTTGTAACTCTTTGTGTTACTCTTATGCAGAAATGCTCAAATTCCTATTTCTTCAGCAACTACTCAAGATAGAAGTGACCGAGCAGACATTGCTGCCTCTTTTCAGGTGACTAAAAATCTGCGAGCTGCAGGGTGTTAGTTAAGCAGACAATATCCCATGTATGCTTCAAATTATTTGGAATTTGATTCATGATTGTTACAAGCAGAGAGTTGCAGTTTTACACTTAGAGGAGAGGTGTGAACGTGCAATTGACTGGGCAATGGAAATGGAGCCTTCATTGAAGTATCTGGTGACATTACTAACTTAACATTTCATTACCTGCCTCCTCAGAGTATTGACATAAGCTTTCTGGCATTTTTTGTTTGATACATGATGTCCTCATATGCTTTGTGTAGGTTGTTTCGGGAGGGGTGGCATCGAATAAGTATGTCAGGTCTCGGCTTGATCAGGTAGTGAAGAGAAAGAGCCTGGAACTTGTGTGTCCTCCGGCTAGCCTTTGCACTGACAATGGTAAGTCATACATTCGGGTTATTAAGCTGCTGTTCAATGACATTCTTCATCTGGCAAGAGCAGTTAGTGCATCATGAAACTTGGAGTGTATGATTCTAGGGATCTCTCTGAATGTAACAATTCAAGGGAAAGGGCTGGGAAAAAAATTAATCAAAAGGCTTTGGTCTCTGATATCTCTTGAAAACCAAGGCCACAATTTGGAAAAATGTTCAACTATAGAGTGCATTTGTTAATTTGCATTATGGTAACATGAGTGGTCTGTTCTTTGTTTGCATGTGTATGGAGAGTCTAGCCTCCCTTTTGGGTTTCTGTTAAGTCACAACTTGTGCATGTGTATGTGTGTCTTCTTTTGATAATGTATATTTGGCTAGATTTTGCTTATAGCATGGGTTCGTTAAATCTTAGGGACTTAATCCAAAGAAGCAAGAACAAAAAAAGTTGATCAAGAAGTTGTAAACCAGTTGAAATTGCTCTGTAGACATAGTTGGCACTGTCATTTATTCATTAGGTTGGTACATAGCCTCTAGCAGGGGGCTCAAGACATTTATCTTATCTGACCAGGTGTGATGATAGCTTGGACTGGCATTGAGCACTTCCGGATGGGTAGATTTGATCCTCCACCACTGGCAGATGAGCCCGATGATGCTATGGTTAGTTCAATTATCATGTCCTCTGTTTTCACTAAGTACGACTCTTTCTAGCCTGCTAGAGCATGGACTGGAAACCATGAACCACGATAGAATTTACCTGGGTGGCTTAGACAGATTTCAAAATTTATTAATGTTTTGGCCAATTATCTCCACAAGAGTTCAACATATTTGATGAACTCTTTGCCCCAGATTTGCAGTACATGTTCCTTAAACCATCAGATGGATTGTGAGAAGACTTAGATTACATTAGACTTAGTGGCAGAAACTGCAAGTGGTTAATGTCTCTCCGTTAAATGTGTATAAAGAACTTAATTCAAGTCAAATGGAGGTCAAAATTCATGCGTCATATTTCGAGAAATTTAATGAGATCACGATAGTGATAAAATGTGCTTCTTTTGTCACTTTCTGTGTCGGAAGACTTCTGATACACAACAACAGATGAGAGAGGACTTGCACTTGAAGAACAATTTGGTCAACAGATAATTCCATGATGATGTCTGCATCTTGTGTATTCAAAAGATTGACAATCAGATTGTGGAAATTTATGCTTTACAGGAAAATTGACTTTACAAAAGCACCTTCTAAATTTTCTCAATCACATTAAATGTAGTTTAGTCTCTCATTTTCCTTTTAATAAATAAGATATAGCAGGCTCGGCGGTTATGTTTGCCTATACTTGATTTTACATAATCAAGTGCGATATGAATAGTAGAATGTTAATTGATGAGTTAGAACAGTGGATAGGTTGAGGCCCTTTGGTCCATGCTGGGTTGCTTGGGTTAAGAGGAACTGGGGCTTGCAAAAAAATAATTTGAAAGATGGATATATTGTGTTAAAGGGTCACTCATATTTTTTCAGTCGATTAAGATAATGCTTAACAGGTCATGTGGGGCTTCTAAGAGATGTTTCTTAGATCTGGAAAATTCACATTTGTCACCTTTTTTGGTTATAAACATTTATCGCATTTGTTATTTTGTATGTGGAAGATCTGAAGAATTGGATGATGATGAACTGATGTATCCTCTGTAGCAGACTTGATCTGCTTTACTTTTTGTGAATAAAATTTCCTTGTTTGCCCAGCCAAAGGAAAGTTATTTCTTATTTGTGTGTCTGCATGTCCATGTTCTATTTCCTCTACATTCCGTCACTGTGGAATCAGGTTGTGTGCTTCATTTCTATGCATTTCAGATATATATGCCCCCGAAGTTGTAAACCATCTCCATACCACATATAGATGCACCGGTCCCTTGAAGTCGCAGCCTAAGAAAAATCTGATATTTGTTGGTTTGTGTGACAGTATGATTTGCGACCACGGTGGCCATTGGGGGAGGAACATGTTAAAGGAAGAAGTGAGGCTCGTTCTTTGAGAACGGCTCGGATACATCCGTCTCTAACATCAATTATCCAAGAATCGCTGCAGAAGCAGTCCTGACTTGTATCCCCTATGATCAATTCGACATAGTCAGGAGCTCAGTCTTGGAATTATGGCGGTGGAGCTGCTGCCCGATGTCCATTGTTTTGGCAAAAGCATGAAGTGATACTAATTATCGGCCGTCGGAAAGCGAACTTTGTGTAGATGGTGAGAAATCACTTGTTTTCATTTACTTGTAGCTGCTTCATCGGTTGGTTGTCATTCTTTGAAGGGAACTCAACTAGTGTAAAGTTTATTGCATTGAATGAAACCCGATGCGAGTTCAACTCACAAGGTGACTATGTTCCATTCCTTCTCTCGGTACGTGAATTAAGATTTTTGCTGCAACCATATGTTTAGTCAGGACGTCAAAAACCGAATTGAAAATCAAACCAAAAAGTTGGGTTTTTTCATTTTGGTTCTCATTAAAAATCAAAACTTTTTTAATCGCTTCAGGTCAAACCAAAAAGTTAGGCTTTTTTTCGTTTTGGTTCTCATTAAAAATCAAAACTTTTTTAATCGCTTAAGGTTTTAATAGTTCGGTTAACCAAGCCAAGCCGGTAAAATTTCTAATTTTTTTCCTTTATTTTTTCTTTTATTATTTTTAAAATCTCTTTTTTATTTCCTTTTCTTTCTCTTTCTCTTTCTTTCTTTTGTGAGGTTGAGCCTTGTCGGTCTATGGCTCGTTGAAGGTCGCAAGATGTCAGTGAGGCTTTGGTGAACTTTGATGAGGCTTGACCTCGTCGGAATTTGGGGAGCTTGAGTCTCGTCAGCTTGTGGCGAGGCTTTAGCTCGCCTTTGGCTGGTTGCTAACCACATTGGCCGTCGATGTGGCTGGCAATCGACCAATGAAGAAGAAAGAAGAAAAAAAAAAAAGAAAGAAAAGGAAAAAAATTATTAAAAGGGGTGCATGTAAGAAAAAAAAATAAAAGTAAAAATTGAAAAACTAAATGGAATCGAATTGAATTGGGATTTCAGTTTGGTTTTTTAAAAAAAATCAAATTGAACTGAATTGAAGTGCATTAGCTACATGGAGAAGACAATCGAAACTTTAGTCGCCTTGGATTGGGAGTGCAATGACTCAAGTTCGGTTCGGGCTTGGCATGATTAGATAAGATCATGGAGATTTCAGTCTCAGTCTAGTGCAAGAGAGTTGGTTGAATTTGTATTGTAAAGTTAGGTCGCGTTCTCCTCTCTTTTCTTTTCCCCAAAAATTGGAGACACGAAATTTTTTTACATTTTGCATTCGATATCCCAATGACAAAACTTGAAACTGATTGTTTGTACACATAAGACATTTCGGGTCTAATTGGAAAGCGGGCTTAAACGAGCTGATATAGAATAAGTAAATTTGAGTTTGACACAATGTTCGAAGATCCGTTGTAGTCTAGTTGGTTAGGATACTCGGCTCTCACCCGAGAGACCCGGGTTCAAGTCCCGGCAACGGAATCTCCCTTTTTCCTCCTTCTTTTTTTTTTTTTTTTAATTTTCTGTTCGACATTATTTTTAAATATTTTTTCCCCCAGAAATAGATTTCTGCTTTCGCTCGTCTTCCTCGTCGTTTACATTCCCTCCCTCCCTCCCTCCCTCTCTCTCTCTCTCTACCGCGAAGCTTTGTCCCTGGACTCTACTACTACTACTACCATCTCTCTCTCTCTCTCTCTCATGGCGTCGGCGGTTGAAGCGGCGGCGAAGGAAGAAGATCCAGTCGCATCGTCCATCAACGAGGGCGGCGGCGGCGAGGACGACGACGAGCACGACTCCAAGGAGCGGGTGCTCCAGAAGTACTTCCTCCAGGAATGGCAGCTCGTCAAGTCCCTCCTCGACGGCATCGTCTCCCACGGCCGCGTCCCCGATTCCTCCTCCGTCCACAGGATCCGATCCATCGTAACTCTCCCCCCCCCCTTCTCCCCCTCTTCTCTGCGCTCTCTCCTGTTCGCACTTCGGTTTGATGGAATGCTCGCTCGTTCTCGCGTTTTGAATTTCGCTGATCGAGAGGCGGAAGAAGAGGACGGGACTGATCTGAAATGGAGACGGGCGAGGGAGGATTTCTACTGTAGTTTGAGTCTCGAGAGCGAATGCTGGCGTGAGATTTGCTTAGTGAACGGTTGGGGAGTCTGTACCGAACCGCGTTTCCTTAGGAGTCTGAATGGGTCTCCACTGTTGTCGAGCTTGTTCTGCTTCTCGTGCGCATCTATGGGTGCATTCTTTGTTCGTTGGTTATGCCATTTTGTAGGAAAAAAAAAAAATGTGACTTTTTGGGTGCATGAAAATGGAGTGACCTCGTTAAGAAAGTTTTTTTTTTCTCTCTTTACCGTGGTTTTGTGGTCGTGGGAGTTGGGACTTCTGATCATGCGGCGAGCATAATTAGTCTGATAGAAGGGTGATGCTGTCGACATTTCTTTCAAGCATTTTTATGATGTTCTTTTGCACCCTAGAATTATCTGAAAGATCTGTTTGTCACCTACTTATGTTTGATCTTCTGACAGTGCACATAAGTCAAGGGTTTGTCGAAATATTTGATCATCATAGTCTAATAAGTTGCTCCTTCTGGCTGGTCTCTTAGTGGTAGCATAAAGAAAATAACTAGGGAAGGTACGTGTGCAGATGTATGAGTATAACAGAACCTCTACTGTGTTTTTGCTGTACCTTGAAACAGTACCTTTCTGCCTGTAACATCCGTGACTGCTCAAGCTTTTGACTTCTCTGGTTTTGTTTTTTTTGTTTTTTTTTTTTTTAATGATGGATCTTTTGTAATCTGGTTTTGGTGTTCAAGTACAGGTTGGAAGGATATGTTCTGAAATATGGTAAATTTTAATCTTGTGCATGCAGATGGACAAGTATCAAGAACAGGGTCAGCTTATAGAACCTTATTTGGAGAGCATAGTTTCACCCTTGATGTTCATTATTCGCTCCAGAACAATCGAATTAGGAGCATCTGATGAAATTCTCGCTATAATCAAGCCCATATGCATAATCATATATTCCCTTGTCACTGTATGTGGTTACAAGGCTGTAATCAAGTTCTTCCCACATCAAGTTTCTGATTTGGAACTTGCAGTATCTCTTTTGGAGAAGTGCCATGACACAAACTCAGTAACATCACTGCGACACGAAAGTACTGGTGAAATGGAAGCAAAATGTGTGATTCTTTTGTGGCTTTCTATTCTTGTTTTGGTTCCCTTCGATATTGCTTCTGTTGACTCAAGTATTGCCTCCAATAATGAGCTGGGAGAACTTGAGCCTGCCCCTTTGGTATCAAGAGTACTCGGGTTCTGTAAGGACTACCTTTCAAGTGCTGGTCCCATGCGAACCATATCTGGATTGCTGCTATCAAGACTTCTAACACGTCCAGACATGCCAAAAGCATTTATCAGGTTGCTCTCTTCGTGGTAATTCTGTTATGTTGCTGAATCAGGAATAGAAGGCTCCAAAATTCCTCTGCTTCCAAAGTGATTTTTTCTTTTCCTTTTTTTCCCTATTGTTCTTTTGCAAAGTATTTTGGAAGGGGAATTGCTTGAGAAAGTCTCTTCCAAGGTACTTCCATTTGAAATTGTCTCAATGTTCATTGAATTGTCCAACTTCAATTTTTAATATAACTTGGCTCAAAGATATCTCCTTTTTCTATTTTGATTTATTTTTTGTCTGTCAGTTTATATGCCCCTGCTTATTTTCTTTCCATCTTCACCTTCAGATTTATTGACTGGACACATGAAGTTCTCTCTTCCAGTAAAGATGATGTTATGGGTCATTTTCAGTTACTAGGAGTAGTGGAAGCTTTGGCAGCCCTTTTCAAGGTACTTTTGTCACATCAAGTGGACATGTTGGTTAATAAGTTTTTGACTGACAATATACTTGTACATGCCTGGAGCCTCTCTCTCTCTCTCTCTCTCTGTGGATTACCATGATGAAGTTTCTATTTATTGATATGATCCGTTCTTCCAGTTTATGGATAAATTGGTGAGATTTTTGCACATCAGCTGGTTTTCTCTGACTTTTAGATACAATATCACTGACAAGGCATGACCTTTACTTATGCCATCTAGATGCTTCTCTTCCCTTTAATAATTCTCTTATTTCTTTGTTTACTTCTGTAAAGGGAAAATTGTACTGTATTATTCAATAAAAGTTTATATATATTAACTAATCACCAATAAAATAAGCCCTAAAGCCCTAAAGACCACTTTACTCTTTGATACCTCTAACAGACCACTTTACCTTCCTATACCTCTTACATCTTCTAATTTTCTCATGTCCCATTTTGGCCAGGCAGGTAGTCGGAATCTCTTACTTGATATAGTCGCCAGCGTGTGGAATGACATCTCAAGCTTAGGCAAATCTGGCACTGCTGCCCGGAGTCCTTTACTTCGTAAATTTTTGGTAAAATTGAGTCAGCGGATTGGCCTCACTTGCCTTCCTTATCGATTACCATCATGGCGCTATATGGTTAGTACCTGAAGGCTTTCATGTCTCTTTTTACAAACTTATTCTTAAGATCATATACCAATTTTCTAATGTACAATTGCCATGTGTGCTTAATGTAGTGCTAATGCTAATGCAAACATTATCCAAGAGAACTGCTTCACTGATCTCAACCCGACCTTATGCTTTGTGCCATGTAATACTGGTGTTGGGTTTCTTTTGTAAAGTGCATCAGTAACTGTTTAGAACGAATTTCTTATTTTATGCAAAACAATCATTCAGTTGCACTGAAAATATGAGGTTATTCTCTGGTAATGTCCTTTTGTTGATAGCACTTGTAGGCATTTAGCAGAAATCTTCTGTTCTCTTTGCACTGCACTGTTCTTGTAATTTCTTATTGGAATATTAGTTGAAAATGCACAGTTGCATTGTACATTGGACATATTGGCTTGGTTTAACCTTTGCTGACATTTACTTGATCTGCTAGAGTATTTGTCCCTTTAGAATAATCCTGATTTCTAATAGGATATGCAGATGGGCAGGAGATGACAGTATAATTTTAAGTTTATGTTAGCAGATTTCTTGCTAGGTTTACAACCTAGCATCTTAGTAACTTGACCCCCATATTATTTGAATTAGGTTGATTGGGCATGCCCAGGAGTCAATTCATGGTAAGGTTGTGCATCACATAAGGGTTATTAGGTACTTTAGATAGCTGGTTCAGGTCTTTGTATTTTTCTAGTGACCTGTTCTTTGGATGACTTATTTTATGTCAGAAAACAGTGAGGTAGAGACTATGCGTTTGGTGCTATTTTCTCAATATGCTTGATGGGTTATGTATCAAAAGTTTGAAGTGCTTTTGTTACCCAGAGCTTTTTGTGGACATTTGAATTTCTTGGTTGGATTTTCTGTGGATAACTTTGTGCTTAGTTTGAGAAAAGTACACCACCCCCCCCCCCCCCAAAAAAAAAAGGGTTTCATAAAGCTCTAATGTAAGTCTTGAGGGTCAAATATCAATTTGTAAACTTTTTCTGAGTTAGATTTCTACATTCTTTCCATTTGGTTACACTACTTATTTGACTAGTTAATGGTGAATTTTGATGATGTTGTTTGTATTGTGGTCAAACTAAACTTTCTCATGTTGTTTCTAGATTATGGTTACTAAAAGTAGGTCTGGTGTCTTTCTCTAGGTCATCAGAATGACCAATTTTTCAAAAAGTTTATCTAACAATTGATTTTCTGCCTCTTCCTATGCCTGGCAGAGTAGAACCAGGTCACTTGGGGAAAATGTCTCAAGTGCCTCCCAGAAGTTGGACCAACCTGATGTGGATTGTGCAACCTCAGGAGTTAATTCGCAGTGCATGCAGGATGATGATGTGGATGTCCCAGAAATCGTAGAAGAGATCATAGAAGTTTTGCTTTCTGGGTTGAGAGATACGGTATGTTTGATGGGCAGACTTCTATTGCACAATAACCTTTTGAATTGTCCTGCTTTGCAGTAAGATGCACAGCTGAAGAGATTAGATTTTACCTTATTACAAGGCTAATTATGAGAATCACTATTTTGAATTTAGTTTTCCACTTGTGTTAAGGAAAGAGAATAATTTGTACTATCTACCACAACCCTGATGAGGTTTGCATAGTAATTTGAGTAGAAAAATTTGCGAGCAAAAAAATCCAGCCACTGCTATAAATTGTGTAGCGTGCTAATCTATCAGGTATTATATTGCCATCCAATGGATCCATTATGGTCAATAATCCATTAGATAGTTTTAGAATATTTAAATAATAAACAACATCTTCATCTAACAGCTTAAGCTTTTAGAACTATTAGTAGTGGTTCCACAAAATCTCACATGGTGTTAGAGCTGGAAGTCCTGAGTTCGAACCTTTCCCGGCCCCATTTGTCTCTCCAATTAAGTTTCCACGTTTAGGACTAGGGAAAAAGGCCAGACTAAGCATGAGGGGGAGTGTTAGAATATTTAAATGATAAACCATGCCTTCATCTAACAACTTAATCTTTTAGAACAGTTAGCGGTGGTCCCACAAAATCTCATAGATAGTAATATGGCTGTTCCCATGTGGCTGCTAATTTCTTTTTCATGGCTTCCCAAATCATTTGGCCAACTTTTTCCTTTAGGAACATTAATTATTCTTTACAAGAGCAATCATAACGCTTGGTTGTTGACTTTCACGAAACATAAAATAATCATGAATAGTTGTTAAAAGATTTAACTAACTCATCTGACCCTTTCTTTTCACTAGGTTCCTTTGAAAACAAATACAAGGTCAGTGGTATTGCCATGTCCATACTATGTGCTGTAGGATGACAGGTCCCACATAGTGAGCCCAATCAATTGAGAATGTTAATAGAAATTCCAATGAACGCTTACTCAAAATGAGTAAATTCTTTAGGCATCACACCTGAGAGAAAAATTCCATCACACAATCCTGAAGCAAATACTTGCAGAATCCAATACTTCATCAACTTTATTGAAACTAAAAAATTAGGACGATAGTTATAGAATCTTTTAAAACTCTACTCCTAAACATAATTGAGAAGAGAAACATAATATCCTGAAATAGAAACATAGTTAAATCCTAGTTGATTCTAATTAACTTGAAAGAAGAATCTTGATCCTTCTAGGACTCCCATATGAGTTGCAAAGTCCATCTTCATCAAACTTTGTAGAAAAGTCAATATTTGAACAGATATTATATTGCATGATTGTGTTGGCTGCGTCACTGTGAAGTGTATACCACCTTGCAGACATTTATGACAGCAATACCGGATACCTTCCCTTTTCATGAATTTACTTCCTTCTGTAGTAGTGTCCCAGAGGGTACTTCTGGCATGAAGTGGTCTAGTTTGATAACTGGCAAGAACTGTGGAGGTCATTGAGCTGGCACTTTGTTGTCAAACTTTATCTTTCAAATTTATGATCTTTGAATTTTATGGTTAACTTCTGGTTCTACCACTGATTTACCTGTTTCTAGCATTCTGTTATTAGTGTTGGTGCTTGGAATCCCATGGTTTCAAACGTTCAGACCTGGGTCTATATGTATAATGCTGCCAAACCTATGTCAGGAATTCATTTTTTGTTGTCTATGAGCTAAGAGCCACATTGTTTTCATGGTCATCCTTCTCGAAAGTGGGCTTGGAATCGCTGCCTCAACAGATATGGAACTTTGGGCTTCAAATGACCCCACCTAGACCAGAAGAAACTGATCTTGTTGATGTCTCCTCATTTCTTAGATTTGGTAGAGAGAAAAATATAAGAGTAAATTTGGAATAAGGAGTTGGCTTGTATCTTAGTAGAGATAAGTTCATTCATTTCATGAGGATGACAATGGTGGTCATTTCGTAAATAGAACAGCTGCAATGTAAGACATTCTTGACCATGATTGTTAAAGGATTTGAGCCTTTGGTGCCTATCAATAGTTTTCCTTTGCATAAGAAGAATAATTATGATGCTCGGAATTTCAGACCATGAACCAGTCAAATGTTTGGGCGGTAGCAGTATATCTAATTCAGCTTCATGCAATTTGCTTTCTCTTCACTGTGTCATAATCTAAGGACATGGAAAATATATCTGATGTACAGATATTTATTGATCCAGGATACTGTTGTGCGCTGGTCTGCTGCTAAAGGTATTGGCCGCATAACTTTCCGTTTAACTTCTATGCTTGCAGAAGAGGTCCTGTCATCTGTCCTTGAGTTGTTTTCACCTGGAGAGGTATCCCATATAGTTTCTCTCACTTTATTTTCGTTTCACATTTTTATAATAATATTGTGAGTTTGCCATGAATTTTTCTGAGTATTCCTGTGATTTTTGTCTTTCTTCAATAGCAGCTATTTTAGTTGTGTTACTTATAAAAAGCAATTTTACTTGTGTTTTTACTTTGACCTGCCATGGTGTTCCAGGGAGATGGTTCCTGGCATGGAGGATGCTTAGCACTCGCCGAACTAGCAAGAAGAGGACTATTGCTGCCAAATAGTCTTCCCAAAGTAGTTCCAGTGGTTGTGAAGGTTGGGGCCCAATAAGTTACTCTGATATAATATGATTGTAGGCCCCCAATTTTATTTCAGTATTCTTCCGTTGGATTATAGTTGATGGATTCTACTATCTATTAGTTTGTCTCCGAATTTCCTTCTCTGTATATACTTAGTCAATGTCTTAGAGGCTTCTAATGTAAGTAAAAATCTTCCACAATAAATAAATAAATAAATAAATAAATAAATAAAGTGGCCTTATGATTAATTTTCATGGGCAAGAAGGACAAGGTCAGTTGCTATAGTTTTCCATTTCAGTACAATAATTGCAAGTGAAATTCATGCATTCGACTAGCTGGCTTCTATGATAAGGTCGGTTTTCTTCAAGCAATGCTGTTTCTTGCCTGTTCTGTCACACTGTAGGAAAACCGATGGAATCTGTTAATTGCAAAGACCAGAAGAAGATTAAATGATACTGTTTGTTTGCATGTACATTGCATCATGAGAGAGTTAGACCCCTTTGAGCTTGTATGGTTTTTTTTTTTTTTTTTTTGGCATAGTCATGCATTGTTTGTGGCCATGCTTTTTTTTTTTTTTTTTTTTTTTTTTTTTTTTTTTTTTTTTTGTGCGGGGGCGGGGAGGATGTAAGCACTGGTTTTTTTGTCTTTGGTGGTGTGGCAGGGTAGGTCGGAAGCTATCTCTGCTTGCGCTCATATAGTCATCTTTTTGGACTTTTCTTCTTTAATTGGATGATTGTCTAAATGGTACTAGGACTTCCTTAAATGCTTTTACAAAGCATACGGTTGAATATCCTGGTTAGAGGCGTGATTAGTTTAAATGTCGTTTCTGTGGATTGTTTCTGCCTTGAGAAGAAAAGAGGGAGAGAAAAAAAGAGGGGGGGGGGGTGGGGGGTTGAGTTGCGGACATGTTACTCCACAGATTGTGCTGATTGTCATTGAAATTGCATTATAGGCTCTGCATTATGATATCCGGAGAGGTCCCCATAGTGTTGGATCTCATGTACGTGATGCTGCTGCCTATGTTTGCTGGGCTTTTGGACGTGCATATTACCACGCGGATATGAGAAACATATTGGATCAGTTGGCTCCTCATCTTTTAACAGTGGCTTGCTATGATCGAGAGGTGTGAAACACAGCAGTTCTCAGGATACTATCTACTATTCCAATTTCTCCTTATTTATTGGAAAGTTATTATGTTATGCTGTTCTATTGAGAATTTTAACATATTTTCTTAGGTGAACTGTAGGAGAGCTTCTGCAGCAGCTTTTCAAGAGAATGTAGGAAGACAAGGAAGTTACCCTCATGGCATTGACATAGTAAATACAGCAGATTATTTTTCTCTCTCATCACGGGTGAACAGTTACCTCCATGTTGCTGTTTGTATAGCACAATATGAGGGATATCTTCATCCATTTGCAGAAGAACTGCTGAACAGCAAAATTTGTCACTGGGTAAGTATTTCTTTTTTAGGATCTGAAAACACCACAAAGTATATATGACTTTGTCCAAGATTCTGCTTCTGGTTGCTGAAGTTGGAATATTGAATTGGACTGCATCTGCCTAGTTTCTTCTGGATATTTTTGTGAAAGGATCTAGCTTATGCAACTGAATTAAGTAGCTTGACTAGTTGTTTGCTTTACTTTTGAATATTTTCTATTTTCTTTTAATCTGGCTTTTTTCTTGTATAATCTTTGGCAGCTCTTTTCTGCCTTCTAGTTTGGTATGTTATTATTTCTCTTTGACTTAGTGAATGACACCTATGCAAATATCCAAATAATGTTTTTATTGAGGTAAATGCTGTTGGCCAAGATATGAATCTCTAACAATGTAAAGCGTTGAATATTTCCTAGGATAATTTGTTATATTCATAGTTTCATTAGGACTTGGTGACCGAAAGGTATGAGTGAAATGTGTTTGGACCGGTCAAATGATGACTTTGCGGAAGCTGGTGGAAGGAAGAGATTAGTTGCAGTTTATTGAGCTCTTTATTCAAAATAATGCGAGTAGCTTATGGTAAATGAAGCATTTTGGAGTGCTTACTCTGTTCAAATTTGTTATAACATGTTTGGAGCATTCATTAGTATATTGATTCTTTGTTAGTTCTTGATTCACGCAATCGCATATAATCAGCTTTGCTTGATTTATCTTCTCCTTCTGTAGCAAACACTAGTTAGATCTTGAATGACAGTGGTTTAAGCATATAACATCAAATTTTTATGCCTATTCTTTCATTTCGCCTGCACAGCAAATTTTGAGAAGACATGTCGGCTTAAAATCAGAATATATAATTATATCTACCTACTTTTATCTTTGCTTGTATCTCCAAGAGCTCATCAGCTCCTCCCCTTTGATCTCTTCAGGATAAAAGCTTAAGGGAACTTGCTGCAGAAGCACTTTCTGCTCTTGTCAAATATGATCCTGAATATTTTGCAAGTTATATTCTGGAGAAGTTGATTCCTTGCACTCTATCATCCGATTTGTGCATGCGCCATGGTGCAACCTTAGCAGCTGCAGAACTTGTTTTGTCTTTGTATCAATGTCATTATTCTCTTCCAGATGGTTAGTGCCCTTTAATCAGGAAAATAGCTCAAAGTCTTGCTCTTGAATTCTTTAGAGTTCTCAGGTTGTTTATAGATTGATTGGCTTCGAAATGTTTAGCATATCGGAACTTTTACTGATGAAACAGACTAATGATCAGAGTCAATATGAATAGTTATAGCCATATCTATTAAGTGTTCTATCCCCACAGGCTGTTTACTCTCGGAAATGTATCCATTTTACCTGATAGAAGCGTAAAATTCCCAGAGGAGAACAGCTTCACCAAATATCTTTGTTTTTGAGTGATTAGGCTGTATGCTATTAATGAGCAATTAACATTTTTAATATGTTTTGCTTTTAGCTACTAGATGCAAATCCAGTATACTAATTTTTTTATGGCATTTTGCTATGTACAGATAAGCAGAGAAAAGTTGCTGGTATAGTTCCTGCAATAGAGAAAGCACGGCTCTACCGAGGGAAAGGTGGAGAGATAATGCGAGCAGCTGTTTCCCGATTTATCGAGTGCATCTCATTGTCGCATTTGTTAGTACCTAAGAAGATAATTCGGAGTTTATTTGATACCCTCTGTGAGAACTTGAGACATCCTAATTCTCAAATACAGGTGAATGTTTACTGGAAAAGAATTTCAGGAAACTAGCTTTTGCTTTTAGTTTTATGATTTTCTCAGTCATTTATCCTTGTTGCTAAACAGAATGCTGCTGTTAAAGCCTTGAAACATTTTACTGTTGCATATTTTGGTGATGGAGGTCCCTCAGATGCAACAACAATGTATCTGGATCAGTTAAGCAATCCAAATGTGGCAGTGCGAAGAGGATCTGCATTGGCAATAGGTGTTTTACCATATCAGTTTTTGGCCACCAAATGGAAAGATGTCATAATGAAGCTTTGTGGTGCTTGTGCGATAGAGGTGAGCTTGGTAGAAGAATTTTGCTGCAGTTGTCTTTCTGAGTTTTACAATGAAAGAAAGTACTTGACTATCTTATGTTTTATTGAGATTTATCAGGTTAACCCTGAAGATAGAGATGTTGAAGCACGAGTAAATGCTGTCAAGGGACTTGTATCAGTTTGTGAGACCCTAACTCAAGAAAGAGAGCAAGCTCCTGCTCTTGCCGAGGAGGATCTCAGGTCTCTGTACCTTCTGATAAAGAAGGAAGTGATGATGAGCTTATTTAATGCTCTTGATGACTACTCGGTTGATAACCGTGGTGATGTTGGTTCTTGGGTACGGGAGGCTGCCATGGATGGCCTTGAAAGATGTACATACATACTTTGTAAGAGAGAGAGCTTGAGTTCCTCTGCGAGGCCATGTGGATTTGAACATTCACCGAACCTTTCAAATGACGAATTGGTTGAGAATGAAGGGACATTGCTTTTTGATACCAATCTTGCCACCACTTTAGTTGCGGGGATTGTTAAACAAGCTGTAGAGAAAATGGATAAATTAAGAGAAGCAGCTGCCACTGTTCTGCAAAGGGTTTTGCACAACAGGGAAATTTTCGTTCCCTTTATACCTCACAGGGAGAAGCTGGAAGAAATAATTCCAAATAAAAAGGGCCTCAAATGGGGGGTATGTACAGATGACTTATTTTTCCTTATTTATGTTGTTACCATAAAATGATCTTTTTTTGCTGTGCCTTTGTGTAATTTCATGCAGGTACCCACCTTCTCTTATCCACGTTTTGTACAGTTACTTCAAGCAAGTTGTTATAGTAGGTCCCTAGTGTCCGGATTAGTTATCTCTATTGGAGGTTTGCAAGATTCCTTGAGGAAGGCATCTACTTCAG
Source organism: Eucalyptus fibrosa (assembly GCA_017140475.1). Lineage (NCBI taxonomy): Eukaryota > Viridiplantae > Streptophyta > Magnoliopsida > Myrtales > Myrtaceae > Eucalyptus > Eucalyptus fibrosa. Next base: position 16,082,342 of record CM029509.1, read on the forward strand.
CTTTGTTGGAGTATCTTCAAGGTGAAGACAATGAAAGTCTCGATAGAAACAAGTCCAGAGAGTATACTCTTAGCTGCGATGTTCTTTGGGTTCTTGAACAGTACAGGAAATGCGACAGAGTTATCACGCCTACTCTGAAGGTACCACTATAATGTGCTTATGAGGGTCATTTTTTCCCTGCACAAGAGTAACTCATGTAATCTGAGGTTCTAATTGTCAAAGCTGTGACTAATTTGAAGATGTTTATTTTTTGCAGACGATTGAAATACTTTTCAGCAAGAGAATTCTCTTGAATATGGAGGTCAGTTAAATGTTTCTTGCCTCCTTATCCGGCTATGCTGTTGACTGCTATGGCATCTTGTTTATTTTGGTTGTGGGTGGGGAAGTTTCATGTCTGCTTGGTCATTGTTAGCAGCTAATTTTCTGTTGTAAAAATAGTAGCAGGCCACAGATGAATGAATGCAGTTAGTTTAACAGCATCTTTCAAGAGCAGCTAGATTTTTGGGTGCCCCAGCAGGTTGGGGGGGATTAAAAAAATTTTGGTTGCTACAGATTTTGCAAGCACACAATCACACTGCCTGGTTTTTCAGATCCAAAAGGTGATCTGAATCTAGACCCTTTTTAAAAGCTGAACCAGACTGGCTACTCATGTCATGTGACTTATGTGCTCCCTGATTGTATTTACTAAGAGAGGGAAAATGAAGAAAAAATTTAAATAGAGCTTGCAAGCTGCTTGATTGGTGATAGTTGGACCTATAAAGCAATTTCACATCTTTGTTAAATCAGCCAATTGCTGGAGTTTTTATCAGATTACTTGTGATAGGAACGAAGAAAAGTATGTTTTCTTAATTCTAGTTCGATGCTGAAATATTGGTATGACCCTTCTTCATGATATTAATGCAGGCTCATACGTCAACGTTTTGCAATGGCCTTCTAGATTCTCTGGCCATTGAATTGAAAGGGTCAAAGGACTTCACTAAGTTATATTCAGGCATTGCTATACTCGGTTTTATAGCTTCAGTTGCAGAGCCAGCGAATTCTCGAGCCTTCTCTCATCTGCTGACCTTTCTCGGACATCGATACCCTAAGGTGGGTTCTTAAACAATTTCCTAATTTAGTTTCCTTTAGCTGTACTTTCAACCCAGGTAATGGTAGGTTCCAGTTTCTGGGCAGGGTTGACTGACTCATTCCTTGTATGCTCATCGATATTTTCCTCTGCAGATCCGTAAAGCTTCAGCTGAACAGATATACCTTGTGCTTCTGCAAGGTGGGGATCTTGTATCAGAAGACAAGATGGAGAAAGCGCTTGAAATTATTTCGGAAACTTGTTGGGAAGGTGACCTTGAAACTGCGAAGCAGCAGAGGCTACAGCTGTTTGAGATAGCTGGGCTAGAGATGGCCATTAATCTCAAGACTAAGACGGCCCTGTCCAAAAACGAAGGCCAGAAGAAGCCTACTTCAACGGATGAGAATGCTTCGTATTCTTCGCTTGTTGAGTCATCTGGATTTTGAGTGATTCACATCGATTGGTTCGTTCTTTTCTTGTAGTGTTGGTTTGTGCCTAGCCAGGGAAAAGTCTATTTTTGCACCCAAATCAACTTTCGATCTCCCGCGGGGCTCTCGAATTTAGAAGAGATGGTGCCCGGAAGGATCGTGTACTTTTCTCAGCAGTCTAAGCCAGTGTTTGACAGAGCACAGCAGTGAGATATTGCTTGTATTATGTTTGTCAGACAGGCTTTGAGTCGGATCACGATTGGCACAATATCCGAACTCTATGATGAGCTTCAGAGAATAGCAGGTATCTATTTCGTATCATGTCACATGATACATGGAAATGACTTCCGACTGCATTCATCATTCTACCTTGGCTTGCCACAATAATGGTCCGTGTCCCTCCGGTGACCGCCTGCAGCCTTTAAATTCACCCATGTTACACGGCTCTTTCCCAAATTTCACAACCTTGACAATTTCTCTGATAAATCGGGGTAAATCAATGATTAAGTAGTTGGCCGTTAGTCATTGTGCCTTTAAGCAACTGACAAATATCGATTAATCAACTCGTCCAGATTTTTCTTAAGTGTGCTGCTAACATGAGAAAGCTATTCATTTCGAGTGGGCATAGCAGATTCTGACATTCACTTTTAAGGAGATCATCCTGATCTAAGTCAGACTAATACTGATCTCAGAAAGGTGGATAATCTACTACTTAATATGCACATGTGCCTTGTACTGTTTTGAAAGGGTTACAGATCAAGTTGGAATGAAGCAGACTCCATTTATCTTGACAATGCGGAAGCTTACTATGAAATAATATTAGGAAAAATGGATGTCAAACATCATCCAGAAACTTTAACATGATGCCGCTATGAAAGTTATCCAGTGAAGGCATTAAAACACCCAGAAAATGAAAATTGGACATTCCTCTTTTGCGATTTTGCAAGCAAAGCTTTCCGATAGATCATGTTCTATGAAAGACCCTTTAACCACAATCCAGGAATCAAGATCAAAATTGCAAAAGAAAATCAAAATGTGCAGTAAGTTGTCAAGATGTCCTCTGATAAACCAAGCGCCACTCTCGATCTGGCTCTGATGCTTCACATTGAAAATCTTTGACCGCAAAACTCTGTAGTCGATGGCAGTTGTCATTCACCTCCAGTAAGTCATGGCTTGAGCCAGGGAAACACATCGGGGGACGAGGGCAACCTTGCTGTGAGCACCTCCACTCCACTCTCGGTCACCTAAACAGACGACGTGTATGATCATTCAAATCAATGAAATATTAGGAACTATCCATTTGTTAGCAGAGTAACCAACTTTAGCGAAAACTAAATGAAATGTGTTAGTTGTGGAATCAGAGACCATGAGTACTAATATTAGATTGCTTTACAAGCATAATGCAACCATCTAATAGAAGGGAGGGATGCCTGAGCACTATGAAAATCAGCAGGTTACTACTGCAATGCCACCCCAATAAAATTCCCATTAACTCAACTCAGCATTTTCTCTCTATTTGATCACAGCTTTCTCTTCTACCATTTATAGATTTCAAGTAAAATCAAATGTCATTACCAAGAGGGTATGCTCAAACTGGGCGCTGCGTTTGCCATCGGCTGCAACCGCAGTCCATCCATCAGGCCACATTCTATCACGCCAAACACCTGTTAGCCAATTATTGAACAAGTGAATTACGAGATAGGTCATTCAAGAGAAAGCAAATATAATTCGAGGGAAGACCACAAACAAGTTATCCAAAAGAATACCTGCATTAATCATCGGTTCGATAGTAAATGTCTGTCCAGCCTTCATCACCCCAACAGCTTTATTTCCTGCATTTTTTTAAGGAACACAGAGGAGAACCACTGATAGCAATTACCGGCGAACCAATCCTGTCCTATATCCATTTATTGTCAAGAAAGCTATATATGAAGTACATATGTTGAGTCAAAGAGCAGCTATAAGGATACTTCCATAATGAGGAATATTTGGCGCACAATGAAAGAGCTCTCCAATACCATGACCACAATATGATTTCACCTAATTTCCACATATGAAAAAAGAAAAAAGATAATTAATCATACTCGAACACTACATATATCTGTATGAGGGGAGCAGAGAACTGCAAGACGGATATGCATGAGAGTTGTATATTACCACAGAGAAACCAGACATGGAGGAATGACGATTGATGACTTCTCCAATTTCACGAAAACGAACACCAGGTTTCACTGCATTAAGAAATAGCAAAATCAGAGTTCAAATTTCGCATTTAGAACAACGAAAAAAATGTTAAATCAGTAACTCAGGCTTTACAGCAATGACCAGGTTACAATGGCACAGAACACAATGGCAAGTAATTAACAGCGTTAGTAGAAACTCTGCCCAAGGAGAGGAAAAGGGAAGCGCACCTATGGATATTGCTTTTTCCAGGCATTCATAAGTACATTGCACAAGCTGTTTGGAAGTTTCATCGACATTTCCCACAAAGAATGTTTCGTTTAGGTCACCTGCTCTTATCAGTTGATATATGGGTCAAATGATGAAGAATAATTGCACTACTTTAAGAAAATGCTATGGAAGGGATTCCTACCATGGACACCTTTGTAATACACGGTGACATCAACATTCACAATATCACCATCCTCAAGTTTTCTGAAGTAATTAGAATGTAAGAATAAGTAATGTCAAAACAAGAAAGGCATAAAAAAATGTGGCCAAAGCATAAAGGAAGACATGAGGCACTGAGAAGAAAACGTTGACCATATACACAGCTAAATTATGCAAGAGAATGCATGAACAGCCAAAATCCCATGTCTCTGACTTAATCAATCAGCAAGAGTCCACATACAAGGTTAAGAGTAGACTGGATATTAAAACACTTCGAAAATTGACCCCAAGTAGAAAGAAATCTAATTCTAGTACTTTTCATAGTACTTCCAAATGTTGGCAAATTAGCCTGTAAACTTGATGACGATCAGACTCGAACATTAGCATTCTCTCATCAAGCTGTTCATCTTTGATTGAAAGATGTTCATTGAACCATACTTTATTTATCTGTATCTATGGAGCACAAACATGCAGTCTTCTCATACCAAATTCTGCACTAGCCCTCAAGCCATCCCAGTGACAACCTAGAGGAAAACAACTATGTGGATACGTAAGTATTATGTGACTATATCATAGTTACATTCACACAAATGTATGCTTGCACGCACATTGAAGCAGCAGTAAGTTTTATGCCTGCAAACTTATTGTGCATTAATGTCCACAGTCAAAATCACAAGTGAAAAAAATAAAATAAAAAAAATGAAAATTCATTGCCATAGGTACACTTGGCTGATATAAGTAAACAGATGAAAAGATGAAGCAAGTCCTACTATTGGGTAACCTAGAAGCAAGCACATTATGGCATTAATGCTAATGATATGAATTATAAAGAATACATGGCTGAAATTTCCAAAGAAAATGGTGTCTACCAATCATGTAATTTTACAGTGAAATCAATGAAAGATTATCACTTTTAAGTAAAATTGCAAAATCACCATGCAAAACCAAAGTATCACAATGTTAATAGCTATATAGCAAGTGACATCTACTAACTACTCAACACAACTCACCAAAGGCTCCATCCCACTAAGCTACAAAGTTCTTCCGGAGTTAGCAGCTTTTTTTTTTTTTTTTATGTAATGTCTCTACTAAGCATAGAGAAGGCATGTATGTCTTTCATATATAAACAACTTTTTTTGGCTATTCCTTTGATGTGCCTCTTTTGCAGTAGAACCAGTTATTCCATATGATGCCTTTGTAAATTGTTTTTGCAAGTAGCTATTTATTAAAAGTCCACCATTCAAGCCCACTGGGACATAGCATGTCAATCTAGACAACAATTATATACTACTGCCTTATATATAAAAAGGATACCAAAACTTTAGAATCTGTATATTCACAGCACAGAAAGATGCCCAAACCACCTCAATTGAAAAGGAGAAACAGAAAAAAGCAAGAAGGCACTGGCTTGTTCACACACAGGAACAGACTCAATAGCATAATTTAAACAGGACAGACCAGAATATGTATTCTAATTGTAGAGAGAATACCTGGCATCTGGAATTCCATGGCAAATTACTTCATTAACGGACCTACAGAAATTCAGACATTGAAGCAGTTTGATCCATCTTCTATCATTTCAGACAGTGAGAAAATGAAATAAAGGGGAGTACCTACGTGCAGCATGACTTTGGAAAGAAGTGATAATTTAGAGGAGATGGATATGCTCCTGTAATCACGTGAAACTAAAGTCAGCAGCATAAAATTTATTGATGAGGCTCTGGGGAAAATGAAATGCAATTTAAGGAACATCAGGATAGAAGATGTGGGCAAAACAGAAAACATGTTCCACACTATGGGAAGAACAAGTCAACAAGGATAACATTAAGGTTGTTTTTAATTAATGGCTCATCTGAAAATTCCTATCATTCCTGATTTGAGTTCTGCATAGTGACCTCGGTCTACCTCCAAATGAATTCTTAGGTAAGCCACGTTACATGCCGTCAAATTTCCACAATGAACATATAACCTTTTAAAGCATCATCTACCGCCACAGTAAATCTTAATCAAGTAGCTCAGTTGATCAACATCTAGATATCAGCTTTAACATGTTATAAGTAGGTTTAGATAAAAGGAAGGGTGATCATGTCCTGCCCTTTAATTTATGTCAAATATCCTAGGCTAATAATAATAGCTATGGAATTAACAAAAACTGTAGTTAGATAAGCAAAAAGGAAAGTGGGAATGGATATGTTAAATTTGACCATCTAGAAGAAAAAGCAAATCACTGAATGTTGCCCATGCATATTTTCAAAGACTGACTTATCGAAAAGAAAACGGATTGCTCAAATAATCACAGAAATAAAGGCCTAATTGGTTCCAGCAGAAGATCTGAAGGTAAATAGATGTGCTTAATAAATATGAGAAAGGAAAAGAAAAACAAAAATCATCAAGATATTTGGAGGTGGCTACAAACTTCCACCATCCTTGCAGAAAAGAAAAAGCAGGAAGATCAAAAGCAGCTGCAGTCACAAACATACTAGTGAAGCAAAAGATCCATCACCATACCTGCAGCGATAGTTGCTTCATGGACAACTCGATCAATTTCATCTGTCGTAACACCAGGTTTAACAACACGAGCAGCTGCATCCAGAACCTCCCTGGCAATCTGAAGAACAAGTTGATGATGACAGGAGTAACTCTCCAAAAAAATACTCCAATTTGTGCAATGCCCATGACACATAAGAAGACAGTGGTGCAATAAATCTTGGCAGATAATGACAAGAGAAGATTTACTTACTCGACAAGTCTCTCTCATCCTCTCAATCTGCTCAGGAGTTTTGATCTGTCAAAGAATACAAAAATTAGATGTGCATGAAAAGGGGAATAAACTTAGATACCACTCAATGGAAGGTCATCTCACAAAGGGTAAATCTTATATATATCTCATTCTTCAAAAAAGAAAAAAATCCTGATCTCTCATATGCAATCTTACCTCAACAACGTGCTGAAGGTCACTGTTGGGCTCAATTTTAGGGATACCCTACAGAGATAAAAACGAACAAATAAGAACAGCTAATAGAAGTTAGCAAACAACAAAAAGACACTCGCATACTGGTGTTCATGCTGTTGCATGTGGATGCAGCATGCCTGCTTTTTGTTGCATGTGCCCACATGATCACAAGCAACAATTTGTAGAATGACCATGTTCACAGTAATAATGGACCAGCTCAAAATATCAAAAGAGTTCAGGAAAACTGAGAAATAAGGGAAAAGAGAACACACAGTAGCAAAATATCTCTAATATACAAACAACATAATCAAGCGAAACTTACATCAACTGCCCAGTCAGGTTGATCGATATGAGAAGGTACAGTACGCATACTAGATATGGGATATGGCCTTAGCGTCCTGCCAGAAAAAAATGAAACAAACATGTTCAATGAAAAATGGAAAGCAAAGGTGTAAACATATATATTCACATCTGCAACACCTCAGGCTAAGATCTTCAATGGTAAAAGTCTTTCTTAAGAACCAAAATTTTTATAGATAAATATGGTAAGGACTCAGTTCAACAGCATTGTATTTAATGTATTACCAAAAAAATGTAAGCCGGACCTTTTTTATTCACTTAATTGAAGGAAACTCAAGAACTTAATGAAAGCTATGGATGTTGTATGTGTAGATGTCATTATCCACTCAAGTAATTTTCTTGACCTCTAAACTCAAATGTATTCTTATTGTTCCATTGTTGGATGAGTTGAAAAAAAAAAACCTTGTTTAGTCTCATCTTCACTGCTAGAGTCTGCAACATTTGAGCAGGAACAGCCCTCATATATGGATAATCTTAAAATTATATGCATTCATGTTCAAAACCATAAGACCTAAAAATAACATGAAAAATGATGAAAGATTCATTTTGTGATTCCAGGAGAGCATAAAAGTAGTCCCTCTTGTGTCCGTGCTGCTCAAGTTCCTGGAGAAGTTCAAATAGGAGAGGTTTCATTGTGAATTAAACTCAATCTTAGCTTCTTTCACACTAGTAACTTGTAAAAGAAGCGCTTGTGGCCACTGCTAAGTTCTAACTCTAACTTATGTTGCACTGATTTTATGTTCTCAATTTCACACAATGTACCCACTTTTACAACTTCCAATACCATACATGTCCCGAAGAGACATTGCGGTGCCATGCATGAATTGATTTATGCAGGCAGTTATCAGACAAAGGTTGATAGAAAAATCTCCCTATCTGACTGTGCAAAAGTGCACTCTAGACAGCACAGACAAGAATATTATTACAAATTGAGGTACAAAGATTACAAAGAAACGGTAACCAAGGGACATACCCTGTCCAATCAAAATGGGGAAGTTTTGGTGCTCGACCCTGTCCTTTCTTCAGACAATATAGCCAACCATCACCAAGGGATTCGGCTCTCCCGAGGGTAGCCAACTTCGCCTTCGAATGAACTGATTTGTGTGAACTCCATGATGCTTTGAAGCACTCTTGAGTGCTGTTACCAATAAATTTAATATTATATAGCTTGCCAAGAGAAAGTGCTAGTTTATGGATAAAGCTAAACAAAACACAGTATCCTAGCTAATTGTGTGTAAACTCATATTCTCATTAATTTCTTGATGAATGTGACTCTGCCTCTGCAATAATGGAGGGTCCAACAAGAAGCTACGGAAAATAGGAAAGAAACTATAAGTGGCAGCCTGACATGTGGAAGGTTTTCCACAGGTGAAAGAATACAAGTGGATCCATAACTAGGAACCCAACCAAGCATTAGAAGATATCACGACATAATAAAAAGCATGAGTCAACAAGAGGCTATCTAAATCTGATATTGTCCCACATATTCAGATAGTTCTTAAACATGTTGTCGCTGATGTACGTATAAACTTCTTGTATGTAAAGAAGTAGTGACAAGTTTGCAACTGAGAGTCATTGGAAAAACTTGTAACAATTTTTGGACTATCAAGCGGCTTTAATTTGTAGATTCTCTGCAGATTTTTTTTTTTTTTTCCTTTTTTATAGACTGGAGTATTGGGTGGAAATAATGTTTCACAGGGCATGTGGCAGGACTACTCCCCCAACAAGCTAACGTAATTATTTTGAAAAAAAAAAGAAAAGGAAAAACATGGATATTGTCAAATAGCTTATGCCTTTAGTGAACTGATACAAATAAAAATGTATATGAATATTATAAATCACAAAATTGCACTTCAGAGAGAGAAGCAGAAAGGATGTAATTCAAATAGGATGTCAAACATGCAATATAAACAGTCTATCCGCATATGCATGGACTGCTAAACCAAGAAAGAGTGAAAGCATTCTTGAACTGTATAATAAAAATACCCGAGAATAGTATCTGAGCAATCTACCGCCAGTCTACCATAAAAGTTTATACTATGCTTCCATTGGGATGAAACGAAAGAACTAACGGTTCAAAGCTATCAACTCAGATATTCCTAAAGGGTTGCAATTCTCCTTACTCATAAGAAACAAGAGGTCAAAACAACAACCATCAGGTTGGAATCATATTAGCACAAAATTAGAAAGTCTAATAGCTCATGGAAATTTCCCTATTTTAAATTTTTATTTCCATAAATTTCAACTCCACATAGAAATTTGCACATTGGCACAATTCCATACCCTGTCAGCATATAATTTGGTTCCAACCAGAAGATGGAAGAATCAAATAACTGAGAAAGTTTCATGCTCGGAGAATTTGTATAACTAGGACTCTCACTAGCCAAGAATAATAAGAAAACCAGGCATAGTATAAAAAAGCCTTAGACAGTTACCATTTGTGCAACTATCTTTATTCTGAATACATATAGTCATTTTGTTGAACTAGAGGAAAAAGAAAGTAGAGAGCAATGTTTTTCTTATTGAAATTTCTCCCAGTCATCTCTTATATCAAATCATTGTTGGAACAAAAGCAACATTTAAAAGGAGATAGAGGTTATCACCAGAATGCAGCGTCTTCACGAGGAAGCTTTAATTCCACACATTTTGGACACCTGTAAAAAGAATTTTCGAAAAGGTGAAAGTGAGACCAGAGCATTCTAATTCAATCTTTCCCAAGTGAGCAAACATGATAACTGCAAAGCTCACCAGCTAATTTTTTTTCTTTTTTTTAATTATATTGATTCTGTAGATCCCAGAGCAATCAGCAGAATGAAAGTGATACATGACATAGGAGAGCTTAGAAAGAAACTGCTACTTAGCAAACTTGAACTACACTGTTCAACCATAACTACATATGATGACAAACTAAGAAATTATAGAAGGAATATAAAGATGAAGAGACTGTTCGACTTGACTTAGCTCTAGTTATGCAAGTTCAAGCTTTGAGCTAGTGAAGAGTCATAATGGTAAAGATAATGGCAAGGCAAAACCATAGATTGACTAATTCAGAACATGAAGCACAACAATAAGAAGACAAACATGCATACATGACATTGGATATGTAATACTTATTACTTTGGTAGGCTTCATGGAAAACGAGACATATATATTACATATCTAATGCTATGCAAAGAATTATAGGTAAAAAAAATCTGCTCAAAACAAAACACATGGCTCACTCATGACAAAATAAGTGGAGTGAGAGCTATGATTTGTAAACAAAGCAAGAAACCGACAGAGAGATCTAAAATGAAAATCAACTTCAATGGAGCAATGCATTGGCGATTTAAGAATGGCTACATTCTTGGTTGAAGTTACATATGCCTGTATATACAAGTTAACAGTATGTAAGTTTCTAGCACAAGCCTAGATTTTCAAATGAACATAGCCCTGCAATTTTGATTTTTCTGCACCATCAATCACTGTTTAAATAATCCCTTGCTACTAGCAAGATGTACTATCCATATGGCTAGACTACATAATATCGAAACCACACCCCCCCCCGCCGGAGGAATACACCATGAGCAAAACCCACCGGGAGAATTATTGGTCAAAGAAGAAGAGAGTACAGTCGTCAAAACTTGCAGAACATAATTCGTACATAACTCAGTTTTTTCCTCTCGAATTAGTCCAGCTAGAAAACCAAAAATGAACACGATGACCCTAAAATCTGAGAAACCATTTACGCCCGAAAGAAAAAAATGAAAACAAACAAAAGATGGATAAGAAAAATTGACGCCTAAAGCAATAAACATCACCATCCTCCACCATCACTATAATTTAAGCAAAGCCCAACAAAACAAAAATTTCATCAATAATGGAGAAGCGGACGAAAACTCGGCGCGACCAATTAGCTCCAAGACACAGAAGGATCGAGCCGGTACGAATCAAGAACAGAACTCCAATAAATCACCCACCGTCGAACTAAACCATACATCAATAAACAAATAAATACAGACGAAAGCGCAGAAAACAAGATACGCACTGAAGATGCGCGGGTTTGCTGCATTGAGCACAAGACAGCATAGCCTCAGCCACATCCGATCCACCGGCCATCGAACCTCAAAACTCAATCTCCCAACTCGACCCTGCAACGAAGACCATCGGTATCATCCATAAGCACCCAAAAAGCTCGCATCTTTATCCCCAAAAACCAAGAAAAGTATGAGAGTTAGAGCTCGAGATGAAGAAAAAAATTAAGGGACCTCCTACTTGTCCAAGAGGGTATCAGAAAAATTCGAACTTTGCTCTCGCCAGGATATCGGGTTCTCTGTTTTAGAGCCCTAGGAATGGATGAAAACGAGAAGAAGAGGGAAAGAAAGCGGAAATATTTAGATACGTGAATTTGTAGAGAGAGAGAGAAAGTAGGCGACGGAGTCCATGATGTTACTGTAGCAGCAGGGCCGCGGTGGAGGAGACATTTGTCCACGTGTGGCACTTTCACTGGACCTGTTTTTTTATTTTTTATATTATATTTGCTTTCGTTTTGTTTATCATTATGGACTCCTTGGTTGGCAATTTCCACGGAGGAGCAGGAAAGTTTTTGTAATACCTTCCCTCGCGAAAGTGGAAAAACCGGGGTTCATCATCGTAAAACGTTGGTCAATGATTACAGCGCAATGACTTCATGAGGTGGGTTTCGTTCTTATCTTTTAGAAGATGAATTATCACGTCTACAGAATCTTAATAAAAAAAAACATAAGCTAATAAATTTATAAGTCGATATCACAAAAAATCTCCTAAAAAACTCGCATCTTTACCACCAAAATCAAGAAAAGCATGAGAGTTAGAGCTCGATATGAAGAAAAAAATTAAGGGACCTCCTACTCGTCCAAGAGGGTATCAGAAAAATTCGAACTTTGCCCTCGCAGGGTATCGGGTTCTCTGTTTTAGAGCCCTAGGAATGGATGAAAACAAGAAGAAGAGGGAAAGAAGCGGGAATATTTAGGGCGTGCATGGAAACGTTCCAAAGAAACGTTTCGGAACACTCTGTAGGGATTTTGTTAGAACGAAAAAAGCAATGTAAACGCGTTTGGTTGCGTTTTGTTTTTTTTTTTTTTGTTCCGGAACAAAATAAGAAAAAAAAAGAAATAACAAATTGTTGTTTTTTGTTCTAGAAACAAAAATGAAGAAACGTTTTCTTCTCTCTTCTTCTTCTTCTTCTTTTTTTTTTTCTTTTTTCTTTCGCCAATCGCCGGCGACCGGCCGTTGAGGGTCGCGACCTCGCCGGAGCCTCGGCCCCGGCGAGGCCGAGCCTCGCCTTGGCCGGGCGAGCTCGGCCTTGCCAAATACCGGGCGAGGCCGAGCTCGCCCAGCCAAGGCAAGGCCAAGCCTCGCCCAACCACGACGAGGCTCGGCCTCGCCGAGGGCCAGCGAGCCTCGCCATGGCTGGGCGAGGCTCGCCGTGGCCGGGCGAGGCCGCCGCCCCGTCGGCCGATCGCCGGAGGTGGTGACCGTAGAAAAAAGAAAAAATAAAAAAGAAAGGAAAAAATGAAAAATAAAATAAAAATGTTTAAAAAATTAAAAGAAACAAAAAAAGAATAAAATTTACCGTTTATATTCATTTTTTATTCCCGGAACAAACGTTACCAAACGTTCTTTTGTTCAAAAATTGTTCCCCAGGAACGTAAACATTTTTTTGTTTCGTTCCCTCGAAAAAAAAAAAAGTAAACGTTACCATTCGCATCCTTAAATACGTGAATTTGTAGAGAGAGAGAGAGAGTAGGCGACGAAAGTCCGTGATGTTACTGTAGCAGCAGTCCACCGTCGAGGGACATTTGTCCACGTGTGGCACTTTCACTGGACCTATTTTTTATTTTTTATTATTATTTTTCGTTTTGTCATCATCATGGACTCTTTGGTTGGCAATTTCCATGGAAGAACAGGAAAGTTTGTAATCTCTTCTCTTTAGGAAAGTGGAAAATTCGTGGTTTATCAACGTAAGAGGTTGGTCAATGATTACAGCACAACAACTTCATGAGGTGGGTTTCGTTCTTATCTTTTATAAGATAAATTAATGCATCTACAGAATCTTAATCGAAAAAACATAAATTTATAAAATAATTTAAGAATTCAAATCTCAATTTAAAATACCTATGACAAATTTATCAAAAATTGATTCTTTTATCACGAAAAACTCTAAAATAGTACACCTACGACAAATTTAATTCAAATGACCACAACAAATTCTAAACCAATACAATTGCGATAAATTTACTCAAGACTAATTTTTTTAATTACCTAGAAAACTTAAGCTAATACATTTGTGATAAATATATTTTTCGTTAGATTGAATTAATATTATAAAAAGCCACAAAATTAGTACAATTATGACAAATAGAGAGTAAAATCTCAAATTAGTACATAAGTCAACTGTTACTAGTCATTCAACTTAACAATTTAATAATAAAATTTAACAAAAATTAATAAAGGGTAAAATTGTCACAAGTATATCTATTTAGGGTTTTAATTTAGAATAAATTTATTATATGTGTACCAATTTGGGATTCTTTGTGATATTACCCCTTAATTTATTCATATTTTGTGAGTTTTTCTTTTACATTTGTTTACGTTTTCATATAGAGTTTTATATAGATTTCGTTTTCTCTTGACATTTCATTTTTCTTTTATGGATGACATTTTTTTTTTTGTCAGTCCTACTCTATTCCTACTATACACTTACTCTCAGACTTTTGCCCTGCCTCTTGCAGGGCGTGGGAGTCGAAACCCACTCCTGAAACTTATGCGTCCCCACCCCATCCCTCCCTGAGAAGGTGGGGATTTGATCCCCTCACCTCCCCCTTCCACGTTGGAAGGGTGGCCACTGGGGCGAATCCCAGTGGTTTGTGTGGATGACATTAACTCGTTAAGAATTTTGTCAAGCTCGTTAGGCTATAATTGCTTTCTAAATCGATACTTTCCCTTTAGAGTCGACGGCAAAGGCAAACGGGAGAGTGGGAACAATTGAGAGGACATTCTTGACATGTAGGGAAAAGGAAATCATGGGACTTTGTCTTGCTCATTGTAGTTCCAATCTATTTTTTTCAAGGGTTACTATTGGCCCTTCCACCTAAACAAAAGAAAAAAGAAAGGGGGAAGAAAGAGGGCAGTCACTAGAGGTCGGCGGTTGACTCAATAGGGTTTTTCTTCATTAAAAGAAAAATATATGCTTATGTTCTGGTAGGTTTTCTTTTGTTTTTAAACTTGCAAAAAATTTCAAATTTATGAAGTTAAAACACTTGTTGTTAACAACCCTTCGTTTAGCCTATGTTGGTGATGCTCCGGTGAGACTTTGGCGGCTCCCATGGCATGAACAAATACTTCCCATCACATATATTTGATACTTGATTTAGACATGTCGCTTGAAAACCAAGAATCTTTAAGTCCCGAAAGCTAGATAGTCAAGCTAGTCAACATATAGTTATTTCTTGAAAATAAGATCATTTTTTATTAGCGTTATGGTCTATCCTTATTGCAAATCATAATGTGACATGATATCTTTTCCAATGATACATAATTAAAATGATTTGCTGTTTTGTAGAAAGAGAAATGATTACAAATAGGAATGAAGAATATGGAAATGGACATGGGCATAGACAATTCCAACCTAACTTAGGATCTAGCCCAAATGGGCCTTTCGAGTTTGGTTCAACATCAATTCCTTGAAGAAAGTTCATGGGTTGAAAATTTGAGAACCAATTAAGTTTGGTTCAATTTCCATGTGGATATCCATCTGAACAATTCAAGTTTCATTGTGATAAAATGGAAATTCAAGATATTTGATTATTCCCGATACTCAATAACAAAATGGAAATGCGAAAAGAAGGAATAAAACTCTATTATACATAATTAGGTCTATAATGGCACAGATAAATTTATCTATATCATATTGGAAAGATGTATTATTGACTGCTATCTTATATTTAAGTGTAAGCTCTTTAAGTTAGTCACTTCTACTCTTTATAAATTATGGACTAGTAGAAAATCAAACTTAAGTAATCTACGATTTTAGGGGTGTGTAGCATATATTCATGATTTTTTCCATAAATATGACAAATCAAGTCCTAGAGGAAAAAAATATATATTTATTCAATATTTAAAACACTCTAAGAAGTATGTGTTCATAAGTGAATAAGTTGATAGGAATATAACTGAAATAAAGCCATAAGATGTTACATTCTTGAAGAATGACTTTCCTAGTAGAGGTAAGATTGATAAGGAATTACAATTATATAAAATGGAATATCTTGATAACACACTTACTAATGTAATTGAGGAAAATGAAGATTTATCTTAATATATAATATTTAGTGGGAGCGTCGCATTGCCTAGTGAAATGAATTCACAAAATATTCAATTACGTAAAAGTAATTATAAAAGTATTCCCCCATCATCTTTTTGAGATTGAAGGAGAAGTACTTAAACTTGTTACATAAGACAATATAAAGTCTAAAACAATTTAAGAGGCTCTTTCATCCCTGATAAGAAAAAATAGAAAAAGATTGTGGAAGATGAAATAGAGTCTATGAAAATAAACCACGTCTAAGATTTGGTTGATCTAGCACTTGAATGCAAGGCCATTTGAAATAAATAAGTCTTTAAGATCAAGCGAAGGACGGATGAATCTATTAAAAAGTATAAGACTTGCCTTATGACGAAAGGCTATACTTAAAAATAAGGTATAGATTATGAGGAAACACTTTCACCAATTATAAGGTTTATTTCCATGCGCCTTATCCTAGCTATTGTTATAAATTTGGACCTAGAATTATATCAATGAAAGTAAAGATAGCATTTCTTAATGGAGAACTAAATGAGAAAATCTATAGAAAACAATAGATAGATTTCATAACTAAAAGTCAAAAGTGTAAAGTTTGCGAATTTTATCACTCAATATATGGCCTTAAGCAATTATCTAGACAGTAATATTTTTATTTTCAATGAGTCATAACTTCTTCTAAGTTTACGATGACCGAAGAATATTACTTTAAGTATATCAAATAGCTCGATGATAAATTTATGATTTTATCACCATATGTGGATCGTATTATGTTATCTAAGAATGATAAGGGTTTGGTTATCATCATAAAAGAATAGTTATCTTCTAATTTTGAAATGAATGACATAGGAAAAACTATTTATATATTGAGAGTTAAGATAAAATAAATCAATTAAAGAAACTCCTTACCCTATTATGCAAGACGGAGACTTGAGTTCTAAGATGTGTCCTAAAACTCCAAGAGAAAAAAAGAAATGAAAACTATCTATTCTGTTAGTGTAGTCGGAAGTTTGATGTATGTTATGACATGTACTTGACTTGATATATGTCATGCTGTGGGGCTAGTAATTTGATATCGGTTAAATCATGGTCAAACACATTGTAAAGCAATTATGAGGATATTGAGATACTTGAACATCGCCATTGACTATCGGTAATGTTTTTAAGGGAATAATTTATGTTTATTAGATTGTTCATTTGGGAGGAGACTTAGATGAATGTAAATCAACATTTGGATATGTGTTTTTGCTTAATGAATGTGCAATTTCTTGAAAAAGTAAGAAACATACATGCATAACTTTATCTATAGAGGCATAATTTATTGCATGCTTTGTTGTAGTGCAAGAAGCATCATGCTTAAAATGTTTTCTAGAAAGTTTAGTTATTGTCATTGATGTTCCAAGACTGGTGACAATTTGTTGCGATAATCAAGCAGCCATTGCTTTTGTTATAATTCTAAGTATCATGGTAGGATGAAACACATTAACATAAAGAATAACTTCATTAAAGATATAATAACTCAGAAGGGAGTGATCCTATAATATATTTTAATCAATAGGATGATTGTTGATCCATTCAAAAAGGTTGTTCCTAGAAACACGTTCTTGACCCATGGGACATCTCTAAGATTAATAGAATGTAATATGTAATATTATTAAAGATTATTAGTTTATGTATATGTGCACATATGTTTTGTACTTATTGTTTCTTAATGAATTGATGTTTCATTAATAAGTACAAAACTATTATGAGACTAGTGCAAACGCACATATATTATTGAAAGATATGTAATAAGGCAACAATTGACTTACTCACACAAGCAATCACTTTAAGTGCTATAGTTAGTAGTTTGATATGAGACAATATATACTGCATATATACAAGCAACTGAAAAAAAAAGGTTCGGGTCCTAGATGAAAAATTCATTGCTCTAACAATGCCTATTAGTGAGAGGGAAGACTAATAACAATGCCAAGATGATCACCAACTTTCACCCTTATGCACATTTTTAAGCCTACAAATCCCTTTGTTTCTCAACTTATGAGCCAAGCCTATATTGTGTCCCTTTGTAAAAGTGTCTTTCAATTATGGCATTTGAATTAACGTAGGAATTCACATGTTTATAAGTATTGCTTGAAAAAGTACAAGCAAAAAAAAATATATATTTTTTTATCTCTTTTTGTAGGTTTTTGACTTTTAAACCCGAAGATGATCGTGTAGCATTTCTTTCATGGCTTCGACTTAGACAGTCTTCTTAGTTAAACCATTGACCAAGCCTATATTACGATCCCAACAAAGGCCTCATAGATTGGTGAGATCGTACTACTTGCAAGAATACTTGAACCCTTATCGACATGATGATAGTGAGAGGGTGTGATTCTTATAATCTCAAATTAACGATCAGGATAAAACAATCCTTTTAATGAGAGTGAGTGGAAAACCCTTTTAGACTGAAAGTTCATCATTTGACATGGTTAAGACGTTTGCATTCTAAGTATGGATTGCCTTTCTCAATTTTCTCTTGTGGAACTTTGGTGGTGCAAATTGACAAAATTGTCGTGCATGAACCCTATTTGAATTGATAAATTTACAACATTCACAATCATGCATGTGTATTGCATGTTGTCTAACAGGAGGCTACCTTCAAAAATCTAAGATATCACTAGGTAAATTTATCTCTACCCCTATTTCCAAGAACATTGTGACTAACCAAGCATTACTTCCCTTAAGTATTTGTAATTGTCTAGGTACTCTGTCTTATTGACACTCGACTTGTTCAAGTTGTTTTTAGAGTATATATACTTGTAGCAGTCCAAGTATCCCATTATCATTGAGTACCTGCCACTATCTACGTACTCTCTCTTACTGACACTTTACCTGCCTGAGTTGTTCCCAAATTATATCTTTGAATACTTATAATTGTCCAAGTATTCCATTGTTTGAATGCATATGACTACCCATGTATTCTCTCTTATTGCACTGACACTTGACTTGTTTGAGTTGTCCCAAATTGCATATTTGAATACATCTAACTATCCAAGTATTCCATTGTTTGAGTGCCTGTGACAAAGTAGGTATTCTCTCTTATTGCACTAACACTCAACTCGCTTAAGTTGTCGCCAAATTGCATCTTTGAGTAGTTCTAATTCCCAAGTATTTCCTTGCTTGAGTGCTTGCAACTACCCAAGCATCCTCTCTTATAACGTTGACACTCATCCTGCCCGATTTGTCCTCAAATTACATCTTTGAATACTTCTACATGTCCAAGTATTCCATTGCTTTTAATACATGTGATTGTTTGAGTACTCTCTAGGGTATAGTGCTTGTGACTATCCAAGTATTCTCTTGGTACCTGTGTATGTCTAGGTTTTCTCGACGGTTATGCTTGTGATCATCCAAGTACTCTTTGGATGCTTGCAAATGTTGAGGTCTCATCCAGGGTTAGTATTTGCGATTGTGCAAGTACTCTTTGAATCTGCAAATGCCTAGGTACATGTCCTGAGAAAGGTCGGTATATCTAGAGAAATGTCAGCAAATACATGTCTCAAGAAATGTCGGTACATCCCTGAGAAAGGTTAGGTAGTCAACAAATATGCGTCCTGCGAAAGGTCAGTATATCCCCAAGAAAGGTCAAGTACTCCATGAACACTTGCCGCAAGAAAGGTCGATACGTCTTGAAAAAAGGTCGGATGTCACGCTAGCACTCGAAAAAAGATTTGAGTACCAATTAGGCAATGTTCATTGCTCCAACAAGCGATTGAAGAAAGCTTCGAGTCTTGGAAAAACAATTTCCCATTAAGTTGAGTGAAGAAAGATTTGGATGCTGGACAAACAACTAGTTGCTCCAATAGGCGACCAAAGAAAAGTTCGGGTTTTAGACGAACAATTCATTACTTTAACAGGCGATTGAAGAAAGATTCAGATCTTGGAAAAGCAATTTCTAGTCAAAGCAATTGAATAAAGGTTTAGGTCCTAGCCGAAAAATTCATTGCTCTAATAGGCAATCGAATAAAGGTTCAAGTCTTAAAAAAGTAATTTTTTGTCGAGGCAACCAAATAAAGGGTTGGGTCCCAGATAATTACTCTATTGTTCTAATAGGTGGCTAAAAAATAGTTTGGGTCCTAGAAAAACAATCTCATATTAAGGCGATCAACGAAAAGTTCGGGTCTTAGACAAATAATTTATTGCTCCAATAGATGATTGAAGAAAGGTTTAGGTCTTGGAAAAACAATTTCCTGTCAAGGCAACTGAAGAAAGGTTAGGGCCCTGGAAAAGTAATCTCTTCTCGATACGACAAAAGAAATGTTTAGGTCTTAAACAAGTGATTAATTGCTCTAACAGGCATTTGGAAATAGGTCGCGATCCTAGAAAAATAGCTTCTTGATCAGACAACCATGGAAAGGTTCCCTACGTCATTAGATGCAGTGATGCCCTAATACTTGCCAAAAACTTGGCGTTTGCACCCTAATCACTTCTTCTCGATAAGTAACTATATGTATCTTCTTATCCACTTTAGTATGTATCATGCTATGCTGCCTTTTTTGCATAAGACACTTAGTCTTGAAAGAATAACTCCTATTGCATATGCATGGATAAAATTTAGGTATCGGTTCATTTTTTAATGCGATCTTTGTGAACTCACCTCCAAAGAGGGACAATTGTTAATATCTAAAATTTGGTTAAATATTTAAGATTAAATTGTATGAGAAAATCATGGACCAATTCAGTCCTATCAAAAAGGATTTTCACATCACATAAGCATTAAACATTGTTTGCATCAACTAAGTTTTATTTTTTTCCCTTATTTTACTTTATTTTGAATAAAGAGAAAAAATTATTATTCAATTAAAAAAGAAGAAGAAGAAGACGTTGGGGCTGGGCAGCCTAGCTCTTTTTCTCTTTTTTCCGTGGGCTCAGGGCCCGTCTCGCGCCTAGGTCATTTTCCTTGTAGCTCGGCCCTCTCCTTCTGCTCCTTCTCTCCTTCTTCTTCCTCACATTGCACGCCACGAGCGCAGCAGACTAAACGTGCGCAGGGCAACCTATGGTAGAGAAAGGAGAGTAGGCCGGTGATGGATATGACGGCAAGCAGGCGTCTTCAAAATCACTAAACTGAAAAGCAGAGGAGGGCAAACCTGGTCTATGAGTAGACGACAAGAGGATGCTTGTTCGGCCGAGAGGAGGCCCAATCGCGTGCCTAGAACTGGTGGCCGGACCCCCTCCATCGACTAGGCTCGGGTGAGTCCAGTTAAAAGGCAGGCCGAGGAGAGAGAAAAATGGCTGAAATAGAGGGGACTTTGGGGTGCGATTTGTGGCCGAGAGAGGAGATTCGTGAGAGAGAGAGAGAGAGAGAAGGGGGGGGGGGGGGAGCCAGCAACTAAGAAGGTGATTGAGGAGCCACCGTTGGCTCCACACTCGAATTGCAGCGATCAACCTACCTCCTCCTCGTCTTGCCTCTAAAACGTGGTAGGTCCCGATTAGGCTTGTCTCGATTCATGTGTTGATCTGGGCTGAACTCCCAAGGATCTAGGCTCCCGGATGCGTCAGGCGAATGAACGTAGCTCAACCAACTGAGCTTGTCCACCGTTTGATGCCGCTGAGCCTAGTAAGGACGATGGACGAATGCTCATCTCATAAACCCTTCTCCTTTATACACTCTGTTTTCCGGGGCTCACCGGACCGAGCCGTTGTCGACTGTTTCACGCGAGCTCCAACCCCCATCTGTGTGCAGGTCATTATCTTAGCTGTTATCTGTTGTTTGTCGAGGATCGTGGCAAGAGCTCGAGTTTCGTTCGAATCGAGAATCCTATCTTTCATAGCGCGCTTCATGCGTTCATTGAAATGCCTAAACAAGAGTTGAGAAAGAAAGAGATCCGCGAGACCAAGCTCTGCCGTCACACGTGATGCTTATTTGTTTGGCCCGACGTCGCCGCTCTATCTCACGATGACCTAGCTGCTCACTAATCTCAGTTGAGCCTCACGTCGTTTAACCTACCCGTCGTCCTTGCTGTTGCTCGCCACTCTATCATCGTGTCCGTTGGTCCCTTGACGATGAGTTACTGCCCACCGTCGAAACCCTTGTCGAACCGCTGCGTCTACCCCACGACAACCGGCACCGCCTGCAACGGTCGTCTCTATTAGTGTCGCGCGAGTGTAGGAAGTGACATTGTCCGCGAATTGAGTTAGGCGTGCGTGTGCTTACAAGGTTGTGGGCCTGGCTTTTCTTTCATTTGAAGTTGAGCCTGGGAAATTAAATTTGAAGTGAGCTCTTTATAAAAGCCCGGTCCCTCAAACTCAAGACGATCCGGGCCGGGCCAAGCTTGATTGGTTTGGTAGCTTAGCCTCAATTCCTTTATAATATTATTATCTTAGTAAAAAAGTATTTTTATAATTAAAATAAAAAATCCAAAAATAGTCTATATGTCTTCTAAAAATAAGAAAAAGCCTAAAAAAATGTTTTTCAAGTAGTTTTCTCCACAAATCCATGAAAAATCCTTGGAAAATAAAAAAGAAATCAAACCTCAATTAAAAAAAAAAAAAAAAATGTATCGGAAGAGCATTAGTTGAGTAACTAGTGTAATCAAGTTTCCAATTTTAGTTTCTTTGGTTGTGCAGGAGTAAAATATTTATCACAATGTTTTGCTTAGGTTTCTAATCAACTTTCCCCAATACGATTAGTTGTGACTCCTAAATGAAATTAACTTTTAGGTGAAAAACTTAAATTATAAGTCATGAATTAGTGGTTTGGGAGAGCCCAAGCTAAACGCTAGATTTAGTTGGCCATTAGCCACTATGCCCATGCATAAGGGCTCCGAGGGATCGCGACACATATGCTTTTATAAAAAGAGAAATTCACTATAGTATGTAATTTAGTCATCATGTGAGACCTTGAGATAATATATGATTTATCTAATTTTGTGTCCTATGTTACTTTTAATTATATTCTGGAAGTAATTGATCAATTTTGCTACTTTAGCATATTACTGATAGTAATAAATATATATGGCTTTATGGGATGTGTCTAGAAAAATAGTTGTGCTAAAATGAAGAGAGATATGAATGCGAATGAAGACTATTATTATTTTATATCTATCACATGTACTTACTGATCAACCAATTATATCGCCTTATATGGTTTTGGATATAATTTTGAAGACATGATGTTATGAGAACAGTTAAATATAGTCTTTAAGGGATAAATATAATTTGACTGATGTAACAAAATATGTCTGGAATATTATGAGACATCAATTATTTATTTTCTTTTTGAGATTGTAGTAGTTATGTTATCCCTAACAAGTGCATAATTAAAGCTCTCAAGTGTAGGTGTACTAATTGGTCACATGGCCTTTTTGTCAGTATGAACTGTTTTTAAGTAGATGAATGTTGAATATTTTATATTCTTAATAGAGTATTATCAAAGCCATCGCATCCGAGTGGGAAATGATCTATTGCGATGGTTCGACTATGATGGGAGGTGTTCAAGAGGCATCGGTTCAACCATAACAGGGTGTGTGTAAGAGGCACCCTTTAAAGAGGTGTGAATGATTGTCTCTTAAGGGAAGTTAAGACAACTTCCTTGGAATGCAATCAAGAGACAAGAAAAAGAATGTATGTAAAAAAGAACGTTCTTTTCCTTTCCACTAAAAAATACACAAATGATTCCACCATCACTCTAAGAAGACAACAAACATTAACACTATCTAATAAGAATATTTTCCTTGTGATTATATTTGGATCGTTGTGAAATTGTAGATTTGTCTCACTGGTGATTTAATATAGAATCCCGAGTAATTCCTTTTCTTGTGCATTGAAAGTTTAGTCACTCCACTTTAATGCAAGGGGAGGGAAAAAAACAAAAAGACGGCTTAGATTACCATGGAAGTTCATAGACCATGCATCTATTTATTGGCAAACACACAATTCCTTCCTCACACAATATTCATAATATCAAGTACTATGATAGACAATTGATAAACGTCAGCATTACTCTTTGTCAAAGGTGGAACCGTGCCTCCCTTCTCGGATCCTTGAGCGTCACACGCTGCTTCTTTATTCATCATTATAGTCACATAAATATTCACCTCGCCGTAACGCTTCGCCTTATAAAGTGGGATTAGGTCTTTGCGTTCACCTGAGGTGTAAACATCCAAGCAAAACGAGAGTGCTTTGAGCAGGCTCGGTTCCAATTTTTGCTTTTGCAGTTGTTTAATGTACTCGATCGTGCCTGTATAGTTGGCTTGTAACAGCTTGACCCCGATCAACCCTAGTCCCTCGAGATCTACCTTATGACTCTCCGGGTCTAACCCAAGAGACTTCACGCAGAAGTCGATGTTCAACTCTGGGTCATTGGCTGCAATCTTCTTGCAAGTGTCCTGAACGATATCATTTGCGGATTGGACACAATGAAAAATCATGAGGAGCTGGATTAGGAATAGGGAAGAGATTGAGAATGCACAATTCATTTTACTTATCCTAGAGATGGAGATTTTCACATAATTTTCTTATGAAGACAATGTATTTGTACAAAAAGGACTGGCCATGTTATACATTGACACAATTTCATGTATGGAATTATATCAAACTGAATTTATTATTAGACAGTTTAAAAGAAAAAAATTCATTGAATCTGATACGATTGCCCAATTTGACTTGCCTACAGCCATAATTATCAGAATTTTAAATCATGTCCAAATTAATACCACATTCTCTTATAAGATTGCCAAATTGACTTGCCTCAGCCATAAATGTCATAATTACCCGATATTTGATGTCCTGATAAAGCTGGATTCTTCGACAAGATTGTCAAATTGATTTACCTCTTTGAAAATATTTATTCTTATACACTGTTTAAAAATACAATATATGTATATAAGTATATATTCTTCTGCATTACCATCAAATTATTGAGGGTTTTATTATTTTCTGTATGATTTTTCAATGTGTACTGGGTACTACTGGTCAATTTGGGGTTAATTCAGAGAGAAGTGCGTGGATTTGCGATCTACAAATCCTCACCTCGACAAAATGATCCGACCTTAGAGCTCGGACAAGTTACTAAGGGTCAGGGAAATTGTATTAGATTTTTCAAACGTAATGTACGAAATGTATCAAAGCACTAAATTTTCCATAAATTTTCAACACATTCAAGTTCCGAGGTTTTGTCTAGAAAGAGCAAATAAGCCCTTTTTGATGAGCAGTATTGAAGAATACCTGCTTGGCATTTGAAATGCTCACGTGTCAACTTCAATTTTTGCTCTTATTAGAAAACGGTTATGATTTAAGCAAGCAAATTAGAAGGTTTCTTTCTTTCTTTCTTTCTTTTTTTTTTGAGAAGGTTTCTTATTCGATTGCATATTTTGATGAAGTTTAAGATCTGATGGCCCAAAATAAGAGGCTTAACATTGGATTGCTTCTCATAAATCACAAAATCCAGGGCTTTGGACGAAATTTTTTCGTCCATTTTAGAGCGCACGTTAAATATCAATTAGGATTTTCTTATCCTATTTGGGCCTTGATGACAAATGCTCTCGTAACGATTGTAGACTTTAGACATTAATTTTTCTTAGTTTTGTATTTTATATTTACCCTAAAAAAAAAATGCTCCCATAAGGAATTCATTAGTGGGCCAAGGTACAATAGAAGTCCTCGTGCATGAAGCTACGAAATGCTTTGGCATGTCGGATGGATTTTTTTTTTTTTAGTTTAAATTTTACGTTGGCCAGCCTTGATTTTTTTTTTCCTTGAATTATTTGAAACTTTAACAATGTATAATTATTAGCTTGCCAGTCTTGTCTACATGCTAATGATTATATATTATTATTCGTTGCCCCAAATGGCGGGCGCCCTAGTAGACCAAGCGAGGGTCGACGACCCTCGCTGGATTTGGGGGAGGGTCGTGACCCTCGCCCCAGATCTGGGTGAGAGCACGCATGCCCTCGCCGTCGGTCAATTGGCGCCGCCACCCCTGTGCCAAGGCTTGGTGGCCCCAACCGACACCCCCCCCAACCTTCCCGGTGACGGATGACCCTCGCCCGCGGGCCGCCTCCCTCCTCCTCCTCCCCACCTTTTTTTAATTAATTAATTAATTAAAATTTAATTAAATTAATTATTATATTAAAATTTGAATTATACCAAAACGACATCGTTTTGATACTATTTAGCCATATCAACATGCAAAACGACGTCATTTTGCACACAACTTGCTGGAAAATTACCATATCAGCGTTTTGATCGATTTTCGCGGTGGCACTAAGTGATCCATTTTGTTTCAATTTTGGCACTTAAATGTCACTTTTGTAAATTTTGGTACTTAAGTGTCCATTTGTGCCAACTTTTGGCACTTCAGGAGTTTGGGTGTCGTTTTTGTTTATATTGCAAGCATTTACCTAAATTCATACCTTTATATATCAAGGCAGATTTGTTGTTTTAATTGGAGGCGTTGCTCCCAAACGGCGGAAGTTGCTCATGCCGAAGCTACTGATCAGGTAATATCATTTTATTATTTTGGTCTTTCTTTAATGTTATTATCGTCAAAGTAATTGTCTAATATATGCATCATGTATTGCTCCCTTCTATTATTTCTGCTTTAAAATGAGTTTAACTTCTCTATTACATTATATTTCTTTTTTGTCCTGTATCATGTTTTACTTTGATCCGTTTTGTTATTCATACTATTTTGTTATAATTGTTATTTGTCTTGCTTTTTTAAAAATAGTGAAGAGGAAAAAAAAAAAAAAAGGTTCCCAAGTAGACCCTAAAACCAGACTAGACAAATATGATAGGTTTCAAATTCCAAAAATTGAAAACCGATTCTAAGTAGGTTCTGGGTCTATCCTAGCATTGATTACCCTTAGGCTACGTTTGGTCGTCCGGATTTCTAATCGGGATAGGACTGGATAGGATAGGATATGAAATCCTGAGATTTTTTTTATATCCTGTCAATTGTTTGGTGAATCGCAATATTAAAGTCGGATATATTTTCATCATATCACGTACATTTTTTTTTTTTTTTATATAAACGGCATATCATTATAAATGAACTTAAATGTTCATGAACCGAGATGGTGAAAATCTCTCGTAACACTATTCTTTAATTTATTTTTATTTTATTTTCCCTTTTTTTATATTATCTTCTTTATTATTTATTTTTTCCCCTGTCATCATTATTTAATAAAATTTTATCAAATAGTAAAATGTACTAAGATACCTAAAATATATAATAAATATAAATATTTAATTTATAGATTGAATGTTTATTAAAAGATAGAATTAAAATTGATATATAAATTAAAATAGGAATAATTAAAAATGATTTTTTTTAATTTTTAATTTCTTAAATTATAATTCAAATATTATTTATATTGAAATATCATTTCAATTTTATTAATTTAATAAGTTTGTTATTCGAGAGAAATAACTTTCCTAGTATGGACATTAAAAATCCTATCCACCTTTATCCTACCTCTTCCATGGATAATTTTATTCTGTCTATATCCCCTTTATATCCGACTTTATCTTGTCATGAGCAAGCACTAAACATAAGATAGGATAAATCATATCCTATCATGAATTTTATCCTGACTGCCAAACGCAGCCTTAATTGCCTCTCTCTCTCTCTCTCAAGCACTCTGTGGTCTTGCTCTCTTTGTCTCAGCTCAGTCCCATTATCGTGGTCGGGGCTTTGGCCGTCGTCTTGGATGTGGATCCAAGATAGGTCGGTTCTCAACATTACTAATTACGTAGAAATTGTGAATTAGCTTGAATAGGAAATTACTTTTAAAAAAGGGCCGGTCCTCGGTTTTACCACAAACCGACCGATTATTGATTCAGTGTCTGAGTCCATATTTCTGGAAGAGCCCCCCTGCTTTGGTTCCCAGATTCATCTCTATAATCAAACCATCCAGACCATACACTCCAATAAATGGTTCGCATGCGCAAACGTCTCCAATGACTTATGCAATCCACCCTGACGTCGAGTTGTGACTCCATATGCTCCGTTGAACATAGAGAGAACTAGTATCTTTAATTTTTCGTAATTTTGGAAAATATGCGAATGCTTAAAAAAGATGAGAATTTTTGTTTGTTTGTAAAACTATGAAATTTATATCAATTATTTGAATGATTAATATCTGAATATTAGTGATGGAACTTCTAAGTTGTAAGCTTTATGGCCTCCAAGGCTATTCATTAAGAGATGTAACAAATAATTTAGTGAAATAGGGAAATTATATCTTTAAACAAAATATAATTAAGGAAATTCAAGTGTTTTACCGAAACATACAGCTTTATATCCTTTTCGGCTGCGTCATTACCACGTAAACGGATTACGGTCGAAAGGGCATTTTTGTAATTTCATCAACCTAGTTTATTGGCCCTAGTCAGTTTAGCTGTGGTTTTAAGGAAGCTATCTCTCGCGTGGTCAACGCATTAACGAGTTAAGTGGCTATAAATTGTATCCTAATTTCTAAAATTGGATAGATTTTGCATTGAAAATGGGGTTATATGGGTGAATTCAAATCATTTAATGCATGATCAGTTATAACATATAAATATTGAATCATCACCCATGATTGACCTAGGTATTGTAGCATGATCATGTTCAAAGATCAGTTCTATTTCGAGCTTAATCATGAAAAATACGATTTTATAGGCCTTTGATCACAGCTGTTATGGTATTTTAGTCTTAATTACAACCAATGTAATTTCTAGGCTTTGTCACTTAACGAAGTGTGACCATGATGTTAAGATATTATGATATTAAGATGATATAATAGCTGATATTTCATCATGAGATTTAAATGTGGTACTTCTAACAAGTGTAACATGTCACATAATTGATACAAAATCTACATCATTCACCATTCGATCCCCCATTGAGCTGTGATTTGCTCACTCCTTTCAATTACCATTTCAATTTCTGAAAATAGAGGAAGTTTAATAAAATATATGTGAAGGGTGATCCACAGTAGCGTGGGGCTTTGTTACAGACTATTTGAATAAAGTTTATTAAATTGAAATTTATGAGTTTCATTGTTTTTCAGATTTCAAGCGAAAATGGTACACCAGTCCTAGGAATCCATAAATCTCCTTGAATGAATCTTCTCACTGAAAATGGTCCGGCCTCCTCAGGACTCTTGAGGACATGAAAACCTGGCCAATTCACCCTCCTCTCTGTTGACGCTCCGTGGCCTAAGTTCATGTACTCCCCGTAAAATAGAGTCTTGAGGGCGAACTCACCACTCCACTCCTTCCATCCCTTTGAGTCTATCAGCCCATCTAGATTTGTCTTCATGATTACCGTCCTCGAGTACTTCTTCCATGGCCGTCCTAGGTAGCTCTTGAACGAGCCCTTAACTGACGCGAAGTCGAGGGCTGGGGCAATTCGCGATCCGTGAATCGAGATCCCTGTGTTCTCATATTTGTCATCTCGACCCTGAGCGGTCACCATGTTGGCTTGGTGGTCCATCGGCCTCCTGACAAAGATATCACAGTTTTGGAAGATGACAGCTGCATCGCCGAAGATGAAGTCGATGGTGCCGTAGATGTGGCAATCACGGTAGAATTGCCGCAAGGAGTGGGTGAAGAGCGTGTCTTGGTAGGCCTTGAAGCTACATCGGTAGAAAACGGATTGGTCTGAGCTGACCATTAGCGCGACAGCTTGGTGTTTATGGGGACCCGCCATATTCTCAAATGTCATGTCCCTTGCCCAGAAGCCATCCCCAGAGATAGCTGCATAGACTTTTGAGAGATTAGTTAAAAGGGCTTATTGATTGATGGGCCACTCAATGACTAACTTTTTTAGAGCTTAATTTCTTACCAAATGTAGCTGAAGCCAAAGTGGTGGAACCGTCTGGAACATTTTTGCTGCCGGTAACAACAGTCCGATCCATGCCATCGCCCACGAACATCACATTCTTCATGTCCCTTCTGATCTCGACTTTCTCGTTATAGACTCCCGATTTCACAAAGATCACCACTCTCTCGGGCCGACTCTTGCCCATTCTAGCTAATGCGGCGATGGCGTCTTTGATCATCGTGTAAGTGCCGGAGCCATCCTTCGCCACAACGAAATCGGCCTTGGATGTCACTGCACTCCATGACGCTAAAAGCCCACCATTTGGGTCCGGTCCAAACCTCGGTGACGTTCCTATAAACGGGGGATAACCATACGTTTTTATTACATAAGGGAATTTGTTAGACACAGTAATGGTACAATGGTTGGTAGTGAGAAATAGCATGAAGACCGATGGAATCAAAGGCACCACATTCATTATTCCATTTTAGGTGTTCGATCTAAAGAGCTCAAATCATGCTAATGGCCTTGGGCCACCTAAGAAAAGATAAAAGACCAAGCCAAATTGGCAGCTATACAGAATGCATACATGCGTTTATGTCTTTATTCAACTCAATTTATTCGAGCAGATTCGACCTTTTTCGGGCCTTTTACGACTCGATGTAATTGCATCTATAACCTCAATGACAAGACAAAGTCCAATTAAAAAATATAAAATTGTGTACATACTCAAGCTTCCTTTTTATAAATTTTGTA
Source organism: Eucalyptus fibrosa (assembly GCA_017140475.1). Classification (NCBI taxonomy): domain Eukaryota; kingdom Viridiplantae; phylum Streptophyta; class Magnoliopsida; order Myrtales; family Myrtaceae; genus Eucalyptus; species Eucalyptus fibrosa. Next base: position 16,112,627 of record CM029509.1, read on the forward strand.
GCGATAAAACATTTTTTAACCCGCAATCCTTTTAAATGGATCCCACATGAAATCTACACAATTTAAATACCGTGAATGCACCAAACTCGCATGCATTTGGTGCGCCATTGATTTGCATTACTTCCTTATAAGTTTCTTGATCTTGCCATCACCACCACCCGCAAGTTATCACCCTCCCAACAGACGAAATTATGATTTCGACAAAAAAAAAAAAACAGACGAAATTATGATACTTAAGATAGTCTTATGGATATTGCTCTACGACTAATAATATTTGATTATATAAAGCTGTGTAAGGACCATTTAATGAGAGGGCTTCAACCGACTGAAAAAGAACATTTACTCTTGAGCTCTTTAGACTAAGTGTCAATTCTTTTCACCGCACTAAAAGAAGGAAATCACAAAATTACAGATAAAAAGGATGAAAAGAGCAATCAAGAAATAAATCGAAGAGCACATTAAACTAGAACTTAGACAATCTTTATACAGAACTTAAGCCAAATAAAAATATATTAAAACCAATTAAGAAATAAATGGAAGAGTACTAGAACTTAGACAATCTATATATACAGAACTGAAGCCAAATAATAACATATAAAGAAAAAAACAGAGAGGAAACAGTGCATCCTCTCCAAACAGTTTACATCAACCTATTGTGTTTTTCTTTAAGATGGACCAAGTATAGAATATGTTCACTAGCATAGCAATACGAGTTCGATACTCTATCTATATGAGAGGAGCACATTTCACATGTCCACCGACAATATATAATGTAAATATCGTATGGATATAGAGAGTCCATTCCTCGTGTCCACCCTAACATGCACGTACTTTTTTGCTTTTCGATAACCCACATGCATGTACATTCTTTTTCATTGATAGACTATAATTTGGTATTATTGGCGTCACTAGTATTACTAGTCTTTCGAAATGATTATGCGCTTTGTCATGTCTGCTAGTTGAAAATAATTAAAAAAGAAACCTCTTCCAAAAATTAGCACTCTGAGCAGACGACTAAGACCAAGAAAGCAAATAAATTACCCCTCCCAACACTCGTTTCTCTTCCATACAAAGCCAAGGCATGGCGAAGTGAGCGAGTCAGGTTAACCATCAAACCCCCACTTAGGCCATCCAAAGAAGCATGACCCTCCTCCTGCAAGCCATCCAAACAAGTCCGGTGGTTCGCCGACACGCTGCTCAGCCACGTCTGAGTGTCCTCGACCGTGTGATCCTCCCTGTCTAGTAACTGCATGAGCCGAGACTCACTGTTTCTGTAGAGCTTAGAGCAATCGCTCAGAGCCAAACTATGCCTCATCACGTTGCTGTTGTTGCTGATCTCTTTATCGATGTTTTGGTCAAGGGACATGAATTTGTGGTCTACCAAGATTTTGGCCTGCGAGACCATTGATTTGGCTGCACGAAGGGCCTTGTGTGCTTGAGTGCTAGAGGTGGCGGTGGCGGTGATGAAGACGGTGGTGTTGGTGGTGGTGGCGGCGGCGATCAGGAGGACGAGAGTGGCGGCGAGAATGCAAGTGGACATTTTGCTTGGTTTGTGGTGGAATGTTTCCTGCCGAGACAAAGTGAAAATGTAGTATTTTGAACGGATGAAGTTGTGATGGGACGAGGCTCATTTATAGTAATTGCCCGAGGGGGGCAACACCTGGACCCTGGTCATGCCCATGTGTCGTCGAATGGAGATGGCGTACTGGCACTAGGATACCAGGGCACTGATCTAAGTTTCAGAAGGTCAGCCCATGAGTTTGAAGAAGCTATTCTTAAACTACCATGGTGGTGTTTTCGTCAGCTCAGCTTCTCAAGGGCTAGAAACCATGTGGGTCAACGTAAAAACATAAAAATAATAAAATCGAGGCTAATGTTTACAGGAGAGTGCTTTAAGATGTGAACGTATATTACCCTCCTCAGTTTCTCATTTGTAAAAGCTTAATACATTCTGAATTATAGTAAGCTAGATCATAAACTTTAATGACATGTTCAGTCATCCTTCCGCAGTTGCAGGAGCGGAAAAACTAGGGACGAAAGCGCTCGGACAACGTGAAGACGCAGCATGTGAAAAAACTGAGGTTAATTTCTCGAAACCCTAGTATCGTGTAGCAATGTATATACATACTGAGTACTCTATGAAATGTATGAGATCTTATGAGATTACTGCTGACTATTATAAAAATTTAAACTATTAGATAAATGTTTACTTTAATATTTAAATATTATACCACTTCTCCCCTTATGTTTAGTTTGGTTTGGTGTGATTTATTATTTAAATATTTTAATACTCCTCTTCATGTTTAGTCTAGTCCTTTATCTAGTACTAAGCATAGAAATTTAATTGAGAGACAAATGGAACTCAGAAAGATTCGAAATTAGGAACTTCAACTCTTATATCATGTGAGATTTTGTGAGACCACTATCAACTGTTCTAAAAGTTTATATTATCAAATAAAGACATTGTTTATTATTTATATATGTTAAAAGAATGAACTTGACAAGAGCCGGTTGACGTGTCAAATGGGGGCAACCAGGTGATGGTGATTTGGCACGGCCATGCATACGTGTTGCCATGCTCACTTGGGTCAATGTAGAAATGGAAACTTATAGCACCGACACAGATGTGTACAAGCAGGTGACGAGGGGCTCCTTCGAACGCGAGATTATTCTTGTTATTTTGCGAAGCTATGTAAGAAAGTGCTGATGCTGTGTTTTTTTGGGTCCTTCATGCCTTATGCGGATGCGGATGCGGATGGAGTAACCAAGTGGCTAGTCGTTTGAACACGTGTGAGGCGATTTTCCTGATCATTCACTCACCCAGCAAAGGCATACAGAAGATTAGATCCCCCGTAGAAACAGGTTTAGTCCTTGGTTTTAGTGGACATAAGTCCGCTTCCTGATTTCTAATTTTTGGAACTGATGCTACGCAAGTAGGTTTTAAGTTCTAGGTGTTGAACCCATCTACTTGCTCAAAAATCGATTGGAATCCATTTTTTGAAACTCGAAGAAGGTGATTGATGGTTCCGGTTCTAATAAGTTAGATTTCTAGTTCTAGATTTGGAACATACCTAACTGAGAAGCAATCATTCCTAAATTTAGCTCCGCCTCACTCTCAACTGGACAAGGTAACCACTCTATGATCTTGCCCTCTCTCTCTCTCTCAGTTCAATCTCAGTTAGGGCTCTAGCATGATCTTCCAGCTGTTGTTGATAACTCCATAAAAATAGAGTTCATTTCATCTATTTTAGACACAAATAATACAAAGTTAGTGAGAAAATACTTGGATTCCTAGATTTACTCAAATTTTCCTTGTTTATGGACCATGATGATATATACGGAAAATAAGGAAAAAATGGTGAGAAGAAGGAAAGGAATATGCCACCCACGGAAATGTTGGAAGGTGGATGCCATATCAGGAATTCTATGATTTATTCCTAATTTTGTGTGAAAGCGTTGAAAGGCGGACACTAATTTTGGAATTCTGTAATTTATTCTATAATTTTACGTGAAAGATAAGCAATTTTCTTGTGTTAGGAGTCTTGGATATTATCCTATTGAGAGCTTGGGAGGCATAATTAGATTTTTATTTGTAAATCATTTTTCATTGTTTTGGGAGTTTTTTTTTTTTAAGTATTTTGAAGAGAAGATAAAAAGTTGTAACAGAAATCTTGTTCTTTAATTTAATATGTTAGGTTTAATTTATATTTCCATTTTTTCCTTTTATTATGTTCTAATATTCTTTTGTTAAGACTATGATGTAACTTGACCATGGTAATATGAATTTCATTCTTTTTATGTTTTGCAAGTGATTTCATTGATATGAATTATATATTAATGTGCTTAATGTTTTTAAATGATTGACTATCATTTGAATGATTTGATATGTATGTTTGAGATTGAGAAGTGATAATATGCAATTATTCCTTATAAAATATAATCATAAATTAAATGTGAATAGATGTATACCATGTTATTTGTGTGATTTCGATGATAAGGTAGTCCAAAAGATTCATTATAAATCATGAATCTTCACATATTTTAATGCACTTATATTTATTTAAATTCACATAGAAATATAGTGGAATGATAAATTGAGTATGTTTGCTCTAGGATAGTAAATAAATTAGGAAAGTATGCTATCACATAAATTATTTGAATGATTAATATCTGGTGATTATTGATGGAAATTATGATTTATAACCTTTATAGCCTCTAAGGCTATTCTCGTAGAGATTTAACAAATAATTTATTGAAATTGAGAAATTATATCTTTAAGTCATTTTGTTGGAAACAAAATCTACTTTACGGAAATTCCTGTGTTTTACTGAAACATATGGCTTTAGATCTTTTTTGGCAGCACCATTAGTTATCCCATACATGGATTACGATCGAAAGGCCGTAAGTTCACTAACTTGGTTTATTGCCTCAAGTCATTATAGGGCGTGTTTAGTAACGTTTTTGTTTCGGGAACAATTTCTTTTTAGAAATACTTTTTTTTTTTATTTCTATTCCTGAGAACAGTTTATGAATATTTTAAGGCATTGATAATTATATAAAATTTATAATTCTTGGAACAGAAATGCATTTGGTATGAGCCCAAATGTTTTTGTGATTTAGAGTTTCTTTTGATTTATTAATAATTTTATTGCATTTTCTTCTTTTCTTTTTTCGTTTTCTTCTCCTCCCTCTTAGCCGGCCGCCGACCTTGGCCATGGCCGGCTGGTGATCCACCAAATGAGGGTTGGTGAGGTCGCCGGCCTTGGGGGAGCCTCGCTAGCTATCAGTGAGGTCCCCCCGAGCCTCACCATGGCTTAGTGAGGCTCGATCTGATAACCTGAAATTTGGTCCCTATTTTCAAATATATGAAATTGTTATTTCATCGATGCACTTATGATTATTTTACTCTAAACTGATCATTCACGAGTTAATTAATCTATTGTGTAAGGTTGTAAATGGTTAAAACGTTGTAAATGGTTAAAACGCGAAAGACCAAAGAATTCAATTAGAGATCAATCACTTGACTATAATGATCGACAATGATCAATACTACATTGTTATAAGTCAATTAGCAAATTGATATAAATCTATTCGACGGAAATAGGTAGTCGGTTCGTAGGTGATTCCGTATGATTACGATATTTGCGTCGAACAACGATAAATTGATATTCTATTGATATTGTACAAATGATACGTAATTGAACCTTCACGGATTATATGACAATTGATAGCTGTCCACCACTCGAAGAAGCACAAATATGGATAAAAAATTAATGATCACGGGTCAACTGCACGAAATTCCTAAAAGTCACCCCATAGTTTAGGTTGTGCTAAAGTTGCATTCGATCAATTTTAACCATGAAATTTAATTCGATTTTGGATATCGAGCTTTCGAGGGTCGCAAAACTAATTTATTAGACATCGCCTCATTTTCCATCGAATTATTGGCAAGTTCGAAATTTTTGGAAAATGAATTATTGGATGGAAAATTGAAAGTCGGAAAGGAAAACCAAATCCAATGATAAAGTTGCAATTTTTTGACCAAAATTTTGGCTTTAAAGATGAAAAGAAAATAAGAAGATATGAAGGAGATGAAGAGCTTGGCTAGGAGGATTTTGGGGAAGAGAAATGATGATTTTTTGGGAAAAAAATCTTAAGAAATCCCTTCTCCTTTCCCCCTCTCTCTGTCTCCTCACCCCTCCTCACGTTTTCCCTTTTGTTTCGCCGAAGCAGCCCACTTCCCCTTTCTTCTCTCTCCTTTGCTGTCATTCTCCTCAACTTCTTCATCTTCTTCTTTCTTCATTTCCTTTTCCCTTTGTTGCCAAAAGCCACCACCCATCATCACCATCTCCTTCCGCTAAACCCCATCGCAACCATCTTCATTCCACCATCATCTTCATCCCACCCCCACCATCACACGCAACACCACCACCCGATCCACCATCATTGCCGTTGTGTTGCTACTGCACTGCCGCCGCCGCCCCCTCAACGCCGTCACTCGCCTGCGTCTCACATGTTGTTCGCTGTCACCGCTGTTCTGCCAGTTCACCACCACCAAGCCCAACACCTCCCCCTCTCTTTGTGGCCATGAGCCTTGAAAGGCTTCGCCGCTGCCATTTGAATTCCCGTTCAATCTAGGAACGCCGTATTCTCAATGCCGCCATGCTTCCGTCGCCATGAGCTTGCCATTTTTGGAAAACCCGTGAGTTAACTCATAATCCTTGATTAGGTAGTTAATTACGTTTAGATTGTAGGTTAGCTTAAGGTTAATGATGGTTAGTATTGGTTAATTTTATTTTAGCCTTAATTGCGATTAAGGATGGTTTAGATTAAAGTTAAGCGGTTAGTTTAAGTAATTATGATTAGATTTAATTAATCGTGGTTAGATTAATTAATTGGGTTTATTGTTACTTAATCATAATTAGTTTAATTAATCATAGTTTTTAAAATTAATGGTGATTAATTTTTGATTAATTATAGTTAGATTAATTAAGAGAGTTTAGCCTAATTAATCGTGATTAGTGTAATTTAATGACGGATTAGCCATAAAGCAGAATTTTATGCTTGTTTTATTGGAGGACCTATGCATAGTTCCGATTATTTGAACTTATTATGCTGTGCTATTGGTTGTATAATATATATGCTTTGGTTACTATTTTCAAAGAAGGCTTTATGGACAAGAAAATAGAGAATTTTTAGGTGTTGGGTTGAGACGCCAAGTTTTGCGTGTGAAATTGAGCAATGTGGTTTTAAAATAAAAGTGGACAAAGTTTGACAGGTCGATTTCAATTATGTGACCACATACAAATATATTAATGGAATTTTAAAAGTAAAAATTTCTAAGATTTATTATTTGAGCATGAACTACGTTTGCATTGGCTAAGTCAAAATATAAAAATTTGCTTGAGTGGTTGAGTGCTCATGTGGTCATGTAATGAATCCGATGCGTATGATTACGTGGGATAATGGTCATGCTTTGATGCGTATAAATATGTGAGACGATACCCGATTTTTATTGGATGTCTGATGGGGCTTCGGATGCCGAGTCATGGTTGAGGCTGGACCAATACTCCTAATGGAATGCTATCCTGACGCGTATGAGTACGCGGGATGATGACGTACCCGATGGAGCGGGACGATGCTCGGTTATGCCGGAAGACCGCCAACTCTTGTGTTGGTCGTGACCCGAGGGGTCGTAATAATTGAAACACATATGTTGGCAATGGGCATGAAATTTATCGAGTGTGTTTTGATTATTGTTTATGTTTGTTGCACTAATATTGTCATGTGAGATATACTAACGTGTAGGAGTGCGCCAAGGTGAGGTAAGTTTATATATGGTATGTGTTTAGGCTGCCTTCGAGACAAATTAGCATCTTAGTTGAGGCTTAGGCTGTTAACTCGCTGAGATTTATATCTTACTCTGTTATTGTTAATTGTTTTCAGGCCCGTAGTATGGAGAACTGTCGTGTGCAGTTTGGGCCCTCGATGGACCAAGATGTGGGCATGCTTGCGTCACTTTTTGTTGGCCTCGTCGTTAGTGAAGTTCAAGTTAACCCTGACCTTGCAGGTTTTTGAAATGGTTGGTAGGACGTGGTAATTGTTAAACTCCTAAGGTTAGCAAGTTGATTAATAAATGCATCACTTTTGGAAATTGTCTATTGTGCTTTACTATCCGTATACTTTGCTGCTTTGACTGGGTGGTTTTATAAATTGCTTCCTCACGTGTTTAATCAAAATATAAAAAGAATGACTCAGCGACGCGTCTTGGGGTGTTACAATTTAATCGACCATTGAGGGATGTTCGTGCACTCAGAGTTTGGGGTGTGACACTTGATCTTGCTTGGCCATCGCGAGGTCAGCCTTGCCCACCTAGGCAATGCCAACCTCGCGGTGGTTGGGCGAGGTCAAGCCTTGTCGTGGCCAGGCAAGGCTCAGCCACGATGAGTCTCAGGGGGCCCTCGCCTAGGCACGGCAAGGCTCGGCCGAGCCTTGTCAATGGTCGGCGAGCTCGGGGCGACCTCGCTAGGGGTTGGCGAGGTCGTTTGACCTCGTTTGGCCAATTGTTGGTCAATGCTGAGGCTGGCGACTGGCGTGGGGAAGAAGAGATGAAGAGAAAGAAAGAAAAGAGAGGAAGAAAAGAAAGAAAGGTCATGTGAACAAAAAACAATTTTTTCTTTTATTTTTTGTTTCCATTTCAAATCTACTTCAAAGAAAAAAATTTATTAAATGCGTTTCTATTTTATTTCTATTTCGGGGAACAAAAAAATAGAAACAGGTGTCCAGAGAGCGTTACCAAATACTTTCTTAGTTGTTGGTATACGGAACAAGATAAAAGGGAGCAATCTCTGATTGGTGTGGTCAAATCAACGCTTCAATGAGGTGAATGGCTAAAAATTGCATACTAATTTATAAATTTGGATAGATTTTGCATCGAAAAGGGTTATGTGGGTGAATCATTTGAAATCATATAATGCACGATGAAATATAACTATATATATAGAAAGATAGAATTATAACCCATGATCAACCTACATATTGAGGCATTATTATGTTTACAGATTGGTTTTGTTATTGAGCTTAATCATAGCAAATACGATTAGAGGGCTTCATCAAAGCTAATATTATATTTTAGGCTTAATTACAATAGATGTAATTTTTGGGCCTCGTCACGTGATGAGGTGTGACGAAGATGTTAAGATATGTTGCTCTATATTAGACATTGAGATGATAGACGATAGTTGATATTTCATTATGGGATTTAAATGTCGTACTTCTTACAAATGTAATGTGTCACCTACTTAATAAGAAATCTACATCATTCACGTCTCAAGCCCTATTGAATTATGATTTGCTCACTCCTTCCAATTATCATTTCAAGTATTGATAGTGGAGGAAGTTTAATCGAATGCATGTAAAAGAGTGATTCGCAGTAGCATGGAACTTTGTTACAGACTATTTGAATAAAGTTTATTAAGTAAAAATTTGTGATTCTCATTATTTTTCGTACATCACGTGAAAATGGTACGCTAGTTTAAGGAATCCATAAATCTCCTTGAATATTGATGGTGTTAACATCTAAATTTTGGCGATCTATTTAATTATCCATCACATAGAAAAATTAAAGATTGACCTCGACCTCCAACAAAAAATATTAAATTAAATTGCATGTAGTTGTTAGAAGCATATTTCAATTAATTGCATTAGTATTGGATCGGTGGTGGATGGTCATGAACTTAAAGTGAACTTACTGAGCCCATGGAATGGGACAAAATTTGGCTAGCACTAGAGGACCAGGTGGGTGAAATTTGTATGGGAAGATGGCCAAATTGAGGTTACTTTAATCTAATTTCATCCTAAGGAAATTAATTAAAACATGTCCTGAGCTTAATTTAATCCATTATATGGAAAAGGCCTAAATTAAGCCCGTGAGATCAAGTTTAAATTTAGTTTTGCACTATATATATAGTACATTATACCTCACAAATTAGGAATCGGCGAATAGAATCTCAAAACACATAGAGAGATTCATGGGAGAGGAACTCCCCCGCGCCGGCGGCAAGCTGCTGTCGCTGCACTGCCCGTTGCATCGCGGACTCCCCCTTTGCGACGTGGACGCTCGCTGCCGGCACTCTGCTGCCCGAGCCCCGCGTGGAGATCCCAGGTTACTCAGTGAAGTGCACCATTCCTCACCGCCGTGACCTCAGGTTCGTGGCTTCATCAACGCGAGCACTTGCCTAGCGGCCATGCTACTTGATTTGCCGGTCACTGCAAGTCCCTCCCCGTGAAATCAAGGCTTGAAGAGGAGGAATAATCGGTGGGCCTGCAATACAATTCACGAAGGCGCGTGGTTACTAGAGAAACGGAGAGCAGAGAGCCCGGCCCACACGTGTGAAGAAAGGAAGGAAGGGCTAATAAAAAGTAATAATAATAATTCTTTGGTCGCATGGGGATGTCTTTCTTTGGCTATTCCTTCTTGGATTTTGCTTCATGGTTTCACTGCTCTGTCCACCAATTTTTTCGTTCGAATGCTAGAGGCCATTATGGACGCCTCATTCTTCAAAGACGTCTCCTTTCTCGCGCGGTGCTAATGCGATTAGTTCGCCGCTCATGAATTGACGCTGTCCGCGACGTCCCGACGCTGCACCGCACTCGTCAAGCTCATCCTTGAACTGAGCGGATCCATTGAAGTTTCTGTTTTTGCAGGTTCATTGACCACCATCGATGTTGTTGTCACTTGCCATCGTTGATGCCGTTGCTTGCCGCCGCCATCCCATGTCATGGAGCCAGTTGCAATCTCAGTCCGATTGTGATTGGTTTAAATTTGGAAAGAATATTTTCAAATTAGGTAAAGTGCTTATCTCTATCCATTTCGAAATATTTTACTATCTTATTTGAATGAATTTATATATTAAGTTAGATATTAGATATATTCCATTAGATATTAGGTATATTCTGTTAGATATTTACTTAAATAATGTAATATCTACAATATTCTAAGATACCCTCTCAAGTTAGAAAACTTTCCTAACTTAGTAATGTATTGTTCGATTTCTAACCATGAGATATGATGCTTGTCAGTGGGCTATCCGATTTCTGACCACGAGATACAATGATCATCGGTTAATTTCGGGTGCATAGTCGAGATAGATGATATGAGATCATGGATTGCATTATTTAATTAAATATTTATTCATTGTTTTATTGCTTTCCTTAAAAAGGAAAACCCCCAAAAAAAATACATTTGAACCGGATATGATTCTTGCTAGAATATTGCTTGTTTTATGCTAGATTGTTGTTTTGATTAAGTATTTTATTTATTCCGAATTTCCAAAATAAAAAAAAAAACCAAAAACTTTGCTTTAGGATGTTAGATTTCCTTTTCCTTAATTAAAATTGCATGTTTAATTTTTGGTTAATTTTTATTTCGAGTTTTGATTAAAAAGAAAAAAAAAACATAAAAAATGTCATGTGCATCACATAGAATTAGGTCATCCCTTGCATGTCATTTAGTCATTGCATGTTTATGATCATTTAAATGTATGACATATTAGGATAGTTTCATATAATAATTGCCCATCATTAGATCTTGTCATTTAATTAATATCGCATGACATAAAGTTTGCATGCTAGGTTGCACATTGCATGTCACGTTCATATAGACACATTTTTGTGTGTCATTGAATTACATTGCATGTAAATTAGGTTCCATTAAATAAGAGAAAATCCTAAAAATAGATTAAATGACTTCGTGTTAATTAGAAATCATATTCGGGGCTATTGATGTGAATTTTGAGATGTTTTCGTTTCTATGGGGTAAATCTTGCAATTCATTTATTATTTTATTGGACGTTAAATTAGTGGTTTGTGCACCCGCATGGTCATCTCACATATTAGAAAGTAATAAAATGGATTTAAATTGCACAATAAACACTTTTTCATGAAAAGAATGGTGTCGAAAGGGTACCGGAGATATCTAGTGTAATCAAGTTTTTGTATCCAAAATTCCTGATTCGCAGGAGTAAAATAATTATTTTGTTATTTTACTTAGATGTCTAATCGACATACCATAAACTGCTTAATGGTAAATACATATTGAAAATGATTTGTTAAGACCATGAACCCTAAGTTGCGAATAAATATAGCCTTGGGAGAGCTCGAATTAGGCTAATATTTAATAATTCATTAGCCGAACTCCTAGGTGGTGTGCCGTGAGGGTAAGGTCGCGACAAATGGTTAACTTGACCCGGTCACTTAGCCATGCCTTGGCTTTGTACAGAAGAGGGGCTGTTAGGAGGGGCAATTCATTTGTTTTCTCGGTCTTAGTTGTTTGTTTGGAGTGTTAATTTTGGAAGCTAAACTTTTTCTATTTTTAATTATTTTCAACTAAAAGATAGAACAAAGGGCATAATCATTGGAAAGATTAGTAGTATTAGTAATTATAATAATATCAATATAATCCAAAAATGGAAATGAATGTATATGCACGTGGGTTATTAAAAAGCAAGAAAGTATATACGTGCCACTGGCGTGCAATCGAGCGTGTCAACGATGTGTGGTTGGTGACTAATTTGAGCTCTTTAAATCGAACACCTGAATTTCTAATATTTTGCACAATAAGTTCCTTTTTTTAATAAGATTATATGGTGATCACCCCCTATTCCTAAGGACTCTTGAGGACATTGAAATCTGGCCAATTCATCATTCTCTCTATTGATGTATTGTGGCCCGACTTCACGCACTCTGCCATAAAAATAGGGTTTTCATGGCGAACTAGCTATTCCACTTATCCTATCCCTTCGGGTGTATCAACTTGTCCAAATCCGTTTTCATGATCACCATCCTAGAGTACTTCTTCCATGACCGTCTCGGGTAGCTCCTGAATGAGCCCTTGATTGGCGTGAAGTTTGGGGTGAGGGTGATCCGCGACATGTGGATTTAAATCCCGTGTCCTCCTGCTCACTTTCTCGACCCTAAGCCATCGCTATGTTGGCCTAGTGGTCCATTAGCCTCTTGATGATGATGTTGCGATTTTGGAAGACAACGGCCGCGTTGTCAAAAATGAAGTCGATGGTGCCGTAGGCGTGTCAATCGCGGTAGAATTGCTGTTAGGAGTATGTATATAGTGTATCTTGGTAAGCCTTGAAGCTACATTGGTAGAACACGGATTGGTTCAAGTTGATCAAAAGTTCAATGGTTTGATGCTTTCATGGACCAGTTATATTCTCAAACGTCATGTCTTTTGCCTGGAAGCCTTCCCCAGAGACAGCTACATGAATTTTGAGAGATTAGTTCAAGAGCTAATACGTTAATAAGCTAGCCATCAACTAATGTTAGCTTGATTTCATAGTGGTAGAACCATTCAAAACATTTCTGCTATTGATGACAACGGTCTGATCCATGTCGTCGCCAACGAAGATTATATTCTTCATGTCCTTTTCAATGTTGACTCTTTTATTGTAGACTCCTGATTTCATGTAGATCACCACTCTCTCGGGCCGTTTCTCACCCATTGCAGCAAGTGCGGCCACAGTCTCATTCATTGTCTCTTGAGAGTCGGAACAGTCCTTTGTCACAATGAAATTGACCTTGGATGTTGCTGCATTCCATGATGGTAAAAGCCCACTATTCGATTGGTCCCAACCTTGGTATTGTTCTTGTAAGCAAGCAGGGATAATAATCATGTGATTCTACTACAAAAATGAATTTATTGGACATAAATAAAAAAATGAATTTGACTAGTGATGATAATAATACAAAGTATAATTTATCAATGAAAATGAGTGTATATACATGTGGGTTATTGAAAAGAAAAAAAGTATATACATGCCATCCGCGTGTGGCTAGCGTGCCAACGGTATGTGTAATTGGCGTGCCATGATGATTTGAGCTCTTTAAATTGAATACTTGAATTCCTAGTATTGTGTCCAATAAGTTCCTTTTTTCTTAATAAGATTATATGGTTATTACCCCTATTCTTGAAGACTCTTGAGGGCATTGAAACCAGGCCAATTCACCCTCCTCTCCATTGACACACCATCACCCAACTTCATGTACTTCTCGTAAAATAGGGTCCTAAAGATGAGCTCGCCGCTCCACTTATCCTTTTCTTTCGGGTCTATTAATCCGTCAAGATCCAACTTCATGATTATAGTCAAGATCCGCCATTTATGGCCGTCCCAAATAACTCCTGAATGAGCCCTTGACCAATGCAAAGCTGGGGGCAAGAGCGATTCGCAACATAAGGATCAAAATCCTCATATGCTCTTCCTCACTTTCTTGACCTTGAGTTGTCACGACGTTGGACTGTTGGTCTATTGGCCTCTTGACAAAGAAGTCACAATTCTGAAAGACAATGGCCGCATTGCCGAATATGAACTCGATGGTGCCGTAGACATGGCAGTTGCGGTAAAAGTGCTACTAGGAGTATTTATAGAGCTTATCTTGGTAAGCTTTAAAGTTACACTGGTAGAAGATAGATTGGTCCAAGTTGACCAAAAGTGCAATGGCTTGGTGTTTTTCGGACCAGCCGTACTTTTGAATGTCATGTCTCTTGCCTAAAAGTCTGTGACACCCCGAACCCTTCGCAGGTTGTCACCAGCGCCGGTGTTACACTTTCTTTCCTTCTATCTATCTTGTACTTAAAACAAGCGTCATTAATCACAGGCATTTTTTTTTTTTTAAAGCGGTCCCAACGCGACTCATAGCGGAAGCAAATTAGACATCTCCATCTTTCCCCTTACTAACCATGATACCAATACACACCACTAATCATCAGACTATAAAAGATAAGCCATGCCACTTTTATTTACATATTATCGATGGGTTTTTCACGGGTCGATACAACAAAAAGGAGACCAAGATTTTCAACTACGCTCGGCCTCATCCCAAAAAGATACTACGACCCCTAAAGAAAATCACATGACATCCCCCCATCCAACAGTGGCGGCTATTCCCAAAAAGATGACACCAGCTCTCTACCCTTCACGCAACCATCACACCCATCCAGGTGCATCGGGTGGTGGTGGCGGCAACATCCCCCTAAACACTCCGTCTCGGCGGACATGAACAGACAAAAACTCCTGGATGACTGGGCCATCAGCCAAGCCCACGTCGTACATGACCAGCACACGCACTCGCACATATGTCAGTCCAGGGATAGTGACGCAGTCGATCTCCGTACATTCTACTTCTACATCTGACGAAATACCATAGAAGGTGCCTCGCGTGACGGTAGGAAGCGGCATCTTTCTAATCTGAAATGTTATCCCCAAAAGGGGTGAGTACAACTACTCAGCAGATAGGGAAATCCAATAACATTCCAATGCATCATGCATATCATCACACGTTGCAAGCATCACTTACCTTGTAACCATGCATATCATGCATCATCATATCATATATATCATCATCATCATGGCATATCATATATCATTATCATCATTATGACATACCATCATGCATATCATACCATGGATGATCATCATGTCACATCACACATCACCCTCATGCATTATCATGCATATACTATCATAGGTGATCATCATACCACATCACATGCCATCATCATCATACATATATTATCATAGGTGATCATCATATCACATCACATGCCATCATCATCATGCATCATCATGCATATATTATCATAGGCGATCATCATATCACATCACATGCCATCATCATCATGCATCATCATATCATGAGTTAATTATCATCTTTATCTTTCAATTTTTGATCACCACATCACCCATTTCTCAAATCATCAATCTCATCATCAACCCTTCGGGCAGAAACCTCCGACAGGGTACCATTATCAATTTCATTATCAACCCTTCGGGCAGAAACCTCCGACAGGGTTCCCGCCAACTCGGCCATCCCATGGCCACCGGGCTTCCGGCCCCCACATTCCGGGCATCTCGCATCTCAACTAGCATCACGAGGCATTCCCTTTGGGCAGAAACCTCCGACAGGGCTTCCGGCCTTTACCCTTCTAGCCAGGCATCCCACACCCAAATCCTGGTGTCGCGAGGCATTCCCTTCGGGCAGAAACCTCCGACGGGCTTCGGCCCCCACATTCCGGGCATCCCGAAACTCCCGGGGAATCTCTCGGAATTACGCCACCAGGCCACCAGACAACATCCTCCACCAAAACCTCTTTCTCATTCACATTTATCCTTTTATCTCAATTTAACATGGCAATTGGCATGGCATCAAACAAATCACACTTGCATTTCAATTCACATGTCATACACATGCCAAAGCTTAATCACATATGCATTTCAACTTAATACATATACAAAGACCTCATCACACAAGTGCCACACAAATGGAATTGAATCCATGGCCAAATAAAAATCCAATTTATTTTATTTTATTATTATTTTATTATTATTATATTATTATATTATTATATTATTATATTATTATTTTATTTCCATAAATATTAAATTTAATATCTATGATTTTTCCCAAAATCATGATACTCAAAAATCATTAAGCAAACAAATAGAATCACAATTTCATACAAAATTTGGGGCCGAATTGAATTTCTTATAATTTCGCAATTTTCACAAAATAGCACCTTATATTCGGATAATGGCCAGATTTGCACAGTTTTCAGATAAATTCGATTAAGATACTCATATGGCCTTCAAAAATTACGAAATTTTACAGGGTGATAGCCAACACATTTTCGTACATTTCTCATGAAGAACTTTAAGCCAAATTCTTTTTAGATAAATTTCTATAGCCCTACGAAGCTTCTGGAAACACTACCGTGACGTCCAGAACACACTTCTCCGAATTTCTTAGTTTTCACCCATCAATTCTCTTTATTTTCTTCTGAAATTTGAGTATGTTATGTACCAAGGTGTCCTTTACAAGTTTTGTGAAGAGATCTAGGCCAAATAACCAGAATATGGTCACCATTTTGGTCCATGAAGTCTCGGGTGTCTCGGTACACTTCGTCAGAATCAATCATCTCCGAGATTTAGCCGATTTACTAGGCTACACTCATTCATTCCTCTTAAAATTTGAGTATGTTGTAGCTTAATGTGTTTCCTACAACTTTCAAGAAGACAACGAAGTGAGATCTCCAACAGAAATCAACATGCAACCAAGAAATCGACAAGAGGTCAGTGAAAATTTCGTAGATCTAAGTCTCCGTATAATAGAACTTTTGACCCCTCAAATCTCCATCGTTTTCTACGAATTTTTAGTATGTCATAGTACAAGACGTTAGCTTCAACTTTCATGAAGACACCGAAGCTAAAATCGAACTCCAAACCCACATGCAAACTCGAACAAACTACTGACTCCAATAAACCGAACGAGAACAGTCACACGGTTTGCAAAATATCAACTCTTACCTCGGTTTTTCGCACAATCACACCTATAATCTAACATGCAAACACCACAACAAACATGCAAAGGAAGTTATGGACTCCACTTGCCTTAAAGATGAACTAGCAACGACGAACGGCAATGATCGGACGGCGAACGAACGGCACCCTTCCGGCTCCGCCTCCTTCCCTCTCGGCTCCTCTCCCTTTCTCTCAAACTCTCTCTCTCGCACACCTCTCTCTTTGGACGAAAATGGAGCAAGTAACCGGCCATTTCTCTCTCCTAACCCCTTTTATATCCCCTTAATCCCATCATTTGTAATCATTGCTTTGCCTATAATCCCACCAATGCATGCTTTTGTCCCTTGCCACTTGGCATTTTTATTTTTGAATTGATTGGGCTTGGGCTTAGGCCCATCCGGCCATTCCCCCTTGGGCTGGTCGAGCTCCCTTATTGGGCCCTAATGGGCCGACTAGCTTGGCCCACCAAGCTTTAGGCTAATGGGCCCAAGGCCCATTTCGAAAATAACCCTCTTTTCTCCTTTTTTTTTTTTGAATTCCTTTTTATAAATATTTCTAAATTCAAATTTCATCTTGGCCAAAGTCTTGGGATATTTTTAATTATTAGGATTTAAATTTATAATCTCATGGCCAAGCATTAATCTATTAAATTTGAATTTCCACAATCACAAGCATAATTCATTAAATTAAAAGACTAATTGGCTAAGGCATAAGCCAAAAGAAATTCTATCACCTAATCAAAGATTTTTAACACACCTTAAGGCTCGGCCTTGAATTTCTGGGATGCCACAAAGCCATCCCCAAAGACAATTGTATGGATTTTAAGAGATTAGTTCAAGAGCTAATACATTGATGAGCTAGTCATTGACCAACATTTTGATAGCTTAATATCAAATGTAGCTGAAGTCATAGTGGTAGAACCATCCATAACATTTCTGCTACTGGTGATGATGGTCCAACCGATGCTGTCATTGACAAAAATTATGTTCTTCGAGGTTGGGACACCTGGAGTGCCATAACTTGGCACGGAGGGACACTTAAGTGCCATAACTTTAAAATGATACACTTAAGTGCTAATATCGGAGTAAAATGGGACACTTAAGTGCCACTCCGGCGAAAATCCGGCCAAATGGCTAACGTGGCAATTTTCCGGCGAGTTTGGTCCAAAACGGCGTCGTTTTGCATCCGACGTGGCGAAGAAAACGCAAAAAACGACGCCGTTTCGTGTCTACATGTAAATAATAATATATAAATTAATTAAATTAGATTTAAAATATTCAAAAAATATAAAAATATATAAAAAAAGAAAATTTTTAAAAATTTTAAAAATTAAGAAAAATTAAAATTTTTTTAAAAATTAAGAAAAATTAAAATTTTTTTAAAAATTAAGAAATATTAAAAATTAAAAAATTAAAAAATTAAAAATTAAAAATAAAAAGGGGGAGGTCGAACGGGGCGGCTCCTCGCCACCCCATTCGACATCCCCCCCCCCATTTTTTTAAAATTTTAAAATTTTAAAATTTTTCTTAATTTTTAAAATTTTTCTTAATTTTTTAAAATTTTTAAAATTTTCTTAATTTTTTAAAATTTTTAAAATTTTCTTAATTTTTTAAAATTTTTTTGAATATTTTTAATTTAATTTAATTAATTTTATATTATTATTTACACGTGCATAGACATGAAACGGCGTCGTTTTTGCATTTTCTCCGTCACGTCATCGTGCAAAATGACACCGTTTTGGAACAAGCTCGCCGGAAAGTTGCCACATAAGCCATTTGGCCAGATCTTCTCCAGAGTGGCACTTAAGGGCGCGTTTGTTTGCACTGTGTTTTTGTTCCCAAGAACAAAAATTTCTATTTTTTTGTTTCAGGAACAAAAAAGGAACAGTAAACACGTTTGGGTGTGTTTACGTTCGCTTTTTTGTTTTTTTGAAACAAAAAGGGAACAGAAATAAGAAACAAGAAATTCTTGTTTCTTATTTCTGAAACATATTTGAGGAACAAAAAAGAAACAAAATTGTGTTCTCCTCTGTGAGCCTCTCCTCCTGCAAGCATCTCCACCGTCGTCTTCTCCGGCGCCTCCCACTCTTCGGCGTCGACAGCCGCCTCTGTCTCGAGACCATCCGGCTTCTCCACCGTCGTCCTCTCCGGTACCGACAGCCGCTGCGAGCGTCTCCACCTACGAGCGGGTGACGGAGCTGGGTCGCGGGTCGCTGGGCGGCGGCGGCGGCTGCGGTGCGGGGCTCGGCCGTGGGGTCTCGATCGGCGGACGTCTAGGAGCGGAGCCGCGAGGACGGCCGGTCGAGTCGTGGGCCGGCGCGGGGTCGACGATCGAGCGGATCTCGAAGTCGTGGGTCACGGAGCGGTGAGATCTGATGCGGCGGTGGCGAACGGAGGCTCGAGACCTGCAGATGCGTCGATCGGGCGTGAGGCGGAGGGGCGGTCACCGATGTGGTGGAGGGAGACGACGGTGTGGCTTTGGGTCACCGTCGGCTCGGCTCGGCGAGGTCGACCTCGCGCCTGGCTGGGCAAGCTCGATCTCGCCCAGATCCGGCGAGGCCGAGCTCGCCCGGCGCCGGCGAGGCCGAGCTCGCCCGGCCGGCGATGCGATGCCGAGCCTCGTCGGGGCCGGCCGAGCCTCGCCTTGGCTGGGCGAGGCCGTCGGCCATGGCCGAGGCCGGCGACCGGCCAAAAGAATAAAAAAAGAAAAAAGAAAAAAAGGAAAAAGAAAAAAGAAAAATAAGAAAGAAAATAGAAAATAAAAATAAAAATATTAAAAAATTAAAAGAAATAAAAAAATTATACAAACTTACCAAACGTGTTTCTATTCTTTTTATATTTCTGGAACAGATTTACCAAACACGTTTTTTTGTTCAAAAATTGTTCCCTAGAACAGAAACATTTTTTTTTTTAATTTCTGTTCCCAGAAACAATTTTTAAACAGAAACGTTACCAAACGCACCCTAAGTGTCCCATTTAACTTCAAAACTGGCACTCAAGTGTACAATTTTAAAGTTATGGCACTTAAGTGTCCCTCGGTGCCAAGTTATGGCACTTGGGTTGTACTTCTGCCTATGTTCTTCATATCCTTTCCAATATTGACTTTCTTGTTATAGGCTCTAGATTTCATGTAGATTGCCACTTGGTCAGGTCGTTTCTTACCCATTCTAGCTAGCGTAGCGACAGCCTCATTGATTGTCTCGTGAGAGCCAAAATTTTCCTTTATCACAATGAAATTGGCCTTAGATGTTTTGCATTCTACCATGCTAAAAGATCATGATTCGCGTCGGCCTTGAACTTTGGCAGTGTTCTTGTAAGAAAGTGAGTTTAATAAGCATGTGATTTGAGTACAAAAATGAATTTTTGGACACAATAAGAAATTTAAAAAATGAATTTGACTAGTGATGATAATAATTCCAAGTATAATCTACCAATGAAAGTGAGTGTATATGCATGTGGGTTATTGAAAAGCAAAAAAGTCCATGCGTGCCAATGGCATGCAGCCGGCATGCCATGATGATTTGAGCTCTTGAAATCACTTGAATTCCTAGTATTGTCTTTAATAAGTTCCTTTTTTAAAAAAAAAAATAAAATCATTTGGTTATCACCCACTATTCCTAAGGACACTTGAGGACATTTGAAGCCTTGCCTTTTTACTCTCCTCTCCATTGATGCACCATGGCTCGACTTCATGTAATCCCCTCATAAAATAGGGTCTTCAGAGCGAACTCGCCACTCCACTTGTCCTATCCCTTTAGGTCTATCAACCAATCAAGGTCCATCTTCATGATTACCGTCCTAGGGTACTTCTTCCATGGTCATCTTGAGTAGCTCCTAAACGAGCCCTTGATCATTGTGAAGTTGGGGGAAGGGCGATTCACGACATGTGGATAAGAATCCTCGTGTCTTCCTTGCTTTCTTGACCTTGAGTCGCCACTATGTTGGCATGGTGGTCTATCATTCTCTTAACAAATATGTCGCAATTCTAGACAGCAGATGCATTTTCGAAAATGAAGTAGATGGTGTTGTAGACGTGGCAGTTGAGATAGAATTGCTGCTAAGAGTACATATAAAGCATATCCTGGTAAGCCTTGAAGCTGCACCGATAGAACATGAACTGGTTTGACCTAACCAAAAGTGCAATGGCTTGGTGCTTCTAAGGGCTAGCTATATTCTCGAACGTCATGTCTCTTGCCCAATAGCCTTCCCTAGAGACAGCTACATGAATTTTGAGAGATTAGCTTAAGAGATGCCAATTTTGTGTTTTCTTTTGTTTTTACTATTTTTGTTGTTTTTATTATTTATTATTTATTATCCGAAAAAAAGAGAGGAAAAAAAATACATAAATATAGAAACTAAAGCCTAATTAAAAAACTAATCAAAATTTAGGTGTCAACAATAAACAACATTCTGTATGCAAACCATGTGCCCTACGTTATGCCGAACTACACTAATGAGTTCCCCACTTGGGTGAGGCCCGGCGACTGGAAGCTCTTGCAGTCTTCGTCCGCAGCATGTAAGGCTAATATTGTGGTGGCCCAAGATGGTTTAGGGAACTATAAGACAATTTACGAAGCCATAACCATAGCATCGAAGCAGTCCGGCACAGCAAGGTACATAATTTATATCAAGGCCGGTACGTATCATGAGATTGTTGGAGTTGGAACCAATTTGGTGAACATTATGTTCGTGGGTGATGGTATTGGAAAGACCATAATTACTGAAAGCAAAATCGTTGATGGTGGACCTACTACCTTTAATTCAGCAACATTTGGTGAGTTTATATCATTTAAGTTATTTATGATTTTGTGCATTTTATTCAAAATAAATTCTTTAAAAGTAAAAAAAAGAGAGAAAAGAGAATTATCAACAGCCAATTAGTCTATTCAAGGGGCTAGTAGGCTTACCTTGGTAACTTAATATGCCTTATAAGATCATAGTTTTCAATATCTGTTGTGATTTTGTTGAACTGTCGAAAAATGTTAAGATGTGTGCTATGTTCCACATGTAATCTGATCCACATAAGTAACTTATATGACCTAATCTAGTAAATAGTCTAATAGACAATTCAACGAACTAAGGTTGTCATTTGCTAATTAAACCCATACGAGTTTTTCAATTAGTTAAATTTTGTGGCCAACCTAAGATGTCCCTTTGAGCAAACCAACCTTATATTTTTCCTTGATTGAAGAGGGGGGGGGACATTTCATAGAGATTGGATAAATTTACATATATACTAAGGACTTCTTATTTTTATGTATAAGAATGTGTGAATAGTTTTTTCACATAGTTTCTATTAATAAACTGAAACATTTATGCTAATGTGGCTATTTATTGACTTTCTTCAATAGAAAATGCGATCGTAAACACGAGATTTTAGATATACTAATAATTAATTGAATCCAGGTTTTGATTACTGTAAACAATCAATCTTCATAGGAGAAGAAGAATTATAAGCTTTGACTTCAATTAATCTTGTTGAAGATTAACCTTGATTGTGAACATGTACACAGCTTCACTTAACATCATCAATAAGACACAGCATATAATAAATATTTATTATATCGCCACTATTACTACATATAAATAGATATAATAGCATTTAGATTGCTTTTATAAGATAGCAATAAAATTAAATTGACGAATAGTCCGATTCTTTCAATTCCTATAATAATTAATGGAGTAGGTCAAGATCATGAATGCATGATTTGGACAATTATTTGGTTTTATATGATGTAGTTAATAATGCATTTGGAGGTCAGTTTAATTCTCGAGATACTTTTTCGATTTAGATTACATTAACAAGTAGATCTGCGTACTAATAATCTTTCCTATCTTGAATTTTAGCTATTGTTGGCGATGGATTCATTGCCCAAGGCATCACTTTTTGTAACACTATCGGTGCGGCAAATCACCAAGTCGTAGCTTTGCACTCTGGCTCTGACCTCTCGATCTTCTATCAATGTGGCTTTGAGGGTTATCAAGACACCCTTTACGTTTATTCTGCGTGACAATTCTACAAAGAGTGTGACATCTATGGCATAGTTGACTTCATTTTTGGAAATGCTACCATTGGTCTCCAAAACTGCAACATTTATGCTAGAAACCCTCCTAACAAGGTCAATACCATCACTGCACATGGCCGAATTGACCCCAACCAAAATACTGGCATCTCTATCGACAACTGCAAAGTCACTGCAGCTTCAGACTTGACGTCAGTTCAAAGCTTGTCAAAACGTACCTCGGGAGACCGTGGCAAAAATATGCAAGAACTGTTTTCATGAAGACTTACCTTGATAGCTTAATTGACTTGGCCGGTTGGTTGAAGTGGAATGGTAACTTTGCCCTTATGACAATGTACTATATAGCTTATTTGAGTACAAAAATGAATTTTTTGGACACAATAAGAAATTTTAAAAAATGAACTTGAATAGTGATGATAATAATACCAAGTATAATCTACCAATGAAAATGAGTGTATATGCATGCGGGTTATTGAAAAGCAAAAAAGTCCATGCGTGCCAATGGCGCGTGGCCAGCATGCCAATGGCGTGCGGCCGGCGTGCCACGATGATTTGAGCTCTTTAAATCACTTCAATTCCTATCAATGTGGCTTTGAGGGTTATCAAGACATCCTTTATGTTTATTCCATGCGACAATTCTACAAAGAGTGTGACATCAATGGCACAATTGACTTCATCTTTGGAAATGTTGCTGTTGTTTTCCAAAACTACAACATCTATGCTAGAAACCCTCCTAACAAGGTCAATACCATTACTGCACAGGGCCGAACTGACCCTAACCAAAATATTGGCATCTCTATCCACAACTGCAAAGTCACTACAGCTTCAAACTTGACGTTAGTTCAAAGCTCTGTCAAAACGTACCTCGGGAGACCGTGGCAAAAATATTCAAGAACTGTTTTCATGTTACCTTGATAGCTTAATTGACGCGGCCGGTTGGTTGGAGTGGAATGGTAACTTTGCCCTTACGACTCTGTACCATATAGCTTATTTGAGTACAAAAATGAATTTTTTGGACACAAAAAGAAATTTAAAAAATGAATTTGACTAGTGATGATAATAATACTAAGTATAATCTACCAATGAAAATGAGTGTATATGTATGTGGGTTATTAAAAAGCAAAAAAGTCCATGCGTGCCAATGGTGTGTAGCCAGCGTGCCAATGGCGTGCAGTCGGCGTGCCACGATGATTTGAGCTCTTTAAATTACTTCAATTCTTATCAATGTGGCTTGGAGGGTTATCAAGACACCCTTTATGTTTATTCCGTGCGACAATTCTACCAAGAGTGCGACATCTATGGCACGGTTGACTTCATCTTTCGAAATGCTACCGTTGTTCTCCAAAACTGCAACATCTATGCTAGAAACCCTCCTAACAAGGTCAATACCATCACTGCACAGGGTCAAACTGACCCATCCAAAATATTGGCATCTCTATCCAAAACTACAAAGTTACTATAGCTTCAGACTTGACGTCAGTTCAAAGCTCTGTCAAAACATACCTCAGGAGACCGTGGCAAAAATATTCAAGAACTATTTTCATGAAAACTTACCTTGATAGCTTAATTGACTCGGTCGGTTGGTTAGAGTGGAATAGTAACTTTGCCCTTATGACTCTGTATTATATATCTTGAGTACAAAAATGAATTTTTTGGACACAATAAGAAATTTAAAAAATGAATTTGACTAGTGATGATAATAATACCAAGTATAATCTACCAATGAAAATGAGTGTATATGCATGTGGGTTATTGAAAACCAAAAAAGTCCATGTGCGCCAATGTCGTGTAGCCAACATACCAATGGCGTGCGGCTGGCGTGCCAAGATGATTTGAGCTCTTTAAATCACTTCAATTCCTATCAATGTGGCTTTGAGGGTTATCAAGACACCCTTTGTGTTTATTCCGCTCGACAATTCTACCAAGAGTGCGACATCTATGGCACAATTGACTTCATCTTTGAAAATGCTGCCGTTGTTCTCCAAAATTGCAACATCTATGCTAGAAACCCTCCTAACAAGGTCAATACCATCACTGCACATGGCCGAACTGACTCCAACCAAAATACTGGCATCTCTATCCACAACTGCAAAGTCATTGCAGCTTCAGACTTGACGTCAGTTCAAAGCTCTGTCAAAACACACCTCGGGAGACCGTGGCAAAAATATTCAAGAACTGTTTTCATGAAGACTTACCTTGATAGCTTAATTGACTCGGCCGGTTGGTTGGAGTGAAATGGTAACTTTGGGTTTACGACTCTGTACTATATAGCTTATTTGAGTATAAAAATGAATTTTTTGGACACAATAAGAAATTTATAAAATGAATTTGACTAGTGATGATAATAATACCAAGTATAATCTACAAATGAAATTGAGTGTATATGCATGTGGGCTATTGAAAAGCAAAAAAGTGCATGCGTGCCAATGGCGTGCAGCCAGCGTGCCATTGGCATGCGGCCGGCGTGGCACAATAATTTGAGCTCTTTAATCACTTCAATTCCTATCAATGTGACTTTGAGGGTTATCAAGACACCCTTTATGTTTATTCCGCGCGACAATTCTACAAAGAGTGCAATATCTATGGCACAATTGACTTCATCTTTGAAAATGCCGCCGTTGTTCTCCAAAATTGCAACATCTATGCTAGAAACCCTCCTAACAAGGTCAATACCATCACTGCACATGGCCGAACTGACCCTAACTAAAATACTGGCATCTTTATCCACAACTGCAAAGTCATTGCAGCTTCAGACTTGACGTCAGTTCAAAGCTCTGTCAAAACACACCTCGCGAGACCGTGGCAAAAATATTCAAGAACTGTTTTCATAAAGACTTACCTTGATAGCTTAATTGACTCGGCCGGTTGGTTAGAGTGAAATGGTAACTTTGGCTTTACGACTCTGTACTATATAGCTTATTTGAGTACAAAAATGAATTTTTTGGACACAATAAGAAATTTAAAAAATGAATTTGACTAGTGATGATAATAATACCAAGTATAATCTACTAATGAAATTGAGTGTATATGCATGTGGGCTATTGAAAAGCAAAAAAGTGCATGCGTGCCAATGGCGTGCAGCCAGCGTGCCAATGACATGCGGCCGGTGTGGCACAATAATTTGAGCTCTTTAATCACTTCAATTCCTATCAATGTGACTTTGAGGGTTATCAAGACACCCTTTATGTTTATTCCGCGCGACAATTCTACAAAGAGTGCAATATCTATGGCACAATTGACTTCATCTTTGAAAATGCTGCCGTTGTTCTCCAAAATTGCAACATCTATGCTAGAAACCCTCCTAACAAGGTCAATACCATCACTGCACATGGCCGAACTAACCCCAACCAAAATACTGGCATCTCTATCCACAACTGCAAAGTCATTGCAGCTTTAGACTTGACGTCAGTTCAAAGCTCTGTCAAAACGTACCTCGGGAGACCGTGTCAAAAATATTCAAGAACTGTTTTCATGAAGACTTACCTTGATAGCTTAATTGACTCGGCCGGTTGGTTGAAGTGAAATGGTAACTTTGGCTTTACGACTCTGTACTATATAGCTTATTTGAGTACAAAAATGAATTTTTTGGACACAATAAGAAATTTAAAATATGAATTTGACTAGTGATGATAATAATACCAAGTATAATCTACCAATGAAATTGAGTGTAAATGCATGTGGGCTATTAAAAAACAAAAAAGTGCATGCGTGCCAATGGCGTGCAGCCAGCGTGCCAATGGCATGCGGCCGGCGTGGCACAATAATTTGAGCTCTTTAATCACTTCAATTCCTATCAATGTGACTTTGAGGGTTATCAAGACACCCTTTATGTTTATTCCGCGCGACAATTCTACAAAGAGTGCAATATCTATGGCACAATTGACTTCATCTTTGAAAATGCTACCGTTGTTCTCCAAAATTGCAACATCTATGCTAGAAACCCTCCTAACAAGGTCAATACCATCACTGCACATGGCCGAACTGACCCCAACCAAAATACTGGCATCTTTATCCACAACTGCAAAGTCATTACAGCTTTAGACTTGACGTCAGTTCAAAGCTCTGTCAAAACGTACCTCGGGAGACCGTGGCAAAAATATTCAAGAACTGTTTTCATGAAGACTTACCTTGATAGCTTAATTGACTCGGCCGGTTGGTTAGAGTGAAATGGTAACTTTGGCTTTACGACTCGTACTATATAGCTTATTTGAGTACAAAAATGAATTTTTTGGACACAATAAGAAATTTAAAAAATGAATTTGACTAGTGATGATAATAATACCAAGTATAATCTACCAATGAAATTGAGTGTATATGCATGTGGGCTATTGAAAAGCAAAAAAGTGCATGCGTGCCAATGGCGTGCAGCCAGCGTGCCAATGGCATGCGGCCGGCGTGGCACAATAATTTGAGCTCTTTAATCACTTCAATTCCTATCAATGTGACTTTGAGGGTTATCAAGACACCCTTTATGTTTATTCCGCGTGACAATTCTACAAAGAGTGCAATATCTATGGCACAATTGACTTCATCTTTGAAAAGGCTACCGTTGTTCTCCAAAATTGCAACATCTATGCTAGAAACCCTTCTAACAAGGTCAATACCATCACTGCACATGGCCGAACTGACTCCAACCAAAATACTGGCATCTCTATCCACAACTGCAAAGTCATTGCAGCTTTAGACTTGACGTCAGTTCAAAGCTCTGTCAAAACGTACCTCGGGAGACCGTGTCAAAAATATTCAAGAACTGTTTTCATGAAGACTTACCTTGATAGCTTAATTGACTCGGCCGGTTGGTTGGAGTGAAATGGTAACTTTGGCTTTACGACTCTGTACTATATAGCTTATTTGAGTACAAAAATGAATTTTTTGGACACAATAAGAAATTTAAAAAATGAATTTGACTAGTGATGATAATAATACCAAGTATAATCTACCAATGAAATTGAGTGTATATGCATGTGGGCTATTGAAAAGCAAAAAAGTGCATGCGTGCCAATGGCGTGCAGCTAGCGTGCCAATGGCATGCGGCCGGCGTGGCACAATAATTTGAGCTCTTTAATCACTTCAATTCCTATCAATGTGACTTTGAGGGTTATCAAGACACTTTTTATGTTTATTCCGCGCGACAATTCTACAAAGAGTGCAATATCTATGGTAGGGGTGAGCGGTTCCCAGTTCCGATTCAGTTCTGTCTGAAACTTGGAACTTACCATCGGGTACAGGTTCTTCAATTTTTGGAACCTGGAACATACCCGTCAAAATCAAGAACCTGTAATCTACCATGTCACAGGTTTCCGGGTCGGTTCTAGGTTCCACAGGTATATTTTTTTTTTCATTTTCATATTGGGCGTAAATATCCAGAAGTGGAAATAATTCAATAGTTGGCCCTCCAATTTCAATACCTGCCAATAAAGAGGAGCAATTCCAGAACACACCATAAACAACTAAATTCATAGTGGGGGTGCGACATGCATAGGAGCAATTCCAAAATGCGCCATGACATACACATCCAACATTCCATTCACAAACAGCACTCCATTCACAAACGAGGTAACACAAAGATCAAATTCTCTGTGCCCTTACACAAACCGACACAAATTGTACATCCTAATCGAAATAAGCAAAAGCAAACGATAGCTTGATCTTCGCATGTGACGAACGCGTGCTCGACTCGGTCTGATTCTCGAAAATCACTCACTCACATGTACACATGGAAACCCTAAACCATTGGCTGAGGAACAGAAAAACCGTCAAAGCCACGAACAGGCAAAGGAGAGGAGGTCGAGGCAAAACCAACCTCCGAGATGAAGAAGAGCTTGTTGCCGCCGCCTCCTGCTCTTCCTCCTTCAGCTTCACCGCCGATTATAGCCCGTAACAGAGCAGCTTTGTTGGGGCTGAGGTGAAGGGGTGTGGAGTTAAGGTTGATTGGGCCGCCGGGCGAGCAGCGAGCTGCGTCGGGGGGTTGGCGAGTGAGTAGCCTCCACTTGGGGGACGAGCGGCGTCGACGACAAACGGCTGAGCGGCGAGGCAAGCGAGGGGTGACGCATCTAGTGGCGGTGTCGAGGGAGGTCTAGCGACGGCAACGAAGACATGAGTCTCACGACACCAACGGCGACGTGGCGAAGACGGCGGCAGTCGCGGCTCAACCCACGGCTAAGGGGGGAAGAGCTCGGCTTTGGCGGTGACGGTTCGGAGCAACAATGGCCCGAACGGTTGAGCGAGCGGTGGCAAGAGGTGGTGATGGTGGCTTGGGGACGGCGGCGGCGGCGAGGGGCAGTGCGGACGGCGCGATAGCTTGTCGAGCTCAACGGCAAGACGACTCGTCGAACAAGCGGTGGGTGGTGGTGGTTCAGTGGCCAAGAGATGGTGGTGAGTAGGGCGTGAAGTAGCGAGGAGCGGCGAAGAAGAAGAAGAAGAAGAGGAGAAGAAGGGGTGAAGCGGCGAGGGGCGGTGAAGAAGAAGAAGAAGAAGAAGAAGAAGAAGAAGGGGAGAAGAAAGGGTGGGGTTTCGGTTGAGAGAGGGGGAAAGAGAAGAGAGAGAAGAAAAGAAAAGGTTGGGGGCAAGAAGTGACGGGAGCAGGAAAAAGGGGGGAAAAGAAAGAGAGAGAGAGAGAGAGAGAGAGAGAGAGTAGGGGGAAAAAAGAAAGGGGAATGGGGGAAGAAACGTAGGGGAAATAGCTTTTTTTTTTTTTTGAAATTTGGCCGGTTTCCAGGAAAAGGGAACCGGGAACCGGTCTCTTAAGAACGGGAACCGAACTGGACCCTCCGGTGCGGTTCTCCAGTTCTTGGTTCTACCCGGGAACCGTGCTCACCCATAATTTATGGCACAATTGACTTCATCTTTGGAAATGCTGCCGTTGTTCTCCAAAACTGCAACATTTATGCTAAAAAAACCCTCCTAACAAAGTCAATACCATCACTACATAGGGCCAAACTGACCCCAACCAAAATACTGGCATCTCTATCCACAACTGCAAAGTCACTATAGCTTCAGACTTGACGTCAGTTTAAAGCTCTATCAAGACATACCTCGGGAGACCGTGGCAAGAATATTTAAGAACTCTTTTCATGAAGACATACCTTGATAGCTTAATTGACTCGGCCGGTTGGTTGTAGTGGAATGGTAACTTTGCCCTTACGACTCTATACTATATAGCTTATTTGAGTACAAAAATGAATATTTTGGACACAATAAGAAATTTAAAAAATGAATTTGACTAGTGATGATAATAATACCAAGTATAATCTACCAATGAAAATGAGTGTATATGCATGTGGGTTATTGAAAAGAAAAAAAAGTCCATGCATGCCAATGGCGTGCGGCCAGCGTGCCACGATGATTTGGGCTCTTTAAATCACTTCAATTCCTATCAATGTGGCTTTGAGGGTTATTAAGACACATTTTATGTTTATTCCGCGTGACAATTCTACAAAGAGTGCGACATCTATGGCACAGTTGACTTCATCTTTGGAAATGCTGCTGTTGTTCTCCAAAACTGCAACATCTATGCTAGAAACCCTCTTAACAAGGTCAATACCATCATTGCACAGGGCTGAACTGACCCCAACCAAAATACTGGCATCTCTATCCAAAACTGCAAAGTCACTGTAGCTTAAGACTTGACGTCAGTTCAAAGCTCTGTTAAAACGTACCTAGGGAGATCGTGGCAAAAATATTCAAGAACTGTTTACATGAAGATTTACTTTGATAGCTTAATTGACTCGATCAGTTGGTTGGAGTGGAATGGTAACTTTGCCCTTACAACTCTGTACTATATAGCTTATTTGAGTACAAAAATGAATTTTTTGGACACAATAAGAAATTTAAAAAATGAATTTGACTTGTGATGATAATAATACTAAGTATAATCTACCAATGAAAATGAGTGTATATGCATGTGGGTTATTGAAAAGCAAAAAAGTCCATGCGTGCCAATGGCGTGCAGGCAGCGTGCCAATGGTGTGTGGCTGGCGTGCCACAATGATTTGAGCTCTTTAAATCAATTCAATTCCTAGTATTGTGTTTAATAAGTTTTTTTTTTTAAATAAAATCATTTGGTTATCACCCACTATTCTTAAGGACTCTTGAGGACATTTGAAGCTTGGCCTTTTTACTCTCCTCTCCATTGATGCGTCATGGCTTGACTTCATGTAATCCCCTCGTAAAATAGGGTCCTGAGAGCGAACTCGCCACTCCATTTGTCCTATCCCTTCAGGTCTATCAACCAATCGAGGTCCTTCTTCATGATTACTGTCCTAGGGTACTTCTTCCACGGTCATCCAGAGTAGCTCCTAAACGAGTCCTTGATCATTGTGAAGTTGGGGGAAGGGCGATTCGCGACATGTGGATAAGAATCCTCCTATCTTCCTCCTTGCTTTCTCAACCTTCAGTCGCCACTATGTTGTCATGGTGGTCTATCATTCTCTTGATGAATATGTCGCAATTCTAGACAACGGATGCTTTTTCAAAAATGAAGTAGATGGTGTTGTAGATGTGGTAGTTGAGATAGAATTGCCACTAAGAGTACATATAAAGCATATCCTGGTAAGCCTTGAAGTTGCACTGATAGAACATGAATTGGTTCGACCTAACCAAAAGTGCAACGGCTTGGTGCTTCTAAGGGCTGGTCGTATTCTCGAACGTCATGTCTCTTGCCCAATAGCCTTCCCTAGAGATAGTTGCATGAATTTTGAGAGATTAGCTCAAGAGCTAACCTTAATGTGCTACTAATTGACTAATGTTAGCTTAATTTCTTACTGAATGTAGCTGAAATCATAGTGTGGAGCCATTTGGAACATTTCTACTATAGGTGATGATAGTTTGATCCATGCCTTTGCAGATGAACATGACGTTCTTCATGTCCTCTTCAATATCTACTTTCTTGTTGTAGACTCCTGCTTTCACATAGATTATGACTTTGTTGTAGACAATTTGTACTTCACCATCTGCATGTTAGTGGCACGTCGGTTGCACGCATATACTTTTTTGCTTTTCAATAACCCATATGTATAAAAATTCATTTTCATTGATAGATTATACTTGGTATTATTATCATCACAGGTATTTCTAATCTTTCCCTTGATTATGCCCTCTTTTATGTCTTCTAATTGAAAATAATTAAAATTTGAAACAATCTTGCACCCAAAAATTAGCACTTTGAGTAGATAACTATGACCAAGAAAACAAATAAATACCTCTCCTAACACCCCCACTTAGGCCATCCAACGAAGCATGACCCTTCTCCCCCAAGGCATCCAAATAAGTCTGGCGGTTCGCGGACACGCCACTTAGCCATGCTCGAGCTGGACCGTGTAATCCTCCCCATTGAGCAACTGCATGAGCCGGGACTTGTAGTCCTTATAGAGCTTAGAGCAATCACTCAAAGCCAAATTATGTCTCGGGTGCATTTGGTTTGACTTTAGAGGAATGTCTTTGAGAAAAATACAAAGGCCTTTTGCCTAAAAAGGGTTTTTTGAAATTTATGATTTTCATTATCTTTTCTATGTCAAGTGATAAT
This sequence comes from Eucalyptus fibrosa, assembly GCA_017140475.1. NCBI lineage: Eukaryota > Viridiplantae > Streptophyta > Magnoliopsida > Myrtales > Myrtaceae > Eucalyptus > Eucalyptus fibrosa. The sequence goes on from CM029509.1 coordinate 16,145,037, forward strand.
GTTACACCAGTCCTGAGAAAAATACAAATGCCTTTTTAAAAGGGTTTTCCGAAATTTATGATTTTCATTATCTTTTCTATGTCAAGTGATAATGTTACACCGGTCCTAAGAATCCATAGATCTCCTTCAGTGAATCTTCTCATAAAAAATGGCCTGACCTCCTAAGGACATGGAAACCTGGCCAATTAATCTTCCTCTCTGTCGACGCACCAAGTTCATGTACTCCCTCGTAAAACAAGCTCATGTTGCCACTCCACTCATCCAATCCCTTCGGGTTTATCAACCCATCGAGATCCGTCTACATGGAAATGTAAGTACTGTTTGGTAAGGTGTATTCTAAAAACATATTGGAAAACAATTTTGGCATAAATGCCATTTGGTAAAAGCTATATTCTGTAAATGATTTTTGCCTTTCGTTTTCTTCATAAAAATTCTCAAACTATTTGTTGGAGGAACTAAGTAGCCACGAGCGAAGGTGGCAATTGCTCGCTAGTGGCAAGTGATTGCTCAACAGTGGCATGCCAACTGCTTGATGGGCCTCATATTCTCAAGTGCTAGAGGTGGTGGTAGCAGTAATTGAAATGGTGGTGGTGATGGCGATGATGAGGATGAAGGTGGTGACGAAAATACAAGTGGACATTTTGGTTGGCCTTCAGTGAAGTGTGTTAGGTTGAGACAAAGTGAAAAGGTAATACTACCAATGGAGGAAATTGTGCTGGGATGAGGTTCATTTATAGTAATAGCTCGTGGAAGCCAACACTTGGACCATGTTCATGCCCATGTGTCATTGAATGGAGATGGTATTGACCTTAGTATATTGGTACTAAGATATCGGGTATTGATCTAAGTTTCAAAATTAGCATACAAGTCAACCCACCCATGATTGTGAGATAGCTATAATTCACACCTAAATTTTGATTGTCCATTTAATAATAAATTGCATAAAAGTTAGAGGTTAAACCTTAGTCCCTGAACAAAAATGGTATAATTAAATTCCATAGCTTATAGATATTATGACCATTTGCATTAACAATAATAGAATTTATTATTTAATTGAAAAAAAAAAAAGAGAGAGAGGAAGAAAGAAAAAAAAAGAGAGAAAATTTGAAAAAATTGAACCGGGCCGGTTTCGACCCGGCCCGCTTGGGCTCGGCCTGGGCGTCTAGAACGCGCCCCGGCCCGGCCTCCTCTGTTTTTCCTTCCAGACTGGGCCTGGCCTAGATTCCTTTCCTCTTTTTTGGTTTACCCCTCCGGCCCGGTCCGCGAACTGCCCTTCTCTGTAGAACAGAGGACACCCGTACGCTGCAACAGGAGACAGGGCAGGAACAATCCGACCACAGTTGGTGGTCGGAGGCAACGGTGGCAGGAGGCTATGCGCATCTGCAGGTTGCCTTAAAAGGGATAGAGGAAGAGCGAGCGATTGTTTAGGGGCCCACGGGGGGGATCGGCCTCGCCTGAGCCCCGTCCAACGGGTCCCAGCCGACGCCCTCGAGCCGGTGGCTCCTGTTTTCTCCGGGGCCAAGCCTCCGGTGGGTGTTCTGTTTTTGCATTGGTGGAAGTCTGCCTTTCCCCGAAGATCCTGGCTCGGAGACACCAAGGCGGCCGGCCGAGGCCCGAATCGTTTCGGGCTCGTCTTTTGGCCGCCGCCGCCTCCGCCAAGCCGGGTAGGGACCCGCGGCCGACACTCGCCGGTGCCACCTCAAACTCGATTTCGAGCGTCGGCGAGCCTCTCCCAGTCACTGTGACGCGTTGTTGCCTCGTCTGTGTTGACTGTCGACGTCGGTTCTTGCTCTAATGGGCTCCGTCTCGCTTTTCCGATTGGCCCCCGCTACCTATTTGTTGAAATGCCGCAGTGAGATCCGGTTTTAGTTTCCTCGTTCTGGCCGAAATCGAGTAGCCTGCGCACGGCCTCGTTTTGTAAAAGGGTTTCTGTGATGTTTGGTGGGTGTCGGACGTTTAGATGGAATAACCAAGTGGCTAGTCGCTTGAGCATGTGTGAGGCGATGTCAAGGCATTCGGATAATCGATAAGATGTTTGTTTTAGAGTGTTCTCATACGTTTGCTGGGTCTTGATTGGGTTCTACAGGTGATCAACAGGCGGCCCACGTAGGCTCGGGAGATGAACGGGTAGGTTTGGACAAGTCTTTTACGTAAAGAGATCCAACCCGCCCAAAAATTGTCATACATGTTTCATTTAGCAGGTGCATTTGGGCAATACATTAGGCCCGATTTTTAGGCCAGCTTCGCTCGAGCCCGCCTAAAGATCACCTATACACGGGCCTGACTTTCTTGCACCTAATTATGGCCTAAGCTTGTGGTTGGACTTTTAAACGTATGGCATCGAAGTCAAGTTTTTGCCTTCGCGTGCCCCATATATATTTTGCGTGGACGTGGCTTTGCCTCTAAAGTTGATACACAGAACTTTAGATAGCTTGCGATCGTAAAATAATTTGCTTTCATTGTTGGAGTGATCGATTCACCGTGGTTTGACCGAATATCATTCAACGGACGCATCCGGCAATTATTAACATACTTTGTTTTTAACACCATGACCACGAGTAAACTGTTCATTGCGCCATTACTTGGATTTAACCAAATAGAAGAAACCCCAATATGCCAAAACAGAAAATGATATATATAGGCAGGAAACGTGTGAAAATCACCATAAAAGTACAATCTTGAAAGAATAACAAATTACAATCATGAAAGGATCACAACACGATCACTTTATTGTATGAGATATCTATATTGAATGGGAACAATAAATAAGAATCTTTTGCTAATTATCTATGTGCTGCATCTGACAGAAACACTTGTGTTCCTTGTGAGGCGCCTTGTACTCCTGCAAGAGTTGCATTCCTCCTCTGATTTTCGTTCTTTAAAAAGCTTAAAGACCGGATGTGTACGGCACGCCAGTGGCGGGCAACCAAGAGCCCCCAGCAATGAAGCTCCCAACGGTGAACTTAGAAGCCTCGGTTGCACTTGTTATAACATGGTAACCTGCCCATGTGACCCTACTAGCAGTAGATGAACCGGGGCCAGTGTTCAGATACTCTCCATAGTACAGAGTGTCGAGGGCAAAGTTGCCATCCCACTCCATCCAACCGGCCGAGTTAATCAAGCTATCAAGATAAGTCTTCATGAAGACTGTCCTGGAATATTCTTGCCACGGCCTACCGAGGTATGTCTTCACGGAGCTTTGAACAGATTTTAGGTCGGAAGCTGCGGTAACCTTGCAATTATGGATAGAGATGCCAGTGTTTTGGTTTGGGTCAGTTCGGCCTTGAGCAGTCACGGTATTAACTTTATTAGGAGGGTTTCTAGCATAGATGTTGCAATTTTGCAACACAACAGCTGCATTCCCAAAGATGAAGTCAACGGTACCATAGATGTCACACTCTCTATAGAATTGGCGCTCCGAATGAACATAGAGAGTGTCTTGATAACCTTCAAATCCACATCTATAGAACACCGAGAGATCAGAGCCAGAGCGCAAAGCAACAGCTTGATGATTTGCTGCACCAGCAGTGTTGCGGAAAGTGATATCTTGTGCAATGAATCCATCACCAACGACAGCTGAAATTCAAGATTAGAAAGATTATTAGAAATACAATCCATATAGTCCGGCCATCAGCCGATTAGAATTTGTAAATGGAGTGTGGTCTCGCATGCTACAGACATGATAGAAAGTCCTGGATGTTGCCTATTTTCTTGAAGACATGCAAAACTATGTACGTCTCCTTCTCGTTCGTAGTCAACGCTTGGCTTGATTATAGTAAAAAACTGATAATGAATTATGGGCTTAGTTTTCTACAGCTGTCAAAAACTAAATTAGGTTTTACAGGGTTTTTCTTTTACTTTTATCAAAACAGTGCGCAGCAAAATAATATGATATACTTCCTAATAAACTGATATATACAGAACCCCTTTTTCTTATTTTCGGTATTTATTGACCATAAAATAAAGAGGATCAGATGTAGCTTCGATGATATTAACTTACCAACGGTTGCCGAATTGAAGGTGGTAGAGCCTCCGCCAACGCTTTTGCTTCCGGTGATTATGGTCTTCCCGATACCATCACCGACAAACATAATGTTTTCCAATTTCGATCCAACTTCAACATTTTCACTATAAGTACCGGCCTTTATATAGATGATATACCTAGCAGTGCCTGATCTCTTTGATGCCGCGGTTATGGCTTCACTAATCGTCTTATAGCTCCCTGAACCATCTTGGGCCACAACGATATTGGCCTTAGACACGGCGGACGAAGATTGCAAGAGCTTTCGGTCGCCAGGCCTCACCCAAGTGGGGAATTTCTCTGTGTAGTTAGGTGTAGTGTAGGGTGCGTAGTTTAGGGCCAAAGTGTTGCTAATCAACTTGGAGACATTATTTGACATCAAAGGCAATACATTGCCGGAGACCCTAATTCGACGAACCCAGCTTGACACGTCTCGAGATT